>OY728156.1:34293633-35543633 GCA_963277665.1 Viscum album
ACCTTAAATAAAATATTATATTATTATTGGTTGATTATTATAAACATCCAAAATTACATTATTTTGTTCAAATGGAAATTATTAAAGTTGATATTCAAGTTCATGTCTTACAATAATATTATTTTCACATTTATTCAAATTAAATGTGTCTATTACAATAAAATGGTTCACCTATATTTTGATCCTTATGAGAGAAGTTCCATGATGAAAAGTGAATTGAATCATCACAAGCAATAAATATTATTGGATTTTTAGAATATTTAAAATGAAAAAATGTTTTTGGGATACATGGACAAGGTGAAAAAATAATTATTTGAACATATTATGGGGATTAATATCTTAAAATTTAAGAGTTTTAAAAGAATTTATAAAGATCATTTATATGAAATTTAAAATTGAATAATTATCATATGATTTAAAGACAATAAAAGGGAGAGACATAAATTTTTGAGTCTATAGGATATAATATATGAAAATTAAATGTCTGTTTTAAGTGAGTTTAAAAGTTATCACGTATAGAAAAAATAAATGAGTGAGATATCTACATATTTAAATTCTTTAATATATCCCGTTAAAATGATAATTATTATTCATGTGACTTCCATGAATATATTGTTGTAGGAGAAGAAGGATATTTTTTTGGATTGATATTATGGGATCATATGAACCGTTGTTCTTTTCCATGAAAAACCATGAATGATATAAACAAACTAATTTCATCAAGGATAAATATGTTCATAAATGTAGGATAAAAAATTACTTTTTTAATTATGAGAATAACATTTTTACAATGTTAGTGTTTCAATTATATAGAAATTCATTCAGGTGATGAAGAATTAAAATGATAATATTATATTTTTTCTTCAATATGATCATATGATCTTTTTGGAAGGGTGATCCTAATTCGTCTAGAATACCACCCATGCTTTCTAGAATATGTATAAGAGGTAATTTTTTGGTCTTCTTGAATCCTATTAGAAGTACCTAGGCTAAGAGATTGAATACTGCTATTTTTCTCTACATTAAATTGATACACTTAATATTTTCAAGAGTTACTATGACTTAATATAATAAAGTGATTGTGTGGTTGAGAAAGGATAACTAAAATTAATAACTATTAATCATATTTCATTCAATTTAAACCCTATTCATTGAATTTTTAGGGGATCCTTAAATATATATTTATACTGGTATAAAACCCACTATTTAGTCATGAGGACTGATTTTTATAAGGAATCAAAGGTAATTAAGTGATACAATCTGAAACCATGCATTACAGTTACTATAAATTTTAAATTATGTTTTATTTAATAAAAAATAAAATATTGGTACATGAAAATGAGAGTCATTTGAATGAGTTGTTTTTTTCAGTGAATTTTATCCTTGTGAAAATTTGTATTCTAATGTTCTATTTTAGTTTTCTAGTTTTTTAGAGTTGGGTCTTAAGTAAACCTCCAAATTTACAATCATATTTACCATGATAGTTGTTCATGAAGTAGGGGTGAAGTATAGATGGTGAAAAATAATGATGCAAAATTGGTCGATACGGTTTCACCCCCACCCCATATTAGTGACCTACACAATTAATTAGGCTCTATAAGTTGTATCTAAACTGGGTTCACCACTATTTGGATCTATATTTATGATGTAGATGTATAATAATAATTATTGAATTTCATGTTACAATAAAAATTTTTAGTTCGTCAGATATAGAACAAGGAATCCAACATTATAAAAATGAAATGATTTGTTTTATAAAAAACAATACTAACTAGGAAGAAAATACATGAAAAAAATTAAAAATGATATGGATGAAGAAAAATAATGATCTATAACCTCTTTAGGTCAATAATATTATAAAATACTCATCCATAAATCTATCAATGTGATAATTTTGATGAAACTAACTCATGTTATAAATATTATGAAGAGGATATGTCTATCAAAACAATTGAAAAATTCTACCATAAAAATATTTGGTAATTAAAAAAAATTCTTATTAATGTATTGAAACATGTTTTTTGTATATTAATAAAAATAATAATGATTATTCAGAACTTCAAGTAGAATTTAAATTTATAATTTATGCATGTGGTATTAAATTCAAACAGTGAAATTCTCTTATGGATCTTATTGAAGAAAAAGAAAAATTTGTTACACTTTTCATTGAAAATATTTCCTTAACTAAAGAAAAAGTAAAAATATGTTATTATATGAAAGATACTATAAATATTTATAATAATTATTTATTACATGAATTAAAATAAATTTTATAATATATCTTTCAATACAAGGGTTCTCATATAGGTTATAAAGTAAAAATTAGAAAACATTCTTGATAAAAATTTATAAAATTCTTGTAAAATAAATCAATAACAAAAAAATTATACTATTTTATTAGGAAAAAAATTGTAAGATTTGAGTATAAACATGATCCATTAATAAGTAGTGTCTATAATGATATTTTATGGATAAAATTATTGAATTAACACAGACTAGAATTCCCCAAATACATAAAAATATATATGTTTTCAGAAAAAGTCACTATGACAGTCACAAAACATAGAAGACACATATCTGAATAATGAATAATCTAACATCCTTTGAAGAATCATTAACATAAAACATGAAATGATAGGTAACCCAATATCAAAAGTATATTTTTCATGCAACTGTGTATTAACAATGTATAAATATTTTAATTTAAAATAATAAAAAACATTAATAGTGAAACATCAATAAATTTTTTTTTACAATATCATGTATAGAATTAACAGTCAAATATCTTGAAGACCACAATTAAAGTTCCAATGGACGGTAAAACTTTTAAAAAAAGTAATGTAAAAATGATAATACTTCTCGAATGATTAAATCAATAATAAAAAGGCTGTTTTTTTAACTAATAAGGTATTTATATGTTTCAGTATAAAGAATCATAAAATTTGAATAATATTACAATTATAGAGTTTTTGTAAGGCCTAAATAAATGTGGAGTATAGATAAAAAATTAAAATACATATTTTAAAAATTAAAAACTTATTGATTATGATAAATATCTAACTCAAAAATAGATTTGAATCACAATCCAACTTCTTTGATTATTTTTATAAATGTGTTCATAGATAAGTGTTGTGGTGGTTTGTGCCCATTTGAAATCATTTATTTTCTATCTCAAATGCCTCATTTGTTACACATAGATTTACCGATAAAAACATAATCTTTACATTCTGGGATTGATAACCACTAATATGAACAAATTTTAATTATTCTTATTTACAATAATAAAATTAATATAATGTGTTACATACATACTTTATTCCATTTTATATTGAGATGTCAAATGTATTATTAAAAAATAACATGTGAAACACAATTTCATTCCCATTTAATTGAATTTTTTCCCTTATAAAAAAGTTTTAATTCCATAATTATACTTCAAAATATCCTACAATATTATCTACACATGATACACTTCTAGATATATCATTATTATTAATTCTCTTCCTAATAGGATTAAATGGAAGCATAAAAGATTTGTGTCCCAAAAGTAAGTAACGGTATCATAATATGGTGGATTTTATAGATAAATAAACCTGATTAGTATAGAATTGAAAATAATAAATAAATATTCCCTGTAATCCTTATCATGAGGAAAAGGTTTGTCCATGGATTTTATAACAATCTAAATAAGTTCATGAAAATAAATATTTTTTTTCATTGTGATTAAATGATTATTTTTAAAAATCAAAATATTACCATCACGGAATCATCCTGTAAATCATTCTTACTTTCATTTCGTCTCATCTAGGATATATTCTATCTGGGTCTCTCAACTAGGGAATCATCCATACCATCAATTCCCCTAATATAAGAAATATTCTATCAAGTCGTATCAACCATGGAGTCATATATATCATTAATAGACCTTAAAAAAGGGCATCATTTTATTGTATAATTCGGAAAATTCTAATCATTACGAAAAAAATTTTGATGACACCACACTCAATGCATCTATTATATATATGATATCAAGTCTCTAAAGTTAGATAAATATATCTAACTCATTCATAAAAAACATGATCAATATTCTTAATCAATCAATTGTTATATATATTAGATTAAATATTAAAAATATAATTTTTTAAATAATATATATTCATAATTCCGTAACAATAAATACACATAATTTTATAATTCACTTATATATGGATTCTAAATATTTTTTATTAAATCAACCACATATATTTCTTAATGAATTCACCCTAATATGATTTATATGTGAAAATGCATTTAAATCATATACACTAATGCATATACATGTAATTTAATACTGGAAACAATATACTATACAAAAACTAACACTTGGAATATAGTAAATTCCTAAAAAGTAACGTAGATGAATTAAATAAATGTATTTTAAATGATTGTTAAAATAATTAATGGGAATAATTTAAAAATAGACCCATTTAATCACATTGTAACATTCCTACAAAAATAATCCTAAATGCCTCGTACAAAAAAAATTCTCATTATATTTTAGGAATATATTTAATGAAATATTTTATAATAGATTATAATCAAATAATAATCAATATAAAATATAATTATCAAAAAAATGAGTAGTGAATTATAAAAATTTACAAAAGTAAAATATAATCCCCATTTAAAATAGAAAAGAAAATAACATCAAATTATTTTATAAAATCAATATATTAATAATAATTTTAATTAAAATGGAAAACATAAAAATTAAAAACAATTCCACTAAGGAAAAATGAAAAAAATGGTTGGACAATCCTTTCTTGTAGAAAATGTTAAAAATAAATTCATTTCAAACTTGTGTAATGAAAGTCAAAATTTACGTGTTCAGAACATGATAAAGATATTCCTTTTAAACATATAAATTTAAAGTCTATGTTAGTATAAAATTCAGACATAAAATAAATTCAGAATATAAATACCATTATTTAAATAACATATAAAATATGGTCATTGAAGAAAAAGGTTCTTGGCCAAGAATGACAAATAAGTTGACATTCTTTATGAAAATTCCGTCATTTGTTTGGGTAAAAAACAGTGGAAAATTGAAGGAATATGTATAAAACATAGAAATAACTATAGTAGGAGAAAGTATATCATTTTAAAGAGATAATTACTATAAAATTTAACCCAATTAAAATTGAAATATTAATTATTTAGATAAAAATATTAGAATGTAAAATAAATCATTATGTAATTAGTAAATTCAAATTCAATAGAGGTCATGATTTTTATCATGTATTAGTTATTTATAATGCATTAAATACATTAAATAAAATTTTAATATATATTCAATAGATTTTACATAAATTATATATTTTAAAAAATAATACATTATATGAGACATTATTTTCAGAATCATAATTGAGACTAAGAAACCCATAAAGATTTTATAACACATGAATGAATACATCAGGAAACTGAAAATAATAAATAGATATATTATTCAAATTATTAATTATTATATCATGAAATAATAAATTATTGAGTTGTAATATAAAATTTGTTGGGGAAATAACTGCATAATTCAATACATATCTTAAAGTTGTAGGTTTAAGACAATAAATCCATATCTTATATATCTACATAGCCGTTTGATCTATAATATCATAGTATAATAAATTTAGGATTATTATAATTATATATTATATCTAATATTTATACTTATCATTAAATATATCATTCATATAAAAATTTTCATTACTCATATATTAATAATTCATTGTTGAAATCAACATTAATGTGTTAAATATTCAATTTTTTCATGAATTTTATCTATATGGTTTTCCAATCCTTGCACCATAACATTAGTAGAATAATATATTGAATGATTTTGAAGTTTTATATTTTTATTTTTAAATATTTATATAGATAAAGAGAACCTTTTGGAATCTTATAATTATGTTTCACATAGAAAGAATAATAGAATTATTTTATCATATATATTTTGATTCCCTAAAATGAATTGATTTTTATATAATATATATTTAATTATGTAACCAATAAAATACATAATAATTTTATAAATATCATATTTATATTCCATATCATATTATTTTAAATTCCATGTCCGTCTATGATGTGAGATGTTATACACCATTTGTGGAGGTGGTAGTATGCCCATACACATGAGGAGAATCTCCATTTAACAGTAAATGATGGGGAAGGAAAGTAGATATTGTTATATATATAATTAATCATAATTATATTGAAAAATAATATTTAACCATTAATTAGAAATTTCTATATATTATAGATGTGGTGGATAATGAAATTCTTCGTTCTTGGACATGATTGTCTGTATGTATGCATAAAAGGAATTTTATTTTTTTAGTGGATAGAAAGAAAGTTGATAATATATATTACAAAACAATAATACCATTAATGTTAATAAAAACATATATTTCATTATTTTAACAATTTAATAAAATATTTGTATGAGTTATAGGTAGATCTAATTAAAATAGAGCTTAGTTAAGACTATTACCTCTTCTTTTGATATCCTTTGGGAGATATCTCTTAAATATTTCTTAGATTAACCATTTTGTGATATAAAAAAATCTAGGCCATGGATTCGTGTTTTGGAATGTGATATTGATGATTAATTTCCTATATAATGTTTTAAATGTGTGTTTGTAATTGAGGATATGTGGGTATGTTTTATTAGTAATTGAATTTTCACTCTTTTAAATAATAATATCTATATGCTAATATAATTTCAATTTCAAAGGAACGTGCTATAGAATTTATTTTCAAAAAATTCAGGATATAAAATGGTTTAAATTATTTATTATAATAAAATTTTAATGATCTTATGTCATCTAAAACAATATCGATTATTTTAACTGTCACAACCTACCTTTATTCTTATTTTATTTTTATTATTTCTTGGTTTCGGGCATTCGCTCCGAGGTCTGGGCTGAGCCCCAGGTTAAAATTTTTTGTCGTTTAACGCCTTTACAGGGTTTCAGACATGTGCGCGGCCACCATGCAGATAGCGGTTGCCGCGCAGTAAGCCAAAGTGTCAGGCTTTATTCCCCCTTATATATTATTTTCACTATTATTATTATTATTATTATTATTATTATTATTATTTTTGTTGTCAAATAAATTTTATTACTATTATCACTCTAGTTTAATTATTATTATTATTTTAATTATTATAATT
This sequence comes from Viscum album, assembly GCA_963277665.1. Classification (NCBI taxonomy): domain Eukaryota; kingdom Viridiplantae; phylum Streptophyta; class Magnoliopsida; order Santalales; family Viscaceae; genus Viscum; species Viscum album. Next base: position 34,300,841 of record OY728156.1, read on the forward strand.
TTATTTTTATTATTTCTCTTGTTTCATTATTATTATTATTATTATTATTATTATTATTATTATTAGTCTTATTATTTTAATTAGTTTTTTTTAAATGAAAAAAATATGTCCCTGACCCTAATCACTCAACACAGCCCCCTTTCTCTTCCTCGTTTTTTCTATCTTCATACGGCGCTTCCCCCCCCCCCTCGTTTCCAGCCTCCACCTACTGAGCTCCCTCCACCCCACCCAGCCATAGCAGCCCCAACACTTCCTCCACCTCGCCCATCCACAGCCGCCCCTAGCGTTCCCTCTGCCTCGCTCAGCCGCCAGCCCCTCTCCCTCGCCCTTCCCTCGTCTCACCTCCCGTCGCACCACCTTTCCACATGACCCCCCCAACCTCATTGGCTCTCCCTTCTCGGCCCCACCAGCCTCGCCTCACCCTCACACACCTGCTCCAGTGACCCCGCACGCACCCCCCCCCCCCGGTCCTCTCCTCTGCACCGTCATCTCATCTGGCATCCTCCTCCTCAACAGCGGCACATCAACCTCCATCAGCCCTACGCACCCTCGGCCTACCGTCTCTCTTCCCTCCCGGCCTCTACAGCATTGTCCCTCTCGCCTACTCGTGCACCGGCCTCCGGCCACCTACGACCCGTGACCACCCCTTTCCCTCCAGCGTGCACAATCCCCATCCAATTTAACCTCTCCAGCAGCCAGCCATCTTTGGTATCTTTTCCCTCCTTCCTTGCTAGGGTTTTTGTCTTTGTTCTTTGAGTTTTGATCTGTGGGATTTGAGTTGTTTGAGGTCTGGCCTTGATATTTTTGTTTCAGGTCATTGTTTTAGGGTTTGTTATGATGGCACAGGGTTTGTTTATGCTTTCAAAGCATGCAGCTGAGGTGTGAATGAGATCATGCACCGGTCTCAGGTGTGCGTTTTTATGTCGCATTGGAATTGAGTTAGGAACCCCTTTCCACATTTTCTCTAAATTTAGATTTCATCGATTGCAAGATGTCTTCACCTTCCATGATTGTTATTTAGACACTCGATATTGTTAGAATAAATTTTATCTTCGGAAATGAGATTTGCTTTGATGGAAATCAATTATATACTATTTACTAGTTTTGTTAAATAGTGATATTTCTAATTTTAATCATGAAAATGATACGTTTCTTGTTTTGATACACTACGGGTGTACATTTGACTATAAAAGGGGCTTTTGAGCGAGTATGGTGTGTGTAAAAAGTTGTGGGCTATTCCTTAAAAAAAATTATAATCCTTTTTATGGTTTATTAAATAATATTAATAATGTGAATCGTTTTCAGGAAATTCTTTTGAAGAACGCTTGATTTCAAAATTGGACCCCGATGTGTGTTGTGTTTATTTTAAGTAGTGCACACCATGTTCTAGTCAAATTTGTCCGGTTTTCTCTTTAAAATGATTAGTGAGTTATTTTTGACGTTTTTAGATTTTTCTAAACACATTTTGGATTTTTTCAAATGGTTTTTAGTAAATAGTGTTGTTGGTGCGTTTCATATTTTGAAAACATGTTGAGGTGGTGTTTGCGTTGTTTGTTCATTTGGATTGTCATAAGTATGTGTTTACGTATTTTAGTTATCTTTGTTGTTGCAACATGTTGTCAAGGTTTTTCAACGCTCATGTGATCGTCAGCTTGCACGAGTGCTTACGGGCCCGTCCGAGGCACATTGCGTCGTTGTGTATAGACAACGAGCCGAGGTAGGTACCCCACTACACTCACCTATAAATTTAGAATTTATTAATTTCTTGATGTTTTATTAATTTTAATAAATGGGTAATCATATAAGATAATTAAATTTAAAATTATTATTTGGCACAAAAAGAGCCGTTTATTTTATACACGACACTTGAAATGTTTTTTTGACGAGCGGACACCCAGTATTGGAAGAATGCATATTTGTCCTTTAAACATAATTCACGGAATTTCAAATGTTATTATAGTTTAATGATAAATGATTTCTTCTGAAAAAGTTTTTTGGGTTTTCTCAAGAAATAATGTTTTGCTTAAAAAATTGGTGAAGGCCCGTTTGGCACATTAATGAAATAAATTATTCTAGAAAACCCATTCAAGGGAGATCATTGGTTTCCATTGATTGCGTGAGCTGTATGTGATGTTTGTGCATCGTGACTAACTGATTGGAATTGTTGACTCACCCCTCTGTTATTATATGTGTTGACATGGAAACCTGACATAGTGAGAGAATCTTCTAAGAATGATGATGCACTAGTTTAGATTACGCATTGGCTAGTGGCCACATAGTAGGAGAATACTGAGTTACTGATGCTATGTGGATTGGGCCCCTCGGTTAGGCCATGTGGGTCTATGCCAAGCGTTAGGGCATTATGACGTCATCAAGTTAGGGAATGCCTTAAAGATGAGTCACATGTATAGTACGTTTTGGATTTTTCATGATCTCCTAGGTTCGACCCATGTTTCTATTTGTGTTTATTTGTATGTGGTGGACGGTTGAGAGGTCTAGTTCGTTTGTTGGCCCTTGTGTGCCACTTTTTCCATTTCCCTTGGTGTGTGTTGTGTGTTATGTTTAGTTTCCTTTTTGGATAACAACTAAAGGTTGGTTTTCTAATTGTTCGCAACAAGGTTCTAAAATTCAATGCACCTGTACCATGAAAACATTAAAATTGTTTTTGAAATATAAAGGGAAATGGACTGATACTTGTTTTAGAAATGAATGTGTGTGTGCGTGAAATCAAATATTTTGTATATTTAGTTCAAACCAGGAATTAGTAAAAAAGTTTACTTAAAAGTAGTGCATTGGGAATAAATATCAGGCTATCCTACTGAGTTTTAATCCTCACTCCTGTATTGTTTTGTTGTTTTTAGTTCTGTTGCAGGTTCCAGCATCAGTTGTTCACCTTGAGCGATGTTGGATGTGGTATTGGAGAGTGACCCACGATGTCACATGGAGTTTTTGTCATAGTCAGGTTAGTAGCGTTGTTGTCTGTTCTTTATTTATTTACATTTATTATATTTCTTTTCCACTGCTTAGTTTATTTTATTTTGGGCCAAATCGTTCCCACCTTTTAAATTTTGATGCCCGACACTAGTTTCTTACACGTGGGGATTTGGAAAGCCCCTCGGTTCATGTCGTGGTAGGATCAGGTGCCCGGTTCGGGGTCTACCTAGGCTGGTTCGTGACAAAATGGAATCAAAGTAGGCCCTTGTTATTTGGGGTGTCTAGTAGATAGAGATTAGTTGTGTCGGGACATGATAGGTAGGTATGAGAAGGACATCATGAACCCTTTCCCGTTCTCACCTTGAGTCTCTAGGGATAGTCCGAGAATTGATTCTTTGTTTCGTTTTGGTTTGTTTTGGATTGAGGGATGACAACTTAGGTAAAACGATGTTATATCATGATCTCACACGGAGTAGTGAACCATGTGTAGTCTGGGCATACGGTTGGAATTCCTCCATGTTTTTGATGCTAATATAAGGCATGGCCCACTACCATGTTGCCAGGTTAAGTGTGACCGCTAGTCCCTCACTCAGGTGGTTTGATGTAAGTTTACTATTGTTTTCTTTCTGGTTGGTGTAAATGCGTTTTGGAAATAAAAAAAAGAGTTTTTGAAAATGGGACTCATTTCTTTTAAATGACTTTAAATTTATACAATGTGTTTTAATACTGAAAGATTTTGGTTTGGGAAAACTGGTGTATGCTTGAAAATTGGTAGAGAATGGTTTGGGGTGAAACCTCAGGTACTCCTTATGAACGTTTTAACATGTGAGAGGATGCGTGGAAAGTGTGTGTTGGTTAGTATTAATGAATGTAGATGAAAACATGTGCAACGGTTCATGGGATTACCTAGGTGTGTTTGAAATTAATGGCGTGACCTTGTTTTCTAAATTGGATTTTGAATTGGAAAATGGTTTTGGAAATTGATTTATGTTTGAAAAGAGGATTTGGTCATTGTAAAGTGGTCTTGAAAGAAAGTGGTTATGAAATAAAAAAAGGGGTGGTTTTGGAATCTAATATGAAATGGGAATTTTGGACAGAAAATTTTGGGTTGTGTTTGCAGTTGTTTGTTTCTTTTGAGGTGGTTGTTTTGGATGAAGCCTCTTTCTTTGATGTTTCTTCAATTGATATTGGTTTCATCTTGGTGTTATATACCTTGTTTAGAAATTCCACCCAGAGAGGTCCCCATAGTTTTGATGTGTCATGCCCAGTTTTTGGCCTTTCGAGGATTTTGTCTATCCTTCATAGTGATTGGAGTATGTTAGAGACATTGGAGTGGCTTGAAGAGGTCGAGTGCATCTTCAGGGTATTGGGAACTCCCAAAATTTTTCAAATGGATGATGTTTTGGGCATGTTCAGAGGTCTAGATCTAAACAAGTAGGAGTTGTTTGCCATGAAATTTCTACAAGTTGGGATGATGTGGTATGTCTTTAAAGACGTCTTTATTCAATGGTTTATACTTGTGGAGGTGAATACGAAGAAGATGTAATAGATAATTCATGTTTAACATGGATAGCAGAGGGTGAAAGCGTATGTTGAACTTTTCATGGATATTGTGTCTCTTTTTCCGGGGGTAGTGTTGTAGGACAGGATGAAGACTTCTCCCTTCATCAGGGGTCTTTGTCTAGAGATCAAGGAGTGAGTCCTCCTCTTTTAGGAGCATCACTTTTGAGAAGTTGGTGCATGAGGTTTTTTAGCTGAGTTGGTTTTCGGTGCGCAAACGGTTGACAATCCACCATATGCAGTTGCTCGTGAAGGTCCCCCATCTGATGAGCAGAGTGTGTTAGGTAAATTTGTTTCTAAAGAGTTCTTTGCAGTGGCTCCAACATCCAGTTCGTAGTACCATCTAATGGTGTACCTTTAGTATGGACGGTTAGTGCATACTAGTCGTTATGTCACACCCCTCCAAATACATGCCATCATTGCAGGTGACTGGATCATCTAGAGAAGATTTGCAGGAAGCGTCGCCTAAGGAAGGCACTGTGACCAGAAGATTCTAGTGCCTGACTATGAGCCAAGAGATTATCCAACCATCAGAGTCCCAACCACAGGTCTTGGGGTGAAGCTCACACACAGCCAGGATTTGATTGGGGTGTGAATCCACAGTTCGGGTTATGGTGTTCCGTGTTCCCAACGAAACATTTAAAGTCCTTCTGTTCTCGTTCTTCCACTGTTAAAGTTATGGTGTCATTGTACGTCCATTGTTTCATAGTGAGGTTGGGATGAACATGTTCTTTGTAATCTAAACAATCTCGTTTGTCTGATTATGGTGTTCTGGATCGTGCGTTTTTCTTAAAATTATGTTTGGACCTTGCATGGGTTAATCTTGGTTTAGTGGCGTTCGTTTGGAGAAATAAGTGCCTACAGAGGAGTACATGTTTGGGGTTATTCTAGGGAATACCACTTGGGTTATGTTCTGTTCGGAGGTTCTTATCTAGTGTTCGGGCTTCCTTTGGTCTGAGTCGAGAGTTCCAAATTTTTGGTGGAGGTGTTGTTTCGCGCGTTCTATAGTGGTTCTTCTGGATCGGTTGGGAGTTCTTGAGTCCCCCCCCCTTCTCGAGGTGGTATGTTTTGCTGCTAAATTTCTATTCTAGTTGAGTTCTTGTGGTGGGGAGAAACCTCTCGTGTTCTCCCATTCTATTATGTTGTGGTTTCTTCTAGTTTTATTTGGTCAAGGATTCTTGTTTGGTCCATCGTTCAGCTCAATGACTTTCTGGGGGCAGAAAGTGTCTGTGGTTGAGAGAATTGTCAAAACCACCCTTTATTTATATTTTATTTTTATTATTTCGTGGTTTCAATATTAGTGCAGAGGTCCAGGATGAGCCCCAGATTAAAAAAATTTGTCGTTTAACGCCTTTATTGGGATTCAGACACATGTGTGGCCGCCATGCGGTTGGAGGTCACCGCGCAGTTGGCCCAGGTGTCAGGATTTATTAAACCATCTTTTTTATTTTCGTTATTATTCTTATTCTTATTCTTATTATTATTTTTGTTGTTAAATAAATGTTATTAATATTTTCACTCTAGTTTTATTATGCTTAATATTATCTTAATTAATGAAATTTTATTTGTATTATTTTTCTGGGTTCATTATTATTATTATTAGTCTTATTATTATAATTAGTTTTTTAAAATGAAAAAAATATGGCCCTAACCCTAATCACCTGAAGCATCCCCCCTTCTCTTCCTCATTTTATTGTTTCTCCCGCCCCCCCTCATTTCTGGCGTCCACCCACCGGGCTCCCTCAGCCTCGCCCGACCATGGCCGCCCCGACGCTCCCTCCACATCGCTCAGCCGCAGCTGCCCCCGATGTTCCCTCTACCTCGCACAGACGCCAGCCCCTCTCTCTCTCCCTTCCCTTGTCTCACCTCCCGTCGCACCGCCTTGCTACAGGACACCACCCCCCTCATTGTCTCTCTGTGCTTGGCACCACCAGCCTCGCCTCACCCTCACACACCCGATCTGGTGACCCCACATGCACCAGGACCCCCTGGTCCTCTCCTCTGCGCCATATTAAAATCTTGCTGCCTCCTCCTCAACTGCAGCGCCTCGACCTCCAACAGCCATGCGTGCCATCATCCTGTCCACACTCTGCCCTCCTGGCTGCCCCAACACTTTCCTGCTCACCTTCTCGCACACCGGCCACCGGCCACCTATGACCTGCGACCACCCCTTTCCCTCCAGCGTGCACAATCCCCATCCAGTTTCACCTCTCCGGTAGCCACCCCTCTTTGGTATTTTTTCCCATCATCCTTTCTAGGGTTTTTTCATTGTTATTTGTGTTTTGATCTGCAGGATTTGAGTTGTTTGAGGTCCGACCTTGATATTTTTGTTTTGCGTCATTATTTTAGGGTTTGTTTTAATGGCCCAGGGTTTGATTATTCATTATAAGAATGTAGCTGATGTGTGAATGAGATCGTTCACCGGTCTCAGGCGTGAGTTTTTATGCCGCATTGGAATTGAGGTAGGATCCCATTTGCGCATTTTCACTAAATTTATATTTCATCAATTTCTTGATGTCTGTAGATTTCTTGACAGATATTTAGACACTCGATATTGTTAGAATAAATTTTATCTTGTGAAATGAGATTTGTTTTTATGGAAATCAATTATATATTGTTTGATAGTTTTGTTAAATTTTTAAATTTGTGATTTTAATCAAGAAAATGATACATTTCCTTTTTTGATACGCTACGAGTGTGCGTTTGACCATAAAAGGGGTTTTTGAGCAAGTTTGGTGTGTGTGAAAAGTTGTGGGTTATTCTTTAAAATTGTTTTTATAATCATTTTTATGGTTTATTAAATAATATTAAAAATGCGAAGCATGTTCTGGAAATTCTTTTGAGGAGCACTTGATTTCAAAATTGGACCTCGATGTGTGTTGTGTTTTTTTAATTTGTTCACACCATGTTCTAGTCAAATTTATCCAGTTGGCTCTTTAAAATTATTAGTGAGTTATTTTTGACCTTGTGTGGTTTTTCTAAACAAATTGTGGATTTTTTAAAAGGTATTTAGTAAATAGTTGTTTTGGTGCATTTCTTGGGTTGAAAACATGTTGAGGTGGTGTTTTCGTTTTTGTTTGTTTGGATTTTCATAAGAATGTGTTTATGTATTTTAGTTATATTTATGGTTACATAGCGTTGTCAAAGTTTTTCCACGCTCATGCGATCGTCAGCTTACGCGAGCTCTTGCGTGCCCGTGCGAGGCACGTTATGTCGTTGTGTTTGGACAACGATCTGAGGTAAGTCCCCCACTGCAGTCACCTTTAAATTTAAAATTTTTTTATTGCTTTATGTTTTATTAATTTTAATAAATGGGAAATCATATAAGATAATTAATTTTAAAATGATTATTTGGTGCAAAAAGAGCCGTTTATTTTACACACAAAAATTGAAATGTTTTCTTGACGACCGGACACCCAGTATTGGAAGAATGCCCGTTTGGACTTTAAACATAATTCATGGAATTTAAAATGTACTTCTAGTTTCAAAGATAAATGATTTCATCTGAAAAAATTTGTTGGGTTTTCTCAAGAAATGAGTTTTTGCTAAAAAATTGGTGAAGGCATGTTTGGAACATTAGTGAAATAAATTATTCTAGAAAACCCATTCAGGGGTGATCTTTGGTGTGCATTGATTGCGTGAGCTGTATGTGATGTTTGTGAATCCTGACTGACTAATTGGAATTGTTGAATCACCCCTTTTTTATAATATGTGATGACATGGGAACCTGACATAACGAGTGAATCTTCTGAGAACGATTGATGCACTAGATTAGATTACACACTCACTACAGGACCCATAGCAGGGGAATACTATGTTATTACTTCTATGGGGATTTGGCCCCTCATTTAGGCCATATACGAATATTCTGAGCGTTAGGGCATTATGAAGTCATCAAGTTAGGGCATGCCTTTAAGATGAGTCACATGTATAGTATGTTATGGATTGTTCAGGATCTCGTAGGTTTGACCCAAGTTTCTATTAGTGTTTATTTGTATGTGGTGGACTGTTGAGAGGTCAAGTTCGGTTGCTGGCCCCTGTGTGCCACTTTTTCCGTTTCCCTTGGTGTGTGTTGTGTGTTATGTGTAGTTTCATTTTTGGATAACAACTAAAGTTTGGTTTTATAATTGTTCGCAAAAATGTTCTAAAATGAAATGCACCTATTCCTTGAAAACATTAAAAATTGTTTTTAAATTATAAAGGGAAATGGATTGATACTAGTTTTAGAAATGAATGTCTGTGTGTGTGAAAACCAATATTGTGTATATTTAGTTCAAACCCAATATTAGTAAATTTGTTTATTTAATGGTTGTACATTGTGAATAGATATCGGGCTAGCCTACTGAGTTTTAATACTCACGCCTATAGCGTTTTCTCGTTTTTAGTTCTGTTGCAGGTTCCAGCTTCAGTTTTTCTAGTTCAGAGATGTTGGTTGTGGTATTGGAGAGTGACCCATGGGGTCACATGAAGGTTCGGTCTTAATCAGGTTAATAGCATTGTTGGTTGTTCTTTATTTATTTTCTTTTGTTCTATTTATTTTCTGATGCTTAGTTTATTTTATTTTGTGCCAAATCATTCCAACCTATTAAATTTTGATGCCCGACAGTAGTTTCCAGCCCATGGGGATTTGGAACGCCCCTCGGGCCATGTCGCGGGCCGGTTCAGGTGCCTGGTTCGAAGTCCACCAGGGTAGGTTCGTGACATTAACTCCCACACGAACCCTTTGAACCATTTGTATGGTGAAAAATATTTATTATGGTAACTGAAAAAAAAAATATAATGAAATTAACCATTTTAAATTATTTAAAATTATTTTTTTAAATACTGAATACATTTTTAAATATTAAATTTTATGGGTGGTAATAATTACTTTTATTGTGGGTAATGAAAATCCATGAACGAAATTTTTTAGAAAAAACCTATTTTGAAGACTACAAATGATTTTACACAAAAATCTAGCCCAGAATTTATCCTCCTGAAATTTAATTTTTTTTGAATGAAAAAATAGTTTTATTTTCATGAATATTAAACCAAAACCCAATATTCAACATCAAATATACATTATTGAAATAAATGATCAAAAATAGTTTTTTTTAATAATTTATCAACAACCAGAATTTAAAATACAAAAAATAGGTTTTAAGTAATACATAACATCTTTAAATTTTTTAATTTAATATTTAAACATATATTTATTTTATAATAATTTTTTGATAAATATATATTCCATTCATATATCATAATTATTTCATAAAATCATTGTGTTTTTAAAAACATTATTTATATGTGTTCAACAAAATGAAATAATTTTAGGAACATCCAAAAAAAATAACTCTTCGAAAATTTTTACATGATGAATTCAAAAATGGTGTAAATTCCATTTAATTACAATTTTAAATCCAAAATTTATAAAATAATTGAAAATTTAAAAAAAATAAAAACTTATTTTATAAAAAAGTGTATTTTAAATGTTACGTGTTCCTAAAAATTTTCATATTAATAATTAAAAATTGTTATTTTATTTTTTTAAAATTTTTTATTCCAATTTTATTTGTTTTTATAATTATTTTTAATAATTTATTATTGAAATTATTTTGGTGATTTGTGTGAAAAAATTAATTAATAATTTCTATTTTATATAAAGAAGAATACAAAGTAAAATCTCTACGTGTTAAATTATCCCACCATAAGAAATTATGTCTGCACATATAATATTATTATACCAGAATAGATTTAATTGAAATATGTATAATCTAATATTTTAGTTATAGAATGATAATACATTCTTATGTAAAAACCACAAGTTATTTTAATTATTAAATAATTATATCTAAATAAATATACGAACTATTTTAAGACTCATACCTATTATTATTTATCCAAAAAAACTAAATTGATACCAAAGAAATATATATAAATATATGACTCAACATATGTACCTTCTTTCTTCTTGAGTTTTATGAATTCATTTACCAATAACTTATAAAAGGTGGTGAAATATACTTACATGACTTCTTTCATTTCTATATGATTACATTCTTCCATTGGGGGTGTTCTCATTGGTTTTAAACCTCTCATTATTCTCATATTATATATAACAAATAAATATTTAATTTTTTTTTTCATGGAACATGAAAATAACAATTTACATAAATATATGATCCGTAAATTATAGAAAAATATACCTATTAAATCTATAAATTTGGTAAAATAACAAAAAATTAAAATAAGTTATGAAAATAATCAAAATGAAGAGCAATTATTGTTAGGTATTAATATATTAATCTCCAAATATAAATAAAAAACCAAAAATTAAAATAATCATTCCACAAATAATCATAACATAATTCATTTTAAAATATGAGTAAATAAATTTTAAAAACAAAATCAAAATGATTCATTCATATAATCATTAGAAATAAACATAAAAATAAATAAAAAAATTATTAAATAATAAAAATAATTAATAAGTATTTTATAAAATATTCTACCCTAAGGGTAATAAAGTCTTCCAAATACAAATTATTCATCCCTAAAATAATCATAATCTCCATGATGAAAAACCTAATCCAAATCATATATACTTCCAAAAGTAAACTCAATCATTATTTCTTAAATAATATAATGAATATTAAAATTATCCCACATATAAAATAATCTTGAATTATGATGAATGTATCTATAAATTAAAATTTTCCAATTATCATTGAATCCTAAAGATTATAAAAAAATTTAAAAATATGAAATGCTTTTTTCTCCCCCAATAACATTTTTTCCATAACATATATTCATATACTGACAAAATAGTTATCTATAAAATTAAATTTCCCTAATAAATATTTTATTAGAAAAAAACCACCATTCTAAATCACCATCTAAATCTAATACATACATTAAGAAAAATAATTTATTCCAAAAAATATTTCCCAAACTATCTTTAATCCCTCAAAAATCTAGTAATATTTGAATTAAAATGGTTATCTATGCCATTGATCCTTTGATGATACCTTAACTTATTTACCCATGATATTATTTATAACTCCTAAATTATCCTAAATTGATTATTTCATAATCTATAATGCTATCTTGACCGAGATTTAATGCTTACTAAAACACCTGATACTTCTAATACCAGAATCAATACTAAAAACATAATCATACCATAATATAATTAATAACCAAAAAGTGATCCACTTTTTACCATCTATAATTAAAATCATCAAAAGTGATTATTTGGTAACTTACATAAAAAATTCCTTTAAAGATTTAGATCTATACTGAAATAGGAACATAATTTACTATCAAAACCAATGTCTTTCTTATCGAGTAGACATATTTAATATTTTTCCTAGAGTTAATAATTCCATATTAATACTTCATAATACCCAATAAAATTCACCATGCATGATACCCTTCATGATATATCATATATATTACTCTTCTTTATAACCTTGGAAATGTATACATATTAATGGTGACCAAAATAGGTCTGTAAGAGTAGAGTGAAAAAGAAGCATTTATAAAGAAATAAAATATATTTATATTAGCGTAAATAATAAATCAACGTGTTATATAATAAATTAAATTGTAATGAAATATATTCATTGATAACATAAAATATTGAATAATCACATGAACATAAATAAATATCATTATAAGTACTGATTTCATAATTATAGAAATCATAATTTTTCCATAAAGGGATCAGTATTTCCAAATTTCATACCATTATTGTCTCTAAACCATAACAATATTTTTCATTGACTCTCATCCATGATAACATACATAACATCATCGCCTATAAACTGATACATATTCTGAGTGTTTTTCTCAATAATTGAATTAAATTATAGGGGTATGAATACACCAAATGAAAATCATTCATATTTGTCTCGTGCATACTTACCTAGTGCATTTAATAGTGATATGATATTAGGACGCAACCATAATATAAACATGTCCAATGTAATTATCATAAAAAATATATCATTAATATAACATATGAATGAATATGAATCACTGGTAAATAAATTTTATTATATTTTAATTATTTCCCTACCCATATTCAATATTCCGTTTATAATAAATACTCAAACCTATTGATTTAATATATATTTATATATATATTATCAACATATTCCTGGTCAAATACTATATAGGCATTCATTATAAACACCCTCCAGTCAGATTTATGTATCAAATGGTATTCAAAACATATATCGTTAAGAGTATATAGTTAAAGAAGTACGAGATAAAATATAAAATACATGAATGAAAATAATGGAAATCATTATGAAGGAGTCTTTCAAATCATTGTAAATGAAGCAATTTTAGTAATTTCACTTCAATTTTATGTTAGATATTAATATGGAAGTGATGTTTTTAAAAAGAATTTACATTAAATATTTGTTTTTATTATAGTGAAAAATATGTTAACCAACAATTTCAAGATAACATTAATAGTTAATTAAACAATAAAATTAAATAATATATTATAAAAATAATATAAAAAATGAAATATTATAAGTAAATTATAATTACATATGAAAATATGAACGGAGACATAAAATTATACATAAGTTTAATGAAATCCATTTCAAAAGATTTGAAAAAATAATGTCATTTTCTATTGTTTTTTTATATTAAGAAGAGATATTACTTTTGCAATCAATAAAATATATTAAATAACACAAATCATAAATAATGGAAAATATGGTAATACATGTGACCAATATAGAAAGTCTCATTACCAAATTGGATATATAAGGTCATATTTGATGAAAAAATTTCATTCAGCAGTCTTGAGTAAATAGTAGAGGAAATGGAATATGTTCAAGATAAAATATTGAAATAACTATATGACAAGATAATAAATGGTTTCTAGAGAAATATAATAGACAATTTTCCTCAATAGAAATTGAAATTGTAATAATTTTGATAAAATATGAGATTTTAAAATAACACATTGTAGATTTTGTGACACTAAATATAAATAAATCAATAGATATAAAAAATATATTTCTCTATAGATCATCATAATAATGTTTATTAATATTCCATAATAAATAAATTGTATTGTATGTACTATATATTAATGAATACATTATCTTCATTATGCAACATGTTTCATGGAATCAAAATTTTGACCATGAAACCCATAAATGATAAATAATAGTTGAATAAAAACATATTTTAATGGAGAACATAGAGTGGACCATTAATTTAAATTTTTATGTTTTCATAATTATGTAATATACCAATTATCCATAATCTGTTTTCTATATGTGATATAGATTCATAATTTAATAATTATCTCTAAGAAGGATGTTCTAGGTGAGAAAACCTACCAAGGATTCATTCTATGTTAAACAAAATCTAACATCACAATAAAAAATTCAGACGTATTATACATCTATAAAAATTTCATATTTATATTAATTATTCAAGATACCATTCACTTTTAATTTATTATAACCCACATAGTAATAATTAATGCTAAAACCCAATATTTGAATGTTAAATATCATTCTTTCAATATATGTTCCAATTCAGTTGTTCCAATACTTGCACCATGGTAATTTTTTCATCATATAATTTTTTTGAAGGTTTTATTACAATTTATAAATATATATATTTAGCTCAATGGTCACCTTATTGATCATATGGTTTTGATTCCCATGGAAAACATAAAAATATTATTTTCAAGAATTTATATTCCATAAAATGTTTTAATTTTAATTATGAAGATATATTTATAACTATATATATAACCATTAAAATTCTTTAACATGTTATAAATACCATATTTATAAATTAAATTCATTTATATGACAATAATGATGATTTTTTAATGGAAAATAAAATATTTTATTCATAAAGCCAGTAGTCCATGCATATGCAGACACACTGTTTTTAGTTTAGAATGAAAAATATGGGAGAAATATCAATGCTCTGATGTTATTAAAAAAAATTATTTTGTTTTAAAAATAAAAAAAATTAATTTAATAAATATTTAATAACTTATTATATATAGTGGTTATGAAAAATGGAATATTTCTGTCATGGAGCCACTATTCTACATATACACACATGATGAATTTTAAATTTATAAAGATGGAAAAAATTGAAATGATGGATGTTAAAACAACATAATAAAATTTAGGTATAAAAATTATAGTACATTTATTATTTTATGATGTTTATAGTATATTTTTAAATTTTTTAAGTAGAATGGATCATAAAATATCTCAATTAAGCTGATTACATCTTCCATAGGTAACCTCCCTCAGATATCACCATATGCATTTATAGGATTTTTTTAGTTAGATGGAACCTCAATGTCCTAAATAAGATTTTTTGTATTTCATTTTTCTATAAAAACGCTATGTAATGCGCATAATGATTGTGTTTATATGAGTATAGATTGGGTTATTTTATATGTCTTGGGAGTGGAACTATTTCAAATACCATTATCATTAAAGAAATATTATTTAATTTTTATGTGAATGTTGCCCCAAATTCTATAAATTTGTTGGATAGGATATGTGAGGGTCCAAATGAGATTATTTATTAAAATATTGTAAACTTCAACTCATATCGTAACCGTTACCAATTATTTCATTCCCCTATTTATTCATTTTAACTACTCTCATAGTGTGTAAATTTTACTACAGAAATATAATGTTTTCTCTAAATATAAAATATAACATTTTAAATAATTTTAATATTTAGTTTCCATGTATGTATTGATTTTAATTTTTTATATTTTCATATATGGTAGAAAATTATATTAATATATATATAAAGAACACAATGAAAAATATTTCTCACATAAAATTATCATTTAAAAAAATGATTACACACTGAAATCCATTGTAAAATTAATTTTCATGAAATTTATATGGTTATGAATAAATAAATTATATTTATGATTCATTAAAATTGTATAAACTGAATACAACCATTTAAATACATAACCTATGTAATGTATCAAAAATAATTATTATTTTATTTGATTTTGCTGCAAAATATTTATTTACATAGGAAAATATGTTTTTTTTAAACTGCCTTGTCATCATGATTTTCTAATCTAATATATAATTAAATTTTTCTACATAAGGGAAATAAAATTGATAAAATTAATTTCATATTAAGAATGATAATAAATAAATAAAATTAATACTATAAAAAAAATTCATTGTGAGGAAAAATAATAATAAATAAGATTCCCCACAATAAAAAGGTATTGGTGTTAAAAGCATTGGGTAATATATTAATATCACATAAATACAAACCATTTATATATTGGATGGTTGTTGTTTTACAAAAGGTATACATAATGAATTAAATAATTAACTATAATTCATTATTTTGAAATTGGGTACACAATCTTGAATTTTTTGAGGATATGTCATATTTTATTCAAATTATATACAATTTTTTCATCAAGAATTTTAATGGAAGGGATAAATTATGAAATTCATTTTTTTCATTCATTGAATAGTCCAGAAACAATCCTTTGATAATTATTTAGTAAATCTTATTGAAATTTTTATCTCTTCTAATGGAATACAATAATGGCCCAATTGTTGAATGCACCAATCTATATGTGTAGTACATTTCATAAGATTTTATTTTACTGGTTATTGATCTTGAAATGTCTCATGGATCAGAATTTATGGTCATCCAATGTTATAATTCTGAAAAAAATCAGCAAGGTAGATTATAGACTAATGTTATGAATTATACAAAACAAACACTTCTGCGAAACCCGAAATCTCCTGAAACATAAAATTTAACCAAAATTCATATTTTATAAACATATTTCAGAGCACCCCATAAATCAATGTTTCATTATTAGTGGTAACATTCATGAAAATTGTGTTATAATGTTTCTAGTGCCTTCAATTACTCATAAATCATCATTTGTAGAAGTTAACATTGAGCAACAACATCATGATCACAATTCATGTATCTGAGAAGAGTTTACACAATTCACAAAATTCATAACCCCCATGGACTAATATTTCTATAATTCCATCACAAAAACCCTTAAATGTATGGGTACATGTCTAAAAATTGTTTTTAATCATCTACCCCTCATAAAAACTATTCAATTTTGATTTCCATTCCTCTAGAAGCAAAATTTTCCTTAAAACTCCAATTATTCACAAAATATTGTATTTTATATCCATTTGGATCCCTCCATTCACTAAATGATCTTTCATGAATGTCGTGAACAATCTAAAAACTCATATATTTCATGAAACCCTTAAATTAGACCTCCAATAGTTTCATCCTATGGTTTATGCATTGGGGGATGTTCCCCAAAACCACCACCCATGCATAGTGTGGGGCTATAGCCTCAAGCCTCCTTACCACACCTTGTGCCAGCATCACTGAAAATCATGGAAGATATAATGTCACACAAAGAGAAATTAAAGACATGTCAAGGGAATTTTGGGTAAGGAAAATACATCCCAAACTCATAACCCCTATAACACCTAGAGTGGAGATACTCCCCTACACTCTTATATATATATATATATATATATATATATATACTGAGTGGAAAGTTTCCACTTGGTACCTTTCTTGTACTAGAAATGTGATTCCCCTCTTTTCCTCCTCAAATACATTGAGAAAACAGAAACTCATCATGAAATTCCATAAGCTGCATAACCTAACTCTAACATTTTTTTAAACAAGAAGTTGGCTCGTTGGTGTAAGTCGCATACCATATATTTATAATAATGTTCTACTTTTAGTCCTCACTACATGATGTTAATCTATAAAATATCATATCTAACGAGAATGGTATTCTATATGTTTAATTTTTGATATTTCCTAAGTTTCAAGAGTAGTATTCCCCATTTAATGATCATTAAGTTACCACCATTCATCCATTGGACTATCCATTATGTGTAATCCACAATAATTTGTCTTGATGAATCCAGAGAATAAGATTCCATTATCAGTCAACAAGAGGATGAATAATGGGAAACCCTACAATGCTAGGAACACATGTATCCCTTATAATCCCAAGCAACCTCCATGGTACTAACCATTTTGTCTAGGTACCAATCGTATTACATAATCCATAACTGATTTATGATTCCCCCTTGACCATACATGATGAAGAAAAAAATGGGAAGCTAAATAAAAAATATCTAAACACTATGTCCTTAAACCTGACATGAAACTATGGACATAACCAATGTTGTGAAAATAAGATGAACTATATAATAAGAGCTTGATTACCTAAGATAGAAGAACATTATTATTCATTTGATATTACTTAGATGATATATTATCCTTCAAGAAGATTATATGTGAATGCTCCATACATACCATCAAAACTCGATGAAGCTCCTGAGTCGCCCAGCTATGTAAGACCCATCACTAAAATCACTACTCCTAATAAAACTAAGGAACCATAACTATCTAAGACTCATGTATACCAAAAATACATATAGTTGTACCTAGTAATGCTAGTTGGGTAATCCATATTCATTCTAACAAAACTCTTAAAATCTCCTAGTCATCTTAGTTTCGTATGACCAATTCATATCATCACTACTCCTAGAAGCTATGTGGATGATAAACTATATAATCCCAATCAATTCAATCACTGCTCCAAGAATTATCATGGTGACATAGTTGTGTAAGACCTATATATACCATTGCTGCTTTTAGCAGCATCAATACAGACCAACTCTGTAATCTGCAGTCATATCATCACTACTCCAAACAATTCCTTTGAATCCCATCTCTATAAGCCCCATTCATATCATGAATACTCAACGTAGCACCCATGTAGCCCAATTGCGTAATCCACATCCATAATATCACATTTCCTAGAAGTAATATAGAATCCCATCCACATATTCCCCATTCACATTATCAATACTCTTATCAGTAATAGGATATCTCATCTACGAAAATTCCATCCAAACTATCTGCACTCCTAGTAGTGCCAGGGTAGCCTAGTTGCACAAGCCCCATTCATACCATTTTAGCTTGATAGCTCAACACTACAATTATAGTCTCATAATTCCCATTCATAACAAAATTCCTTATCATATCATGTTATACAACATAGTAAAAATCATAAGTACATGTTTGAAACGTCCCGGTTTCGGGTGCCACGCAACGGGTTCCCCGAACACGGTTCGCCACATGACCTCAAACTAATTTCCCCAAATGCTAGAGGTTGTCGACTAGTAGCGAGGGACCAGGTCTGATAGTGGGGAATCTATTCCCTCATTTATCAGAGTATAGTGCAATGAAATACAAAATAAAAAATATATCAAACATAGGAACAAGTAAAACATACACATCTAAAATAAACAACAACAATGGATATAACCAACAATGATGCTACATGTCTCATGTTCTAAGAGAACAACCAGAACATGTTATACATCAATACAGTACAACCAAAATCATAGTACATCGAAACAAATAAAAACAGCTTGTAGTGGAATCGCGAGCCTAGGCTCGGTCCCATGCCCTCCTACTCCTCATTAGCAATCATGTACCTGTATAGGGACTCCCACACCTGCAGCAACGTAATCTGTTTGGGCCAAAAAGCATGACCCAAGTAGGGTGCGAGAAATATATCTCAGTAGGCACCCACCAAAGACTCGTGCTCAACTGTGTGTCAAACATGAAACAATATTGTGTAGTAGTAAAATGAAATAAAGTAAGTATTACTAAAGAGCAACTAACTTAACCAATTATATTTCCATTTTAATATATTTTTAATCCTTTAATTTAGTAATATTCTGTGCTCAACAGAACCAAGCCGAGAGGACAAACATAATCTCACCCTCAGGCTAATATAGTAACCCACCCCCTCAGGCTATACAGAATCTCGCTCTCAGGCATTGCACTCAGGTGTAACAGAATTATTTCCCTTAGGCATATGAAGTGTCTCCCTCAGGTGCAGAATTCAAGCCCTCAGTCACGAAAGGTTTCCCTCAGGAAAAATAGAACGTCTCCCTTAGTCTAATGCAATCATGCCCTCAGGATAATATAGTCACATCCTCAGGCTATAGTAAACATCTCCCTCAGGTATAAGTAAACGTGTCATGCCCAATATATAAAAATGCAATTTAAATATAATTCCTCTCAAGGCAAAAGTAATGCATAAATAAACATTGCATACCCTCGGGTATCCTGGCCAAATGGCTAAATAGAGGAATGCACCACTCGAGATGGTCCTATATCCAAGCAACGATCCCAAACAATATTTTAATATCACATTTAATTACCTATTCACTTCTATGTATTTAAAATAGCCACGACCTCATCCACACGACACCCCAACATGGGTTCGTGGCACAAAAATGCAAATAACACACAACAGTTGGAAAATTTAACACCAAGCCACCTACATTATATGACAATGAGTGCTATACACGAACGTCGGTTCCAGAAACGCCCAAGAATGACGTAGATCTGATGAAGAATAAAACTCGTTTAAACGTAAATAATTGTTGTTAGGGGAAGAATTGGCTAGAACCGCTTAAGGAGAGTTGAGGGCTTACCCGTGTGGTTCCAACGAGATCGTTTAGGGTAGAAACGGATTCCAGACAAACACCCGGCAGATCTTCAAAGCTTCGGTAGTCCCCTCCCGCTCCTTCCTCCAATCTTAAGCCTTCCCTATGAATAGGGGAGTCTACTGCGCATTTTATAAAAAAACAAATTACACAGCATGTACTTCAAAGTATATGGCGTGTACTCCTCATTTTTTTAATTGTTCCTCTGGCGGCTTCCTGCCAGCATGGCACTGTTCACCTACCGACATGACTGCTCAACATGTCTTCTTGAGTACATGGTGTGTTCTGTCACATAGTTGGCCACCACCATACAATTCGCCTGCCGACTGACTGCACAGTGTGTAGCCGATTACTACACCCTTCCTCCCCGGCACGACCACACACCCTATGTAGTTATCCCACACGGCCACAATTACATGGTGTGTGGACAAAGTACACGGCGTGTGCGTTCAAAAAATTGGAATTTTCCCCATTTCCCCATTTTTTCATAAATACTAAAGGAAAAGAGAAAAGAAGAAACTCGTACCTCAGAAACAAGAACATGGTTCTTAAAAACTTCCTCCCTTAAGTCAATTCATCCCCGAATTGCCATTCCAAGGGTAGTGAAGATATAGTCGTGAACAAATACGGCTACTGAGCACGTACATCAGTCTCCCGCTCCCAGTTTTCGTCCTGCACTCGGCCACACTTCCATAGCACCCTAACTAGAGGAACTGACTGGCCTCAGAGAGACTTTGTTCTACTGTAAAATATACGAATCAGATACTGTTCAGTGGACACATCTTACTCCAGCTCAACCTCCTCTGGCAGAAAAATGTGAGATGGGTCTGAAAAATAACAGCTCAATTGAGATACATGGAAGAAGTCGTGCATGGCCTGGTACCTCTACGGTAACTGAAAACGATAGGCAACAAGCTCGACTCTCTCCATAATCTCAAATGGCCCTACATACCTTGGTGAAAGTTTTACCCGTCTCCTGATCCGCTTGTGTCCCAGCCTCGGTGAAACACTCAAGAAAACATGATCCCCGACCACGAACTCCAAAGGTCATCTGCGACGATCAACATATGATTTCTGACGAGACTGCGCAGTAGCCATCCGCTTCTGAATCAACTGAACCTGCTCAGAAATCTCCTGCACGAGACGTGGTCCCAGTAAAGCTGCCTCACCTACCTCTAACCAACACAAAGGTGATCAGCATGGCCTACAATATAAATCCTCATAAAGTGCCATCTCAATAGTCTCCTGGAAACAATTGTTATAGGAAAAATCGACAAGGGGTATATGCTTCTCCCAAGAGCCCCCAAATTCTAGGATGGATGATCGTAGCATTTCCTCAAGCACCTGTATAGTACGCTCTGACTTTACATCTGTCTGAGGGTGGTATGATATTCTTAGAATCACCTGTGTACCTAGTGCCCTCTGAAAACTCTTCCAGAAACGTGAAGTAAAGTAGGCATCCCTATCTGAAACAATAGAACGAGGGACCCCATGAAGATGCATGATCTCTCGGATATACAAAATTCCGAGCTCATCAGCACCGAAGGTCTCTTGATCATCAAGAAGTGAGACACCTTTGTGAGTCTGTCTACACCAACCCACACGACATCATTGCCTCGAGGTGACCTCGGAAAACCAGTCACGAAGTCCATCACGGCATCATCCCATTTCCACTCCGGAATGGGTAACTATTGTAACAGTCCAGCTGGTCTCTAATGCTCCCCCTTTACTTACTAATAGGTGGAACACAACATAAAAAAACCAGCTACCTCTCTCTTCATACCCAGCCACCAGTACTGACGTCTCAAGTCACGCTACATCTTGGTAACCCCGGGATGAACTGCCCAAGATGAACATGAAACTCTCGCATCAGCTCATCGCATAGATCCACTTGAACCCACACTCGTCCATGGAAACACAATACCTCATCGTCATCTATCGTCCAACCAAGAGGAGGGTCCTCACTTGCCACCGACACCCGTAGAACTAGGCCTTCCGAATCAAGCATCCATCTCATCCTCATTCTATCCAGGAGGGTAGAAGTCATAGATAAAGAGGAAAGATAAGTCTTCCCCTAAATTTCGTGCACCTCCAGATGCATCTCAGAGAACAAGGCCATAAGCTGCCACTCACCATTGTCCTCCTACACCTCATGTATCTGAGTCTACCTGCTCAGTTCATCAGCTACTACATTACCTTTACCAGCTGTATAGGCAAGCTCAAAATCGGAGGACTGAAGGTATTCGACCCACCTTCGCTGCCTCAGATTCATGTCATGCAGATTAAAATTTTACTTGAGACTTTTATGGTATGTGAAAACCACAAAATGTTCTCCCAGTAGATAGTGTCTCCAATAGCGAAACACATGAACAAGTGCAGCTAACTCAAGATCATGCGTCGGTTAATTCATCTCATCTGGCCTCAACTACCGAGACCTGTATCCAATGACTCGATCTCCCTGCATCAACACTGCTCGTTTCCCAATACCTGACGCATCATAGTAAATTGTATAGCTCTGCCCCTGCTCTAGGAGTATCAGGATCAGTACTGATGTCACCCTTCCTTTCAGGTCTTGAAAGGCTGTTTTGAAAGCTTTTTACTAGACGAATGACGTACTACTGTCGTAGGGAATGGAAAAACAATTATCTCGTAAGTTAAAATGTAGTAATGTGGTTGACCTAGAATGTCTCCAGAAATGGAGTGCACACAAAACAGGTTGTCACATTAAAACGAGTGTAAAAAAATGTTTTGTTTTTGAAATGAATTTTGAAATTAAAATGATTGAAAAACTATGATATTTAAAAGGGTGATTAGGTCAGGGTCGGTTTCCTAATTGTCATGCTATCCTTTTTCAATTTAATTCAAAACTCTTCTTCTTTGTTGATTAAAGTGAGTTTCCACAATCATTTCCTTTCACTTCCTTGGTGAAATTATTATTGCGAGAGAAAACCTTACCAAGATCTTGGTTTGGTCAACTCTCCTTCCATGTGTAAAATAGTTGTATTGAATATCCTTAATTTAAATGGGCAATACCCGATCAGGTTTTTTTATCCCAAAAAATCAGGAACATTCACTACACCTTTTACATGTACTGACGATCGTCGAGTACTTCACCACTAATTCTTGGTTTATTCCATCATATATAAACCAGAAATTAGAGGAGGGCGATATTGATTATTTTACCAAGGCAAAAATCAACAACGGAATTAATATTCAATAACGGTCGAACATAATAATAAAATCTGCTATAAGAAATTGAAAACAACTTTGAAGAAGAAAGAAATTTATTCAATTGCATCCAAGAACTCAAGAATTACAATGTAGAAAACAAACCCTTCCCCAATCACTCTAAATGTTTACCCCACCATGGCAAGGGTAATCGAGTTGAATGGGGAATAAGAAGACATTAAAATACAATGAAAAAGAAAAGAAATAAAAAATAATGATGAAAAGATCATTTTCTTGGTGTCCCAGAAGGAATGGGATGGAGAATGGATGCTTTGAGAGGGTGGAGCTCTCCTCCTTTTATAGCTAGAATGTTCTCCCCGAATGTCGACTTGTTGTAGCCCCATTAAATTATGTCTTCATGTGTTAAGACCTTCTTCAATGATGTTCATAATTCCCTTGGACGTGTGCCCTCAATATCTCAGCAGATTTGGACATGTATTCCAAGAGTTAAGGCCGTTTTACTATAATCATTTATTCTGTCTAGCCAGACACTCCAAAACAAAATCCTACGGATTAGGGAGATTTAATAACCCCATAAACGACCAATTCACTCGGTTCTTCCTTCCTAAAATATTCTCCAATACTCCTTTCACATCCACCCACCGAATGTCACAAGATTTGGGCCCACAGTGGATGAGTTATGGATCCCACATCAAAACTAGGCCGAACTAAAAACAGTTTTCTTGAGAAAACGTGTGAGATTCCTTTGAGCTTCCATATCGCCGATTCAGATTTTAGTCCAAATATAGTAAATGCAGCCCTGGATGTTTAGAATCTGGAAAAGAAATAATTTTTCAATTTGGATCATTTTAGATAATGTTATGGCCAAACTACTGAAATAATATAAAACTATTAAAAATCCAAAATGGAAACTTTTTACTATTCAGCTCAAAATAACACCATTATCAAAAAATGAACCAATTCATCTAAGAGGAAAAATATTGTGGTTTTAAAACAATGATATTCAATATAAATTAATTGAAAATATTTTCTCTATCAATTCCCCCACACTTAGCACATGGACTCCTGGGAAAATAAAAATCAAATCAAATCAAACCCAAAACACATATCAATGAGATCAATCAAATCAATTTCAAGAAACAAAAATATATCATGCCTCATAAAAAACTGTTATTTCAAGTTCTCCATTTATGATTTTAATATATTTCTACTTCATTTCGTATCCCATGCACACAAAACACCTACCTCACATGAAATTTCTCTCATCTCACAAATGTAAACGCTGAACAAGGATTTTCTCATCCAAACTCACACAAGAGTCACCATAGGTTTGATAAATTCATACTTCTCCACCTGATGTGAGTCAAAAACATGTGTTTCTCATGAGGAATTTTCAGGGTTGTTCTGTGGCTTCCGGTTGGTAGGATTTAGTTGTTAAAAGTTCAGAGGCCGAAAAAGGAAGGCTTGGATCTTATTGAATCAAAATTGCAAGATTCTAATGTTCACTAAAATATGGTCTCCTTCACTTCCCCTTTGTTGAAAATAGGATCCATCATCATTCAATCAGCTCTGCAGCAAACATTTAAATCTTTTCAAACATGATTTTTTTTAAATATCCAGATAGTCACAGCTTTCTTTTTACATTGGATGCTCCAGAAAGGCACAACTTCTCTTTTCATAAAAGCTCCAGAAAAGGCACAGCTTTCAACAGAATAATTTTTCAGCATCACACACATCTCTTCCAAAATTTGTTTTCCACCCAATGTATAACCAAAGGAGGTAGTACACCACAAGACATCTTCCCCCACACTTATTCTCAACTAGATCATGCAATTTTACTTCAAGAGTAGGTATGATAGGGAACATTGGCTTATAATGTGGATAAACTAACAGGCAATTCATGGATACTAGGGGCTACAATGAAGGATAAATGTAAAGGTGGGCCATAATGAAAAGGATTATTTTGAAAAGGGGGCTTCAAACAAAATAAATGCCTCAATCATTTAAAACACACGTACCCCAACCCTCATGTTTTGAATGGAATAAATCAAATTCTGATTAAATCAAGAATGGTCTGGTTCTCTCAAGAAATGAGGTGAATGAAAAGAATATGACAAAAATGGTTTATAAGCCTCACATGAAAGTTATTTCAAAGATATAGACAGTGAAATATGGCATGAGATTCAAAAATCAGTGTACTTTTCATGAATTTCCAAAAGATTTGAAGTTGAAAAAATGTTATTTCAGCATTCATTTAAGTTCAGTTTCATGAAATAGACTGGTTCATTCATTGACATGGGTATCAAAAATGGTATTGATAATCATTTCATCTCAAAAGTTCTAGAAACACACCAAAAATTGAAAAATAAACAAACAAAAATTTGAAAACACACAATTTTTTTATTTTTTTTATTTTTGAAAACAAACATCAAATAAAAATCCTATACTACAAAGGTCCCCTCCCCCACACTTAAATGATGCAGTGTCCTTGATGCATTTAAGTGGATTTAACATGTAATCCAATTTTCAAATTAATCACAACGTCCTGAAAGTGTGAAATAGAGGTACAACCTGATGGATCTTATTGATAAATAGGTTGGAGAAGCGTGATCTCCTCCACTGGATCTGATGGAAGGGTCCCAAGGAATTTCTTCAACCTATGTCCATTCACAGTGAATTGATCCTTTTCTCCATCCTTCATAATATGCACTACACCAAAAGGATATACATGAGTAACTATAAATGGACCTTCCCATCTGGAAAGAAGTTTACCTGGCATCAGCTTGAGTCTTGAGTTGAATAATAACACTTTGTCTCCAAGAGAGAAGTCTTTTGGTTGGATCAGCTTGTCATGGGCCACTCTTGTTCTTTCTTTATAAATCCTTGAATTTTCAAATGCTTCACTTTTTATTTCATCCAGCTATTACAACTTCAATCTTCTCTCCTTCCCAGCACTTTCAAGGTCCAAATTCATTTTCCCCACAGCCCAATACGCCTTATGCTCCAATTCCACAGGTAGGTGGTAGCTTTTCCCATAAATTAACCTATATGGACTCATTCCAATCAGGGTTTTGTAGGATGTATTATAAACCCATAAGGTATCATCCAACCATTGGCTCCAATCCTTCCTATTTGGATTAACAGTCTTTTCCAAAATTCCCTTGATTTCCCTGTTTGAAACTTCAGCTTTCCCGTTAGTCTGTGGATGATAGGGATTTGATGTTTTATGATGCACCCTATACTTATTCAGCAATGTCTCCATTCTCAAATTGCAGAAGTTAGTCCCCTGATCACTAATGATTGCTCGGGGCACTCCAAACCTACAAAATATGTTAGACCTAACAAAATCACAAACATCTTTAGCATCATTAGTTCTGGTTGCTTTTGCTTCCACCCATTTGGAAACATAATCAACTGCAAGAAAGATATAAGAATATCCAAGTGACATCGGGAAAGGTCTCATACAATCTATCCACCAAACATCAAAAATGTCACAAAAATTCAATGGCATTTGGGGCATTTCTTGTCTATTTGAAATATTTCCTTAAAACTAACATTTTTCACATATTTTGAAAAATTCATGAGCATCTTTAAAAATGGTGGGCTAATAAATTCCAGATTCTAAAACATTCCTTACTGTCCTCTGAGGTCCAAAGTGGCCTCCACAAGCTAAAGTGTGGCACAAATCAAAGATAGATTTAACATCACTTTCAGGTAGACATCTTCTTATAACTTGATCATTGCAAATCTTCCAAAGGAATATATCATCCCAAATGTAATATCTATATTCAGCTTTTAGTTTTTGAATTTGGTGAGAATTGAAATGAGATGGGACCTGAGATGTTACCAGAAAATTGACTATGTCAGCATACCAAGGAACTTCTACTTCAATAAAGTACAACTACTCTCCTGGAATTTTATCATTCAGTGGGTCTCTTTCTGGAACATCAATTTCAGCAGTGTTTGGAAGTATACTTAAGTGATCAGCCACTTGGTTCTCAGATCCCTTCTTATCCTTTATTTCTATATTGAATTCTTGCAGCAGTATCATCCATCTCACTAACCTTGGTTTAGCATCAGCTTTCTTCATCAAGTACCTCAAAGCTACATGATCAGAAAACACAGTGATTTTAGTTCCAAGAAGATATGATCTAAATCATTCCAAGGAAAAAAACTGCAAAGAACTCTTTTTCTGTGGTGGTATAATTGAATTAGGCCACATCTAAGGTTCTCGAGGCATATGAAATGACTTTTGGTCTGCCCGCAATTCGTTGAGAAAGGACTACTCCAACTGCTTGGTTAGAGGCATCACAAAGTAGTTCAAATGGTTCTTCTCAATTTGGAGGCTGCATCACGGGTGGTGAAATCAATCTCTTCTTCAACTCATCAAAGGATTCCCTACATGCACCATTGAAATCAAAATCAGCATCTTTCAAAAGTAATCTAGAGAGAGGGAGAGAAATCTTACTGAAACCATTGATAAACCTCCTATAGAATCCTACATGTTCTAAAAATGATCTAACATGTTTCACACAAGTAGGGTAAAGTCATGAATTTATCACTTCAATTTTTGATTTACCCACTTCAATTCCATTTTTGGAAATGATATGACCAAGCACAATTCCACTTTGAACCATTAAATGACATTTTTCAAAATTTAAAACAAGATTTTTTTCAATGCAGGTTTTCAAAACATTTTCCAGATTTTTCAAACAATAATCAAAAGAACCTCCAAAAACTGTGAAATCATCTAAGAAAACATCCAAGATATTTTCAATGTGATCAGAAAATATACTCACCATGCACCTCTAAAATTTACCTAGAGCATTACATAATCCAAATGTCATTCTTTTATATGCAAAAGTACCAAAAGGGAATGTAAATGTCGTCTTCTCTTGATCCTCGGGAGAAATGGATACCTGGAAGTAACCTGAAAATCCATCCAAAGAGCAATAATGATTTCTCCCTACCAATCATTCTAACATCTGGCCAATGAAAGGGATGGGGAAATGATATTTTCGAGTGAACTGGTTCAATTTACTAAAATCAATGCACACTCTCCAGCTGTTTTGAATTCTCATAGTGATTAACTCAATATTTTCATTCCTCATAATGGATAGGCCAGTTTTTTTTGGAACGACATGTATAGGGCTGACCCACTGCGAATTTGAAATGGGATAGATGATCCTAGCTTCCAAGATATTCTCGATCTCCTTCTTCACAACCTCCATCAAGGTGGGATTCAGTCTCCTCTGGGGTTGTCTAACAGGGTTTGAATCTCCCTCAACAAAAAATCTATGTGAGCATATTTTTGGGTTAATTCATGGGATATCACCTATGCTCCATCCTATTGCCTGGACATTCTCTCTCAATAGCTCAATCAATGATTTTTCGTGGGTTTTATAAAGATTATTAGCAATTATCACTGGTAGTTTCTCTCCCTCCCTAAGGTATACATATTTCAAATCAGTGGGGAGTGGTTTGTGTTCTAGATTAGGGGGATGCTCAAGGGATGAGACTAAATTGACGTTTTCTACTTCCAAATTTTGGACCTCCTGCACACAAGAAACCATATCATCATTCTCATTATTTAACAAATCATCAAAGAAATCATATTTTACCTCTTCCTCCCACATGAAGTCAGAATCTCCAACATCTTCATCATCCACATGTTCAATGATATTTTCAAGGGAAGAAGTCTCTCTTAAGTCTAAGAATTCATAGAGCATACCTGATTCTTCAATTTTTTCTGCACCAACTTCATTGGAAAGCGAAAAGAGGGAGTGATCATCTGATGGATGCCTCATGGATTCAAAAATATTGAAGTGGACTGTGATCTCTCCAAACTCCATGGTGAGTGTCCCCTCATGGACATTGATGATGGTTTTGTCTGTCTTCAAGAAAGGTCTCCCCAAAATGATGGGTGAATGTGATGGGCTCCTATCTTCTTCCATATTGATCACATAGAAGTCAGATGGGAATAAGAGATATTTGACTTTCACTAGGGCATCCTCCAAAACTCCTGCAAGAAAAATTGTGGATCTATTTGCAAGCTGGACCGCCACTCTTGTGGGATTCAATTCCCCCATCTGCAAAGAAGTGTATACCGAGTGAGGCAATACATTAATTGAAGCACCTAAATCACACAAAGCATTAGTGAAATTTAATGAACCAATGGTGCATGGAATGGAAAAAGTCCATGGATCTTGACATTTGGTAGGAATCTGTGGCATGATAAGGGCTGAGACACTTCTCCCCAAGTTGATTCTTTCATTCCCATGAAGCCTTATCTTTTTGGTGCAAAGATCTTTCAAAAAATTTGCATACCTTGGAATTTTTTTAATAGCTTCAAGTAAGGGGATATTGATTTCTACTTTCCGGAAGGTGTCCAAAATTTCTTTTTGAAGTGCTTCTTCATTCAATTTCTTTGATTCGATCATCCTTGTTGGAAATGGAGGGGTAATTATTTCTTCTCCCTTTGTTTTATTTGCATTGGTGTTTCTTGTTTCTTATTCTGTGGCCTATCCTTCTCCTCCTTCACTTCCTTTTCATCTTCTTGGTGGATTCTCACAAGACTTTTTGAATAATTATCTCTCATAATTGATGGTATTACTTTAGGTTCAGGGTTGGATGGAGGTGGGATTTCTTTTCCACTTCATGTTATGATTGCACTAAAATTCTCTTTTTGATTTGGCACTGTTTGGGATGGAAGCTTCCCTGGATTCTTGGAAATTATTTCAACAAGACTTCCCACTTTGTCTACTAGCTTTTCAACCTTATCTGATAGGCCGTAATACATGTATTGTAGCTGTTCCACAGAAGGTTGTGTGCTGGTGGATGGTTGTTCATATGTATTTCTTTGGAATAGTGGAGGCTGAAAAGATTTTTGGTGTTGGAAGGTCTGTTTATAAGATTGTTGGAAGGGAGGGGGGTTCTGGTTTTATTGCTGGTGGTAAGGAGGTTGACTGTGTGATGGTTAAATGGTCTCATCTGGTTTTTTTGGTTCCCATATCCTTGTTGGGATTGCAGTTGATTTTGTTGGAATTGTCTTGGTTGAAAGGCCGCAACATATTATTATGTCCCCTGTATCTTAGTGCACTGGTCAGTATAATGAGTGGAAGAATAACATAAACCACATACATGAGCTGAAGCTTGTTGTCCATTTTCTTGTGTTACAGCCATTTGACGGACTAATCTTGCAAGTTCATCAACATTGGTTTCAATCAATGTAGATGAATCAGATGTTTTTACCTCATGTATCCCCCTGGTTCCCATTCCTCTTAGACCAAATTGTTGTGAGTTTTGAGTAATCTTCTCAATTAGTATTCTGATATCTGCAGGAGACTTGTCAATCAGTCACCCCCCTAATGAGGCATCTAGAAGATTTCGATCATTATCCATAAGTCCTTGGTAGAATAACACAAGGAATTGGTGTTCCTCCATTTCTTGATGTGGGCAGCTGGAATATATCTTCTTGAAGCGCTCCCAGTACTCATAGAGGGTTTCTCCAGTTGATTGTTGTATGATGTAAATCTCCTTCTTGATGGCAGTGCTCCTCGATTTGGTAAAGAATATTTGCATGAAACTTCTTTTTAGGTCTTCCCAATCACTGATCTCCCCTGGTTGGAAGTTGTATAACCATTCTTTAGCTGTTCCTTCAAGTGAGAAGGGGAATTCCCTCCACTGAAATTGGTCTTCGGGTGCTCTTCTTGGCCTGAAGCTTGAGAAAGTGTATCTAAATTCTTGCATGTGCCGATTTGGATCTTCTCTTGAAAGACCATGAAAATTTGGAAGCACAGTGATCATATTTACACATAATTCAAAGTCATTTGGTTCAGTGGGTGCAATTAGTTGGTTATTTTGAATGGAAAATTGTGGTGCACATAGATCACGTAGGGTTTGGTTGGGATTTCTAGCCATGATTTCATGTTCAGAGTGAACACTAAGAGTTTCACTTGAATTTGAGAGATCTACTTCTTCAAATATTTCTAGTAGATTTCTTTTTCTTAGTTGGGTTAATGTTCTTTCAATTTCGAGATCAAATTCAATTAATGGTTCTTTTGAGGTGCGGGTCATTCAATTTTGTTTTTTTTGTTGCACTCCCTCCCCGGCAACGGCGCCAAGTTTGACACACGCCTGTCATAGGGCATGGCAAAATAATTATTTCCTAAGTTAAAATGTAGTAATGTGGTTGACCTAGGATGTCTCCTGAAGAGTAGTGCACACAAAACAGGTTATCACTTTAAAATGAGGGTAAAAATTGTTTTGTTTTTGAAATGAAATTTGAAATTAAAATGATTGAAAAACTATGATATTTAAAAGGGTGATTAGGTCAGGGACAGTTTCCTAATTGTAATTCTATCCTTGTTCAATTTAATTCAAACCTCTCCTTCTTTGTTGATTAAAGAGAGTTTCCACAATCGTTTCCTTTCACTTCCTTGGTGAAATTATTATTGTGAGAGAAAACCTTACCAAGATCTTGGTTTGTTCAACTCTCCTTCCATGTGTAAAATAGATTTATTTTATATCCTTAATTTAAATGGGAAATACCCGATCAGGTTTTGTTTATCCCAAACAATCAAGAACATTCACTACACCTTTTACACGTACTGACGATCATCAAGTACTTCACCACAAATTCTTGGTTTATTCCATCGTATATAAACCAGAAATTAGAGGAGAGAGATATTGATTATTTTACCAAGCCAAAAATCAATAACAGAATTAATATTCAAGAAAGATCGAACTTGGTAATAAAATCCTCTATAATAAATTGAAGAAAACTTTGAAGAAGAAAGAAATTTATTCAATTGCGTCCAAGAACTCAAGCATTACAATGTAGAAAACCAACCCTTCCCCAATCACTCTAAATGTTTACCCCACCATGGTAAGGGTAATAGAGTTGAATGGGGAATAAGAAGGAATTAAAATACTAGGAAAAAGAAAAGAAATAAATAATAAATCCGAAATGATCTTCTTCTTAGTGTCCCAGAAGGAATGGAATGGAGAATGGATGTTTTGAGAGGGTGGAGCTCTCCTCTTTTTATAGCCAGGATGTTTACCCTGAATGTCGACGCGATGTAGCCCCACTAAATTACATCTTCACACGTTCAGCCCTTCTTGAATGTTGTTCATAATTCCCTTTTCTGTGTCCCCTCAAAATCACGGTGGATTTGGACATGTATTCCGAGGGTTATGGCCGTTTTACTATGAGAATTTATTCTATCCAGTCAGACTCTCCAAAACGAAATCCTCCGGATTAGGGTGATTTAATGACCCCATAAACGGCCAATTCACTCAGTTCTTCATTCATAAAAGATTCTACAAAACTACTTTTTCGTCCACCCACCGAATTTCACAATCTTTTGGCATACAGTGGATGATTTATGGATCCCACATCAAAACTATGCAGAACTGAAAATAGTTTTCTTGAGCCAACTTGTGAGCTTCTTTTGAGCTTCCATATGGCCGATTCAAATTTTAGTCCAAATATAGGAAATGAATCCCTAGATGTTTATCATATGGAAAAGAAATAATTTTTCAATTTATATCAGTTTAGATAATGTTATGTCCAAACTACCGAAATAATTTAAAACTGTTAAAAATCCAAAATGGCCAATTTTTACTATTCAGCTCAAAATAAAACCATTATCAAAAAAATGAAACAATTAATCTTAGAGGAAAAATTTTGTAGGTTTAAAAAAATGATATTAAATATAAATTAATTGAAAATATTTTCTCTATCAACGAACATCACATCTTTCTTAGTCATGCCCGTCAATGGCACTGCTAAGCGGGAGAATCCTGTATAAAGTGCTTGTAGTAACCAGGCAGCCCCAAGAAACTCTGTATCGCAAACACGTTCATAGGATACTCCCTAGAAACTAATGCTCTCACCTTTTATAGGACTACTGAAACTCCTACCTCTGAGATGATATGACCCAGCAAGTGAATTTGGTCCATCCAAAAGTGACACTTTGAGAGCTTAGAATATAGCTAATGCTCTTTCAGTGTACTCAATACGATCTCAGGATGGGTGGCATGGTCGTGTCGAGTGTGAGAGTACACCATGATGTCATCCACGAATACTACCAAAAAAGGGTCTAGATAAGGATAGAACATATGATTCATCAGAGCCATGAAAACTGATGGTGCGTTCGTGAGTCTGAATGGCATAACAATATACTCATATAGACCATACCTGCTCCTGAAGGCTGTGACAGGTATATCAGATGGTCTAACGCGCAGCTGATGATATCCTGATCACAAATCAATCTTTTAGAACACTCATGCTCAATGAAGATGATCAAAAATATCATCAATCCTCGTCAAGGGATATCGGTTCATGACCGTTAGTTGTTTCAACTTCTAATAATCCACACAAAGTCTAAGGGTATCATCCGCCTTCTTCGCAAAAAGGACCGGAGAACCCCACAGAGATGTACTGGGTCAGATGAAACCCTTCGCCTGTAACTCCTCTAACTGCCTCTTGTGCTCCTTCAGCTCAGGTGTAGCCATTTTTTAAGGAGGAATGGACACCGGTGCTACTCCTAGAATGAGCTCGATAGAGAAATCCACCTCTATCTCTAGAGGAAGACCAGAAAAGTTATCTGGGAAAAAATTCCTGAAACGATCAACCACTGGATGGAAATCCGTCTGAAAAGTCCCATGTTCGTCCAGATATAAACTCAAAATCTAGGTTTTGACTCCACCTCGCCCATGATGCTCTGGTCCAGATTGACACACCTGAATATCCTACTCACCCTTTTATTGAAACTCTCTGCCCTCTTGTGACGTGAAACCCACCCTGCGATGATAGCAGTCTACAAAGGTTCAAAAGGGAACCAACCAGTCTATTATGAGAATGACGTCATATCTTGTCATCTCTAAGATATAGAGGTCCCATGTAAAGTGACACCCACCAACCTCAAGGGGGCACTCCTTGCCCTGATGCACACCAGCTATTCTAGTCCCCAATGGTGTGCCTTTCATCATGATATCAGAAGAAGTAGAAACACCGATCCCAAGGCTCTCCACTACGGGTACAGATATGAAACTTTGTGTAAAACTGGTTTCAAAAAGTACTGAAGATATAATAGAAGCTAATAGAATAGTACCTCTGACTGTAGATGGTTCATGATCTATCTCATGTTGGGTCTGTTTCCCTACATATCCATGCCCAGTGTCACGTCCCTATGACACTACCTACCTACCCTGAGTAGTCCTGCCCTGGTGCCTATGAGATCCTAGGGTCTGGCTACCACGGTCACAAACACCATCTCTACCTGCATGCCCTGATTCATTCCAGTTCCCTGACTAGTAAGAAGCCACTGGTCCTCCTCCCGCACGCAGAGTTTGTACAGAACCCCTCTCATTATCCACTAGAGGATACGCCCTACAGAAGCATTGCATATGAACCATCTTTATGCAAGCTCGGCACTCCACTACATCTCGTGGAAACTATGTTCTCTTGTGTCCCTCTCTAATACACTGGTAGCACCTAATTGGGACACCTAAAGAGACTGCCTGGATAGTACTACCACCCTGAGAGAAGTCCATTTGTCCATTCCTCTTTACAGTAGAAATAGTACCAGTAACTGGTGCTGAACCGCCCTAGGCCACACCACCAGATTCCCGAAGGTTTCCCTCTGTAATCAATGCCTAATTAAAAATAGAATGTACAGTAGGAAACCTAAAACATTCACCATCGCTCAGATGTCATAATGAAGACCACCCTCAAAACGCCTGGCTCTTAGTGTCTCATCACCCACCAGCACGGGTGCAAAGTGCTGAATCTCGGTAAAGAGAGCAGAATAGTCTATCACCGACATGGCACCCTCTTGCAGATTCATGAAATCTGAAGCTCTATCTTCTCTCAGCGTCTCTGGAAAGAATAATTCATAGAATACTGCATGAAAATCTTCCCACATCATGTCTCAATGATGCTCTGACTGGGTGGTAACATCCCACCGCCTCTTGGCGGAATCACACAACATTTATGTCGCGAGCTTGACCCTCCGCCCTGGAGGCGTCTCAAGATGCTCGAAAGTAGTCTGCATCGATTCTTGCCAAGACTCCGCAGCCTACGATCCGCTATCCCCTGAAAACATAGGCGGATGCTACTGCTGGAAGATATGAGTCATCTCAGCCATAGATGTGGCATCCTGCGGTGCTCCATGAAAGGTCAGTATGAACCGCATAAAGCCTTCATAGAACTGCGCCTCCATGCCTGTGTTCGGTACAGTAGCTGCTGCGGCATATGGCTCTACTGGAGGATCAACGGGTATCCCATGGTCCACCATCTCTGTAGTATAGTCATCAACGCTCTCGTGGCGAGCAACGCGTGGTCGTCTAGGCGGCATGACACTAAAAGCTCAAAATCATTCCTTTATAACAAGATTAACAATGACTGAAAACGAAAAAACACAAAAGGAAACATGATGAAGAGGGCATTTAAAATTTTCAAAACAGGACTACACAGCGTGTATACTGACTACACGGTGTGTTCTTGACTTTTCTTCCCCTGCCTGGGTCCTTTGACACGGCTAAGCCAAACAGCATCCATTTGAACAAAACTACACGGCGTGTATAATATCTACACGGTGTGTATGGTTTTATTTCCAACTTCCCGTGTCGTTTGTGACACGGCCGACTACTCAGCTTGACACTACATGGCGTGTTACACCCGCACACGGCATGAACACTACACTGTTTCCCAGCCACACGGATTACTCCAAGCAGTCTGTCCTTGGACAAGACTACACGGCATGTCCCAAAGGTACACGACATGTTCAAGGAGAGGTGACACCGACCCGTGTTGTTAGTTATACGACCGAGTCCCCAGGTCACATTACATGGTGTGTTCATCATCGACATGAAATGTTCTGTAATGGAGTTCACCGACCAATTTTGTTAGTTATATAGCCGGACTCTGGGTTAACCTACACAGCATGTTCTATATACACACGGCGTGTACTCTAAAGGTTTAACCGGACCCGTGTTGTTAGTTACACGGCCGGGTTCCCATGTCACACTACACAGCGTGTTCTATCGTGGACACAGAGTGTATGTCTTAAGGATTCCTCCGCCCATGTTGGAGTTACCTGGAGGACACTGGGTCAACACTACACAGCGTGTACAGAAACTACACGGCATGTTTTCCCCAAGATCGTCCCTTCACCGTGTCGCCGCCGACACAGTTTGTGACATGGGAAGATACTACACTGCATGTACTCTAGGTACACGGTGTGTACTCAAAAAGATAATTTTTCTTCCCAAAGAGAAGAACATACTTGGCGTGTCTACAATACTACATGTCGTGTATACTAGGTTTCCAGATAGTATGCCTCATAAACTTCTCCGGAACCTAGAAGACACTAAAAAACAACACCTAAGTGTCAAATTCTGATCCGTGAGGGCCCATACTCCCCACGAATCAATGTTTGACATCTTATCTGTGTGATAACAAAATAAAACAGTCCATGATCTACCAAATTCCAGCAAATGGGGGCCCATACTCCCCAAAAACTAAATTGTGGAATTCATTCAATAAATTGGCTCATACAAAACTACCCTATCACATAGCAGGTAATTATCAAAGTAGATATCACAACAACATGCTTTTTTAGCAAAACAACTATCACAACAACATGAAATTTTTCTAATACACCTACATGGCATGGAAACAATACATGGAATGTGATTCTAGCATGTTCCTAAATGATGCATGAGATGGCATACCCTCATCTCATTGGGTTGCAGCTAAATAAAACCCAAAGATAAAATATAAACAGAAAAATATAAGTGTGTCACCCTTCAGTGAAAACAAGTCAACTGTAAAATTACAATACGAGGTAAATTGGATTTTTCCCTGTAAACGGGTTAGCTACGCCCAGGCACAAATCATTACCAACTACCATTCGGTCCTATCCCAGATTAAGGGTCCAAACAGTAAGTCAAAGAAAAGAACCCCTTTGATACCACTTTGTAAAATCCCTGTTCTGGGTGCCACGCAACGGGTGCCCCGAACCCAGCTCCTCACGTGACCTCAAGCGCATTTCCCCAAACATCAGAGGC
The DNA here is from genome assembly GCA_963277665.1 of Viscum album. Lineage (NCBI taxonomy): Eukaryota > Viridiplantae > Streptophyta > Magnoliopsida > Santalales > Viscaceae > Viscum > Viscum album. The sequence goes on from OY728156.1 coordinate 34,338,163, forward strand.
TGCTGACTAGCAGCGAGGGCCCATGTCTAATAGTGGGGGAACTATGCCCTCATTTATCAAAGTGTAGCGCATCAGAATACGAAATAAAACAAACATCAAACATCAAAAGTAGTAAAACATACACAACTGAAATAAACAAAAGCAATGGATATAACCATTAGTGATGCTACATGTCTCAAGTTCTAAGAAAACAGCCAAAACATGTTATACATCAATACAGTAAAACTGAATGCAGAGTACAGTGTAACAAAGAAAAATAGCATGCAGCGGCATTGCAAGCCTAGGCTCGGTCCCATGCTCGCCTACTCCTTAGTAGCAATCATGTACCTGTATAGGGACACTTTCCCCTATCCATACCTGTAGCAATGTAATCTGTTTGGGCCGAAAAGTATGACCCAACTAGGTTGTGAGAAATAAATCTCATTAGGCACCCACCAAAGGCCCGTGCTCGACTATGTGTCAAACATGCAACAATAGTGTGCAGTAGTAAAATGAAATAAATTAAGCAGTACTAAAGAGTAACTAACTTAACCAATTATATTTCCATTTTAATATCCATTTAATCCTATAATTTAATATTATTCTGTGCTCAACAGAACCAATCCCACAGGCCAAACAAAATCTCACCCTCAGGATAATATAGTAAACCACGCCCTCAGGCTATATATAATATCACCGTCAGGCATTACCCTCAGGTGTAACATAATTCTCTCCTCTAGAATATGAAGTTTCTCCCTCAGGAACAGATGTCAAGCCCTCAGGAACGAAAGGTTTCCCTTGGGAGAAATAGAACGTCGCCCTCAGGCTAATACAGTCAAGCCCTTAGGCTAATACAGTCACACCCCCAGGATTCAGTAAACACCGCCATCAGGCATAAGTAACTAGGCTATGCCCAACATATAGAAATTCAATTTAAATACAATTCCTCTCAAGTAAAAAGTAATGCACAAATAAACATGGCATACCCACTGGTATCCAGGCCATACGGCTGAACAGAGGAACACATCCCTCGGGATGGTCCCGGATCCATGCAAAAATATCAAACAACATTTTAATGTCACATTTAATTACCTATTCACATCTAGGTATTTAAAATATCCTTGGAGTTAGCCACACGACACCCTAACATGGGTTCATTGCACAAAAAGGCACAAAACACACGACAGTTGGAAAATTTAACACCAATCCACCTACCTTATAAGCCAACGAGTGCTATACTGGAACATCGGTTCCAGAAACACCCAAGAACAATGTAGATATGATAAAGAATAAAACCCATTTAAATGTAAGTAATTTCCATTATGGGAAGAATTTGTAAGAACTGCTTAAGGAGAGTGTATGGCTTACTAGTGCAGTTCCAACGAGATTGTCTGGGGTGGAAACAGATTCCAGATGAACACCCAGTGGATCGTCAAAGGTTTGGTCGTCCCCTCCCGCTGATTCCTCCGGTTCTAAGCCTTCCCTATGAACAGGGGAGGCTACTTCCCATTTTTAGTGAAAAAAAATAAAGTACACAACGTGCACTTCCAAGTACACAACGTTTACTCCTCATTTTTTAAACTGTTCCACTGGAAGCTTCCCGCCGGCATGGTATTGTTCACCTACCAACATTACTACATGGCGTGTATTTTTTAGTACACGGTGTGTTCTGCCATAGAGCTGGCCACTGCCTTTCTATTAGCCTTCAAACTAACTACACAGCGTGTAAGGGACCACTACACGGTGTGTAGTCAGTTCCTATACCCTTCATCCCCGACACGGCCGCACGTCCTGTGTACGTATCCCACACGGCCACAAGTAAACAGTGTGTGGAAAAAGTATATGGCGTGTGCTTTCCAAAAATTGTAATTTTCCCCATTTTCAACATTTTCTAAAAAACAATTAAGGAAACGAGAAAATAAGAAACCCGTACCTCAAAAAAAAGAACAGGGTTCTTACAATGTTTTTAAACTATATTCCTACCCTGTATTGTTAACATAGGATGTCCCATGTACGACTCACATGTGATGAAGCCATAATAGGATGATCTCCCTACTATGTGTGATGAACATATTCTATCATGTTTATAAATCAGTAGGGATTATACCTTATCAAATGGTTTTCCTCTATCCATAATTGTAACATCCCAAGGTTTTACTAATAGCCTTAATTTAATTCATGAAACAATGAGTATCTACATAAGTTGGCTTTATTGTAAGGATATAGTTATAAATTAACCATTTAACACAATTTTTCTGTATCTATGTTTGGAATTTCGTATAACAGACTTACAGAGTTATGATCAATAAGTTATTTGTAGTCTGATAGGACCAACATAATTTTTTTGTGAATAGTAACATACCATTAGGAATAGTAACATACCATTTTGAATAGTAATATTACCCTTGTGAATAGAAAATCAGCCAAATTTATTTTAACCTCACCCATGAATGTATAATAATATGGGAATTATCTATGTGATAAACTGATCATTATATAAGTGTTGGTATTTTATTATGTTAGATATTTAATAACAATTTTATTATTTATTAAATAATTTAAGTAAAATTTTATTTTGAAAAATGTAATCATAATTTTTTATTTTATTTTATTATTGTTATAAGATAATATTATAAGATGCTGATTTATTTTTCAAGGTGTTATAAAATGAGTTACATGTTTAAAATTGTTATTTATCAAATAAATTATGTTTTTATTTAAAAATTTAATTAATCTTATATGGTAATTATTTTCAAAAAATGGGTTCATTTTGGAATTCTACTTATTTGAAAATCGTAATAGTGAAATTTTGGTTTTTTTGGAAATACTTGAATTTTTGGTGAATAGTGTAATACGGTAATTGACACAATTTTCTAAATAAATGAATTTCAACATAATTTATGATACATGGATGATGTAAATGGAAATTAGTTCTAACTAACATGCACATATTACTATTTTGGGAAAAATTAATTTAGACTATTCATAGTATTTAGAAAAAAATAGTCAAATGATTTAAATAATGTAAAACACCTCCACTCCTCCACTATAAATACCACACTCACCCCTCTTCCTCTCACACCAATCAAGAGTTGATCCATGTATATGTTGTACCCAATAATCTTCTGAATCCCCTTACCCATGACTTAGACCTTCTAGACTCATCAAAAGGAAAATAAAAGGGCCTTAAGGAGGATATCATGAAACTAGATCAAGAGGTAAAGACACTCTTTAATTTTGTTATTTTTTATTTTCAATTATTTATTTCTTTATACACTCTTCCCATACCTATAACCAAGAGGCATGAAATCTGAAATATTTTATATATTTTGTATTATTATCATTTTTATGGAAAAATTAATCACATTTCTTTTACACATCTTCCTCTTATTCTAAAAAAAACCTGGTCTGGGGTGTGCCGATTTACCAAAATGGTGGAAGATGTGTTTTCAATTTCCATTACATACTTAAAAAATGGTTATAAAAACATTTTAATGTTGAAACTAGATTTTAATTTTTATTATATATCCTTTTTAATGTTTAATAGTTATCATATACACAAAATATTTTTTTATATAATGAAACTCTACTGTGACAATCAAGGAATCACCAAAATGATCTACACAGATATCACTAAAGATTTATAAATTGATTCATCCTCCTACCATATAACCAAAATGAATAATGTAATCATTTAATACTCTATAAACATGTTAATAACATGTTAATTTATATTTGGGGGTAAGATTATTCTCTATTCATTATATGGTATTAATATTATTTGTGTGATAATTTTTTATTTATATTATGTTTAATTCTGTTTATTTTTATGTTATAAACATATCCATCCCATTCCATTAATTATCACTCTAATTATATTAATAAGGTTATTTCCATATAAATTCAGTTTAAATGTATCATTAATGATATTCAAAATGACTGTTTTTTATATATATATGTTTCATGAGTGTTTTCTCCTAATTTCATGATAATTAATTACTATTAAGTGTTACTTGGACATAGATATGTTTGGTTTATCCAATTATAGCTCATGATATTTTAATTTGATCCCATTATAGCTCAAGATATTTTGTGTTGATCCTATTATAGCTCATGATATGATGGGTGAGCCCCATAATAGATCTCCATTGTATTGGGTACTCTAAATATGGATGTGGGACAAATGGTTACTCAATGTTTAAGGTGTATTGTATGTATGATATGGTAAACATGTCATATTAAAACTACATAATGTTTCTATGCATGTTAATGAGTTTTTTGAAATGGGTTTTATTGGGTTATAAGTTATCATTTGACTAATGATTTCCTTCTTTATATCCCTTAATGAGCTTTTTGTGATCATACGATGTTTAAAAAATATTCACAGGTTATAAATATTTGTAGAATATAGAAGGAAAAAAATCCAATTCATGATGATTTGTTAATGAAATTATGTTTTATTTGAAAAGTTTTATATTTTGAAAAAATGGATAGTACTATAATAGTATCTTCAAGTATGACTATGAAATTTTATGTATGTTTTATGTCTTAATTACATAACACACCGAACATTAAGAGACCCTAAAAGTGTAATAATGTATGTTCAATTCTAAAACTCAGGTTTATGTAATATAATAAGGCTAGGTCATTATAGTTGGAATCAGAGAATTATTTAGATAACTTCTGGGGTAAGGATGATGTTAATAGAATAACATAATTGAGTTTTTTACATTATGGTTGATTTGAAGTAATATAGGAGTTAAATGTTAACATGTTTCATCATTTAATATATGTCTATTCAGAATGTTTTTCCATATATTAAATAGGGAATCTAATGTAGGAAGTCACAAAGAGAGTGATATCTATCTGAATCTGTAGCATGGAATGGTGGGAATCAGAATTGAGAAGCTTGTCATAGTAATGACTCATTTTAATAAGGTGGAAAATAGAGTTGGTATCCATTCTAGAGAGGATCCCGACCTACCATGATGAAAATTTCTTTTTTGGAGAGTTTTATGAAGCAACGTCCTCCGTCATTCAGTGGAACCATAGATCCAATTATTGCGAAAGGATGGATAATTTCTATAGAAATGATATTTGATGTCATGGGATGTTGAAAATGCCAAAAGGATTTTTCTAGCTATTTAATATTTTGAAGGTGAGGTTTATCAATGGTGGTCTTCGGTTAAGAATATGAGAGAAATATATGTTCTTGATAGTATAAAATGTTATGATTTAAGGAGTATTCTTATTGAATATATATATTCCTAGAAATGATCGATTATAAATTCAAAAAAATATTGAAATTGATTTTGAATGATGATGATTCTGTGGAATCATATGAAGACATTTTTTCAAGACTGTCTAGGTACATAATTTAATTTACTTAAAATTTTTATTGTAAAACTATTATTTTTTACTCTGGTTTAAAACCTTTTTTACGATGTGATTTGGATTCACAAGAGTTTAAAATCCATGAGAAACATGTTTGTGGTTCGGAAAAAGTTGATTTGGAGTTATTTAACATGTATGTTTCTTGTGATGAAAAGAATAAGAATCATTCAGGTTTGCAGAAATTGGAAAATAATTAATCAATGAGATCTAGAGGTATAAAATTCCATTTCCTTTCTTGTGAAATGTGTGGTAAAAATCATCCTGATGAATATTGTGTAAATTAATAGAAATGATAATGATGTGGAATGTTTGTTCACATGACCCATGAGTGGAAGAAAATTGATCCAACAATTATTGAGAAGCTAATGGTAATATGATTTAACATTAATTAATTGGGCCATTTTTCTAATGTCTGTCAGAGGATAGAAACAAAGGTAAGAAAAATTTATAATATTGGAAGTATAAGGCTATCTAAAATCCATTCCAAACTCTTCAGTAGATGTTGAGCCATCAAATGAGGTTGCATCATGTACTTTTGTAATTTTTTCAAAAATTGTAAATGTGTTTATTTATCCGAGGTCTACACATTCCTTCACATGTGAGAGGTTTTATGCAAAATTGGTAATTGAGACTCATGAAATGAATCTAGAACTCATGAAAAAACACATAGAGTAAATATTGTGGAAAAAAGAAATTATAAGAATCTACTTATCATTGTATGTTGAAATCATTTACCTGCAAACCATGTTTTATTTCCTCGAGTTGATTTCAATTTTATTCAAGGAATGGACTACCTTTTTTAATCATTATATGATATATTATATAGAAAAAGAATTTTTCTTTTATAAATGGTTTCATTTTATGTTCAAGAATGAACCAATAAAATTGATAACATGTTAGTATGGTAAAAAATAGATTAAATATGGAAACATGGGTTATATTGCACATATATTCGATGATATGGGAACTTTCAAAGTTTATGATGTGCCAGTGGTAAATGAATTCTTGGATTTGTTTCTTGATTTTTTAATAGTTTTATTCTAGACAGTGATTTTGAGCATAGTATTGACTTAGTTACTAATGATAACCAAATTTCTAAACCCCCTTATCGAATAGCTCAATAAGAAATTTTAGAATTAAAACATTAATCGCAGGAATTATTTGATAAAGGCTTTATTTGACCCATCAGTTCACTACGGAGAGCTCATTTCTTGTTTATTAAAAAGAAAGATAGTTCAATGAGATTTTAATTAATTAAAGATACCTGTATAATATCATCATTAAAAATATGTATATGTTTCCTCATATCGATGAATTTTTTGATTAGATATAGGGAGAATAAAATTTTTCTTTGATTGAACTGAAGTTTGTGTACCATCAGTTGAATGTAAAGAAATGAGACATCAAAAAGACTATGTTCCATACTAGATATGGTCATTATGAATTTGTTGTTATTCAAATCGGGTTAAATAATTCACCTATTTTATTAATGGGTCTTATGAATACAATATTTCATGACCTTATGTATATGTTTTTTTGTGTTGATAGTTGATTTTTTGGTATTTTATTAAAAAATATGGGATTTAAAATCATCTAAAGGTTGTATTTCAGACCCTCAAAGGAAAAAAACTGTATGGAAAATTAATCATGTATGAATTTTCATTGAAAAAAAATGTCTTCCCTTAGTCACATTGTTTCTAACAATGGAATATATATTGATAATGCTAAAAAAATTTGATTCAAAATTTTCAATATCCAAATATATAACTCATAATCAAATATTTATTGGTTTCGAAGGATATTGCATGAGGTTTATTGAAAATGTTGCAAAATTATCTATACCACTGACTTAGTTAACTTGAAAATTAGTTAAATTCATTTAGACAAAAAAATGTGATGATTTTTTTCCTGAATTCAAATGAAGAATGTTGAATTCCCTAATTCTGGCCCTATCATCTAGTAGTGGTGAATTTTTCATGTATAGTGGTACTTTATTAAAAGGAATTGGTTATTTTAAGATTTAGAATTATTTGGTAATTGCTTATGCCACACATCATTTGAAACCTGATTAGATAAATTACCCACCACATGATTTTGAAGTAGATAATGTTTTTTTTCATTAAAACTATGGAGGAATCATTGGTATAGAGTAAAATTTGAAATATATATTGAACATTAAAGTATAATGTATATGTTTACTCAGAAATAATAAAACATGAAATAGAGAAGATGGTTGGAACTAGTCAAGGATTATGATTTCAAGATTCATTCCCATCTTAGAAAATAAAAAAGTGTGGATGATGAATTGAGTTAGAACTGTAATGCTACTTTAACCATGACACATTTAGAATGTTTCCCTTTAGTGACTTATTTTGTATAGTTTATGTTATGGGCAAGAAATTCAATTATTTTGTTTCAGGTTTTAGTGCATTTATCTCTGTCAGATTGAATTATGAATGTGAAAAGAGAGAAAGATGGGTAATAGAAAAAGGTAGAATTTTTTAAAATGGGTGATTTTCTAAAATTTAATATTGATAAGTTTTTTAATGGGTTGTAGGAGATTGTATGTTACTTGATATTCTCAGTTGAAGAAATAATGGTTTTATAAATCTCATAGTTATCGGTTTTTAGTTCTTCTTGGAAACACAAAGATGTATAGAGATCTTCGAGAGAATTATTGATGTAATGTAATAAAAGTAGATGTTACTGGTTTTAGTATTAAATGTTTTACATGGCAATAGTTTCACAAAAAGTGGAATTTACCTATGGTGATGGTTCAACCGTTACCAGTTCCAGATTGGAAATGGAAAAAATATATCCATGGATTTCGTTCTTGGACTACCAAAGACATCTCTAGGTAATAATTGAATCTGAGTTATTGTTGATCGTAAGACTAAAAATAATCATTTACATCCAATTCTACATATAATTCCTTTGGTGCATTTTTCTTGACTATACCACTATGATATTTTTTTGTATCAGGGAGTTTCTCTTTTCATTGAATCAGACTGTGTTCTCAGATTCACTTTTAACTTTTGGAATGGTCTTCAAGTGTTGTATAGAATTAAATTTCAGCAAATTTTTATATCCTCAATCATATAGAAATACTAAGAAAACAATTTATAAATTATATGATATTATTCTAGAATGTTCAATAGACTACCAGGGACATTTGGACCAACGTATCTCTTTAGTTGAGTTTTCTTATAATAATAGTTTTCATTCCATTATAGAGATGACTACTTTTGAGTCATTGTATAGAATGAATTATCGAACACTAACATTATATGATGAAGTCAGGAAAATAAAGATGATGGGACCATAATTTGTAGTGGAAGTGGTAGAAATAGGTTAAATGATACAGAGAAACATGATAGAAGATCAAGGTAGGTTGAAATGTTAGGGTGATAATGGGAGGAAAGACATTTTATTTGAGATAGGTGATCATATTTATCTTTAAAATCACTCATCTAAAAAGTGTTCTGAATTTTAGTAAAAAGGATCGATAAGTCCATGGATCATTAGAACTTATGATGTCCTATAGTATGTTGGACTTGTTTACTACCGAGTATCTTTTCCACAGAATTTATCTCTAGCACACAATGGTATCCATGTTACAATGTTTAGAATGTATATTACAAACTCATCTAATGTATTATGCCCATAATCAGTTCATCTAAAAGAGATCATTTCTTATGAATAGATACCTATTCATATTTTCGATCGTAGAGATAATTTATTGCAAAATAATGTAATCTAGCAGGTAATGGTTTTGTAGAGAAACCACATGGTTGAAGATATAACATGGGAATCTGAAAATTTTATGAGGGAATGGTACCTTTATATGTTTAGTAAGAATTTCAAAATCGCAGGTATTTAATTTCAATACTGTGGGGAGAATTTAACCCCCATTTTGTTACAAATAGTAACAATTTAATGCATGAAACACAATGTCTTTTCAAAATTACACATTATGTTAATGATATAGTTATAAACTAAACGTGAATCATAATTTTGTTGCATCTGTGTTTGGAATTTTGAAAAATGGACATACATGATTGTTATCAGCAAGTTATTTGGAGTCTGATAGGACCAAATTAATTTTTGGTGAATTGTAAAATACCATTTTGAATAGTAAAATATCATTATGAATAGTAATATGACTCTTATAAATAAGAAATGTGAAAAATGTATAATAACCACACCCATGTATGTATAATAAGAAGTGAAACTTATAAATGACAATATTATCATTATATTAGTGTTGGTATTGTTGTATTTAATATATATTTTACTATAAGTTTACGATTAATGAAATAATTACAATAAAATTAAATTTTCAAAAAATGTAATCATAAATTTTTATTTTATTGTCTTATAGTTAGAAGATAATTTTATGAGACCTTGATTAATATTTCAAGGTGTTATAATTTGAGTTATAGTTTTGAAATTATTATTTTTTTGAATAAATAATGATTTTATTAAAAATATTAAATTAATCATATTTATTAAACTATATAAGAAAAAAAGTTCATTTTTGAATTCTAGATATTAAATAATTGAATGGGTGAATTTTTTGGACTTTTCTGAAGTACATTACTTTTTTGTGAATAATGAAATATTATAATTAACAAAATATGCTAAAAAAATAAATTTATGCATCAAGATCAAGTCATGGCTAATTTAAATAGAGATCGTATTGAACCCACATGAACTTACTACTTTTTTTTACATAAAACAATACTATTCATTATGAGGATCAACTATTACATTATTTCCTTTCTCACTACTCAAGACTTGAGCCTTAACTAAGTTCTTACATATTATATTCCAAAGCTCTTCCCCTTGTCGTAGACCTAGTGGATCACCAAATGTCCAAAATCAAGCACCTTCAAGAGGATCTCTTAGAGAATAAATGAGGAGGTAAATATCATATTTCTTTTTATTGTCTTTTTTATTAATTTCTTTTCTTTTACATTCTTCTCCTCACATTATCAAATATGAATTAAAGATCTAGTATTATATATATTCTTTATTATTATCAATTTTATGGAAATATTCATCATCATTATTCCTCTCACCATCCTATTTTTCTAAAAATAAAAACAACATTCTTTATGTGTCGATTTACCAAAATAGTTGATGATGTGTTTTAAATTTCTATTATTTTATTCAAAAAATGTTATAAAACCATATTTAATTGATGAAACATATTTTAAATTTTATTATTTATCCTCCTAAATGTTCTAGACTTAACACATATACATAATATTATGTTTTAAAATGAATTTTGTTTGTGATTATCAAATAACCACCAAAATGATCAAAATGGGTACCAAAAAAGATTTATTTAATATGTGATCCTCATACCATATAACCAAAATTATTAGTGGATTCACATAATATTTTGGAAAAAATTTAATAGTATATAATTTCACTTGTAGTGTTTCATTTAGATATGACATGAAAATAAAATACAAACCAGCCATCAAAATCCTGTAAATACTAAACTCAAAATAATGGATGGAACAAAAATACTAATAATTAATGGGTAAAATGTGGTTAAAAAATGATCATATAAGGTGTTATAAACATGAATATTTTATTTAATATATTAATTAAACTCCTTTTATTATTATACATGATGTTTAAACATGATTTATGTAAGATTAACCTAAGGTAAGATAATTCTTTACCCAATTGCTATTCTTTTGGTTAACATTCTAGTTTATTCATTATATGGTAATAAGATTATTTTTGTGGTGATTTTTTATTTATATAATGGTGTAAATTGTTTATATATAGTGTATACACATTAATATTCCATTAAATTAGTTATCACTATAATAATTTTGGTAATGGACATTCCTTTTAAATTCCATTTAAAAGTCTCTTTAATAAAATCTAAATTTTCTATTTTTTATATATATGGAATTAGTCGTTTATTCAGATTTCATGATACTTTATTAAAATAAAATTATCCTTGGACATGGATATGTTTTTAGAACATTATAGCTCAATATATGTTAGAATGCTCCCATTATAGCTTAATATATATTGGGTTAAGCCCATTCAAGCTCAAAATATGACGGGTTAGCACCATTATAATCTATAATGCATTTGGTTTTTCAAAGATGGAATTTTACTGAATTGTTACTCCATGTGTAAGGGTTATTGTAATAGTGATATGTAAAATGTTACCTAATAAAAATAAATTATTTTTCTATGAATGATGATGAATTTTTTGAAATTGGTTTCATTTGTTTTTATGTTATCACGTTACTAGTGATTTCCATCTTTATTTCCCAAACTGAGTTGTTTTTGCTCATCCCTTGTTTATACATTTTTTTAATAGTTTATAGTTTTATCTATGATACATATATAAGAAAAATTTAATTTCATATAGGTTTTTAAATTAAATTATGTTTTATTTGAAATGTTTTATATTTTAAAAAAATTGATACCATTTTAATAGTAGGCACTTGTTTGATTTTGAGATGTTACTAATGTTTTATGTCTTAATTACCTAAATCCCTAAACATGAAAAGATCTTAAATGTGTAATAATCTATGTTATATCTAAAACTCGTGATTATGTAATGTATTGAGGATGGGATGTTATACTAATTCCTACACTATCCATAGTTTTATCTCCTTATATCATGTGGACATCCTTACCTCATTAAGTTAATATTCACGGATATGTCATATTACATGACTGTAAACTATTACATATAACTATAAGAGATATTATTGTAATATATTAATATGGTTTCAAAGTAAACCACCCTAATTTTCAATTTTAACTCACCTTCAATACCTCCTTGAGGTTCTATACCAATCTCCCATATTCACAAAAAACATTCATGTTATTCCCTTAGAAGGATGAAACATTGATGTGTGAATATCTCCCCCCTATGTGGGAACACTCTCTTTCCCCATATAAATTTTTTATATACCACCCTTAGTAAGGCATATCATAAATGTTTGATCATTTTTATTCAATAATTGTATAAAACCTATCAACACAATATGTTATATTTGTGACCAGAATGTCTCAATGAGAAGATAAATATTTAACCTACATGTTCCCACAAGAAATTATACCAATCATATACTTTTCTACTCTATGCATTAAACCTGTTACATAATTTTCAATAAAAAAACAATAAACTAGTTAATACATTCCACCATAATATATTAATCATGTGACCTATATTTCATATATGACATTAAACATGCGGCCAACTTATCACAGTATGTCATTAAACCATTGACCTACTTCTCCACATAAGTTTTCAAAGTAGCGACTTAATTGCCCATGAAATACATTTTTCATGTTACCTATATATACCAAAAATACATTAAACTTCTTAAAAACCTTTTCCAAAAAGATATTAATCTCACAACCTACTTTTCCTCAAATGTCCCTTAACCTATGACCTCCCTATACATACCAAAATATCTACCTCAGGTGGGGAACATGATATTCTTTATGAAAAAAGTATCAGATACCTTTCTCCCCTAGAGTTAACTACCCAATTACAAAAATGTAAATCCATGGTCTAAAAAACTAGGATTACTCATTTATGATATCCCATCGACCAAAAAAGAGGTATACTATACAAGTTCCCAACACAAACAACATCCACAAATACTCAGATATGACCAATGTTATAGTGTACTCTGACCATAGGTTTCTACCATGTCAACATAGAAAATGTATAATTAACCAGAATCCACCTCATGATTGAACCATGAATGAGATTCATGAGCACGAATAAAATAATAGAGGGAGGACCATACAAGTAAATGAGCTCCATGGAGGAATCAGTGCGTGGTGGAACTGACATCCAATCATCCGGTTTCAATGAAGGATCCAACATCACAAACTATCATAATGGAGGACACCCACCATTTGGTAGTAATAATTGAAGGTAAATAAATTAATATTAAAACCCCAATGAATTCCATACAAGATATTATTAGAAAATAAAACCCAATTTATTACTTTATTTAATGATAAAATGTCTTTTAATCTTAAATTGATTAATTTCCCAAATTAATTTCTTCATGCTTTTTGGTTCTTATGAAAAATTTAATTTCTAACATGAAACTAAATTAAACATTTCAAAATGGATTAAATATTTGAAATAATTATTTCCACATATTTTTAAAATTCCCATCTTAGTTTTTGGTCATATTATAATGTTATCTTTATTAAAAGATGAGTTTTCATAATTATGGTTAAAATTAGTTTACTGTAGTTTAAATAGGATATAAGGATTAAAATATATCCAAAACTTATAAAAAAATATAGTTTTAGTATATTTAGAACTTATCACATATTATCATTAATTTTCTGTGTCCTTGGTGCCACATTAAATTATTATGATATAAATATAATTATATTATTTATTGTTTTAAAAAAATTAAATCGTTTCCTCTCTCACACTTATAAAAGGAAACAACTCCTTTCTATTATTTTCACCACATATAGCCATCTATATTACCATACCCATGCCCAATTATCATAAAATTTTCATATTGATTAATTAGTGGTGTTGGTATTAATGAAATATCAGTCCAACGGTCCGTAATAAACATTATAAAAGAGACATACTAAAGAAGATGTAATCATCTTACCCAACATGTTTCATTTTATTTTTCCATCTAAGTAAAATAAAATTTGATTTATTCAAAGAAAAATAAGAACATAATTATCCTTTATAATCATAAAAAAATATATGATTATGGAAAAACTATTATTCTTCCTCTTTCCATCAAATGGAAAGTGAAGTACCGCTCTTATATATGTGTGGACTACTACCTGCACAAAGAGATGGGATTTGTTTTTATTTTATTTTGTTGAATGGTAATAAGGATTGATTTAGTGAATAATTTTTTTTGATATAATTAAAACCCTATAATGATAAATTAATTTTTATAATTCTATGATTCTATTAGTAAAAAATTAAAACGTTGGTGTTGTATACATATGACCTACCATCTCAATGGATAGTCTAAATATTTTTAATATCTATAAATATTTTGGATGATTATAAATATTTATAGGAAAGAATATATATGATATTTATTTCATGAATACAATTATGGATATTATGGTATAATGATATTATTATAATGACTATATCTGTAGAAAGGATCCTTCTACGAAAAATAAAGAAGTTATCCCTTGGAACAATTATTTTTAATAATAACAAATTATTATTAAATGGGTGAGAAGATTTTATATGTAAATAATGTATCGTTTTGTTTGTATGAATATTGTTAGGAAATAATTGTGTAATTAATATATTCAAATTAAATATTATATTTTAAAAAATAATAAGGAATAAAATACATTATCTTTGAGATTTTTTTTTTAATTCAATGTTGATCCATATCTTCTGTGATTAAATTTATATAGATGAAATTCATTTATCATAATATTATAAAAAAATTGCAATTTAATTTAGTTTAGTAATTAAAATAAGTTTTATATTTTATTACCTCTTTCCATTCATGGGTACAAAAAATGATCATATGTTTTTTTAGTAAAAATACAACCATATTTCTCCGCATTTAGTTGGGAATTTTTTTTCATATCCATATATTCTAAAAATTTTTATTTTTTATTTCTATTATTTGTTGATTTTTATTCAATTTCAACAAATTTTTTACTTTTGAAAAATTGGATTAAAAACTTCCTTGTAATTTTTTGATGTATATAATTTTTACTGAAGGTATGAATTTAATAATTAATATAGAAATTACTATCATAATTAAATTTCACACCATCATTGAAATCTTTATGTATTAATGATTACCTTATATTATTGATTAGTTATAGTTAAATAAAATGGTTTTCTCGAATATTTTTTAGTATATTTCTGTTTAAAAAAAGTAATTTCAAAATGAATGTCTATCATTCTCATGAATTATTACAGATA
Source organism: Viscum album (assembly GCA_963277665.1). Lineage (NCBI taxonomy): Eukaryota > Viridiplantae > Streptophyta > Magnoliopsida > Santalales > Viscaceae > Viscum > Viscum album. The sequence continues at coordinate 34,353,488 of OY728156.1, forward strand.
TAGTTCTAAGACTATTTTCATATATAATTATACCCTTTGATATTTATTATGTTTATCTAGTAATATAATAAAATGATAAATTTCTTCTTCAGCCTAAAAAATTCAATTATTATATTGAGGAGATGTTTATGAAACCTAATTACTTTCCATGTGTTATTCTATGATGATATGATGAATATTTTATGATCATATCTATTTGAATGAATTATTGATGATTATGTGATGGTTAGTTAGGTTATATCACTAAAATTACATGAATAATGTAATATTGATATATCATGATATATTGAGGACAATCATATAAATTATTGTGAATATCTTTGATCCCATATTGATCCTTGGGTATGCTTGATTCTTGATATTATCAATGAAATATATGTGGACATGATTGTGAATAACATTGTTCATATTTTTTTACATTATTATGATCTATTTATCAATATAAACAAAATATTCTCTATTCACATAATTAAATTTATCTATGTTCACAAAATTAGGATTTATTATTTTTATTTTTATGAAACATGCATTTATAATGACTCTTGAATTATGATTAGCATTTTGACACATTTATTGACATAATTCTACAAGTTAATTGATTTTGGAATATATTATCCATGGTTTTCTAGTTATGCATATTTTCCACTGATAACATTATATTGAATATGTTATCATAACATTATGATCATTTTATCCTATAATTATTAATATCTCCCATTCCTAACAATACTAATAATCTGAAATTAATTTTATTTTGGGTTTCCTTCCTAATGTTTTGATGGAAGGTTCTATGGGAGATTAGTCTAGAAGAGACCCCAATGTATAAAAAATATTTTCAAGATTATTAATATTGTATTTAAAAAAAAGTATATATATAGAATCTAATATAATATATTTTACTATCCTCAGGCATTTATTATTATAATTTTTTAAAATATTATACTAAATTTATATAATGTTAATGTATTTTGTTCCTGGGTCATGTTAGTTCATATATTATGTATGAAGAGTTAAATTTTAGATATTTGGGAGAGATTTATTTAGTGATAACAACGAGATATTTTTATGTACATGATACCATCTTATTGTCTGGATAAGATATTTATTATGTTATATTTCTATAAAATAATCTCTTATTTGATACACCATGTTGATTTTGTTTTTTAATCGATGAATCTGGGGGTAAGGTTCCAAAAAAATAGTTTGTGAGTATATCAATTTCATCATTCTGATGCACGGTGAATTTTCCCTTACTGAAAAACTATTTTGACACTCTGATGATATATTCATGGATTAAATCACATTTTCTATAAACCATTACAACGTAATTAAATATATGTGGAATTATAATGACTTAGGGTAAACCAAAGGTTCCAAATATTTGAAAAGGTATCATAATTTAAGGCTTCATAGGAATGATTTTTCTATGATTTTATGCCTATTTAAGGATTAATATTAATATTAAATGGATTATATTTATTTTTTGGATCATACTGCATATTAATGAGGAATTTTTATATAAAATGTGTTGGTATAAACATAAAATTGATGTTATTACCATTATATGGAATTTGGATGATGTATTTTTAATGACATTTATAATAATCAATCAAATTGGGAGGGTGAGTTTTCATAGGAACATATACATGATGCTAGAGCTTCTTCAATAAATTTATATAATGTTCCCACAATTATATTTCATTAATTAATTAAGTAACTCTATGATAATCATCCTAAAAATTCATATGCCTCATTGTATCACTATAACATGAACCTGTACTTTTTAATAAGAAGAATGATAGACCAATGTGAATATGCATTGATTATTTGGAATTAAACAAGATCACAATCAATAATAAGTATCATTTGAATCATATTGATAAAATGTTCAATAATTGAAGACGATATCAATATTTAATACAAGATTAATCATCATAAAAAAATATTATTTTATGGTAAAAAGTAAAGACATACTAAATACAATCTTCCATTCAAGTTACAGACACTATGAATTTATAGTGTTTCCATTTTATCTTACAAATTCCCCAGTTATCTTTATCAATTCAACAAATAGTGTCATTAGATATCTCTTTTACTAAATTTAGATTATCTTAATATATATTATTCATATATATATTAATTGGAAAAAACACATGTATATCACTTAATTATTATAATTAATTTTTTTTAGAAGTATTCATTTTAGGAAAAAAATTATCATTCATGAAATTTCTCTACAAAGTGTTTTATTTTTCAGTCACGTGATCTATTGTAAATGTTTATCAATGGATCCATCAATGAAGTAAGCTTTCAAATATTGTCCTAGAACTACCACAGTTACTAAGAACATTCATTTTATTTATTTATATGTATATAATTGATGAATTATTTAGAATAATATATGAAATTATAATATAATAATTGTGTTGACTAAAAAGGTGTCCTAGTTACTTTAGAAATATGAATATGCAGAAAAAGTCCTGGAAATTAATATAATATTACATATAAAAAATATTCACGCTCTGCGCTATAGTGGATAAGGGTTTTTGAATTTTATTTATGAATCTGGGAAGAGAATAGGATACTTCCTCATGACGAATTACAAGGTGATATCATATTCATACTTACAATTTAAGGTTCATGAGAAAACTACCCAACATATAATTTTGATTTAGTTATATTAGTTTTTTATTATATATATGAAGGAAATATCTCTACAGAGAAATGCATGATGGAAACAAAGATAATAAAAGATTAAATTTTATATTTAATAATAATGAGTTGAATATATACTAGATAATATGGTTGGAGTTAGGTATAGATTATGAATTCTTAATATATTCCATACTTAGGAATGTGAACATGTTTTTAAATGAATTTATTTGAAATGATTATGTTAGATTATCTATGTATATGATAAAAAAATAAAATATTTCTAGATTTTCAATGGGTGGATCTTGAAATATTACCGTTATGGGTAATGCTTATATTTCTCAAATGAGTGGTCAACTATCTATCGAAGGGATGACTAACGTATAAATAAAGGATTATATATTTTTTATAAAGAATCCATTAAATATCATATATATAAACTTTGATTGCGTTGGAATGATATGTTTTTACAATCCATGTATGTGTCTTGTCCATACAAAATTTTAATAACAATATGTTGGACAATTCTCTAATATGTATGTTGAAAGATGTTTAGTGACTTGAATGAGTATTTCTATTTTGAATAAATTACGGTAGATATTATAGAGTATGCATCTTAGTGTTTATTATGTTAGAATGTTAAGGTTGAGAGAATGAAGTATAATGGTATGGTCCAACCATTACCCCTGACATTATTTAAATTGGAAAACATCAACATGAATTTTTACATCATATTAACCAAACATATAAAGAACATAATGATATTTTGAATTTAGATAATATCATAATGAAGATAACATATATTACTATGAGGATGGAATATTTATATCTTTATTATATTTCCAGAATAAAATATTAATAATGTGGAATGGTTTCACTGTGTACCTTATTTTGTTATATATAATTGAGATATTAGTTTTAAGGTGATGTTTTGGTGTCGTCTTTGGTATGCTCTAAGATTTAGTGTTTTGTTTAATTACTTTTTGTCATCATTTAATATACAGTCTATTTGATAAAATGTTTAGACCCAAAAATATATTTTAAGATATGTTTATATGTATTTAAAATATTATTGGGAGAAAAAACATCCCTTATTTTAATTTAATTATAATAAAAAAATTCAATTAATTATTAGTATGGATCATCATGAATCCATATATTGAATAAGTGTACAACACCAAATTATTTGGATAATGTTAGAGAAAGATAGATATCAAGATATGAGATAGTTTATGAAATAGAAGAGATTCTTATAATCTTTCCAAAACACAACTTGGATGTTAATATTTGACATAAAAGTTATTTTGACAATTATTGGTGAAATAATGATTTAATTTTTGAAGATAATGAATTCAGGTGATAATACCCTTTAGGGAAATTTAGGATATTGTTATATACGTGAATAGTGACCCTACGGAATATGTTCATATTTAATTTTATTAATGAAGTAAGGATAGTATTTATCATTTTTTGATTCCACTGAATCACTCTTATGTTAATTAGGTATTCCATATACCTCTCATGAGAAATCAGTTACATGATCCATCATATTCACAAAACATCGAGTTTTTTCTATGGAATAATTTTCATTGCTATTAATAAAAACAAATATAAGTCTTTTATTTTATAGATAAATTTCAATGGAATAATACTACTCATTCTAGAATGTCTTGTGAGGGAAGAATATTCAATGAATACACATGGGAATTTGATGATAATATGAAATAGAGTTATCGGAATTTATTGGTATTCATGTGAGGGAATTCTGAAGAAAAAAATTCCTTTTATGGAGAGTATAATGTAACACCCAAATATTTTAGGAAATTTTTCACTTCAAAAGATATTAAATATTGTTAATACTTTGTTATACATGAATACCATATACTAAAAAACCATGAAATAAATACTGTAATTTTAATTTTACAGTTATAACATATCCATTAAAATTGGTGTTAAGAATATAAATAACTAATTTTTGAAAAAAATTTACAAAGGATATATATAATGTGAATTAATTTTTTTAAAAAAATACTCAATTATTAGTGAAATCATATTATGCTTCAAAAATAAATTTACATAAAAATGTGTATTATAAGGTTTTGTGAGAAAATATTATAGTTATATTCTATCAAATTTCAAAATTTTATTTCATAAAATTTAAACACATATTAAAATATTAATATCAAAATTATTATTGGGTGATTTTGTTTTCATTAATTGTGGCATTTTTCAATGAGTAGTGGAAAATAATTATTTTTATTTATTATTATATTTTATTGTTAATCATTTTCAATTTTTTATATTGTATTAAAAAAAACTAAAAAAATATTATTTAATTTATATTAAGAATTATTACATTAATTTCATTAGAATAAATTTTATATTTAATTTTTTTTTAATTTTATTATACATGAGGATACTTTTTTATAGGAAACTGTAATTCATCACATTTTACATGAATTTTTAATTAAATTAGTCCTCCTAATTGGATTTAATTTTATTAAATATATTCCATATATGGAATCATCATAATTAACATAATATAATATGTTCAACATTGTTTTATTTTCATTATTTCTTTTAAATGTAAAAAATATTTATCACCTCAGTAAAAAAAGTTAAAAATTGGGGTAAAAAAATTGTGTAAAACATAACAAAATCTTTAGCATATAGATTTATGATATTGGATGATTGATATTCAACCATATTTTTTCATAATAAATTATATAATATAGTTGAACTAATTATTTTGTAAATTTTTAAAAATGAAATATTTTTATAAATATGGTAATATTTTATTGAAATTTAAAAATATTTTTGGGTTTTTTATTTTAATTTCATGTATAAAAGATTTCATTTGTTTTATTCATCCAAAATATTTATTGAAAACATCCATATTTTATCATTTATCAGTGAAATATATTGTAAATTGTTTAATTTTATTTCATGGTAAAATAATTTTTACACGTAAAATGGTTATTTTCCAAAAACAAATTAGATATATTGTGTGTTATTATGTTACAAGTTAATAATTCCACCAATATAAATTAAATTACATAAACTAGTTTCAATTTTATTCTTGATAATTAAAAATTTTAGTTAGAGTTCCCGATTGATTTTTTTATATAATTATGTTGTGAGGGTAAAATTTTGATTTCTCATAGTTATGGTTAAAATGAGTTTAAAGTTGTATAAGTAAGATATATGGTAAAAATGTACCCAAAACATATAAATATTTAGTTGGTGTTTTATATTTTAACTTTATCACATATAATATTCTAGTTTTAATTTTATTTGGTGCAATTTAAAATATTATGATATATATCTTTTTCAATATTTTCTAATATTCCATTTGTGTCTTCTCCCCTACTTATAAAAGGATACCCCACCATTCCCTTTATTAAAATATATTGAAACATCTAGATTGGAAAAAAATACAATATTCCCAAGTAAAACTCTATATTAAACCATCATATGTTAATTTATTTTATAAATACCCTTCCAAGTGTCCTTAAAAATTCATTAAAAGTAGGCTTTCAAAATAATAAGAAATCCTATTACCTAACGTCATTAAAATTATTTATTATTATTCCTAATATAAATATTTCATATTATTAATAAACAAATTAAATAAATATCATTTAAATAATTAATTTTTTTATGGTTGTGAGATTATTATTTTCACCTCTTTTCCATGAAATAGGTAGTGAATGTATGGTCATGTGTATGTGTAGACCGCCACCTCCATGTTGGCATGTGATTTTTTTCATTTCACTTTTAACTAGAAGGTAATATGGTTTGATTTAATGTATATATATGTAATTTATGATATAATAATGTTTAAATAATTTAAAAATAAAATTTATTTTTCTTTCATACTTTTATTTATAATATGAAATCACTTTTCAAACATTGAGACGACTCACTGTCTCAATTAATGGTGTAAATCATTTATTTTTACCTTGTTTCATTAGAAGATTATTAATATGTTTATAATTATTATAATTTATATTTATATCATGACTAGTTTTTTATATGATGTCACCATGATCAATTTAGATTCATAGGAACTTTTTTATTAAAAAATAATTGAAAATTCGTTCTATTATCACCCAGAATAGTTATTTTAATATTATTGAATTATGAATAAACTATTAATAATACATTATAAGAATAAAATATATCGTATGATATATATGAAAATGATTATATATTATATTGATAATAAATATATATGTATATTAAATTATATTTTAATGTGTTTGATGTGTGATGAGACATCTGGTAAGGGGATTATTTTTAATACCATTTTTATCGATATTATTTACACATGACTTTACATTAATGAAAATAAATGATAACTATATATGAAAACCATTTAATTATTAAAATTCAATATATTTCAATAATTTTGGAGTTTTATTATATTTTTCCATTCTTTGGTACCCAAAATAGTTGTTAAATATTTTAATGAAATGCCACCAGTATTTATCTTTATTCTCTCAAAAATACATTTTCTTAAAAATCCATGTATTGTAAAATTTATTTCACGAATATTTATATTATAATATTATTTAAAAATTAATTTTTTCATGTTTTAATTCTAAATAAAGGGTAAAAAGATATTCCCCATACATTTTATATTAAATAAATTTTTGTAAAAGGTGTGACCATGTTTTTTTAAATTACTACATTAATGTAATTTTATATAGTCATGGCTGATATTTGTTTTGAAGTGTTTATTTTAATTTTACATGGGTGATTTAAAGCTAATATTACAGTGAAAATTTTGATAATATTTCTCTTTAAATAAAAGGTTTCAAAATATAATGTTATTCTCATTAATAATTATTTTATATATATCATAAGGATAATTTTTCATCTATAAACAAATCATTTTATATTAATTTTATAACTATGGTTATGATTTTATTATTCCATCATTGTCCTTAATCTGGATGAGTTTTTATTATTCTGATGATATTTTGTTGAAACATTTTTATTTTCCTAGTACATGTAATGATGATATGATTATTATTTTATGATATAGTTTCATTTATATAAATTAGTAATGATTATGTAGTTTTTATGTATCTTATATCACTAAAATTAAATAGAAATTGTGATAGTGATTTCTCATGATGTTGAATGATAAAAATTCGCATTAATGTGAATATATTTTTTCACATATAAATTCATTAGTTTTAATGCTTCTAGTTATACTCATATATGAAAATTATTATGAATATATTTATTTAATTGTTGATGGATAAGTATGATATCTTAAAACCTATAGACATTATATTATGAATGAACTTGATTCAATTTAACCATGCTCACAAGATTGCAAGATCTTATATGTATGATGCAAGATGCCTATGTTATGACTCCCGAATAATGATTTCTTCTTTTACATCCTTATTGATCACTATTTAAAAAAGAATTGATTTTGGAGTGTATGATATACAATTTAGAATATATAATTATTTTATGTTGAGTTCATACACAAGAATATGATATCATACCACTATGATTTTATTATATCGAAATGATTTATATCTCCTTTTTTACCCTTACTAACCATCTGAGCTCACCCATTATTATGTTATCCTTCCCCATTTTTTTATTGATTGTTATATGTTTGATGAATAAAAATGGTTTCCTTAAATAAAGAAAGATGTTTTAGATTAATAATAGTATAATTAAAAATTATATTTTTTTTATTTAGATAATCGGAAAATTTATTATCATTATATATTTATTATTCTTATTTTTTGAATATAGATATAATATTATGTAAAAATTATGTATATTGAAAAATATTCACATCGATTAACTAGAATTTCATGACAATTTTACTTATTTTTATGAAAATATGATTGTAGAGAACCTATATGTAATGAATTTATAATATGGTATTGTTTTAATAGATTGAATGACTCTTATTCAATATCTAGAGGAATTATTGATTACGATTAAATAAATAGTTAATAATAAATTGTGAGGATGTTAATTATCGAAAATGGTGAGTATTATAATTTGGAAAAAGGAAGATAGATGGAAAAAATGATGTCCATGATTCACATTATAATGGAATATTAGAAATAATAATTTCAAGTCATGAATACTAGAGTTAAATGTAAACATGTTTCTGAAAATATTCACATCAATTCAATTCAATTTATAGAAAAATGAAACCCAACACATTCCATCAATAAATGTAGTATACCTAATTCCATTTATTTTATGTTAGTGATGGATAAAAATAATTGAAGTAGAAGATATCAATTATAAAAAAAATAAACTGAGACGATCATCATATAATATTCATTCTACAATATAAATTCATTGAAATATAACTATATTTGTGCATTATTTTTGTGAGCTATCACAAAATTATGCTATATATTATTCACCCCTAATGAAAATTATTTGGAGGTTCTCTTCTTTATGAAGAAAAATGGTGAATGTGATGAGAAGATTTCATATTATTTCATTGAAATAAACAAAATATGATTTCTAGAAGATTATTGATGTAATTTAACTAAAATTTTATGGGATTATAATGTCTTATCACTGGATATATATATATAAAAAACAAAATTCAAAAGGCATAATCAATATTAAACAATTATAGGAAACAATTTTTTTAGAAATATTCAAGGCTGATTTTAAATATTAACTCCTTCGATGTTGAGTTTTTTACATGTTTGGTGAGTTATTTATAGTAAATCATGTTGAATAATAATTTTTAAAATTTTTAATTCACCACCCATTTAGACATTGGAATTTTTAAATATATGTTAAGTATAGTGTTTCTACAATCCTTTTATAGGGAAAACATGATGTGGATTCCAGATCATTTTATTTTATGAATATCTAGAATATATTATAATTATAAATTTTTGTGGAGCCTTTATGATATATTGATTTGGATTTTATGATCACGCTTTGGAAAAATTATCTATTTATATCATTTATTAAATTTATGAAGTGATGGTTATTTCAAATGGGTGAGTTTGAAGTAGTTGTTTCTAAGCCTTTAACATGAATATTTATGAAGAATTTTTATAATTATGTGAATGATATGAATCAATTTAATAATATATTTATAATCCCACATAATATGAATTTTATTTATTTTTACAAATACATGAAATGATAATGTGTAATACTGATGTATTAGTGAGATGTTTCATGTCATCTATACTATGTTAACACATGTAGACCTATTATTTATTAATAAGAGGATCTTAGAAATATTGTGTGTGGTGTAATCTTGCTACCAAAATTAGAAAAATGGTGCGATCCATATATGTTGATGAAGAAGATTATTATTTCAAAACAATTCATTTTGGGAGATAAAACCCCATCATTCCGTTAAATTTATTACCAATAATATTGAAAAAATAAATGGGTCTGATATTTTCATAAGTTCATTTTGAATTCATTGCCAATAATTTCAATGGGAAGGAATTTTTTTCCCAGAAAAGGATTTTATTTTTCTCAATAATGATTTTTTTCCACTTGTAATGGTGAATTTTCCATGTAATAGGAATGTTTTCACGATGTGAGTGAAAATAGAACATATTGAGGAACTTTTTCTAGTTTTTCCCATTGATTATCTCTTGATGGTTTTTGAATATATTGGAAATGAGAGTTTATAATTATGATATTATCATAAATACTATTAATGGATATAATTAATTTTTGTAGTCTCAAAATATTGATGATTGTAGAGATGATTTTAAATATGATATATGACAAGTGTTTATGGATTGTTAATAGTGCTTATTTATAAAAGTTTCGTGGTAGTATAATTGAACTATAAATATAGTGAGATTTAATATTTTTTAATTAGTTATGTTATGTTATATGAATTAAATAATTTATAATAAAGATAAAACATTATATTATAATGTATTTTCCTTGTGAAAAGACCCGTTGGATGGGTTTTGAAGAGTATTTTTTGTTATTCAATGCATACTTTATATGATTGGATGTGGTGTTGAAACAAGTAGTTTGGTTCCAAAATAATTAATATTTTGATCTTATGTAGAACATAATTATTTATATAGTTTAGATGAGTTATCAATAATATTCGATGATTCACCCAAGAGTTTGGATGAGTTAATTATGATAAATGAGGAGTCTCATTAGAATTCAGATTATTCAAAAGGGGTGTTGAATTTATTCAAATAAAATTTGGATAAGTAAAGATGAAATATGATGATTCAATTGTGAAATTGTATTATTCATATAATGATAAGTTCAGTGAGGTGTGTCTTCTGATTACTCCCTTAGGATTCATGATAAATAAACAACTACTTCAGATAAATCAGAATCATAACAAAAAATTTAACTTTATATAGCCCTAAAATTCAGATTTTTCCAAATTAATTTTTCCTAGATAAAGTTTTTTATTTAGGATATGATTCTAGTGTTTTTTTATTTTGGATATAAATTATTTTAATTATTAAAATAAATTTTTAATCATTATAAGAAAAATGATCAAGAAAATATGACCCATAAGAGAGAAGATCCATATTGAATGGGGGATTTCCATATCACAAACACTATATATTCTTATATACATGGATAATTTATATAATAAAAATATGTGATACATAGATATTATTATTTAAAAAATTATTAAAATATCTTGGGGGCCATAAATTACCATACATCATAAATTTTAAATGTTTTTTCCAACAAAAATTTTAATTCATCTTATGCTATTGGATTTGGAGGTTGTGAAAGGGGATGATATAATTTAATCCAAATATTAAAGATGTAATATAAAATAATTTATTATTCATAACATATTATATAAGTCTGTAAAAATTATATAAACTAGTTACCCAGATAATTCATTCACAACAATATCCTGGTAGGCTATGAATTAATATTCAAATGTATTTATGGAATTTTTTTAGAAAGAAAATATAAATTGTGTCTCAATACTATGTGATCCATGTAAGAATGGTTCTATGTTTTTGAAATACCCATAATATGTAGAGTTCTTGACAGCATCCAATAGACAAAATTTCATTAAAATAGAAGGAAAATAATGGTAGGATGACTATAGTTGTGTATAATCAAAGAAGAATTTGTTACCATCAACGGTAATTCCATTATGTAGAAAATAATTCAACAGGTTAATATGAATTTTAAGAAGATAAATATTATACATGGACGATAATTATATTATCATGGAATATTTATCTAAATTCATCCTAGATAGAATATGTGAGTGGACGTATAAAGAGAAGAATGAAATCTAGGAATATCCTATATAAGGGAAGAAGAACTAAGGATAAGATATCTGTTACTTATATAGATTGATTCTATTTTTTCATTTTGAACTCCTCATATTGAAGTGTAATTGTGATAATGTTTTAATGTATTTATATGTTGCCAAAAAATAAAAATTCACATTTAAAACTACTGATCATGTTACTGGTGTTGAAGATATGTTCATTTATATTGTAGGGTACCTTTGAAGAACTTGCGGTATATGTATAAAAATAAACTATCTAATCAATTGGGCTGAGTTGTGTGATAAAAATAGTAATATGTATGATAATGGACCAAACCTAATGTTATAGTTTCTAGTAAATTTAATTCACATCAAATTTATGTTATAATAACATTCATGTACTCTAACAAGTCAATGATGTCTAGGAATGTTTTTTCAATTAGTGAAAAAACATGTAAAACCCATGTCTTTAATTATTCCATTTAATTTATGTTTTTTATACTGAGTTAAGGGTTGAGTTTCCATTAATAGATCTATATATCTAAAAATGTATATTTATTAAGTAAAATTATAAATATTTTAATGGAAATGTGAAACATGGTAAAAAATGAAACTCACAAATTCACCTTCCCCCCTCTTCATGGCCCTAATCAGTCCACTAGGATCTACATAAAATTAATTTTTCATCAATACCAAACACTCAAGTGTTTCAATATCATTAATTTCAATTTTATAATATATTATGTGGTAGATATTTATTTGATATTAAATTATTACCTATTTATAAATAACATAAATTATATCTTTATAAACATTAAATATAAAACCTCCCACAAAAATATAGTTCATAAGTTGTCATCATTTTAATTTCTCATTTATTTTTTAAATCCTCTTATTATTATTATTCTAATAAAGGTATGGATAATTTATATTATATTTAATGATGAAAATAAATGAAAATATCGTACAAAATCACTATTGTATATCATACAATCATTTTTAGCCTATTTATCCTCTCAGTCTCTTCATCTCTTATTGACAAAATATAAATCACTGAAAATTATTTTTGAACTACAATCTCCAACTACATATTTTTTATAAGTACCTAATTCAATATATAGTTAGTATAAATTAATTATACTCAATTATATATATATATATATCTTATTGTTAAACAACTCAATGATTCAATGATATTGAGGTATTTATAATCGACTCATGCTTTTACCTTTTCAAAAAACCCTCACCATCCCCCACTTTTTCATATAAAAACACATTCTCTTGAGGAATATGTGGAATCACATTTCTATATAAAATGTGATACAAACTAATAAACTCTATGTATATATAAAATAAAATAATGTTGATGAAAATATTGAACATCTTTTAAACTATACATATATATCAACATATAAACATGTTATAACTAATAATATTTTATCATTCATGGGTTTATTTAAGATTAAATTATGGAACATAAAACATGTAAAAATTAGAAAATACAATCAAACAAATCATGTTAATGTTGGTTCCCCCACCCATAAATCTGTATTCTATATCAAATGTATCACGCCCATAATAATTAGATTTGATATAATATAAATAATTTGGGGAATTTGTGATTATCATACCACATTATTATAATTATATATGAAAAATCCTTAGATATATATATAGATCAAATTATTCTATGTATCATACTCATGATTTATCTCATAGTAAGTAGTTGAAAATGAATAATGATTATCATGGATTTATTTGTTTATAATTACCTTCATTTATATCTTTCTGATATTAGTTTAAATGATTCAAGGAAACATCATGATACTTATTATTACACTCCACAATATAAGATAATAAATTTTGTAAGGATTTAATAGAATATTAGTTTACTATAAACACATGTAAAATTTATTTCAATTAATATAAGATGACATAAAAAATATATTTTCATAAGTTGTTTTTCTTATATTCTTATTTGAGAGCACAACATGGATGGCGTTTACTTCTCTACCATGATACAAGTTTCAATTTAGTTATCTCTTATAGAGAATACTTCATGATTTCTCCTTCATTAAAATTATAAACCATTGAAATTATGAGTATCATGGTCTTGTTTCTTTTTATCACTTTTATTACTTATTTATTTACCTTTTCCATATCAACTTTCTAAATAAAGTTATTTTACTATGGTTTCCCCATACTATTTTATATTTTTATTTTGGATAGATAAATAATAACGAATTGTTTTAAAACATACCTATACCATTCTGATAGTATATAATTATTTTAAAAACATTAAAGTCACCATTTCAGAGAAAAAAAACCAATTATACTTCTTTATCATAATTCACTGATCTAATCAATTTATTTCATTAATTGATTGATTTTTATTACTTATCAATCTCTCATTCACAAATGTTTATTTGTTTTCTTGTTTATAATGATATGTGATGTATCCCTTTCTCCCACGGTATAAGTATATCTTATTTGTTATATAATACTATTTATAAATATTATATAGTGTTACTTGTTAAACATTGTTCAATTACATTCAATCTAATTTCAACACATAGTATTATTTATCTCTTCCTTTTAGGATTCAATGATATTATTTCTGAAAAATAGATTTTATAGTTAGTGTGACCAAAAACTCATCATCATAATGGCCACATGTTCTTTAATTTATAATAAAACACACATGGTATTAATTTCATATATGATCATATATATACCCATTTCATTGACATTAAATCTTCTAAGAAAAATTTTCAATAATATCATAAATGATCTCTTATGACTCAGGACATTTTGAATCTACATGAATAAAAATTTTATCTAATTAAAATCTTTCCTGGTGTCCAAACAATCCATAGCAACAAAACATCCAATAAAACATATTTTTCTCTATTATACATCCAAATAAATATCATGATTTCTTTTATAGCATTAAAAACCATTAGTGTGTGATTTTTCATTGAATATTATCTTTTTATAAATTATCACATAATAATTTTGTATTGTAGTATATTCTTTATCTTATTTTATAACATTATTTTAAAAAATTATAGTCATAAAAAAATCATTTAATTTTTTCAATTCTCGTAAATAAATTTTAGATATTGTTTTGAAATTTGACCTATCAAAAAATTAAAATGCTCTAAATTATTTGTATGTTTCATTTGGTACAAAACACTGGACGTTACTCCTAAACCATATAATAATATATTTCCTTGTGATTTAAATGAAATTGCTTCCAAAATCAACCAATGATCATAGTTTTTTTTATTTTCTAATCATGTGGACTAATATTTGAAATATTTTTAATTAAATTATGTATTCAATATAACATATTATCATTGTGAAATAATCAGTTCCTGAGCATTATATGAACTCTTATTTGGTAATAACTATTTTACTATAATACATAAGACCAAATACATCTTCTGTATATATTTCCATTCACGTATAATAGGGATAAATTATTTAATGATTCCCACTAATAATTAAATATTTAAAACATCATAAACATTGTAAACAAAAAATAATCCATGTCTGTTAATTCATAATGAAAAACCATAATTAAATAAAAATCTCTCTATGATAAATGACATAATATATATGCAATACATCTATATTTCTTCTTAGTTATAAAAAATTATAATTTTTGGATTCCAAAAAATATGGGATCCTACAAAGTGAAAAATATAGTTCTATATTAGTTTTTATCCTCTGTTCTCATCATAAAATAAATATTATCCCTCAAAAAAATATTTATTTCATTATCATTTAAAATTATACGAAAAAATATTATTCTCTAATAATATTAATCATGGATTTATTACTACCTTTTTCATAATATTCAATCCAATTTTTTTAATAATTTCCTCAAACAAAATTAAATCATTGCATATTATATAATCTATAAAATAAGATATCTTTTTAATAAAAATACAT
Organism: Viscum album; assembly: GCA_963277665.1. Classification (NCBI taxonomy): domain Eukaryota; kingdom Viridiplantae; phylum Streptophyta; class Magnoliopsida; order Santalales; family Viscaceae; genus Viscum; species Viscum album. Next base: position 34,369,356 of record OY728156.1, read on the forward strand.
AAATAATTTATCACATTTTGTTAACATCGCGACTAATATACATTTATACCATTATTTTTCTATTTGAATAAGCTAGGATCCAATAAGATTAAATCTCTATAATTAAAAAAAACTCTACTGAAAAAAGAATTATACTTTTCATTTCCTTTTCAACCATTTATGTTCAACCAACACAATATTCAACTAATCCAATTGAAGTAAATTTAATTCATGATATTTTGGAGATTTAACATTTTTATCTAATCTACCATGTATAATATTTTATAATCAATTTAAAATAAAATAACATTCTCATATTTATCTAAAAAAACATTTAAATATAAATATTTCAATAAATAAAGAATATAATACATCCATAATTTATCCATTGTTCAAATGTATATCATTTAATTTGGCATGATTGTTTTTATTAATTTCACTGTAATATTCCCTTCATCCTCAATACATTTATTAATTCCATGTCAAAAATTGAAGCTATGAAAATTTTTATTCACCTACCATCCAGAACAATGTTATTTATATCAACCTTATACATAACAATACATCCCATAATATAATTGAACCCATTAGTTAAATTATCCTCCATATACATATCCTATAATAATAAATATTTACGTTAGTTATATTTTTGGAAATTTTCATATTTCATTTTAAATATCTGAATATATTTTTTCCCAATGAATTTATATAATAAATCCTATTAATCCAAATTGGATAGTTAATATTTTATTTAATCGAAATAAAAACAATACTTTACTACAAAAACATTCAAAAGGGTCTTATCCTACTTTGATAGAAATTGAGGATGACATAGTTGAAGTTATAGAAAATATTTAAAAATATTGGGATAAATAAATTAATAAATATTATTCTTATATATATAATTTGTTATATAATCAAATATAAATAATGTATTATATTAATATTTCATTAATTTTAACCTAGCAGTTATTTGTAGTAATCAAAAGAACCTATTGAAAATAATTAGTTGCAATGTTCAATAATGAATAATAGAAAATTGAATCATTATTTTTTCATTGAAATACAAATTTTAAGAAATATCACTAATAAATTTAGTAAAAATGAACATGTTTAGTATGACCATTAACATATTATATTTAATTATTCCAATTATACCATGTGTTTATGAACATGTGTGCTATAAAAATGACTTAAAAAAATACATAGATTACATTCTATAAAACATTAAAAGTCAATGATAATATTCATAATGATCCTATGTAAATATAGTAAAAATATCCTTATTTAATGTAAATTCAAAAAAAATCTAAAATTTTCACCCTCTAAGAAAATATTGAATTATACACTAACATCTATTTTTATCCTAAATTCTATCTTTTGTTCACTGGGAGAATTCAATTCAATTATAAACTAATTTAATCATGTAGATAGTAATCCTAATTTTTTCCCCATGAATAATATAATATATATATATATATCAAAAATAAAGGCGAAAAATTTCTTAATGTAGAGTCATGAAAACACATAAAATAATTAGTATAATATTCCATGAAAACTAAGATTCAATTAAATCCAATTACATTACCCCTAAACCAATCTTGGTGTAGTATTTTCTTCTTCTAAATGATGGATTGAAGTTTATAGAAAAATAAACTCCTCACAACCAAAAGAAAATATGAAAAATTCTACTTCCACTAAAAAATATAGTGTAATATGAATCCAAGATATCTATCTATAACCAAATTAATATACAAGACAATCAAAACATAATGAAATTACCATTTGGTAAACTATAATACAAACACATGTAAATCACAACCCAACATTATGATGTGAATTTATTATTGTTATGACCAACCATAGAAAATTATTCTCTTACCAATGACTCACATTATCCATTTATATATTACATGATATAAACAAATAAACCTTTATTAAAATTAAATTAAAAAAAATATTTTTTAATTTAGTCATGGTTGAATTTAATTTACAGCATAAAAAATATACGTATAATTCAATGTGAAAAATCATTCTTCATCATCTATTGAACCTTATTTAACATATTTTCCATTTAAAAATACTATTTTGGGTACAATATTAATAAAAAAATATTATCCAAAATTGATAGAGACCTTGTAAATTTGAGAAAAAAAATCATAAACAAATTCCCTTTTCCATTAAATTACATCTTAGAAAAATGAAGTGAAAAGCTCTTCATCCCTGCATCCTGAAAAACTCATATAAAATATATAGTTTCATTAATCAAATGTTTTATTTTATTTTATTTGATATATCATTATACTAATGTGTTGATGAAAAATAAATATAATAATTACATTATTTTTTCAATTCTTAATTTTGATTTTTAGATAAAACTGAAATAGTTTTTATGCTTTTGTTATTTATAGAATATACTATAAATATAAATTACTCAATGTTGAAAAAATATCACATTATTTTCCGGATATATTTTTTTACTAAATAGATTACTAATTTAATGATATGTTCTATATTTTAATTTCATCTTTAATCATGGAATAATATTTAATTTTTTTCTCCCTCATTCACAATAAAATCCAATGATGTGTTAAAAAGGGGTTCCTATATAAGAAAACTACCCAAATATAGAAGTATAATGTGTAAACAATGTTTTATTTATTTAAATCCGTCATAAATAATACTAATATAGAAATATTACCTTCCTAGTATATATTGTATTATATACCATTTCATATCAATTAGAACAATTCCATCTAAATAACATATTCACAATTTTCATTACATAAAGTGGCTTATAATTCTGTGTTATATTAACACATCTAATTAATATATTAGAAACCATTTTTCATATAAAATAATATTTTATATATGTCAAACAAAATGTCCCTACAATAAAATTATTTGAAATATGGTCCAATAGAATAATTTTAGGTAATTATTTTGAATTCCCTCTAACTAACACAATGGGAAACCACAATTTCTTTACATGAAACACAATTTTTGTCGAAAAATCCAATGAGTGATCACACCATGGAATTTTGTGCCAATGATGTCCGACATTAGAAGAATATGGGGCCATTTGTTAATTTTCATACAACTCATTACCATGTTTGTCGATCGATGGGGTGGTAGGAAAAAATCATCACAACATATTTATGGGAATTAATACCATCACCAAGACTCTCTTATAGATTTATGTCAAATTAATGAATCCTTCAGAAATAATAGTGCTGGATAGGTTACCCCTAGGAAACTGGTTGTTCATTGACATATATCGATGAGATCACCTATGTAAGTCACCGGTTATCTATCAATATCAATGAATTTATGTATCAAATGATCTTTAATGAGGTAACATTCTATATGTTTCATAAGATCTCAATCAATTGTTAATTAGTTGATTTTTTATCTTTTAAATCTATATATATGATATTTATGGATTTTATCGCCATATATGGATGTATCAAGTGTTGTGATGTTAGTATGAAGCCCATAAGTGGGGATTCCTATAAATCCATATGAATGTAATCAAAGACCAAGTATCAAAATATAACATAATGAGACACAATAAACTTTTTGTGTTTATATGAAGAGGAATATCATAGTACATTTAATGTAAATAATCAATGAAAACATAAATTCTATTTAAAGTCATATAGTGTAGACAACAACGTTAATGATTCCAAATAATTGGTGTCGTGGGACATATACATCAGAATCCCTTTCTAGTTAGCCTCAATAGAAATATGAACTAATGGGTATGGGTTTGTCCCTTGGGGAATGTAGACCTTTGGGAAGAATCTATGTTTAGGATAATTGGTATTTTTCCATCCAAAGGATATAGAAACCTAAAAAATATGGGCTTAATAAAGAATATACTCCTCCCATACAAGGAACATGCGACCAGAGAGAGAATATTGATTGTTGGATGAGTAATATATCTCTTTAAGCATAGATTAATAGGATTACATCAAAAAATTGTTGATATAATAGAATATAGATTATAGGTGCATTGTCATTAATAATATGGAAAATTGAAAATGTACAATAGAGAATATGTCCATATTTAATTGATGGTAATTTTTTTCTAAAATGAAATATATACCCACAAAAGTGAAAATTCAGCTTATAAATAATATATTTGTATGATGGAACCATTTTTGATACTATTGGTTTATGACCGTGTAGAGTCATCAAATGAATCCTGATTAACTTATATCAAATTCAATGTAATTCATATTGCATAGATTAAGGTTATGTGATATGGACACACATTGTAGTTTATCATCCTGAAGTAACTTCATTTTTATGTTGTACTATTTAATTCGATATTGACATATCTATCTTAATAGGAATGAAACTAGAGGAATCCATAAGGAATAAATTAGGGGTTTTAATGATATCTGTGTTCACCTCCCAACCTCTAAATGATGGTGATGTATTTATCTACCAATAGGGGATATGGATCATACAAGGAAGACATATTAGTGATTATTCTTAAACTACCAATTATACTAATCGAGAATGGAGATATAATGAGTAGGGATTGTTCATGAATATGTATGATCCAAACATGGGTATCCTAAGTCTACAAAAAATCAACATGACGAATTCATCAATTGTGGGATGGATGAGGATTCTACCTCAAATATAATCTCTTACAAATGTGGAATATTGATCAAAATAATGATCCATGATGGTAATGTTGGATCTGGAGAGGCCATTCCGTTTTCCTCATGATTACAACCCTCATTATGAGGTGAATATTTCATCATTACAACCATGAGGGTTATAATTATATAGGAGGATAATATTAGATTCTCTATTAATCTATATAATAAATTATTGTATATGATTACACTAACTAGTATACCTTGGCCATGAATATTTGGTGGTTTTTGGGAGACCTTTAAATATTGATTCCCTTATTTGAGACCTAAGAGAAATTATTCTGAATAATTGAAGATGGGGGTGTTGATGGTACCATATTTCAAACATATATGAGAATCAATTGACATAATATAGGTTCAAATGGGGGTTCTAAGTAATGAGAACAATAAATGGTGTTCTTAATTAATAAGGGAAAAGGGGCTTCTCTCTAGTGATTCAAGGGTGTATTATCACCCTATTGTTTTTAAGGGAAGATTCACTCTATTGATGACAGTGCGAAGTGGAGCTCCAATAATTCTATGGATATGTGAGGAATGAGTGGTTGTAAAAAAAAAGTGTTCCCCAATGACTCAATATATATTTTTATCCCCATTTATTCTAGATAGACATTTCACCCTAGTGATACAAGGAATAATTGGAAGATGATTCATATATATTAGGAATGATATTTCCTTAGAGGTTTGGGTATCCTTAAAGTATTTTGGATGAATAGATTATTGGATTTTCTTCTAAAAGAGATCATTCAATCTAATTTTATATGACAAGGATGTAATTGATTTTCTCAAAAGATTCATAATGAATTATCCCTTTATAAAACATAATTACTCTTTTTTTTGTTACTATTTCTTATTTCTAATATTATTAAATAACTATAATAGTTAAAAAATAATTGATTATTCTAGGTAGTTAATAAATATATTAAAAATATCCATCATCCCAAATCAATAAAATCAGTATCCCAAGGCTCATATATGTAGGAAAATATGAGATCATGTGAGAATGTGGTTTTGTAACATATCTTATCATAGTTTTCCAAATATGGCTCATTGGTTGTTTCTTTTGGTTAATGTGGCCACACATTATGTGATAACTATTTTGGATTATGTGGGATGTCTATGATTCTTATATGGGATGTTTACATTACTATTTTAGATGCATATCTCCATTTTCAAAGTATTTATCCTATCCCAATAGTAATGTGACAAAAGTCCCCCTTGATTACATCTGTTTTGAATCGGAAGGATCTAATCCAAAATTAAAAGTGAGATTATAATTAATGTTGCCTCTAGGTATTTGAAATTATAAATTTGAAACCATAAATGGGTCATTTTAGTGGTGGGTGATTCCTATATATGTTGGTATGGGATATTTTGGTAGTTATATCCCATGTTATTTTGCCTTTTTTGGGTCATGTTGAGAAAACCCTATGGAAATGACACAACTAAACTACCACTGGTCAATGAATCATTTAATATGTACTTGGAGTATAATCAATCATGGGTTGATAAATAGTTGGACATAAATATAAGGGGGTTTACTCAATGATTATGTAGACGATAATATCAAATTAAAGAATAATATTGTTAAGATAAAATGTTGGATAATTATTTCCTTATGTTGGTACCCCCAATCGATGATGGAAAATACCCTTCTCATGGTCGTTGTACCATGATATTATACACTCCAATTCATGATATTAAAAAAATCCATAGTGGAACAATTGACTAATCATTTACACAACACCTCCATCGGATAATTTATCTCATGGAAATATCCTCCTAATAAAATATCATAAATTTCATCTTGACAATATCCTTGATAGTACAATGGAAAAAATATGTAAAATTATATAACTAAATACATTTATATGATTTTTTATATTAAAGAAACTAAATCTAATCGATTGATGTTTGAAATATAATTGAAGAATATATCAATGGAATATTAATGTGGACTCAAATTGTTGAAATAAGTATTTTTAAAATTTATATTTTTTAATTTTTGATCATCTTTGGATGGGTGGAATTGAATACATGGAAGTATACATGATTTCAAATAAAATAATGGTTATCTATTAGAGTGAATTTTTATGGAAATATCGATAGAGGGTATAATACACAAATCACTATGAATAACATATATGGTATATTTCACATGATTTTACTTGAAAACTAGTAAATAATTAAATAATAAAAATAAGGTGACATACATAATCATGAAATTTAAAAAATATATATTTCTCCTAATAATAATGAGATCATATATTTCAAAGAAGAAACCTCTTCATTCAGTCCCTATACAAGATCACCATGAGTTTAATTAGTGGTGTGGGTTAAAACATCCATATAAAATGTTGATTCCTCTAAGTACACATACCATTAACAGTAAATTCATGCTTCCCATCAAGTGTTGATTTATATTTGGTATTTAGATGATTAGTTCTATTCATATCCTTATTTACTTGTCTAAAATAGTGTAATATGTTGGTTGGAGATGCTGATAGATGATTTTCAAGACCCAGTGGATGTCAATTTTTAATATATAATTTTCATGAAGAGTGAATCTCATATATGGTCGATCTTATAAAATTTTGATTTTGAGAATTATGTAAATTGAAATTTTCTACCATTTGTTTTTTATATTTCTATGATTATTCTACCTCAATTTTCATTTCATGAAGACCTTTAAACCGATTATTGAATAAAATAATGATACCTTTAACTAAGAGGAACACTAAAATGGGATGGATTATGACATTCATGGTTCTTTATGACTCTAGTTTAAGATACTTACTCATGGAGGTGGTTCACAACTGTTTACAAGAAAAAAATCATCACTGAAACACACGAGTAAATCAAATCATATGTGAAATTATTTTTTCGTAGGATTTGCAATTGGAATTTATTATGCATAATTACCATCACCATAAAAGTATATTTATACCATTTATATTTGGATTTCTTTCTTCTTGGGTGTGGCTTATAGATGAGTTTGGGAATATATACCATCATCAAAGCACATGATTTGGACCATTTGGATATGAGATTATTTCTTCTTGGGAGTGACTCATGTATGGGTAAAAACGTAGTATCCATCAAAATAAAAGTATATTTCTAGAATATAGATTTTTAGGGAGATGACTAAAAGTAATGTGGAAAATAATGGGGGAATTTTTTTTATGACGATTCCAATGTTCAAGATCGATCAAACAAGCCAAAGATATTTTATCAGGCATTTAACATTAATGAAAAATACTGACATTTAATGGGGAATATATGGATATCTCAATATTTTCAAGTATATTATTTTGGGTATATATAGATTAAAAATTTCTTTGATCTTATAGTGGAATAATCTTCAATTTTTATATTAAAATTAGTAATCCAATCTTTTTCTTAGGTCTCAACCAGATATGGTTTATTTTATAGAATTTGTATTTTTCTCAAATCTCATATTTACTGGTTTTCATTATGTGAATTTTTTCTTTTATATTTTTATATTTCTGTTATATCACTTATTAAAAAGAATGTTTTTTTACTATTGTAAAAATAAATTAATTTTACTTGAACCTCCCTGATCAGGTTTTGGATATAATGAGTAGTACATCTATTTTCCTTGGATGTTTCTATTCAGTCTACATAGACTAATGTTGATTGCGTTTAATGTAGGGAATATTTTTCCAAATAGGTTATAGAGATTTATATGAATTTTTTTTGATAAAAATTAAGTTAAAAAGAAAATTTTTAATTGATAAAATAACTACTCACTGAAAAAAAAAGTCTATTCCCAACATCTATGTTCTTAGAAATGGTGCATTCAATTTATGGTTCTAAGGATCAAACATTTTTTTTTTCTGTTTTTATAGGTTTTCAGATGTGGAATAATCAATGTAATAAAGATTATATGTCGTATATATATGTTAATTGTGAATAGGGTGAATGAATATACTACATTTACAGTATCAAATCAACTTGAATAGTTAGATTATGGGTTGTGTAAATCATAACAGAGAGATTACAAATTAAGTATGATGATATTGGATGATAATTTTCGAGTGACCATAAATAAATAGAAATGAGGGTTTCCACATTAAGAGTTTTAGGGAATATAAAAATTTGAGGACCTTATTCATTATATTAAAAAATTAATCATTTTGAATAACGATATTGTTTATGGTTAGGAATGTCCATAATGGGGTAAATTATGCATTGGAAAATAGAATATTCTATCATATTTAAATGCAGCCACTCAAAATAGTCATGGACTGTTTGTATATGTAAAAATTATTTTGAAAGGAAGTGGGATACTAGATAAAATATTTTTCAAGGAGTGTTATATCACAATTTGTTTTTACATCTCTCGGCATGGAATCTACATTCAGGGTGAAATGATTTCACATTAAGTTTATCTAATTTTCCTCCAAAATAAAGGGCCCTAAAAAAACACTACCTTTTCTATCCCATATAGTGTTCCATAGGTATATTGTGTCTTTGAATTGTTCTCTTCATTTTAAACAGACATGAAATAAGTGGACATAGTGAGAATTAAACTTTGTTTTTCTCTGGTATCCCATTAATAATTTATGTCTAAATAATTATAATTTATCCTTCATCTACAAGTTATGTATATATAAATTAGGCATATTGGTATACATTTTACCCAAAATGGAAATATTTTAAGGGAATCCAAATTTGAAAAAATTTTAGACAGTCCCACTATATTGGGTAAGGTAAAATCCCCTGATAATAAATAACAAATGAAAACCTAGAGTATCTTATAGGGGTGAACACATTTTATAGTCCTAATTAAAATACGAATTTGTTAAAAAATCCCAAATTAAGATCTAGGGAAAATATCATCTTATCACCTTTTGAATTATTAATAATGAATTTTAAAATTATATCTCTAGTAAATTGATCATTGATGATGACTAGGGATAATATCAGAACGGATGACCAACAACAACATTCAAATGGTGGTTTCAAATAATTTTGTTTGGGGGGGTAAAAAAAATAGAGGAATGTAACCTTTAGAACAAAACATGATTCTAGTTGGAAACCAATTTGGGGGTATATATAGAGATCCATATCATGTCATATATGGGTTTCTAAAAGTACCACTTGGAGTTGTATTTATTCTTTACCAATTTCCATGTATATTTTGGGGTGGTTAGAGACATCAGTCATGTTGTGTGGTTTATGAAACATTAATTTTCATATAATGTGATGGAGGTATTGTCTATAGAATCCTAACATATAATAGAAATTATACCTCTCATTAACGGGTGTAGATGAGAAATGAATTACAAATAATTCCAAAATGTATATTATGGCTATCAATACAAACCCCTATAGAGTAGGGATCCACAAAGCCTGAATTTTTTAAACATAATGGATTTTATCATATAATTGGTTCACATATATTATGAATTCATACATATATATTTCTCACTTATAGGATGGATGTGTTATAAGGAATGAATCACTTTTATCCATTCAGGTCCATATAGGATGGACCTCAGGTCATGTAGTTTAACAACATGTAATAATAAAATGGGTTTTACATAATTTATGGTAATGGGAATATAAGTAGCAAGACACAAACAGGGAATAATATAGAGTTTAAATATACAAAAAATTAAATTATATTTGGTATTCTTTACTATATAGAGTTTCATACTATTATTCCATCTCTCATACATTAATAAAAAATATATCACAGTGTGGAAAATATTTCTTAGAATCCATTTTTTGACAAAAAAACAATAACTGCATAAAAAGGGTCAAATTCTTGTAACATCTTAATAATTTTTATATGCACCTCATCCAACCCCTTAAAAATAAAAAAATATCTATGATTTTTTACATGTGGTATAAATAGAAAAAAATCTCATTAAAGTAAATAATGAAATAAATAATTAATATTGTTATTCCAATAATTATATTAAGAATTTTCTTTTTTTAATATAAAACGTGACCTCAAAATAAACATTTTCTAGCACATTAAATAAAATTATATAACCAAGTATATTTTTTAAAAAATATCATAAGAAATCATAATGTCAAAATACTTATATTTGTTTCAATCAATATTGAAAATTCCTGAAAATATTATGAAAATGTTATTATTTTCACCCTTAATTATTGTAAAATATTTTATTTAAAACTTAATCCCATTATAATTCCTTGTGAAATAATTTTGTTTTCTAAAAAAATCGTATAATCATTTTAGGAAATAATTTTATACATAATATTTACTAAAGAAAAAACAATCTATGTAAACTTCCATCATAATTCTCTAAGGAATACAATCATTTAAAATGAATTAGAGGGCTATAACAGACCCATAGATTCCTGATATATAAAGTAACCATCCATAATTGGCTTAAAATGGAACCACCCTTCCTTGGCTTATAATAGTACCACCAATAATCACAATCAATTCCCAAGAAATATAAAATAATCATGACACATGGAGAATTTCATACATAAAAACTATTCCTGGTACCTAGTATCAAAAAATTTATATATTTTGAAACAAACACTCCATTTAAAAAAACATTTTTAAAATATATATAATAATTGGAAAGAGGTGCTTTCATGGAATAAATTATGTTAGACTACATTGTATTCCAAAAAATAAAATAAAAACTGTGGTAGTGGGAAAAATGTTGAAGACATATAGGTTAAAATTGAGTATTCTTTTTTCTTTATTTCCAAAAGGATATGTATAAAATACGTGAAAATATTCCACTTGAAAAATTTTAAATAAAGTAAAAATATAAATAAATATTATTTTATAAATCATTTATTTCAAATAAATTTATCCATAAATAATACAAAGATGATGGATATGGAAAACAAATATGTTGAAAATAAATCAACAAAAAATTAGAATGAGATTTTAAGTTAAATTGTCTCTTTCCTTGAGATTAAATCATTATATATATTCTTTATCATAGTTAATAACATATTTATTTAAATTATTAACATTATTAACATTTTTTTAATTTTTTTATTCCTTGAAATTTATTAAATACTTTGTTATATTAAATTACATAATAATTACTTTTCACTTGATATATTTAGTTGGTATTTGGCTCATAAGTCCAAAATGACTTAGTATGTTGAATATGGACAATGATTTTATTATTTTATATTTTCCCAAATAATAATCATGTGTTACTTATCATTTCTATAAATAATTTATTCTTTGAAAACTAACCCTAAAATTTTGGTTTTTAATAAATGAACTATATTACATTCCTGGAAACGGTATACCATTTCTACACATGAGTAATGCTTCAAAATATCAATTATCATGATTAAAATAAATTTAATGTTATATTCTCTATAAAGAATTAATATTTTTTAATAATTATTAAAATGTTTATTTTAATATTCTTATATATATAATACATTTGATGTGGTTAAGAATAATTAATCACATTTCCTTGTAGAGGGGTAATCCACACATATGAAAAAAAATGGAATTATCAATTTTCATTAGAGGAAATGGTGAGAAATAGGTAATATCATTATGTTATATAATGGTAATTATGTCATGAATAATACACACACACACATATATATATACATATATATATATATATATATTAAATTTGATATTATTTTAATTACTGAGAGATGGCCATGAAAAATGGTAGTCTACCATAAACACAGATAATGTTTTTTGTTTCCCATTTGATAGAATTAGAGGTAGATATAGAATTTTTAATTAACATAAAAATAAACATTATTTACAAATATCGTTTATATTATTACAGAATGGATGAATGATAATATAAATACATATAATAATAGGTCAAATGAATGTACAAAGTCATGTACTATTAAACTTTTTTAGACCATGTCATTTTATTTAGAGATTAAACACAATAAAGACGGTTTTCTACAAAAACTAATACCTCTAGAAAATGGGGATTCATGTCATAAATGGATTTGGGAGCACAGTGTCAAACACGAATGGCTCTTGTTGGGTGAAGAAAATTGGAGAGGAGGATCCCATTAATAAATAAGGGTAGGTATACTATTTGAATTATATAATATATTTAATTTATATAAATTTAAAATCATATAAATAGTATCCAAACTAATATAATTATAATATAATATGATTATGGTTTAAAATACTATCATAAAATTAAATTTTGAAAATTATATATTTGGTTTTTACCATTATAATGTTTATTAAACTATGTTAACCCATTTCAACAATCAGTTTGACAACAATGTTTTTAATCATTATGGGTCAATATAGTAATTATTAATAAAAATTTCTCCATAAATATTTTACAATTGATATTATTAAATATATAAAAATATCTTTTATGGAGATATTATATCTATGAATTCTTAATCACTTAAAATATTAGTATTTATGAAAATGTTACATTAATAATATATTTAGAGTATTAATTTAATTTGACATTGAGAAAAATATGAAAAAAATGAAATTATACTATAATCATTTCTAATAACCCAAATATTTTATATTTTATAAATAAATTGGAATGTGATATTTCATTCATATTATTTTACTTTTAATATTTATATGATATTTTAGTATCATTTTATATTAATTGAAATAATATAGGTTTGGTGTTTGATATTAATTTATTTTAATTATTTAACAAATAAATTTTTTAAATAAATAAAAAAGTTAAAAATACAATTTTAAATAAAAAATTACAAATAAACATAATTTTTTCACCCGTATCATAAAATTGTATTGGTATTAATAGTAAGAAAATGATATTTTTGTTGTTATCTTTTACTTAAATATTTTGAAGGTCAAAATCAAAAATATCTGGGGCCATTTTACCATATATTAGTAAACTAGATGAAAATATCCACGCTACACTCATCAAATTTGAAAAAGAAAAGTTTTATGGTCATTTTTCCATGTTATTTATTTTTATCCTTAATTACTCAATTCATACAAACTATGGGGATAATTATTTTCCATATTTTCTAGTAATATTTTCCAAAAAGGTATCTATTTACAAAATTTAGACGTGGATGTTCTAAAATATGAATTTATTTTTCAAGAATCAATTTCTAAAATTTTTTACAAATTAATTTAAAACGAACTCAAAAAATAAAATTATAAATTGTTTTTATAAAAAATTAGTTTTATGAATGTTTTTTTAAAAACTAATCTATAAAATAGATTCAAATTAAAATAATTTAATATTATTTAAATATAATAACTAATGTTAAATTTAAACCAATATAAAAAAATCAACCAATATAAATAATTGAATCAAAAATATAATATTCAATGGAAATCATTAGATTTCAAAATTCACAAAAAATCAATATTTTTTTAAAAAAAAATTGAATCTACGATTTATTTTTAGGGATGATTAAATAAATATTATCATTTATATAAAATAAAATTTTAAAATGTTCCAAAACATAATTATAATATTCTATCACAAAGGATCCATTTTTAATGATAAAATGTTTTTGAACAATAAAATTAATTCTCTAAAAATATTGTTTTTATTTCTTAATCAGTAACCAATAAATTCGTGTAGATTTTTAAAATTAATAAAATATATATCATAATGAGTTTAATGATTTTTATACCCAAAAAATTGATTACTAGTTTATAATGGTCATATTCAAATAATTATATTTCATGTTTTGTTTGAGCTCACAGTTTCATGTCATATAAACTATAAAACAAATTCTTCTCCTTATAAAATATAGAGGATTTTTATTATCATCATCATTAATAAATTTAATCGGCTATATTTTTAATTTATCTTTGTTATTATGTGATTGAAATTTTTGTATCAATTTTTTTGAAACCCATACTATTAAAAAATTACTCATATTTTTTTTGAAAATATAGAATTTATAATATGAAGGTTATATTGAATAAATAAGATTAGTTTTCCAAATCAGAGAACATTAGACGGATGTGAAAATACTGAAATTTATAAAAAAATTAATGTTAACATAATTATCTAGGTTTATTGAGATCCCTGATCACAATAATGTGAATGATAAAAAAATTTCAATAACCCCAAAACTATAAGCCAAATAGGTTTGAAAAATACAATCAATTCATTAAAAATAATCGTAAAAGGATAATAATTCTGTTTCAAGATTGTTTTATAAAATTTTATTAATTATATTTCTATCTCGAATAATATGATAAGGAAATATACATACTGGGTATGTAGAATTTATTCCAATAATCAATTTTTACAACAATCAAATCTTTTTCCCCAAATGATGAGAATTCATTATTAAAATTCTGATTTCTGATTCACAAAAATCAACTTCAAATGGATTATATAATCCAAAAAATAAAACAACTCTTCTTACTATGCATTTAAATTAATAAATAAATTGTTAGTGTAAGATAATTCAAAAAATTTATAAAGAATATAATGACAAAATTCTATATTAATCACTATATCGAATGCAATTACTCCCATTGTTCGACATATATCAATAGATAAATAACTAAACATATAATTCATCACAATATTATATAATATGATTAAAACCCCAAAATTTAATGTATTTGATCACATATTATGGGGAGATTAATTAAAATTTTATATTTAAATTACATCAATTATTTTTAACTTCTCATACTAAAAGAGTAATTCCCCTAATAACATCATATTCATGATATGAAATTCAATTCAATAAATAACCTGAATCTACATTAGGATATAATAATATCATGTACCCTAAAAAAATATAATTTAACCATATTTTATCAAATAAAATCACAAAATATTTAGTTTACGGTAATCATATAATTTTTCCCAATACTATAATTATCTTTTTATATAATAACATTAATGACCAGATAACTAAATAACATATATTTCCCATGGTTATCTATATGATAAAACACATGTTCCCAATACAAAATAAATAATTATCCTTTAAATCATTATAATATTTCCATTATAATTAGAACAACACATAGGAATTGGTAGGCATTTCACCATCGTATCCATTTGATTGTGGGATCATGCACAATGACCATTCCTGATTGGATGAGTTTTTTTCCAACCTATGGGATTTCTTTTTAGTAAAATTGTATTTATATAATTCCTATAAAATTCATAATAATATGATGAAATTATTACAAGTTGAATTTATTATCATTATCATTAAATAATTTTTTATCCTCAATGATTATCTCATATCTGTCATATTTCATCCCAAAAAAAGTATTAGCGTTCCTAAAAAATAAAACTATATGATAATCATAATATTTTTATATCCCTCCTCCAAATAATACATCTCTCATTATATCAATATTATCTATAAAATAAAATCACATAAAAACTAAAAACATATATATATTCTATTTATCTTATGATCATCCTTATAATTATAAACTCATTACTATGTTTGTAAAACTCTTTTTATCCTTTAATGAAAAAATCATAATATAAAAATTTATCTAAACTATTTATTTTATAATAACTGTGAGGAACATAATTTAAACGTAACATAATATTGATTTTCGATTTTGGAATTTAATATATTTTATTTTAAGATACTTACTATTAAGAGTTTTATTGGATTAGTCCATATACCATAATAAATTTAATATTATATAAAAATTTATCAATTTTCCACAGAAACATTTATTAATATAAAAAACATTTGATGTATAATTCATTTTTCTTTCATGACACATCATCCCAATTTTCTTATTAAATTCATAATTTTCCTTAGTCATCATTATAACTCTATGAAAAAAAATTATGTATCACAATTATAAATATCATAGTAAAGAACATATACAAATAGAAAAATAATTGTGTTAGTCCATGAATACTTTTAAATATATTTATTGAAAATGTAATAAGAGATTAATGAAAACATTTTTTATCTCCAAAAATAAAATTTTCTATCATGGATTTTTTAAAATATATCATTATAAATAATAAAAGAAAAAATTTAAATAAATATTATTTCATTGAAACAATAGTAAATTAATGAAAAAGTGATTAAAAAGTTCTACATTAAACACTTTATAAGAATTAAATACTTTAATTTAAATATTATATCATTATATTTCTGTGGGAAATCATGAGCACTCGATAGAAATCATAGAAACAAAGTAAATTATGTAGGTTACATGGGGAATCATTATAAATATCAATATTACCATTGGAATGACTAATATCGTCAATGTATATCATAATTATATGGAGAAAAAATCATTTTCAAATTTATTGAAGTGTGTAAATGGACCTACCAATCAATGGTTTATAACATAAAAACCCATCCATGGTTCATAACTGCAGAAAAATTTCCTTGTTTGTAATGGAAACATCTATCAACAAGAAAAATTTAAAATACTATAACATAATCATAAATCATTAATTCATTGGAACATATAAAATTATTCATTGAACACAAACAAAAAACATTTCCAGATATCAAAATATAAATTCCACTAAAAAAACATCAAAAAAATTCATTGAATTTTGGGAAATGGAATTTTTAATTTATTAGAAAATGATGTATTTTTAAGGATATAGAAATTTAAAAACAATTGTTATGGTTTTGGGGAAATGTTTCATATCATATCATTTAAAATTGAACATTCCTCCTCCTTTTAATAATTTTTTTTTAAAAAATATGTATAAAAGATTTATTTTTTAAACAATTCAAATAATACCAAAAGCTACATAAAATTTCATTTATAATTCATATTTTACTATATAAATTCACTCATCATATATTTAAATAATTATATGGACATGGAATAAAATTATATGAAAAAATATAACCACTTTTAATGAGGTTTTTTGTTAAAGTGTCTATTACCAAAAGTTCAACTCCTCACATACACATTTTATATTCCAATATATTAAATATATGTTAATAAATTTAATTCTTAAAAACATTTTTTATTTTTATTAATAATTTTATTTTATTTAATTCCCATATATATTCAATTATTTATTCAATTAAATTATTGTTGAATCCTTTGAAGATAATCATCTCATAAGTTAAATATAAATTCGGTAGGTTTATTATTGTAAATAAGGTGATTAATCCATGATCACCAAAATAATAATCATGAAATAATAAACATTTATTTTCAAAAAATATACTTTTAAAATAAAATATGACTTATTTTTATGAAAAATGAACTAAATTACAAGTATAGAGATGGTAGGCCATGCAAACACATTAGTAATGTATCCATTATTTAATGATCATGATTTATAGAATGTAAGATTTAAATAAAATTTACATAATTATAATTATAAAAAATATCATATCATTTATTTAAGTATACATATATATTATCCATATGATTTTGTTATGAAAAATGTATCTAAATGCTTCGTAGAGCAGGTATTCTACCCGTATGATCAAAATATGTTATCATTTTTCCATTGATGGAAAGGTATGAAAATAAATTACATATTATATTTCTAGAATGTTCATTGTATCATTAATAATATATACATATATATTAAATACATCATTATTAGTAGAACTAGGTGGTGGTGATGGAAAAATAATTATATAACTTTGCATGTCTGTGGTCCACTATAAAAATAATGAATGTTTTTGTTTTTCATTTGATGTGTGGGGGGATGGGTATAGGGTGTTGAATTAACATAAAAATATATTATTATATTTAATATAAATTTTGTATTATTTATGTATTGTGGAAAATTATCTCATGGAGTTTGAATATGAAATAAAATGAAAACGCTTGGTTAAGAATTGTGCATCTTTTTGAGACAATCTCTTTTTCATCATACTTTTCCCCTCTCTGGTTTGTATTATACTGAAATTAAGAACTATAGAATCCGAGAAGAATTTCTATAAGGTAATTTTAGTAGGTATTTTATATAACAAATGTGTGTTTATGCGTGAAAAAGGATGAGAGAAGGACCCATTTTATAACTTAGTGGAGGGGCAGTCTTTGAATTACATAAATTTTTAAATTAATAAAAATTAATTTTCATCAAGGGATGATGACTAATATAATTAGACAATCGGGTGATTTTTTTTCTATATTATATAAAAAATATTTGGATATATTTAGATTAGGTTAGTGCCCTTATCTAATTTTTTTAACCTCTAATAACCATTCTAGATATTTATTATGATAATAACTCATTTTTTGCTATTTTGCGGGAAATATTGTCATTGTGAAAGGATTCCTTTTCTATAAATGAACCATATTTGATATGATACAAAATATAACAATCACATGGATGAATATTGAATTGTTTTTAATTTTAAATCATTTAATAAAATATTATTTATTATATATTAATATTAATGTCATATTTCGAACTATTTATTATATTTCATATTAAAAATAACATGAAAACACTGGAATTATGATATCATAATTAAAAAAATTATTTCTTATAAAAAAAATTTATGATGCGGAATATTTTATTTAAATTATTTTTCTTTTAGTATTTATAAGTTTATTTATTCATTTATTATGTTTATTGATTAAATACCAATTTAGAGTTTCATAATCATTTAATGAAATTATTATAACACCAAAAAATATAAATAAATTACCATGATAATGAAAATATATTTTAAAAAAAAACATTTATAAATTAAAATATGATATTTTTATCCTATTCAGAAAGTATTCTATATTTCCAAATCAAGAAATTTATATTTTTGACTTTAAATTTTTCTTAATTTTTCAAAAGTTAATGAAACAAATATGGCTCCATGATTCCATATTTATGAATCATTTATGAAAATAAATTGACTCCACTCATCAGATACGATAAATTCAACTATTGTGGTTATTGTTTCATCATTAAAACTTTTAACCATAGTTACTCAATTTACCCATAACATGGCGATCATTATTTAATAGTGTTACTATTCATAGAGAAAAAAATAAACAGGATATATTTTAACTATTTGGAACTAATGAGTCCAAATATGTAATCCATATTTTAATATTCAGTTTTTATAATTGGAATAAATTGATTTTTTATTAAAACAATAAACAAAATGAAACGTAACCTTCCGATGTTTTATGTATAAAAATATTCTTAATCAAAATTCAATCATAAATGTTATTTCAATGAAGAAATTTATTATTATGCACAATATTATATGTCTAATTTTTCATTTAATTATTCATAATAAAGATTGATCTTTGTAACTCATGGATTCAAAAGTACAGTTTTAATAACAAACCTTATTATTCAGTATTTATTGGAATATCAGTTTTTTTATAAAAATACAAAAACTAACTCTATAATAATTTTGATAGATTAATATAATTAATTTTATCCGTATTATTAAATAATTTTTTAAAAAAAATTATTTATTTTAGTATGTCATAAAATTAAATAAAAAAATATTTTAATTAAAATCAATTTATGAAGAAAAAGGTACAATTACTAAAATTTGAGTGTATGCCTCTCTATGAACTATTTTATACATTTGTATTTAATTATTAATTTTTATATATTTAATAATATTTCTAATTCAATTAGAATACTCTATTTTAATGACTATGATATAAAATTAATATTTAAATAATATTATTTTAGGGGTCATTTAAGATCAATGTTTTGTGCCATATAAACTATTGATGAAAATGTTATTCTTTTATAATAATGAGGAATTATAGAAACATAAAAATTATGTCATGACATTTAACATCACATAATATGGAATTTTTTATATTATACTTAAGGTCATCTAATGAGAAAATTTTTCATTTCCTTTAGTTTCATACATTATGGGCTTGAGTGTTCTTAAATATATGGTTATATGAAAGCAAACTATATTGTCTAATTTAATGTCATGTAATGAATAATTAGTTATTCTATAGTTTAGGCTGATGTGAATAAGATATTATTTCATTTTTTTAAATTAAACGAGATAAATAATAAGGTGTTATACCAAATCCCATGGAGTAATTCTCAATGCTAAACATATAACAATAACACTTTAAATAGAATCGATATTATGTGGCTTGTATAATAGATGGGGAAATTTGGAGAAACATTCATAAATGTGAAAAGGTATCACTATCATGTAAAATAAAATTGTTATTATCGATGTGATTTTAATTTGAGATCATATGATAATTACGTATCTTATAAAAGTATAAATCAAGAGCCATGTTGTTCTTCCATTGTCCTAGAAGAAGTGGCTTAACCTATGAATGCGAGTAATCATAACACAAAATCTACGATGTGGTAGTTTTTTTCTAGGATTTTGTTCACGGGTTAATCAATGTGGAAGTAGTCTATATTGATATATCTTATATAATGGATAAAGACCATTTATTTCACCTTAGGATCATGGATTTGGATATGTGTGCCAGTGATGCTGTAACACTAATCTGGTGATCTTCTATTGAGATATTGATATGGAAAAGAAAAAATCTATATAGTCTAATATCATTAGGATATATCATATGTTGTTATTTTTGCATCAAGAAAGAAGGAATAATTTTTTATGTATTCTTATAATTTTTGATGAAGACCTTATTTAATTCTATATAACGTCATTATTTCAATACTTACATGTTTTACAGTTTAATATATTATCAGAATTACCTTAGGTAATAAAGTTTAACATCATATGGAATGGTCTCAAGTGTTTTGAAGTATTATTCGATGCATTTATGAATGATAATTTTTATTTTTTATATGTATAGATCATTAAAAATGAGGATGTATCGTCTTAGTGTAGAACATATGTAGCAAAACCCAATGTTAATGAAGAGTCCCCTTAACATGAATGGAGTGGGGCGTTTTCACTTGGATTAAAATGTTGGACTAGGAAATTAGATTCTTTCATCAATACATGAGAAAATGTTTTATGAATAATGACACATGTAATTATTCAAACACTTATTTTATAGAGAAAAAAATCATAAACATTGGAAAAAATTAGGTTTTCACGTTGTTTCAGGTCTATTGACCATGATCAATACAGATGGCGTGGTCTAATCAATAATGTTAAAAAGGTCCATTCTATAGGAACACACAACTTTGTTCTGTTGAGACCTTATATTGATTATTATCTTATTCATGGGTATTAGGAGAAACATATATGTCCACTTTATGTAGACTATGTTCATGGAATACAAACAGGAGGTTATTGTAATAGTTTCTATATCACACATGGGAACATACTAGTGGAATATTTGAATTGTGTGTATTAAGGTATTGAAAAAACCTATTTAGAGAATATTATCCATGATAGAAATTAGATTGTGAATAAAATTTAGGCATCATAAAATCCACATACGTATCTCTTTTAGTGTGTGAAATATAGGATTAAAATTAATGGGGTTTTACAACTAGGGATGTGATTATATATATAAGAATCAAAACATTTCATTAATCATTACAATTCTATATAATATTTTTCTTAGTAGAATAGGACATGTAATAATAATGTATATTTGATTTAAAAATAACATAATATTAATAAAAATAAAATTCATATAAAGGTGGATAAATAATATTTTTTTAGCAATGTGACAAATATATAATACCCAATCACCCCAATGTGCCATAAATCATTATAAATCTAGACACACATTGGTATTATTAAGAGATGTGTTCAGGTATTTAACTTTCATTTAGGATAAATAAGAGGATTCATTAGTATTGGTCAACCAATAGGGGGATACCCTAAACTATTATTATCATATTGATTCAAAAATTGTTTCTAGGTATATGGCCCTTGAAAATGGACAATTGAAAGAAGTTTAATTTACCCTCAATGGATTAAATTCATTGAACACTATCATCTTTTTATAAGTAAAATATTTATACCATTTAATGTCATGTATTATGGATATTGTTATGTTATCCGTTATCAAGTGACTAGGATAGAACATCATATTATTTTAAATCATGTGACTATGACATGTGAACCAATTATGAAATTATAAAAAGACATTTTTAAGAATACTAGAAACAATGTGTGGTTTGATTCTCTATTTATATACCATGATTATGGAATATTATCCACTTGAATAAAATTCTATTAATGAGTAATATACCACCAATATGGTTCAGGTTATCAATAAATTTTGTTGCGTATCATGGGAGATATGAGGGCCACCAAAAACTCAACATTTTAAAATGAATAGAGAGGGGTTTTTATGGATTAAATAATCATATAAAACCCAAGGCTGTGTATTATTCCCAAAAATTGATTATTTATCTTATCCAATTAATAATATAACATTTTTAGTGTTTTTATTTATTTACATGATTACATGTGGAAACTTTAAGGGGATGAAACTATTTATTGATGAGATAAACTACTTTTGTACCATACACAAAATAATATGTCTCATTTATATAATAGTTTTAATTTTTGTATGATAATGACAAAATTTATGTAGTAGTATTTATATCCAATGATTATTATATTTTCCACCAACTTATATAATATATATGATGAATTATTTTTAAATCTTTTATATATCCACTTAACACCACATAATAGTGGTATGCATTGGGTATGTTTATATGGTATGCTGTTACATAATTTTCTACTCAGATAGAGATAAAATGGTTTCATTATCCATTAATACTATTTATAGGACACTAAATAAAGTGATGGTATTATAATTTAAAAAGTTTCTCATTGATTTTATAATAATTTCATTGAGGGATACAAACTATACTCTTAGAGAAGATGTTGGTGGAAGTAAGTATGAACATGACGTACCTCAATGTATTTGGGGGATATGGAAAATGATATTTCGTTCCAAAATGGATTAAAACTAGAATAACATCGTGGTATCCAACAACTCTAGGGTTAGTGGTTTAAATTATCATGTCCCTAACATGTGTAGCACCTTATAGTGAATTCTATGAAATAATATGAAATCAATGTCTATAAATAAAATTTTAATCTAATTTTGTGAGGGATATTGATCCATGAGTTATAGTCATCACAAAATAAAGAGGGAACTTGTTTAATTATAGAATGGGATGACTCCTTCGATGAATCTAAGGATTATTTTGTTAAAACTATTTTTTTAATTTTTTTTGAATCTTTGTCGCTATATAGGTTGATGTTCCTTATTTTATGATGTATCTGTTCTATCGTAGATCAATTCATGAAAAAGATCACATAATGGAGGAAATAAAATATCAAGTATAGTCTTCTACTAGTGAAACAAGTTGGTGAGGGTATGTGACCATCCAAATAAAGGGTTGTGTTTACATTATTAACCCACCAAAGACTATTGATGAAGATTGGAGAGACTATTAAATTATATACAATAGTCATTAAAATTAAATTCCTAATCTAGATAATCTACGTTATTTATAATTAGTTTCTAATTAAGACATTTATGAGTATGAAATATGGATTAATATTAGTATATAATAGAATACTTACATTGTATATATGAAATAATTATTTAAATGGATAAATTATTCTTTCATGATTATATATTCTCTTTTGATTTTCTTAATTTCTACCTACGATTTTCCATAACTATATAAATGAAACATTAGTATTTTTTTGTTAAATAAAGACATGTAATAGGGAAAATATAATCTACTTCATTTCTTCTAAATCCATCTAATAGTAATTTACAAAGTAGGGAAATGAAAATATTACCAAGAAAACCCTATTATCATTTTTATTTTCCACTATCATACTTATTAGACCTTGAAAGGCATCTTTAAAGTATATATCCAATGATTGAGATGTATCATGTACATTGATGACATCCCCTTTTGAGATATTCATACTTTTATAATGGTTTTGAGAGTAGGGTTTATAACTAGAATTTTTTGGGCATATACAATGACTGAATTTTGGGGAATAAACTAGTTATGAAATTAAAGAATAATGATAGACTATCACAATAGAAATCGTATAAATAATAAGTTTTGATAATATTTATGTATGGGTAAACACTATAGAAATAATATATTTCATTCTGATAGAGATGGTATGACATTTTATTTCAATGAAAAACAATGCATAATAATTATTTCTTAGGATATTATAAAATGTGTTAGTAACAAAAAAACATATAATTCATGTAATATATGTTTTTTCTTTTACAACGTGATTAATTTGAGATATAAGAACATATTTTGATCTATCTGATGTTTCTACAGACAATATATGTATATTTTATTAATATTATGGAATCATAACTGGTGGGTTGAGAAGGTATTGATTTATATCTTCGAAGGGACTCTAGAAATACAATTCCCACTAGAATGAAACATTATTTTTTATAAAAAATTTAATATGAATCAATTTTCCACTATTATTGGTAAATAAATGTTCGATAAGGTCAAGATATGACTATATTCCTATTAATTCATCAATTATTCGTGGGGAGACATGTTAGGAATTTCCTGGGTACATTGATGGTCAAATTCAATTCTATAATACGATACTATGAATTTTTAAAATCTCTTATAGCTACCTTTATTTCAAACTTTAGGTGATTAATTTTTAGGTTGTGATACTATTTTTTTAACAAAAACTACTTTAGTATCATTAAAATAATCATAGTGTTACTAAAATTTTACTATGAGGTCATCCATGTAAAATACCATAATTTTTTCCAATAAAGAATTTAAGATAGGATTCATAGTGCATTATGATAAAATGAAAAAATATATTTAATCTCATGGGAATAAGTATATAATTGGATACCCCTTGGTGAACCATAAAAGAAATGTTTCCACATTTTCAGTGGCCATCATGTTCTGTTTGTGACTATAATATCCATACTTGAATGAGATGGATTTAAATAAGTCCATCCCAAAGATCATTAATTATCTGGTCGAGACTACGAATTTTGCATTTGAGTAATTTTATGTGGTTTCTTTAATGTTGATAAAAAACAAATATAAATATTCTTAAAATTAAAAAAGAAGTGATTCACCAACCATATTTGATTCAAAATCTCATGGAAGGTGTCAAATTTGATAATTTTTCCAATATCATCTTCAACTATAGTATGAAGGATTCGATGCATTCCTCTAATTTATTTTTCATATGTAGGATAGAGTTCCAGAATTCTTATGTAATGGGTCCCCATTTAAGGATAAAATCATGTTATTTTGGTACTTTTCTAGGAAATCAAATCGTGATGACATTTTAGCATAGAAAAATATTATTTCCTCTCGTGTAGGGAAATGGGCTCACTATGTTGTTTTGGATATAAAACAAGTTTTGTATCAATATTCATAGTTTTTTTCTCATCGATATTACATCCTTAAAAATTTATGTTCATGATATGTTTCATGATTATAAAATTATATATTCATATTTAGTTCATCTCTATTTTGGGTGTTATTATGTTGTTTTTAGGGAGAAGGGGTTCAGGTAAAAATATTGAATGTAGTGTTGAGGCATGTCCATATGTTTCATATAAGACTGACACCATGATCTGGTGGTGTCCACCAGCTGGCGTGTTGTATTGTTTTGGGTTAGTAAAAAACTGAAAACCAGACTGGCCAGTAGGTGGGGTACTGCTAGTTGGTCTATGAGCCCCATTGGATCGATGATATAGTTGAGTGTGTGTTAAATAAATACATCCCATGGAATATAATTTCACATGGTTTTCTAAATTTTAAAATACATATCCCCGTATTTCATACTAGGTTAATCATGTTTTTTAATATCTCTATCATTCATCTCCCCTTACATACATAGGGTTGTATAAATCTTACATGAGTTGTTTTCTATATGTCTTCATTAGTTTCAAATAAAACCATAATAGATTTCAATGAATCTATTTTTTATATATGGAATATATGAAGATCTAGTGATGGAATCATTCTTCATATATCGTTGTATAGTTTATTTAATTAATGATGTATCTTGATCAAATTGATATCTACCATAAAAAATGGATTTTTTTAATTTATGTGTTTATGAGTCATCTTTTTTAGAATAGTCTTGTTGTTGGATTGATGATAAGTATAAATTTCGTTGAAAATACCTAGGTGAATTGTTTTTCAATTATATATGTCAATGAAATCCCCTCAACAGGAGAACAATTCCTTTATCAACAATGGATTTTTTTGGGTATGTTATCAAAGTAAAACCATTATGTGATTTTAATCTTCTTTAATCCCATATTTAAACATATCATGATTGATTCATGATGGATAAGTCTTTATAAACTTGACTTCAGTTTTCTTATATAATTTTTTATAAATTCAAATTTCATACATGAATCTACAATAAATCCTATTAATTGATTTCATATCCTTGTATATATCCCAGAACTAAATCTATTGATAAACACTACATGGAATGTGATTCTATAATAACCCATATAGATATGAATTCTCCATGATTATTTTTTCTAATCCACCTTATTGATGGACCGCAACATGATATAAGAATCCTTTACATGTGATATAGTAATTCATGGATAGAAAATGTGATTTATGCTTCAATGCTATCATTAACATTATATTTTAGCATCAATGAAGTTTAAGAAATAAATTACATACATATTTGGGAAAATTTATACATTTTTTCATATTATTATTCACTCATAGGAAAAACAATTAAGCACTCATGATATAGATCACATATTTTTGTGTGTGTTTCTAATGAGACCTATTATTGTTGTTTGATTTCATGAGTAATAATATATCTTGTTTCCCCATGATTGATATAAATGAAAAGTATTGTATTCTTCTACTATTTTCTAGTAATTAAATTTTTTGTTTTTCCTATATATACTCTACAATGTTATGTGTAATTATCATGCCTTAACAGATATTTCATTTAGCAATTGAAATACGTATACCATCATGACATGATTATCTCTTAGAAGGGGATTGTGCATGACATTTGATGATGATGTCTATAGGATTAAAGGTGGTTTATTAATTACTTATAAATTCCGAGTAGTATTTTTTACTTGTTTCTGAGTATACGTTAGGTAAAATATACACTAAATGCATAAAAGATGCCAAATAGATCATTTTTTGCTACCTAGTGGATGTTGAGTATCATGTACAACTGATTCCTATCGGCTGAAAACCATAATTTTACCTGGATGACTCAAGGATTTGGAGAAACATGATAACCATCCATATATCTAGTTCTTGATCATTTCTATCATTTATTATTATCTTATCAGAATGGATATGAATCAATAATGTTCAAGGTTTTTATGGATTAGGTACCACACATATGCAGGATGTATGATTATTTATTATTGATATTCCATTTATTTTATTTTAGCATGCATGTATTATACATGTGAAAATTTTTTAAAGGATTATTTTTTGTGTTCTATTGGGTTCTAGTACTAATGAATTTTGTTGTAACCTCAATGGGTATTCATATTTCGAGATTATAGATCCATGTTAGGGAATGTGGGAAATGATATAAAATTGAGTTATGGATCATAGAGATGTGATGAGACTGGGAAAGGCTCTGTGGGATTTTTTAATAGTTTTATATATTTATTTTCTTGCACCTTTAATCTTTGTATTTCATTCCACACTAGAATATAATTTATTTATTGTATGACATGTGTTCGATAGTAAATTAAATTTTATATTTATTCTTACATTTGATATAATGATTTTTATAATTCTATTTAAAGGTTTTAGTTTATTGAAATTATAACTAGATGGTATGGTATCCCAACTGATTACATTCAGAACCTAGCTACTAGGTGGAATGCTCGTTTATATAGGGATTAACTCATGAGATATTTATGATCTCTAGTTAAAACATGGTGGTTCAAGATGTGGTGGGAAAATATGTTATGATTGTTTGGTTTTGATCAGCGAACCTAAGGATTATTGGTCCACAGACATTATCTAATATACATTCATTGATATCTATGATTGATATTATTTATATATCAAAGGGATATAAGATATTGATGGTTGGATAACGGGAGATGAGATTATGTTGAGTCAGTTATTACAAGATTCATATTGGGAGGATCATGGAATAAATACCTAGATTGCCTCTTTCAGTAGTAACAATAGAAGGCCTATTATATTTTACACTTTTCATATATAAGTATAAAATATTCCTCCCAAAATACTTCAAAGACCACCCTACTAATATAAGTGTTTACTATGAGATATAACACTCTTTAGGTTCACAGGATATGTTATTACCCCCTTATCATATGGCTCTAGCCGACTTCATGCAGCTTAAGATTCTACTCGAGGAATTTTAACATAAGTGTTTTATCTAGTATAGTACACAACATTGGTATTCACATATTATTTTATGAACAATTTTGGTTGGTATTATTAAAATCTATTAATTATTCCAAATGTTAATTTAGGTTATTTTGAAAAATAGATACCCATTTAAGAGGATTTTCAATATTTCGATCAGTTATGGGGTTGTTTATGGTTCTCCATGATTGATCTATATTAATTTTGTCACCAGTTGTAGTTAATAATGGATAAAAAAAGAACATGTATAGGAGTAGTTGTGGCCTAAAAGATTTTATTTCAATTCCATTTGGATTGAAAAAAAATACCATAAGTGTTAATGGTGGTCATAAAAATTTGCATCCTCCCATATCTCATCATTACGAAATTTTATTTTTTTAATATCTCTTCATTTACACACCATACTCATAGAAACATACTATACATATTGAGACAATAATAATTAATTTTCAACAATATCAAATTAATGTAAAGATAAAAAATTATCACTTTTGAATTCAGTAAATGAAATTATTTTGGAAAATGTTTTATGAGTTAGGTATATTAGTTGACCAATACAAATTTAAGGTGTTTGTGTTCTAGAAAAGTACTCATAATGTGTTTAAGATCAAGATAATTCTTGGATTTGTGGGGGTATTATAGGTGTTTTTCAAGGAATTACCCTTTTTATC
Source organism: Viscum album (assembly GCA_963277665.1). NCBI lineage: Eukaryota > Viridiplantae > Streptophyta > Magnoliopsida > Santalales > Viscaceae > Viscum > Viscum album. The sequence continues at coordinate 34,398,891 of OY728156.1, forward strand.
ATAACACCTTATAGTGATTAATAATAGATGATTGAAATTTATATAGTTAATCTAGTTTGAGGAGGATTTTCATAATCCGAATAGGAGGATTACTGTAACTCTATTGTTTATTCTTCCTTAGCATATGAACATATATGATGTATACTAATACAAATATTCAATGGGGGGTTGTAATGATTCAGATGGAGTTGGAATTTTATTAGGGTTCATTTCATTTGTGACCACATGATTTGAACTATGATCCCCATGACTTATGGTTTATTTCAAATATGAAACTATTAGTGATAATATATATTTAGTGAGAAATTTATTTATTATAGTAGATATACAGTCCTATTACATCTCTTCATGTAATGAGACCCGTATTTGTAGAAGAGGTTCTTAATGGCGATCCTAAAGAATGTTAACATTGATACTGATTACACACATGGAATATATAACATCATTTAATATACTCTTACTTGTATGAAAAATTTATCATAAGAAGTTAGTGAAAATATTTTAAAGGTATAATATTTATTTATGTGCTTTTTGAATGATTTAGGGATGAATTATTCTAATGAATATTGACCAATGACATTTACTTCATTAGTGGTCACATATTCCATAGTAGAGTAGATGTTGGTTGGTCAAAAATCAAACCTAGAGTGTGTTCTGAGGTTGGGATAGATTGTATGTGGTAATCTAATACCTAGGTGGATGTTGGACATGGATTATGTGATCCTAGTACAATAGATTGTTACATTCCATACTTCTATCATGGAACGGTTGATGAAAGACATCCTTGCCACTATGTGTGTAGTGCATCATATAGTGTAAATGACTAAAAACAACATTATTTGAAAATTATGATGGTTAGGAATGAAGAGGGACATAGTTGGATTGATTTCTCAATGCCTTACCTACTAGGGGATAAATTTTGATCAGTATAATCATCCTTGTTTACTATTTCCAATTTGGGTGACTAAGGATAAATTGTGTAATGACATGGTGGAAGATTTTATGAGCTTACCCAGGAATGTGAGGATTCAAGATGTTTTCTAGGTGATTATTGATTGGATCATGAAAATTTATCATTTATATCTAATTTGTGAGACTAAATCAGTATAAATTATATATTACCTATTTAATCCAAGGATTTTATACATTCATGGGGATCCCATGAGTTTATATGTGATTGATACACACATTTTACCTCATGGATTTGGTTGGTATAACATAATTCTTTAGGGACTGTGTTGAGTTTGGGTATACGATACCTTCCCCCGACTGATGGAATGTTAGAGACGATGACTCGTATATTAGAGGATATGCTTCAAGCATTCATCATAGACTTTGGTGGAGCATGGAACGATAACCTAGATTTGGTTTATTTTTTTCACAATATTAATTAAGAATGTTTGATTCAGATGGAACCATATGAGGCTCTTTATGGTAGTAAATATGAGTCCCCTAATTTTTTTTGTATGATGGAGGTGAGGTATCCATTCTGGTGTATAATATTGTATATTAGATCTCATATATAGTATAACTAATTTAGAATATGTTGATAACATTTCGTAACAATAATAATTATTTTTAGAACATTATGATGAAACATTTGGAGTTCATTATAAGTGATTAGTTTTTTCAAATATTTATTGTTCAATTATAAAATAAATGTTTTTAAAATCAAATGATGTTATCCCCATGAACCATTGGACCCATTAACTTTATTGAGAGTTTAAGAATAGTGGCATATCATATATATCATCCATCACATTAAAAAATTATTCATGGGGCATTTTATGTGTATGATATCCAAAGGTACATTCATGATGCTACAAATTTCATTGAATGTGAGGAAGTTGAGTTGGAAACAAACACATAACACATATAGAATCTTGTAAAGATTTTAGACTAAATTATGACTATCCATGAAGGGAAAATGATACCACATTTCCAAATTCTATGGCATCATTTATGGATCTAGTACGATACATGAGAGTGAGATGATTATGTTTAGTCTCATTGGCCATATTTTTTTGAGAAGAAACATTTAGGTTACTTATCAATAAATATAATTCATTTTAGTGGCCAAATTATTACATCATTGATAATTTAATTTTATGATATTTTTAAATTTTATCAAATTCATCATTCCATTTTTGTTCCTAAAAAGATTAGGTGTTTAGGAGGTTGTTTTTTAGTGTAAAATGGTCTGAAAAAAGATTTTTGAGTGGGTTTTACAAGCATGGCCATGTGATGGCTATGAAAATACCATATGAAAGATGTTTCAATTATTTTAGTTCTCTAAAAAATAAATTCCACATAGTATTTCCATTATAAATTGGTATGATGTGTATTAAATTAATCCCATGGATTTTAATTACACATCGTATTATACCTTGTTAATTATCCCTATAAAACACAAAAACTTCAATTTTGAACCATGTTTGTTCGCTACTGATTATGGAGATCTCCCATTCTACTATGCATGGTACATCAACGTTTTATTGATCCAATAATTCTTGAATGGAGAATTTTCTCAAGATCTGTATAATTTTACTCTTCAACCATAATAGATTTTCATATATTCTAGTTGGATATGTGTTATTTATATAGATTCAATAATGAATTATTCCTTTCTTTTTTGATCAGTTGTGGATTAAAATATTTAACATTGTCTCTTGATCATGTCTATATCTACAATAGATGACTAACATTGTACAAATATTTGTTTATTAATCATATTCCTAAAACTATTATTGATGTAGGAATGATGGGAAATATAATCTATTGTTAATACCAAAGAAAATTGGTGGTATATTAAATGATTCCATGAAATATTATTGTCCACAGTTAAATTAATTCATCAATAATTAATTATTTTGGGTATTTATATTTTCTCACACATCACGGCATAAACATATTTTTTAATATCATAAAGAATATATTTTTTATGAGGTATTAATGATGGATGGATCATAATTTTCTAGACTGTAGGTTCTCTTCAAGAATTCATGATGAATTCAAGATTGTTTACTTACTCCACAACAAATCTAATGAATTGACATCCAATCATTCAATATATATTTAGTTAAGATTTATTCATATAAAGAACAATGTGTGTTATTGTAGAACCACCCTTCATAGTATGGAATCACATTGATTCTCTTTTCTAAAATTTATTCTTGATTAATTGAAACCTGATATTGGAATCCTTGATGTGATAGCTAGTTCTATATGAGTTCCCAAAATGATTCAGTCTTCGACCATTTGATAAAAAGTAGAGTTATTCTTTAACAATCATTAGGAAAAAATATTCTTACATGTTTTTTTCTTTAAAGATTCATTTTCATTAGTATGATTATTTTTTATAAATAATTTTTTTTTACCATTTTTGATAATGATTGAATGTGGTTGTGTGCATATGGTGTGAGAAATATTATTGTTGTTTTATTATATGAGTATTATTCTATCTTGTTTGATCATATTTGATATTGATCACATATATTTTATATTACTAATATTTTCTCTAGATTACATTTTATTATTTTCCTTCTTATTTAATATATTTGTATTCATAATTACCATGAACTTGTAGGTATTTATTTTGTTTCCCCATATATAAAATAATTATAACTTATAGAGGGAGTGAACATGAAATGTATTGATGATGTTGGTAGACCTGAATGTAGGGTAGTGATTCCAAGTGGATGAGAAGAGGGATAGTTAAATGATTCATAGTGGATATAGGAAACCATATCTGCTCAATACCTAGTGGATGATGGGTAGAGTGACTACAAGATCTCATTTAGATGTCATGTACAATATTCAATATATTCATTGATGATTCCATATACCATGTTAAATAGATCCCTTAATGATGATGAGAAACATGTATTCTTTCCTTCTGTCTAGTTCTTGACCAATTCTAACATTTATGAATTCCCTACCATCATGGAAATGACGAAGGTATGATCATTTCTTGTTTTTTCTTGGTTAATACATGAATAATATTAATATTATTCTTTATAATTTACTGATAATTTATTTTTTTCACATAATAAACCTATTATACAAGTGAAAAGTTTTGAAGGATTCAATGGTGGTGTACTTATAGCATTTATAACATACACCTAACATAGAAATTTCAATGCATGTGATGATATCATGATTAGGGATCCAGTTAATAGAAAGGGTTCCATAGAGTATAGATAACTTTTGCAGTATGTTTTTGGGGTAGGATTATGATATACTCAATAGAATTTCAACCAAGTTTCATTGGTTAATTTGATGTCACTTATAATGCGGTTTTCATTTCTAAATAAGAAGCTTGTATATTTATTGTATGACTTGTGTTCCAGCCATTATTTATTTTGATATTTTCAATTCATCATGATATTGTGATTTTTTTCATTCCAATTTTATTTATATTTATGGATATGATTAATTGAAGGTATAGTCCACCCACTGATGGTGTTCAAACCCTCGATGTTATTCGGTAGCCACTAATATACAAGGATTCACATATTATTTATTGTGGATCTCCATCTCGATCCCATTGGTTCTAGTTGGGGCATTAAAATCGATGTTAATATATATACCTTCCCTATATACCAAGGAAACACTCGTGGGGACTTCTTCCTTCGTTTTTATTGCCTTAATGTTTTGATTATCAAAATATTAAAAGGAATATTTAGTCCCAAATGTCAGTACATGGTCATCAATTCTTTTTTATTATGTTTAATAACATAAATATATTTAGTTGTCTGATGTATTTACTTCATAGTTATGAGCATCCTATATATCACTTTGTTTTTCTCATCTGTTAACAAGGGTAAAATTTGTGCTGAAATAATGAGATTAAAAGGATAATAAGAAAGAATCATATGTTTAGTCTAGTGATGTGGAGGTAACATGATCTCTTCATTGATCTAGTTTATGGGAAATACAAAATCATTACTATGTATATAGCAGGGGCTCACTAGATTAGTGAAAAAATAGTTTGGTGCAGTGAAATGAATTCCATATCATATAATTGGTTAATTAACATCTTTCATGAAGTATCATTCCTCAAAATATTTGGATTAACTAGACCAAAATTTTTATCCATCACCACATTGTACCCCAATAATTGATATGATACTTTAGACATCTATGGAATGTATATATTACAGTTGTGTGCATGTGATTATATTGTGTTTGCTTCAAAAAAATTAATTTTTTTTCATTTTAAGCCACAATGAATTACATGTTAAATAATAGGTCCTTTAATTTGAATGTATTACTAATACATACATCAAGATTCATCAAACATTTAGTCTACCCTTTAATGAAAAATTTTGATGGAAAAATATCTTATTTTCTATAACATAAATTTCAAAGGGTATAGGTTAATATAAGGAAGATATTAGAACTAATATCTATGAATTATTATGTAATTTAAAAAATAGATTGTCTTATTGAAACCTAAAATGGTCTAATATGTACTTTCATGATAATCCCATAGACTTTATCATTTGATGAGATAACCGTGTGACATTCTTCTAATGAGATAGAGGCATGATATACCTCATTAATAGAAACAAAACACTTGAACTCATATAGATCCCAAATTTTCTAAAAAAATCTTCATATCTTGTTATAGATGTGGTGAATCCAAGATTGAATGATTTGATCTGAACATTTCTTACTATATTATGACTTTATACTTCTTCGCAAAAGGATGAAGTTTTCTAATTTGGGTTTTTTATCTTGACCAATGATTCAATGTTGAGGAATTCAGTATTGATAGTTTTTTTTTCATGACCAAAACATGAGGGAACATCTACATATGGGAAACATGGTTTAATTTTATTATCCTTTTATTTGATGAAATAATATAGTTTATGGAATTCTAAATAACCATCCAAGGAAATTAAAATTGAATTACCCTTGGAGGATTCAAGGATGTATTTTTTCTCCTTCCATAATTACTAATGATCATGAATATGATTTATGAGTTCATATATTCCTTCATTTGTGCAATTGGCAAAATGTGGGGGTTTTTCTTGGCCACATAATTCATTATTTCCATGACCATTATGAAATCTTATTGGGTTATATGGGAGAGATTGAAATTCATCTATATATTCATCATCAAGAAATTTTTTTATCATGTTATTAGAAATAACATAGCCATGATGTGACGTTTCAATTAATAGGTGTTTTGTTTAATAGAGAGGTACTCATCCTCCCAATGATGGATGTAGTCCATCTGGGTTTGGGTTGTTTAGGAGTTGGTCGAAACTCCTCCTCTTTCACCATGATTTTATTTCACCTACTATGATTACCTCGATACGATATAGTTTAAAACATAGAAAGGGATTCCTCATAGTGAAATGATGTAAGAAATGGTTGGATAAATTATTCCATAATGATTACATGATATCGATTGTATTTGTTTTCAGTCATCTAGTCATCCAACATTCAATTAAAGATAACTATGATTTGTTTCTTATTGTTTTATTTCTATATTTTTCTATAAAACATGTGCAACAAAAGAATTATTTTTTACCATTTTCACATATCTAAAATTTTGAATTTTTTTATTAGTTCGTTATAGATTATGAAATATAGAATATTATTCAACAATATTAACTGAAAATGGAAATTAGTGTGTTGTCACTAAGGTTTATTTATTCATGTCTCCTATACATATGTAAATTGAGGTGAATACATTCCATGGATTTTTTAATGTAACCTAAAATACAATCTTTCTAGAATTTTTGGGATTTGGTTATTTGACCCTCCTATATCATGTCACATAATTCTTCTCCCTTATATAAAAATGGGATTTTTTTTTTCTAGTCACACCATGGGATATGCTAGGTTGTATGGATCATTGTTTTTTGTTTAAAATATCTTTTATAACTAGTTTAATAATTATGGTGGCATTTTTTGAATTACCATAACACCTTTACATAAAATTACTCATAGGAAATGATTTCACCTTGTTTAAATGAATGACATCCTCTTGGAACTATACAAAAAATTTGAAGTCCCAGAATCCTCTTAGATATGTTGAAGGGATTAATATATTTTTCATTAAATCATAGGTATTTTATATAAATTTATCATTTAGTTTCTCTTATGGGAGATATTAAATTATATAGTATGACATACCCTAATCTATGGTCAAGAAATCAAGAAATCATTCATTATCAAATTTCTTTAATTTTTTCAGGTCAAGGTAAAAATTTTAACTTTTTTATAGATGAATTGGTAGAAAGTCTAATGATGAAGTTATTACAATAGTTTTATGGTACTAGTTGGAATATTTAAATACTATATAAACTGTAGACCATCAACTATCAACACAAATCATTAGATTATTTTATCATCTGCCTAATCGAGTGTTACCAAAATTGGACCACACTTGAAATCTAAATGTGTCATGAATAGTTATAGATCTCTGATTCCACTATTATATGGGATTATATGAATAATTATTATAGTAATATGAAGAAAATAATATTTGAATTCAATATATGGATTCCTCACAGGAAGCATTAAGGAACTTCATCCTTGAAAAGATTATATGTAGGTTGTGGGATATTTGATGGATTTGAGAATATTCATAGTTAAAATTTTCTGATATGATATTTGAACTTTTTTGTAAATGGGTTATATTCCTAAACATATTATATATTTACACCCGGTTCATGAAAAACGATGGTGAAAGTCCTAACATTATGGGTTTCTATATTTTATATATGGAAAATATAATTCTTCTTCATTAAAATGCATTCAAATAGATGATTTTTCAGACTGAAGTCAATTCTTATTGTTTCACTATGTTTTTGTAGTCTGGGTATCACCAACTTATTGAATGGGATTCTTTTAGGAGGATCATTCTTCTTTATAAAAAAATTATACAATGTATAAATGTTTACAATTGAAATTTTTTTTTTTCATAAATAAACTATTTTATACTAGATTATTATGGCCTCAAATTATTTTTAGTTGAATGATTTCTACCACCATGTTTGTTGAGTGGGATATATCCCTTCCCTTAACATTCTTTAGCTAATATTCTTCAATTGGGTGGAAGTAAAATAATCAACGCTTATAAATTATGAGTTTTTCTATGATATCATGTATGTTTTCATTCGTTATGATTTATTATGTGAACCAAGATCAGGGCTAGTGATTATTCATCACATCCATATACCTTTATTTGTGGTCATATAACCATTAATAAAATAATACAGATGATATTTGTTAATGCATATCTTGAATAAAATATTAAATCAGCATCACTATAATGAAGTGTGGTGTGTCTTTATCACATGTTCTCACCTCTAGAAGAAAATATGAATTCCCCATCATTTTATTTCTATTAATAGTTTACATTAGTATGTGAAGTGATGTGGTTTCATTTAAAATTCCTAGCCCTCTAATGGGGATGAAATATTGATAAAGACCATGAGATAATATGCAACTATATGTATTGAGCATTCCCTAATTTATAGAGTACATCGTCTAATAGGATAAATTGAGAGGGTGTGGGTTAATAAGGGTAACCTCCATTGTAACATCCGTCTTTCTTCACACTAGCTTGACAATGTGGGAGGATGAAACTATGACTTAAGAGATATCCCTAAGACTCTAAAGGGTGGGAATAAATTCCAAAGTGTTTCAATGCATGTTGGACGATTTAAACATTAAGAATAAAACATATAACCGATAAAATATAACCTAACATACTACTATATGATGAATGATACCAGGGGAAGATAAATCAACATTTCTTATATCAAAATCAAACTCAAATTAAGTTTCACAATGGAAGAAAACTACATCAATGTAAATAGTTGAAGGTAAACTAATAACACTCTTGGACAACCACAAGACTCCATTATCTACAAGATCCATACTCCAACATTACCAAATAGGCCAAGTATTATAAAGTAGTGCTAATAATGTTATTCTTTACCTTTTCCAAAGTCCTATTGGATGAAAACTGTAGAAGTAGCATAGTGACAATTAAGGGTTGGGTGTTAAAACAAATTAGGTTTTCCCTAATACATTTCATACTCACACAACTAGGATAGAAGAGTTTTCAAAATTTAAATACAAATGATTTATATAAAAACAAATTACAATATAGATTAAAATAAATATAACAAAGTTCTAAAATAGTTCATAACTCAACAAAGAAAAGTTCTAAAAAAATAGTTTTCCAGAAATCTATTTTATAATAAATGACCATGCCATGATTTTAAACCATTTAACAAGTTCCAATTGGAATAACTAATTAACTTCAAAAATTCACAACACTAACCAAGAATTCCTCATTATGATAGTTCCATACTCATTATAAGTATCTCTTCAATCAACCATGTTTGCACATGATGATTATGTCCCATGTGACTATACACTTTTGGAACTATATACAAGGTAATAATTTAACCAATACTCATAAATGAAATTTCAATACTCACACAAGTATGTCAAACACCATTTCCAATACCAACTTTCCAAATTCATTTCAGTAAAATAACCTTTTATTGAAAGAAAATTTTCCAAAAAAACATTTCAAAAATACATAAAATCCATTTTATAAAATCACCAGTTTAAAATAAAAAAATGCACTTTACACAAAAATTTGCCATAATTTTTACAATTTCACCAAAAATCATAAATCATTACTAAATGTGATTTATACCATGCATTTCAAAACAACTTTATAATAAATTTAATTTATATTAACTAATATGAATTAAGACAATAAATTCTAAGATGAGGGGTAAAGATTGAACCCACCCACCCTTAGTGTTTGACAGAAAATAATCAAAGGATGAATAATGCTAAAAAAAGGGTTAAATCTCCACAAACCTTCCTTAGATCTATTCCACAATCACAGTAAAAATAAATATAAAAATATTTTTCTTCAAAAAACATATATATTCCCACATCATGTGTATATATTATTAACCAAGAAGAGGTGTGAAGTAAATCTAAGAAAACATCAAGAACGATGATGAACGAACACTTACCGCATGAATTGGGCAATAACGCACCATGGGATGGATTTGAATCATCTAAACTTCTATTATTATAGGTTATACAACCATTAAAAGATTAAAATTAGTATTTATGGATTCATGGGATGTAAAATTAGTCACTGAAATTAAAAAAAATGCATTAGATACCCTTTTTTAGGATCTAGTTATGACCCTGTGAACGGTTTAGTCGCATAGTTAGTAAAAATATTTATTAATTATGTGTTAGACATTGTCTTAAATATGTAAATTTGAATAATATACTAGCATGATATCAATTAATGTATGCTAACTGTGATGAATCCACTAAATCAATATATAACCCTTCACACGGTATCCTCCCATTGTTTTCAAAACTGTGTTCCAGCAGTGTCGAAGCCACTACCTCAAAAGACCCAATCCATTTTTCAATGTGCATGGTTTCTCTTAGGCTCCCACATGGTTTGAAAAAACTATGAACCACCCATTAACATTCCCTTTAACCCTAAAACCGAAATTAAAAAAATCATAATCTTCCAAACATCACCAATATAAATTATATTCTTAATAACAAAATGAAAATGATACATAACAGAAATTGAGGGTGATGCATCCTTGTATAGAAAAGGATTACTTCTTTATAAGATGTGGAGGAGGGAAAAAAATTCACCAATATCATTGGGAGGGTGTTGAGATGATTCTTCAACTATAACATCTCAATACCACATAATATTTAATGATCTCAGTAGTTGTGGTGGTAGTTATAACTCCCTTATCTCTTTAGGTTGGGGTTGTTCCAGTATAGTTTTTATAGAGGCTACAAAAATAGATATTTGGATTTTTATGACCTATACTTGGATATAGGTTACGTATAATTACACAATCATAACATAAATGCACATTAAATTATTTTTAAAGAATGATTATTATTTTACACACACACATGCCCAAATACCCTATTAGATTAGTGACTTTAGAAAAATGGAAACATATACACTGGTATATAAGTGAGGTATAATATATCCCACTTGGATATCCATGTCTATAACTCACAGTATTCATAACATAAATAAAATATATCTTCATAACATAAGAAAGGGAACGCAAAAAATATGAGATAAAATTCTTAGTAAGGGAAAACAAGAGAGATTTCTAAGCATAAACATAGGTATAAGGGTATGATAATGAACATTATAAGATCATACATTGCATATGAATGATAAAAACATGAATCATGGAATAAATATTAGTATTTAATAATACATGAATCAAGAGTCATGAGTATAATTGATGAACACATAACATTGGAATAAGACAATGAATTCTGACCGACATATAAATATGTAACATCGATCCTTATAAGTTATGGAATATTTCCAAAAACATATCAACAAACTTATTCGGGACTATATAGACTGGGTAGGACACACCACCATCCCCATTTGATGTCATTTACTTTTATATGAATGTGTTTCCACATCTTCCTAAACTAGATAGTGCTTCTTAACCATCCCATATTTGATAGGGCTTCCCCATATTCCTATAGTGGATCAAGTTTCCCCATATTCCCATAGTGGTTCTGGATTCAACATATTCTCATAGTAGATTTATATTCCATGTCATCCATAGTTTACTAACCCCATTGAAGTGAATTTGGTCATTATCTCATGAGATATAAATCTTTACCCAATGAATTAGAGGGATATATAATTACCTAAAATCTCATAATGAAATCATACATTCATGTTCCAGAATATCATAAGAAATCATATCATAACCCATGAAATTAAATGGGGTTCATAAATAGGTATCAATATGATAAAAACTGAAAAAATATAGGTTTAATAACTATTTCATCAAATCAAAACCCCTGAAAATTAGAGGATTTCATAATTATATAACCCATGAAAGAGGAATGGGTTTCATAAACCAATAACACATGAAAGATGAAAATGATTCATGAAAAAATAATCCATAGTAGAGAAATGAGTTTCATAATAATAATTCATTCTAACCATAAATCCTTTATAGAATGAATATCAGTAGATCATTTGGATGATTTCCTATAAACTAATGAGTTACCCCAAAAGTTTTCATCTTAGATGTAAAATATATTCAAAATATAATTTTTATAAAAACATTAGGAATATATCATTACTTCATTAAAAATTATTTTAATTTTTTTTTCTTTTTGGAAACATTATTCGATGAAAGAAAATCTATTATCGAAAACATTTTGAAAGCGATTTTCATTTAAAACATAAAAATGAAGACAGAAAAAATTTTGAAACACATTTTAAATAAATGGAATTGAAAATTTTTAATGGAATCTTTTAAAACCATAAAAAATTAAATTTATTTTCTTTAGAAATTATATTTAAAGATAAATTTAAAAAATTAGAGAAAAAATTTTGAAATATAAGTAATTTAAATAAATAGATTTCCAACGGAAAAAAGAAATGAGAATTTTTTTCCTAAAAAACATTCTTAATTTTCGTAAGTACTTAAATGTATAAATTCGATGTAATACATGAATAAATTCTGAATATGTAGTTGATATGAAATATCATGAGTTTCCTTGAGATATAAATCCTATTATTTTATCAATGAATGCATAATCATAAATAATCCTAATAAATAAATGGGACTGTTGAAATTAACTCTTACCCCATACGAATCATAGTTTAACACTATCTATGTAATAAAATAAAAGTAAATGAATATTAAAAGATGATGTAGTTAAAGATATTATTTATATAAAATTTCAAATGATATTATATCCACCTTTTAGAATAACAAATGTTCACAATAAAACATGTTTCTCAACAAATGAATATTGAGACAAAATTAATTTACCAATTTGTTATCATTGAATCGTAAACCACATAAAAACATCATAAATGGATATTTATATACAATTTGATATTTGGAAATTAAAAATAGATTATATTCATGGGGTATATATACACCACACAAAATAAATGAGTGATTAATAGGGAATAAATATAATAGAAAGAAAAATGAGACTAGAAATCCCCTTACATTATGTATTGACTATCATCACACTCATTCAAACCTCATTTTCAAATGATACATGTTTATTAATGATTCCATGTTAATATTACATTTCAGGTAATATCTGCTACTTTTTCTAAACATGTTTCGATATATTTTTCTTGATCGTCTTAATAAGATCATAAATTAGTAATTAACTGAATATAAACCATGAAATAAATTTCTAATATAATAATTGTATATGTAATTATAATAAACTATAAAATATACAAATATGGAAGGGAATACACAATTTATGGAGACAGTAGACCTTATATATGCCAGAATGTTGTTTCTATTTTATCGTTATATTATAAGAATTAATATAAATTAAATATATGTATATATATAATTCCTACTTAGTTTTTAATTAATATTTTTTCATATAATTTCCCTAAACTAATCTTTAATTTATTCCATGTAATGTCTAAACAAATCACATAACATAGAGGATGTGGTAGTCCACACATCCAAAAATGAAGTTATCATGTGTACACAAAAAGAATGTTCAGAAGCTATGATTTATATAATTATTCCAAGAGCATAAATACATAATCAATATCAAATATTTAATGTAAAAATAAATTTTCCATTGTCATTCACATTCGTGACACGTGGTAATGGTATAATGTACAACATAGTTTTGTGTGGAGGTACTTCACCCCACACAGAAATAGAACTTTTGATACCCATTAGAAGGAAGTGTGTGTATGAATTTGTAAAACCCTTATAATAGCAATTTATTAGTTTTATTAGGATATATTTTGTTATATAATAACAAAATAATAATATTTTAGATGGTGGATAATTATAATAAAACAAAGGATCTTTAAGAATGATGTTTCCCATTATTTTGGTATGAACTCTTAGTATTCACCAAAGGGAGTCATTGATTGCATTTATCCCTCAAGGGAGGATAATTGGAAAATGGGATGGATTTTTGGTTGTTATTTTTATAGTGGATGAATGAGCCAGTGTTTCTTGAGTTGAGTATGAATAGATAATTTGAATGCATTATGTTAGAGGGGGGACACGTAATCTTGTAATTATAAAAAGGTGAACAATATTTAGATATCTTCCGAACCAACAGTGTTTGTAAAATGGAAAAATAATTTATTAAAGTCTAACAATGGCCGATTTAAACCACCACCACTAAAAAATTAGTGTCTTTTTTATAATTTTATTCCTTAACTTATTAGTTACACCACATTTATCATTTTTAATTTTATTAATGCCACTAGTTTTATAACCTAAAAAATTTAATAATTGATACTAAATTATAGTGAGTTTTGTTAGACAACATATACCCACATAATTATAAATTTTATATATAATTTTAAAAATATCAAATCCTATGTCTATTGTAAATTAATTTTAAAATAAGTATATGTAACGTGAAAACACAATAAGTTATCCTGAACCATGATAACATTGATTTTATATTTAAGGGTCAATATATGAATTATATAAGGCCAATAGGTAAATTATTTTTTCATATATTATTTTTATTATAATTTAATAATTAATCGGAATAATACAATATTTGCAGTAATTTTAAGTCTTTTAATAAATTATCATTTATTCAAAAATAACCATAATGTAAATTTTGAGATTATTTATTTAATTGGAAATTAAAAATATAAAAATATTAATATAATTATATTTTACAAAGGTCAAATCTTAGTAACATGGTTAATTATCCTACAAAAATAATGGAACATGGTATTTCATTAAATTTACATTACATTTAATGTTTATAGAATCACTAAATAATCATTGAATTAACATTTGTTAAGCCATTAAATCAATTATATAATCTATAAAAATTAGACATTCCATAATTAAAAAAATATTTACCTTTAAAAATAATTTTGACAATGGAAATTATGTATCATGATTTATAATCCCATGGATTATAAATGTTAATGATAAAGAGGGTAATATTTTTTTACTTTTTACTCACTCAGCATCTTATATTGGTCACTATAATGAATATGTGTCCCACAAGCTCATGAAAATCGAAAAAAGAGGGTGTCTAGTAAAAATATGGCTGTAAATGTATTCTTGAAAATTTTAATGTTCATTTTTTGTCCTTAAGATTAAGGATTAGTTATTTTTTTAACTTTCTTCTTCCAAATTTGCTTAATTAATTTAAATTACCTTAAGTATAAATATTGGTAATGAAATTATGAATAACTTATTAGAAATTAAATATCAAAATGATAGAAATTTTGTATATCAATTTTTCCAATCTCAATTCACATAAATGAAAAAAGTAAATATAAAGTTAATCCTGCCAACAAAATGAGAAAGCATGTTTTTTAATGAAAAAATGTTCAAAAGATTTATATGTTTTTATAAAATTTAAATGTAAAATTGAGTATAATTACCAAAATTTTATTAATTTATTCGAAAATATCACATTAAATTTTAAAACGAATTTTAAATAGAATTTAATTCTATAAATTTTTAGATTAGAAAGTAGTATTGAATAAAAATTCAGTATTTTTCACTACACAGAAAAAAATGTTATTTTGAATAATATTAATAAAAATTAAATCAAATTATATCATTGGATTATTCTACAATTATCTTCATATGTTTCTAGAAAAGGAAATTCAATGAGGTTCACTTTAAAAAATAGTATTTTCAAACATTAAAAGAATTTACCAAAAAAATATATGTTTTATTATCAATAATTTTTATTTATATAAATCCATAATATTAAGAACAATTATATTTATATTACTAATTTTAATGCCTTGGTTAAAATTATCTTTATAAAATAATAATAATAATAAAATTATATTTCATTGAAACTGGGTGTTTTATGTAACGCAAGCCATATAGGTGTTGCGTGTAGCACATGATTAACAAAGTGTAATATATAGTGAATGTTTGACTTATTGTATCATGTTATGAATGAAAAAAATTTATTTAATATGACACAATACATATTCATTTTTCCATACAAAAAAATATATAAAAATGATTAGATTAAATCAAAAAAAATATTTTGAAAATTCACATATTTTTACATTCTACGGCCCTTAAAATGATGTTCTCCATAAAACATCTTCTAACTAATTAATTTAATATTATATAAATGTTAATTTCATATAATTATACAGAATAATTATTAATAGTAAATATTACATTAATAAATGGACATTTGTAACCATAACTATTACCCAATCTGTCTCATAACTAGGTTTCCAAATAGGATAACATATGTGGAAAGTTAAAACAAAGACTTATAATCACATTGTTAATAATTATAGGCATTTAAATATATCACAGATCATAATAATGTTGTTGATCTATATAAGGATAATAATCACAAAACCATAATTTGAAGAAGTGTGAACGAGGAAATCAATATCATAAAAAAGACAATGATAAGGAAATACATTTTTTTCAAGACCCTTTTCTTAAAGAAGATATGAATACTTTATTTTATTCCATTCCATATTAACAATGTAATAATTTAGTTGTACCTTGATCAATTCCCACTTCATAATTTAACCTGGATAATGAACTTGGATTTTTCATTCCTGAATAATTAAAATATAATAAGATTCATTAATGGAATGATAATAAATTCCATCTATCTTTTATTATAGTCACATAATAATATATAGTTGATGTTATCCATTATGTATAAATCCTAATTGGGTGAGATAATAATTTAATATCTAAAACCATGTATGATGTGTTACATAAAACATTACATAAATGGTTTTATATTAACCCTTTAAGAGTTTAAAATAAAAAATGTCATATTTAAGTTCACTAAATCATCTAAAGATTGATCCCCACATAACAAAAAGTATCCCTTTGTTGTCACATTCCATACATGTGAACACTGTGATCATATATTCTATTATAATATGGTAATTAGCTGAATTACCATAAATCATATTGTAAAACATTCTCAATTAATTATTACAATGATTAATGGATGTATTACATAAATTTAAAATGTTTAAATCTTTATCCTTGATAGTATAAACCACCTTTTCAACAAATCCTTAATCATTTGTAACATTATAGATACTATCCAATTTATATTATCCAAATCAATTCAATATTTATCGAAGATAAAAATAATTTTCTCAATGTGATTAACACATTTATGGTTACCTTTCCATAATCCAAATATCACCATTCCATTAAAAAAATGATAGACCAAATATTTTTATATTTTGTTATTAATATAATATAACATTTTCATTCCAAAACATAAATACAAATTTTGTCACGACCCCCTCCCCACAAAGTGTACCCCTCCTGGGCCGGCAATGTGAGAAGGGAGATAATGACCCCCGAGTCCCGCCTCTAGTAGGCCCCGGGTTGGCGACTAGCACCGAGGGTATAATACACACACAAATGGGAGGCATTACCCTCTAAGAGAACACATACAGAAGAGAGAGATAGAATAGACTCCAATCAACTCCAACTTGGAACTGAGATATAAAATAAACCCAATTACATATATGAAATGTCATGCAAAAGTGCTACAACTGAAAGGGGAAACTAAAAGTACTCAAAAGAAAGTAAAACGACAGCGACCACAAGCCCGAACAGCTCCTCCTCCAACCACAAGCTAGAAGTAACCAGCTTGACCTCCAACCTGCTCCAAGTGACCTGAAAAACAGTTTATAAATACATAGGGTGAGTATAACAGTATACTCAGTAGGATCCTCCTCATGCCTCTCGTGCAAAAGTAAATAAAGCATGATAAAGCCCAGTGAACAACATGTGAAACTAACTCGTTACCTAAACAGGTATACTATGTTCCCAACCTCACCATGGCTACTCTCACCAAGTAACGCATACAAGAATATAGCATATAGTAAAGAATATCAAGGGTACCCCGCTACTACTTCCCCAATGGTTTTCCGCTTTGCCCCAATGACATACGTCCTGTGCATCTCTCTCCAAAGGCTTGCCCACAGACACCTGGGCTAAGCTCCACAATCTGCACCTCATGCACCACATAGGCTTTCCCGCAGACACCTGGGCGAAGCACCACACCATCCTCACAACCAAAGGTAACCATGTAGTTTCTGGGAGCCACCACAGCTCGCATAACGTGTATCATATGTTGGGTATAATACCTCAAGCCATTACAGCCCATACTCCGAGTAAGGATCCTCAAGCCATCACAGCCTATACACGTTACACCTATAGTAGTCCATAGGATACTATATCCAGAATATATGCATGTGAATAACCACAAGCCATTACAGCCCTCTACACACATATATGGGGTAACTAACCGCTTGCCTCATGGGAAAAGTATCTACCAAGAGAAGAGAGTGGGGCCAAAGGGGGTAGTCATCCATTCAACCTCCCATCAAAATGTTGGGGAAAACACCCCCTAGGGCTCAGAATCCCAGGGGTGTCAGTTGCCCTTACCGACAGGGTGGAGTAGCGTATAGAAACACAAAAAGTACAGAATATATATAACTCACAACCACACTATGGGCAATACCTAGTCATAGGCACAACTGCAGCTAACGTCTCTCAAACTCCATGCTGCTACTTCTAAGACTAGGTATCCTATAAGCACACAACCATTTGAAGAGATTTATTAGATTAATCCATTCTCATTTTATCAGTCCCACTATACGTTAATGAATTCTTTAAACATTAATTAACCATGAGCAATTTACCACACTAAACTAAATTGGCATCACATTCAAAAACTGCTCCTTTTTAGGATTCACATCACTATTAAATTCCAGTTTCTCTATCCCTGTGGATTATCACCATTTTCACAAACTTTCATTAAGGAATTACCTTCCCCATATTCCCAGGCATTCTAGAAAAGCATCCTATGTTATTAAACACAAAGGGCTCAACATGGTGAGTAGATATACTACCTGTCGAGTCTTTTCCGCCTATAGCAAGAGCATAGACCCATCCTCCATCAAGAGGCTAAACACGGAAAGCACGTGGCATACCCCACGTGTCTTCGCCTCCTTCGGAAAGAGGGTAAGAAAAACCAACTGCCTTGAGTAGTGGGGAAAAGTAAAGCAGATAAACAATCAAACCACCAACATCAAACCATCACATTCATCTCATACCATCATCCTTGGTGTCCTCCCCGACACCCACATGCATAAACCGATGCATCTCGCCACACTAGGCGTCATCCGCTGCCACAACCACAAGTCCCCATGCCTCCACATATCACAACAGCCATCCAGGCTCACATCAAATCACAAGCAGTAGGAAATCAAAGATCACAAAATGGGCTCTCGGCCCTTTAACAAGGCATTCAGCCTTCATACAAGATGAGAACTCAGAGCTCCAAACCACAAGGCATTCAGCCTTACAAGCAAGCGGGTAACTTAGAACCCTTTTGAAATTATCGAACTAATAGTTCTTTAATCCATCTAGAATTAACAGATTCATTAACATGCCTCTTTATCTTTATCCAATTATTTAACAAATAATTCCGTCTTTACATTATTTATCAATTTCCATCACGAACGAGCAACTAATTAAAGAAAATCATAGATATCACTCTATCTATGAAAACATGAGGCAAACCGTTATCACGGTACAAAGCAATAACATGCGATCAAACAATTCTTTTAATCTGGTTCAAGTATTTAATTAAGTCAATTTCATTGTGATCTAAAGGGTTAAATCATGCTAATTCTACAGTTGCACATAAAAAATTAGAGAAGCCATGAATCCCCTACCTCGAAGAGTTCTTGACGTCCTTTATCCACACAACGGGTCACAGTCCTCTTCTCCTCACGACAACTGCATCCACCAGAGGATGCTACGATATGACAATACCAACCAACCCCAAGGAAACCCATTAGAACCATGGAGATTACATGCTAATATGGAAGGAAGAAAAAGGGATGGTGATCCCCGAAGGAACGATGATAAAACATACCTTATATGGAAGAACGATTGACACAACATGGTTGCGTCAAAAAGAGCGGAACTGATCCTAGTAATGTTTGATTGTGAAACTCCTACGGGAATGATTGCAAGTTCTAGCGTCTCGTAGATGAGAACCAGGAGAAAGAACAACAAAGAATGATATTTCGTTCCCTTTAAAAAATAAATTAGAGAGTAAACGGTTTAAGATCCGATTTATTCTCCATTAAAAACGGATCGCATTAACCCACGCGGTTTGACCAAGTAAAAACATCTCGGCCATAGGAATAATTAATAGAGAATTTATGGCCTTTGAATCGGTCTTAAATTCCTTAAAATAAGGTTTTAAAAGTATTATACGTCAAAGAAAATGTCAAACTTGTGAAGCTGGAAACACTGTTCACATACTCAAAATTTGGCAAAGTATGGAATCGGTAGCTCTAATGAAGTCTGGAAACACTGTTCATTCGTGAAATTTGGCAAAGTATGGAATCGGTAGCTCTTAGGATTCTGGAAACACTGTACATGTCTACCGATAGAAGTCCACCGATAGAACCTCACCGATAGAAACACTTTTCAAGTCTACCGATAGAAGTCCACCGATAGAACCTCACCGATAGAAAACACTGTTCAAGTCTATCGATAGAAGTCCACCGATAGAACCTCACTGATAGAAACATTGTTCACTGAACCTCACCTATAGAAACACTGTTCACTGAACCTCACTGATAGAAGTCCACCGATAGAACCACACCGATAGAAACACTGTTCACTGAACCTCACCGATAGAAACACTGTTCACTAAACCTCACCGATAGAAGTCCACCGATAGAACCTCACCGATAGAAACACTGTTCACTGAACCTCACCGATAGAAACACTGTTCACTAAACCTCACCGATAGAAACACTGTTCACTGAACCTCACCAATAGAAGTCCACTGATAGAACCTCGCCGATAGAAACACTATTCACTGAACCTCACCGATAGAAACCCTGTTCACTGAACCTCACCGATAGAAGTCCACCGATAGAAACACTGTTCACTGAACCTCACCGATAGAAATCCACTGATAGAAACACTATTCACTGAACCTCACCGATAGAAACACTGTTCACAGAACTAGAAATTTGGCAAAGTGTTAGCCGAGCTACTGCTAGACTGCGGCTACCAGTAAACTGAGCTATCAGTACGCCATGGCTACCGGTAAACCCAGCTACCGGTAGGATGCGGCTACCGGTAGACCGAGCTACCAGTAATCAGCAGCTACCGGTAGACCGAGCTACCGGTAATCAGCAGCTACCGGTAGACCGAGCTACAGGTAATCATCTGCTACCGGTAGACCGAGCTACCGGTAATCAGCAGCTACTGGTAGACCAAGCTACCGGTAGGCAGCAGCTGGGGGATAAGTCACCTTGACCTCCCGGAACACCTCCAACACCACATTTTCACAATGTAATGGACCCTGGAGGTCCTGGCTGAAGTGCACTGTGTTGCATTTGTTGTCAATAAGGTATGTTGTTGATCAGAAGATGTCAAAGAATGAATGGATGTCAAGGAGAGTCAATATGTGAATGACAAAGGATGTGAAGAAGTTGGTGAGGAAAGGAGAATGGCCATGGTACTAAGATGCATGTCACTTAGGAGATTCACTATGTGACATAGGATGTTGTGGTTAAAACATTCTCCATGGACATCTGACGATTGCTGAGCTGTTCTTTAAGTTCCAAGAACTTGTATCAACTGGATACAAAGTCACAACAAAGTTAGAAGACCATGCATTGTATTGACAATGCATGAGGAGAGGAAGATGATCCATCCACAACCACTGAGTGGATGAAGTGGATTGAAAGAAGTCCATGCACTATCACTTAGTGCATGTGAATCAGAAGAAGATCCAATTGATATCTGATTTGATCAATGAAGAATGTTGAAGAACATGTGTGATTCATGAGATTCAGTTGAAGAAGTCCCTCCTAAGTATTGAACACATATGGAAGAGGAGATGAAGAAGATTAAGAAGAAACCGTTTGAAATTCCATTCCTAAGTGATGAATACATGTTGAAGATAATGGAGGAATTTCAAATGAAGAAGAAGAAAGGAAGAAGGAGAAATGAGGAAGAAGGCTTGGAGTGGCTCTTGGCATTTCACATTATGTATGTGGTTACTTTGTTTTTATACAAAGTACCCTATATTTACTTTGCCAAAAATTAGGCCACCAAGGAGGCCAGCCGAGGGTCATCACCCAAGGCACATGTGGGACTCAAGGTCACCACGCCCATGGGGAACCCTCAAGGCCAGGGCAGCATCCTTGAGGCAGGGGCGCACCCGTAGGACACCGCATGGGCACCTGGGGCACGCCCGGAGGATCGCGGCAGGGGGGGCGTGTATAAGCCCCGAGGGCACGCGGTGGTGAAGCCCGCGCACCCGAGTGTGCATAGTGGGCGCTAGGTGCGCGCCCGCAGAGGCGAGAGTGGGCGCGGAGCGCGCCCGCAAAGAGAACCCGGTGCGGGGCGGCACCGGGAGGGGAGAAGTTCAACTGGCGAGTAGCAGGCAGCGCCAGGGTAATAAACCGTGGAAAACAGGAGCCCGTTTCGATGTGGGACGCGGAATTTTTCCGCGGGAGCGATCCTGGCCGCACGATCGATCGCGCGCCAGATCTCGGCCGCACATCTGATCCGCGGCGACGCGATCTGATCCAGGTCGTCCGATGTATTTCAAATGCCGCATCCGACGGCTCTGAGGCATCTCCTTCCTCGAGCTTGAGCCGAGGACACCCCGTGCCACCCGACGTCAGCCGCTGAACCAGAGCCTCCCCGACAACCTGTTTTCGAGTTCCCGGCCATCTCCGATCAAACCGAAGTGTCCATTGGGATCGTCTGAGCATACCGAACACAACCATGCCTTAAAATATACTTGCATGCAATGAGATGAAGATTTCGGTTGAGGCTGAGGCAAGCAAAGCGGCCGAAGGCCATTTGGGTTGTTGATCTGCATGGACAGGTATTAAAGAGGCCATGCATGCGTTCTAAGTCGCATGCACGTAGAAGGAAAAGAAAAGGAAGCCCGCGTGAAACTGAGAATAAAAATCAAGATTTGAAAAGATTTTTAATGATCCGAAGATCTCGGGAGTTTGAGTTATATCACGCGGATGAGCCGAGGCACTCTTTGCCTATAAAAGGAGAGCCCATGCTCTCGGGATTGCTTGCTGAAACTCTGTTGAAAATCCGAGTCCCGTGAGAGCTCTGCCTCGCGAAGTTGAAGCCCCGCGCAAGTTTACTTGTGCGGCTTGAGTCCCCTGTGTGCTATCCTTTGCGCGATAGGAAGGAGGAAGGGCAGCGCCAACTTTCGCGCCCCCTCTGTGCACCGCGCCCCCTGCACGGTAGGCGCTTGCACGGCCAAGTGCACCCTTGCACTTGCGCGCCCACGGCCGAGTTCCTTTGTGCCTTGTGCTTGCGCGACAGAAGCTGTGAAGAGAGGAAGGCCGCACCCCTTTGCGTGCCTATTTTGAAGGTGGAGTGCATACTTAGTGTGTGTGTGTGCAAATGGAGTAAGAGGACCCTACGGTTTTGTGTGTGCAAAGAAGAAGACCCGAGGACATTGTGCCTTGTGTGCTAGGTGAACAAGAGAAGGCCATAGCCTTTGGGTGTACGTGCAAACAAGAACAAAGAAGGCCGAGAGTTTTGGGTGTGTGCAAGGAGGAGAATTGGCCAAGTCTCAAGTGTGTGTGCAAAGTGAAACAAGTGTGTGTAAAGAGACAAGTTGGCCGAACCTAAGTGTGTGCACTAAGAAGTGTGTATACACTTAGAAGAAATAAGGAGTGACCCACACTAAAGTAGAACACACTCTAAGTGTGTAAACAAATTGGATAAAGTGTGTGAAGGAGGAAGAAGGTGTGTGCTTAAAGATACTACACCCTTTGTGGGTTTATTTCACCAAGAGTAGAAGAAGGAGAGTGCATGCTTACATGCATGCACATGCACACGTAAATAAGTAAAATCTGCTTGTGTGCATTTGAGTTGTCCAAGACTTGAAGATCTTGAAGAGATTTGAGAAGCCATGCAATCAGTGCATGAGGATGCAGAGATTCCATGCACTCAGTGCATGAAGTTGATGTGAACTGAGACTGGACCAGACTGAAGTTAAAGATATCAGTTGTCTGAGTATTCAGTAGCTGGAGAGAAGCCAGGTCATCCTTAGAAGAAGGTGATAAAGCATGAGCAATACGAGAAGACCTGATCATCACAAGTGATCAGAGGTACAGAGCAAGGCCAGCAGTCTTTATCCCAGACTACTGAAGATACTTGAAGAAGCTTAAAGTGAAGAAGAGCTACTCGTGCGACTCGAGGATCCAGGAGAAGACCCTGTGGGACTCAGGGAGAAGAAGTCTTCAGTGGGATTCTGGAGCAGGCCAGTGGGACTCTGGTAACACTGTGTGAAGCAGTATAAAGACCCTCCTGTGGGACTCAGGAGAGATACGGTGGGAAGCTGTATCGACCATTGTAATTATAACAAGTTATAATGGGAGAATCCATGCTGGGAGAGCATGGCAAGGATGTAGGCCTTTGGTGCCGAACCTTGTAAATCCTTGTGTCCTGTGCCTTTATATTTACTGCATCATTCGAGGAAAGGTGAGAGATACAAGAAGAGTGGATCGAGGCTTTAACCAGCCATAGAGGTTTAATTGATAAGAATCAATTAGTAAAAAGTTTTAAGGGATCACTGATTCACCCCCTCCCCCTCTCAGTGATTCACACTGATCTGGGCACTTCAATTGGTATCAGAGGGAGGTTCCCTTTAAAAGATCCAAGAGAGTCTATATGGAGTGCAGATTTGAGGAAATGAAAGAACAGCCTCAAATGGAGATATCTGCCAAGACTCTGAAAAACAGAATGAAGAAACAGGCAAAGGAGATGAGGAAGAAGGTTGTTGCAATCAGAGAAACTCCTTCTATGGAAAGAAATGTGAAAGTCACATCAGATGAAAATTCCTTTTATCATTCTTCTGATGAAGCTTGCTCTAGCTGTGATGATGATGGAAGAAACAATGATCTTCTAAATGCACTCAAATATCTTCAGAAGACAGTTCCCATGGAAGTGGAAAAGTGTATAGCTGTAGGCATCCATGATCTTCATGAAGAAAAATCACAGTTAGAAGAAGAAGCCAATGCAATGGAAGATCAATTGTCTAAAAGGGTTGGCATAACCAACACTCTCAGAAAGCTGGTGAAGGCTAAAGATGAAACAGTATCTCTTTGCAATGAAAGATATGAAGACACTACTGAAGAATTGCAAAGAAGCCTTTCTGAGAAAGAATTCTTTAAGACTGTGGTCAATGATGTTTTCCATGCACTGGAAAAGAGGCACA
Organism: Viscum album; assembly: GCA_963277665.1. Taxonomy (NCBI): domain Eukaryota; kingdom Viridiplantae; phylum Streptophyta; class Magnoliopsida; order Santalales; family Viscaceae; genus Viscum; species Viscum album. The sequence goes on from OY728156.1 coordinate 34,424,229, forward strand.
AAGTGTCAATGAATGTCAGAGATGCTCAACTCGAAGAAAAAGTCAAATTGGTGAAGGAGCTGGACAATTCATTGCAAGAATTAAAGAAGTTGCATGAAGACCAGATAAAGCAGCTGGAAGAGAAATTGGAAGGAAGGCGGAGAACTATTGAGGATGAGAAGAACTCCCTCAATATGAAATGCTTAGAACAGGAGGTGATATTGAAAAATCAGCAATCACCCAAAGCCAAAGCCTCCCAGTCAGCTGAAAGGAGAAATGTTGCTACTCAAGTATGCTTTGAGCAGGATGATTCTAAGAGAAAGACATCCTCTAATAAAAGTGCAACATCTTCTAGAAAGAAGGCACCATCCATACCATCTTGTACTGATGCTTCAAATTGTGTTTCCACAAAAAGTGCAGGATGGAAGAATAATTCCAAACAAATATGGATGAAGACAGTAAAGAAGCAGAGCTCTCCTGAAACAGCACAACAGGTCAAGAAAAGTACCCTACAATCAGAAGGACTGAAGAGGTCAAGATTCGTGGGACAATGCTGGTGTTGTAACAAGTATGGGCATTGTGCAAAGGATTGTTGGTACAATCCACTGAATGCCAAAGCACAGAGGAAGCCCATGCCAAGGGGGAGCAAGCCAGAAGGAAGGAAGCAACATCCACAGGTCCAGAGACATCTGTTTACTGCAAATAGATTTGGATTACTTGACAACATCTGGGATGATTGCACAAGTAGTCAAATAGATACATGTCAATCTCCAACTGTATCCAGAGCTAAAAAGAAGAGAAGATCACTGAACCTGGCTCAGAAAGATTCCTTGGGAAGCAAGAAGAAAGTTGAAGATGCTCCCAAGAAGATTATGAAAAAGGAAAAGAAGTCCTTGGAGTCTAAATCCAAGAAGGGTGATGCATCCAGAAGGACCACCAAGAAAACATGCTTCTACTGTGGAAAGAAAGGACACATCATGGACCTTTGTAAAGAAGCCATGAAACTAAATAGAAGCAGACTGAACTCCAAAAGATAATCAATCCAGAAGAAGAAGGGATTGATTGAAAATAAGTTGCCTAAGAAAGGTAGCTTGAAAGCATCAAAGGAACCATGTGGAATATGCAGAACTGAGGCCACACTTCCAAATGACTTGTTAGTCATATGGCCAAATCAGTTGCAACTTTCCAGAGAACTGCAAAGAGTTGAAGATGAAGCACTGGCAATTGCTAAGGAAAAAAGGAAACAAAATATTTCACATGAAGATGTGTTGAGATCCACACCATCACAAACATCATTGAAGATCAAATGTGCAAGTGTGAAGAATGGTGAAAATGGGACATCTCGGTTGAGAGAATCTTCTCAACCTTGTTGTTCACATTGATAAACCAAGGAGGTTCCATCTTTTTTCCTAATCACTTTTATTTACATGTGCTAACACTGCAGGGAATTGAAGATGATGATCATTCTTATCTGGAGGATGGTTTGGACAGAATGGAGTGCACCCCTTGAGGGGGAGCCAATCTGAAGAAGATGATGTTCTGAGATTAATATCATCTTAAGAAAATGGATGAATGGGGGAGATTTATCTTTGCACCTGATCATTCTAATGTGTTTTGTGAAGTATGTGCAGGATTCAGCAATTCATTGTTATATCTGAAAAAAAAAAATTCAAACCCCCAAGCATGATCTCACATGTGTAGAGAATTATGGACAGCTTTGAATTTCTTGGTTACATCACTCTTGTTTTCTACACCGGGTTAGCCCAAGTAGACTTAGAATTGATTTACTAAAGGTTCTTTGCTAAAGAGAACATGTGACATCATCCCTCTCTCAGTGTTTTTCAAGAAAAAACTTTTCAAAGGGAGGAAGAGATTTTTGAAAGAGAACCACACCACACCTTTGAATTTGGTTGCCAATAAGGGGGAGAAATATTGGCACACATATTGACCCATTCATATGTGCTTTAGTGTATTGCCAACAAATACAAAGGGGGAGATTGAAGTGCACTGTGTTGCATTTGTTGTCAATAAGGTATGTTGTTGATCAGAAGATGTCAAAGAATGAATGGATGTCAAGGAGAGTCAATATGTGAATGACAAAGGATGTGAAGATGTTGGTGAGGACAGGAGAATGGCCATGGTACTAAGATGCATTTCACTTAGGAGATTCAATAAGTGACATAGGATGTTGTGGTTAAAACATTCTCCATGGACATCTGACGATTGTTGAGCTGTTCTTTAAGTTCCAAGAACTTGTATCAACTGGATACAAAGTCACAACAAAGTTAGAAGACCATGCATTGTATTGACAATGCATGAGGAGAGGAAGATGATCCATCCACAACCACTGAGTGGATGAAGTGGATTGAAAGAAGTCCATGCACTATCACTTAGTGCATGTGAATTAGAAGAAGATCCAATTGATCTCTGATTTGATCAATGAAGAATGTTGAAGAACATGTGTGATTCATGAGATTCAGTTGAAGAAGTCCCTCCTAAGTATTGAACACATATGGAAGAGGAGATGAAGAAGATTAAGAAGAAACCGTTTGAAATTCCATTCCTAAGTGATGAATACATGTTGAAGATAATGGAGGAATTTCAAATGAAGAAGAAGAAAGGAAGAAGGAGAAATGAGGAAGAAGGCTTGGAGTGGCTCTTGGCATTTCACATTATGTATGTGGTTACTTTGTTTTTATACAAAGTACCCTATATTTACTTTGCCAAAAATTAGGCCACCAAGGAGGCCAGCCGAGGGTCATCACCCAAGGCACATGTGGGACTCAAGGTCACCACGCCCATGGGGAACCCTCAAGGACAGGGCAGCATCCTTGAGGCAGGGGCGCACCCGTAGGACACCGCATGGGCGCCTGGGGCACGCCTGGAGGAGCGCGGTAGGGGGGCCGTGTATAAGCCCCGAGGGCACGTGGTGGTGAAGCCCGCGCACCCGAGTGTGCATAGTGGGCGCTAGGTGCGCGCCCGCAGAGGCGAGAGTGGGCGCGGAGCGCGCCCGCAGAGAGAACCCGGTGCGGGGCGGCACCGGGAGGGGAGAAGTTCAACTGGCGAGTAGCAGGCAGCGCCAGGGTAATAAACCGCGGAAAAACAGGAGCCCGTTTCGATGTGGGATGCGGAATTTTTCCGCGGGAGCGATCCTGGCTGCACGATCGATCGCGCGCCAGATCTCGGCCGCACATCTGATCCGCGGCGAGGCGATCTGATCCAGGCCGTCCGATGTATTTCAAATGCCGCATCCGACGGCTCCGAGGCATCTCCTTCTTCGAGCTTGAGCCGAGGACACCCCGTGCCACCCGACGTCTGCCGCTGAACCAGAGCCTCCCCGACGACCTGTTTTCGAGTTCCTGGCCATCTCTGATCAAACCGAAGTGTCCATTGGGATCGTCTGAGCATACCGAACACAACCATGCCTTAAAATATACTTGCATGCAATGAGATGAAGATTTCGGTTGAGGCCGAGGCAAGCAAAGCTGCCGAAGTCCATTTGGGTTGTTGATCTGCATGGACAGGTATTAAAGAGGCCATGCATGCGTTCTAAGTCGCATGCACGTAGAAGGAAAAGAAAAGTAAGCCCGCGTGAAAACGAGAATAAAAATCAAGATTTGAAAAGATTTTTAATGATCCGAAGATCTCGGGAGTTTGAGTTATATCACGCGGATGAGTCGAGGCACTCTTTGCCTATAAAAGGAGAGACCATGCTCTCGGGATTGCTTGCTGAAACTCTGTTGAAAATCCGAGTCCCGTGAGAGCTCTGCCTCGCGAAGTTGAAGCCCCGCGCAAGTTTACATGTGCGGCTTGAGTCCCCTGTGCTCTATCCTTTGCGCGACAGGAAGGAGGAAGGGCAGCGCCAACTTGCCCACCCCCTCTGTGCACCGCGCCCCCTGCACGGTAGGCGCTTGCACGGCCAAGTGCACCCTTGCACTTGCGCGCCCACGGCCGAGGTCCTTTGTGCCTTGTGCTTGCGCGACAGAAGCTGTGAAGAGAGGTAGGCCGCACCCCTTTGCATGCCTATTTTGAAGGTGGAGTGCATACTTAGTGTGTGTGTGCAAATGGAGTAAGAGGACCCTACGGTTTTGTGTGTGCAAAGAAGAAGACCCGAGGACATTGTGCCTTGTGTGCTAGGTGAACAAGAGAAGGCCGTAGCCTTTGGGTGTACGTGCAAACAAGAACAAAGAAGGCCGAGATTTTTGGGTGTGTGCAAGGAGGAGAATTGGCCAAGTCTCAAGTGTGTGTGCAAAGTGAAACAAGTGTGTGTAAAGAGACAAGTTGGCCGAACCTAAGTGTGTGCACTAAGAAGTGTGTATACACTTAGAAGAAATAAGGAGTGACCCACACTAAAGTAGAACACACTCTAAGTGTGTAAACAAATTGGATAAAGTGTGTGAAGGAGGAAGAAGGTGTGTGCTTAAAGATACTACACCCTTTGTGGGTTTATTGCACCAAGAGTAGAAGAAGGAGAGTGCATGCTTACATGCATGCACGTGCACACGTAAACAAGTCAAATCTGCTTGTGTGCATTTGAGTTGTCCAAGACTTGAAGATCTTGAAGAGATTTGAAAAGCCATGCAATCAGTGCATGAGGATGCAGAGATGCCATGCACTCAGTGCATGAAGTTGATGTGAACTGAGACTGGACCAGACTGAAGTTAAAGATATCAGTTGTCTAAGTATTCAGTAGCTGGATAGAAGCCAGGTCATCCTTAGAAGAAGGTGACAAAGCCTGAGCAAGACAAGAAGACCTGCTCATCACAAGTGATCAGAGGTACAGAGCAAGGCCAGCAGTCTTTATCCCAGACTGCTGAAGATACTTGAAGAAGCTTAAAGTGAAGAAGAGCTACTCGTGCGACTCGAGGAGCCAGGAGAAGACCTTGTGGGACTCAGGGAGAAGAAGTCTTCAGTGGGATTCTGGAGCAGGCCAGTGGGACTCTGGTAACACTGTGTGAATTAGTATAAAGACCTTCCTGTGGGACTCAGGAGAGATACAGTGGGAAGCTGTATCAACCATTGTAATTCTAACAAGTTATAATGGGAGAATCCATGCTGGGAGAGCATGGCAAGGATGTAGGCCTTTGGTGCCGAACCTTGTAAATCCTTGTGTCATGTGCCTTTATATTTACTGCATCATTCGAGGAAAGGTGAGAGATACAAGAAGAGTGGATCGAGGCTTTAACCAGCCATAGAGGTTTAATTGATAAGAATCAATTAGTAAAATGTTTTAAGGGATCACTGATTCACCCCCTCCCCCTCTCAGTGATTCACACTGATCTGGGCACATCACTGGCCATTACATTAGATACCTCTCAAAACATTCTCGTCCTCGAGAATTAAAAACCAACCCAGAAGAAAAGAGGGGTCCGAACAACCACCCCATAAGATACCTCTCAGGGGAAAACCATCATGAGTTGTTCAAAAGATGGAACAAAACTACGACATCCGAGAGTATGGAAACAAATAATCCATAACCAAACAATTCAAAAATAACATCACATCAAAGGTACATAATTAAAACATGAAAGGTCTAACCATAAAGGAAACGTCATTACATGGAAAGAGTTAAACATTAAACAACTCTGGGTACTAAGCACGTATCTGTGACTCACGCTCCCAGGTACTCTCCTCCATGCCACCGTGTCACCACAAGACACGAACTAAGGGGATAGAACGCCCACACAACACCTTCTCCTTGTGGTCTTGGATCTCCACAGGTTGCTCCTCGAAGGTTTCATCATCGTCAATATCGATCTCTCCCCAATCGATAACATGAGATTCATCATGAAGATAATGACATAGCTGTGATACATGGAAAAAATCATGTATCCGACTCATCTGAGGGGGAAGTGCTACTCGATACGCCACAGCTCCAACATGAGCTAACACCTCGAAAGGCCCAACAAACCGGAGAGAAAGCTTACTTCCACGACCAATCCTTCGCTGCCCACGGCAGGGAGTCACCTTCAGAAACACATGATCCCCAACATTAAACTCTAACGGTCTCCTTATTTGATCAGAATATGATTTCTGACGATCCTGTGCTGTCTTAATCCTCTCACGAATCACCTGAACCATCTATGTTGTATTCTGCACTAGTTCTGGTCCGAGAATTGCTGACTCTCCGACCCCAGTCCAGCACAACAGAGAACGGCATGGCCGGCCATACAAGGCTTCAAACGGTGCCATACCGATGGTAGAGTGAAAACTATTATTGTAAGCGAACTCTACCAAGGGTAAGTGATTCACCCATGAACCTCCAAAATCAAGAACACAAGAGCGCAACATGTCTTCAAGAGTCTGGATGGTTCGCTCTGTCTGACCATCCATTTGAGGATGAAAAGCAGTGCTAAGGCATAATTGAGAACCAAAAGCATGCTGGAGACCTCTCCACACCCTGGAGGTAAAACGAGGATCTCGATCAGAATTGATCGTCTTAGGAACTCCGTGAAGCCTCACCACCTCCTCCAGATACTGCCTCGACAAACTTCCACTGAGATCGACTCCTTGGTCTCTATGAAGTGGGATGATTTTTTTAAACGATCCACTACCACCCATATAGCATCATGCCCTCCTGGAGCTTGAGGTAAACCTGTAACAAAATCCATTGAGATGTCCTCCCACTTCCACTGAGGAATCTCTAAGTGCTGGAGAAGACCACAAGGAACACGGTGTTCGACCTTCACCTTCTGGAAGACTAAACATCGAGACACACATTCTGCAACTGTACGCTTCAGCCCAGGCCACCAAAACTGACTCCTCAAGGATCAGTACATCTTCGTCACACCAGGATGTTCCGCCAAAGGTGAACTATGGAACTCTCGGAGAACCGTCTCACGCATCTCCAAGGGATCAAAAATCCTACCATGATACCACACTCGGTGTTGTTCATCCTCCGACCAACCATCAGGGGCCTCACCACATACAAATTTGTCTCTCCAAACTTCCACCTCTAGGTCACCCAACTGAGACTCTTCCACATTCTGCTTCAGGGATGACTGCACCGTCATTTGGAAAAGACAACCTCTACTCCCAACTTCTCTCATATCCAGATGCAAAGATGATAGCTCTTCCATCACTCTCCAAGAATCACCAGATTCACGCACAACATCATTACGTATCTTTCGGCTTAGTGCATCAGCTACAACATTCCCTTTTCCATATGTACATGATATTTCAAAGTCGTATTCCTGCAAGAACTCCATGCACCGACATTGCCTCAAGTTCAAGTCACGTTGGGAGAAAACAAACCTAAAACTCTTATGATCGGTGAAAACCACAAAGTGCTCACCAATGAGGTAATGTCTACACAACTTTAGAGCAAACACCACGACTGCCAACTCAAGATCATGGGTGGAATAGTTGCATTCATGAGGACGCAACTGACGAGAACCATAAGAAACAACTGACCTCTGCTGCATGAGAACACAACCTAGCCCCAGATGTGAAGCATCACAGAAAACATCAAACTGGACTCCCTCCGCTGGAAGACAAAGGATGGGAGCACTTACCAACATCTCCTTTAGATACTCGAAAGCTGTCTAACACTGATCAGTCCATATGAACGCTTGATCCTTCCTGGTCAAAGCTGTCAGAGGAGTCACAACTCGGGAGAAATTAGCTACAAACCTCCTATAATAGCCTGTGAGACCAAGGAAACTTCGCACCTCTGACATAGTCTTGGGGGCTGGACAAGACACCACTGCTTCTATCTTCGAAGGATCCACAGCTACTCCCTATTGGGACACAACATGTCCCAAGAAACAAACTTCTTGAGCCCATAACTCACACTTGGACAACATCCCAAACAACTGATGTTGGCGAAGAACTCCCAAAACGGCTCGTAGATGCTCTGCATGCTCCTCTTCAGATGTGGAGTACACAAGGAAGTCGTCGATTAAAACCACAACAAACTTGTCCAAAAATTCACGGAACACAGCATTCATCAACCCCATGAAAACAGCTGGAGCATTCGTCACGCCGAATGTCATTACAACAAACTCATAATGCCCATGACGACAGTGGAAAGCAGTCTTCGGGATATCCTCATCCTTTACACGCATCTGATGATATCATGACCGCAAGTCTATCTTTGAGAACCAACTTGCACCCTTCAGTTGATCGAATAGGTCATCAATCCGCGGGAGAGGATAGCGGTTCTTTATTGTCACTTTGTTTAACCGACGATAATCGATGCACAACCGCAAACTGCCATCAGCCTTTTTCACAAACAAAATTGGTGCACCCCACGGTGACACACTTGGCCGATCAAAACCACACTGCAACAGACCGTCGAGCTGAATACCTAGCTCTCGTAACTCAGAAGGGGTCATCCTATACGGAGACATAGAGATAGGAGACGCTCCTGGCTGTAGCTCGATCCCAAACTCGATCTCTCGTCGAGGGGGTAAGGATACAACCTCTTCTGGAAAGACATCAGGGTACTCCTCTACGACCCTAAGAAACGCCAACTGTTGAACCTCTGAGGAACTCAGCGTCATCCCAACCATCATGGATGATAAGGATGGAACTCGTCTATGACTCATCCGAGGATCTCTCTCACCAACAAACACCACTTTCTCTCCATCTTCATCAAAGAAAACGACCTTCTTCCTGTAGCAATCCACAATAGCCTGCACCGAATACAACCAATCCATGCCAAGTATGACATCATATGGTTGTATTCGCAAACATAGGAAATCTCCCCAAGAGCGGTGTTGCCCCAAAACTAGCTCACAGTCTCTACATACTTCAAACAAGTCAGCTCGACCTCCAACTGGCGTAGTCAACGCCAAGGGCACTGGAAGCCTCTCTACCTCAAGTCCCAAAGCATGGACAAGGGTATGTGATATGAAGGAGTGTGTTGCTCATGAATCAAACAAGGCATACACCAAGGTAGAAAACAAGAAAAGGGTACCTCTAACGACATCTGGCTCGCCTGGGGCTGGTAACGCTAGAGCATGATGCTGACCACGACCTCCTCCACGGCCACTCTGACCCTGATGACGACCACCACCATGGCCGCACTCTGCTCTCTGAGGACGGGGAGTGTCATGGGGTTGTCCTCTGCCTGCTCCATCTACCCTTTGGTGATCTAAAACCGGTGCAACCTGCTGCTGCAGCCTCGGTTGGAACTGCCTCAACGGAGGAACCTGGAGTGTAGAGCCCGGTGCACGATGATTGCTCTGAAAATTCGGGAACTCCCGCTGCTGATGACCACAACCACCACAAGAAAAACAAGCGCCTGATCCCTTGGAATAGGTCTGAGAGTTTCTGCCTTCGGAGAAACGAGATGGGAAGGGCTGGGACCTACCCCCAGGTGAACGGAAACTCTTCTGTCCTGAAAACCGGGAACCCTGGACCACAGCTCTGCTTTGTGAGGAATCATGATGATTCCCCTCTCGTGACGATCAAGTCCTGGCCAAAGTCCTCTAAACAACCTCTGCCCTCGCCAGCACCTCAAGATATGTTTTCAGCATAAATGGGGTGACCTGGCGCTGGATCTCTGGATGCAAAGCCTCCTCGAAATGCCTCGCCCTGGCCTCATCATCTGGTAACAGGTCTGAAGCATATCGTAGAAGGTTCCTGAAACAGATTCCAAACTCTCGAACACTTGAGCTCCCCTGTCGAAGGGTAAGAAGCTCCTGGCGACTGGATGCCTTCGCAGTCGAAGAAAGAAACTCGACTCTAAACCTGTCTCAAAACTCCTCCCATGAGATTGCTGACTCCTCACGATCACCGAGGAACAAGAACCACCACTGCCTCGCTGCTCCACGCAGCATTGTCACAAAAAAGGACACCCAGTGTTCCTTCCGAGCACGAATCGAACTGAACCCTATCTCGATCTCCTCAAACCAGTCTTCTGGGACTGCATCTGAAACGGATCCCTCGTACATCTGTAGACTCTGGTGCTGAAACTCTCGAAGTGTCTTCCTCCAAGTGTCATCGTCGTCAACCTCTACTCTGCAGCGATCTGCTGGAACATCCTGATGGGCATCTTCTGCGCAAACCTGACGAGGACGTCGACCTGGAGCCATACCTGCAAAATAACAACTGTTAGAGCTCCTAAGCCTGGGATATGGAAGACTCAACATCAATTAATTAATTGTTTTGTTTTTTTTATATTAGGTTACCTATCCCAAGGTCTACCCATTCAAACACAAGCGCAAAGAATAATGATGCATGATCCTTTCCTAGTTCTCTACCCTGCAACAGGTATCATTTTGTTTAGTAGCCATTGTAAACTTAATGGTCCGTGCAACAGATCATAGGGGGCCCTAAACGCCTATGTCTCTGCCGGTCTCTAGTGTTTACCCCACTTTCTAAACATGAATGAAACTGTTGCCCTACCATCTCATGCATCCTCACCTGTGCCAAACTCCAAACTCTATCCTATCCCTCAACCAGACCTCTGATACTACTCTGTCACGACCCCCTCCCCACAAAGTGTACCCCTCCTGGGCCGGCAATGTGAGAAGGGAGATAATGACCCCCGAGTCCCGCCTCCAGTAGGCCCCGGGTTGGCGACTAGCACCGAGGGTATAATACACACACAAATGGGAGGCATTACCCTCTAAGAGAACACATACAGAAGAGAGAGATAGAATAGACTCCAATCAACTCCAACTTGGAACTGAGATATAAAAGAAACCCAAGTACATATATGAAATGTCATTCAAAAGTGCTACAACTGAAAGGGGAAACTAAAAGTACTCAAAAGAAAGTAAAACGACAGCGACCACAAGCCCGAACAGCTCCTCCTCCAACCACAAGCTAGAAGTAACCAGCTTGACCTCCAACCTGCTCCAAGTGACCTGAAAAACAGTTTATAAATACATAGGGTGAGTATAACAGTATACTCAGTAGGATCCTCCTCAAGCCTCTCGTGCAAAAGTAAAGAAAGCATGTTAAAGCCCAGTGAACAACAAGTGAAACTAACTCGTTACCTAAACAGGTATACTAAGTTCCCAACCTCACCATGGATACTCTCACCAAGTAACGCATATAAGAATATAGCATATAGTAAAGAATATCAAGGGTACCCCTCTACTACTTCCCCACTGGTTTGCCGCTTTTCCCCAATGATATATGTCTTGTGCATCTCTCTCTAAAGGCTTGCCCGCAGACACCTGGGCTAAGCTCTACAATCTGCACCTCGTGCACCACATAGGCTTCCCCGCAGACACCTGGGCGAAGCACCACACCGTCCTCACAACCAAAGGTAACCAGGTAGTTTCTGGGAGCCACCACAGCTCGCATAACATGTATCATACGTCGGGTATAATACCTCAAGCCATTACAGCCCATACTCTGAGTAAGGATCCTCAAGCCATCACAGCCTATACACGTTACACCTATATTAGTCCATAGGATACTATATCCAGAATATATGCATGTGAATAACCACAAGCCATTACAGCCCTCTACACACATATATGGGGTAACTAACCGCTTGCCTCATGGGACAAGTATCTACAAAGAGAAGAGAGCGGGGCCAAAGGGGGTTGTCAGCCATTCAACCTCCCATCAGAATGTTGGGGAAAACACCCCCCCAGGGCTCAGAATCCCAGGGGTATCAGTTTCCCTTACCGACAGGGTGGAGTAGCGTATAGAAACACAAAAATTACAGAATATATATAACTCACAACCACACTATGGGAATTACCTAGTCATAGGCACAACTGCATCTAATGTCTCTCAGACTCCATGCTGCTACTTCTAAGACTAGGTATCCTATAAGCACACAACCATTTGAAGAGCTTTATTAGATTAATCAATTCTAATTTTATCAGTCCCATTGTACATTAATTAATTCTTTAAACATTAATTAACCATGAGCAATTTACCACATTAAACTAAATTGGCATCACATTCAAAAAATGATTCTTTTTAGGATTCACATCACTATTAAATTCCAGTTTCTCCATCCCCATGGATTATCACCATTTAAACAATCTTTCATTAAGGAATTACCTTCCCCATATTCCCAGGCATTCTAGAAAATCATCCTATGCTATTAAACACAAAGGGCTCAACACGGTGAGTAGATATACTACCCGTCGAGTCTTTTCCGCCTATAGGAAGAGCATAGACCCATCCTCTATCGAGAGGCTAAACACGGAAAGCACGTGGCATACCCCACGTGTCTTCGCCTCCTTCGGAAAGAGGGTAAGAAAAACCAGCTTCCTTGAGCAGTGGGGAAAAGTAAAGAAGATAAAAAATCAAACCACCGACATCAAACCACCACATTCATCTCATACCATCACCCTTGGTGTCCTCCCCGACTCCCACATGCATAAATCGATGCATCTCGCCACACTAGGCGTCATCCACTGCCACAACCACATGTCCCCATGCCTCCACATATCACAACAGCCATCCAGGCTCACATCAAATCACAAGCAGTAGGAAATCAAAGATCACAAAATGGGCTCTCGGCCCTTTAACAAGGCATTCAGCCTTCATACAAGAGGAGCACTCAGAGCTCCAAACCACAAGGCATTCAGCCTTACCAGCAAGCAGGTAACTCAGAACCCTTTTGAAATTATCGAACTAATAGTTCTTTAATCCATCTAGAATTAACAGATTCATTAACATGCCTCTTTATCTTTAGCCAATTATTTAACAAATAATTCCGTCTTTACGTTCTTTATCAATTTCCATCATGAACAAGCAACTAATTAAAGAAAATCATAAATATCACTCTATCTATGAAAACATGAGGCAAACCGTTATCACGGTACAAAGCAACAACATGCGATCAACCAATTCTTTTAATCCGGATCAAGTATTTAATTAGGTTAATTTCATTGTGATCCAAAGGGTTAAATCATGCTAATTCTACAGTTGTACATAAACAATTAGAGAAGCCATGAATCCCCTACCTCGAAGAGTTCTTGACGTCCTTTATCCACACAACGGGTGACAGTCCTCTTCTCCTCACGACAGCTGCATCCACCGGAGGATGCCACAGTACGACAGTACCAACCAACCCCAAGGAAACCCATTAGAACCATGGAGATTACATGCTAATATGGAAGGAAGAAAAAGGGAAGGTGATCCCCGAAGGAACGATGATAAAATATACCTTATATGGAAGAACGATTGACACAACTTGGTTGCATCAAACAGAGCAGAACTGATCCGAGTAACGTTTGATTGTGAAACTCCTACGGGAATGATTGCAAGGTTCTAGCGTCTCGTAGATGAGAACCAGGAGGAAGAACAACGAAGAATGATACCTCGTTCCCTTTAAAAAAATAAATTAGAGAGGCGATGGTTTAATATCCGATTTATTCTCCATTAAAAACGGATCGCATTAACCCACGCGGTTTGACCAAGTAAAAACATCCTAGACATAGGAATAATTAATAGAGAATTTATGGCGTTTGAATCGGTCTTAAAGTCCTTAAAATAAGGTTTTAAAACTATTTTACGTCAAAGAAAACGTCAAACTTGTGAAGCTGGAAACACTGTTCACATACTCAAAATTTGGCAAAGTATGGAATCGGTAGCTCTCATGAAGTCTGGAAACACTGTTCATTCGTGAAATTTGGAAAAGTATGGAATCGGTAGCTCTTAGGATTCCGGAAACACTGTACATGTCTACCGATAGAAGTCCACTGATAGAACCTCACCGATAGAAACACTGTTCAAGTCTACCGATAGAAGTCCACCGATAGAACCTCATCGATAGAAAACACTGTTCAAGTTTACCGATAGAAGTCCACCGATAGAACCTCACTGATAGAAACACTATTCACTGAACCTCACCGATAGAAACACTGTTCACTGAACCTCCCTGATAGAAGTCCACCGATAGAACCTCACCGATAGAAACAATGTTCACTGAACCTCACCGATAGAAACATTGTTCACTGAACCTCACCGATAGAAGTCCACCGATAGTACCTCACCGATAGAAACACTGTTCACTGAACCTCACCGATAGAAACACTGTTCACTGAACCTCACCGATAGAAACACTGTTCTCTGAACCTCACCGATAGAAGTCCACCGATAGAACCTCAACGATAGAAACACTATTCACTAAACCTCACCGATAGAAACACTATTCACTGAACCTCACCGATAGAAGTCCACCGATAGAAACACTGTTCACTGAACCTCACCGATAGAAATCCACTGATAGAAACACTGTTCACTGAACCTCACCGATAGAAAGACTGTTCACAGAACTAGAAATTTGGCAATGTGTTAGCCGAGCTACTGCTGGACTGCGACTACCAGTATACCGAGCTATCAGTATGCCGTGGCTACCGGTAACCCCAGCTACCGGTAGGATTCTGCTACCGGTAGACCGTGCTACCGGTAAGCAGCAGCTACCGGTAGACCGAGCTACCGGTAATGAGCAGCTACCGGTAGACCGAGCTACCGGTAATCAGCAGCTACCGGTATACCGAGCTACCTGTAATCAGCAGCTACCGGTAGACCGAGCTACCGGTAATCAGCAGCTACCGGTAGACCGAGCTACCGGCAGGCAGCAGCTGGGGGATAAGTCACCTTGACCTCCCGGAACACCTCCAACACCACATTTTCACAAAGTAATGGACCAGGGAGGTCCAGGCCATTACAAATTTCATCCAACATTATTATTAAACCATTACTCATTAGTCATCATCTTATTACTTAATACCGTGTTATTAAAATATAAAATATAAATCATGTCTTATGGTTTGTAAACATAAAACTAATCCGGAATTAAATGTTTAATGTAATCAATTCTGATTGAACATCCCATGACATTCACATGTTGTTACAGATCTCTTTATCTTCTATAATATAACGAATATTCATATCACCCTCGTGATTCTATCAATGTGATTTCTACTTTGGAAATTGACTTTAATAAATCCAACGCATCCCCTATCTCAAAAATATAATGTTAACAATGATCCTTTAGTTACCACTATTATGTAAAACCATAAATCATAGCTTGTGAAAAATTATTCATAATAGAAAACTGTAAAACCATGAAAAATAATAATTCATCATATATCTAAATCATACATCCTAATTTATTAATCTAGAAAAGATAAGGTTTATCCTAATTTATTTATAGTCATATTCTACATAAATCATTAATGATGGATCGTAATTTTTTGTAAATTCCCTAAACAAATCCTGTGGTAGGGTCAAACCTAGTGGGCAGTAAAGAACATTTACATGCATCAGGTCACGCTCGGGTAAGGCTCGATGAAACTTTTTAAAGTTGTTACCCCTAGGTACAAATCTTCTAGGAAAAAATAGAGTTGTTTTATCCTGATATATATATAATTCTATGAAACCAGTCACTCTATCCATTACTAAAATTCTAGGGTATTTTCCATTAATTTTATGTATCATTATACTTATTATTTGATACATACATAGGCATAACTATAGAAATGATTCTAGTTATCTCAATAAATTTATCTAATCATAGTTTCCAATGTCAATATAAAACATTTATCTAATACCAACTACGACTACCCAATATTAATATACATTGATATAAGATAAATTTTTAGAATAATTAATACTATACACAAATAGACACCCAAATATAGTATTAGTTTTGTACATTTGGAAACATATAAATGTAAACACTATTATATGTGTGAGGTAAATTATCACCAAATAGGATTTCCAAGACTAGGTCTCCTCTTATGCATATCATAGAAAAAATATATCATTAATAGCTAGGGAAGGAAACACAAAAGTTGTTTGCTCAGATTCTTAATAAGGGTAATCAAGGGATATATATAAGCCTAATAATGAGCATAAGAGTAAGATAACGTGATAATGAAATTAGAATATCATACCCTATATATCAAAGATAATTAATAGTATCCATGAATAATTATTAGAAGATCATAAGTCATTAATCATAAGGGTATCAAGATCATAAATCATTAAATCCTAACCTAAGGATAAGACATGGAATTATGGTAGAATAATAAACCTACAATATGATTCCATATAAGTAAAGAATTATTTCCAAAAGAAATATCAAGGAACCTCAAGGGGACAACACCAACTAGGAAAGACACGAAACCATCCCCTACTATTTTCCATTCCTCATAAGGCATCTAGTTTTCCCTTATTCCCATATTGGATCTAGTTTCCCAATCATACCATAGTTGATCAAGTTTCCCTATATTTTCATAGTGAATTGGTTTTCCCCATATTCCAATAGTGGATTGGGTTTCCCCATCATCCTAGAGTGGATTAGTTTTCTACATATTCTGTATAGTATAAGTCCCATAGAATTGAATCACATCATTATATAATGAAATTTAAATATTTACCCAATTCATTGAATGAGATATAAGTCCCACCCATCTAATAATTAATTACATTAATGTGCCACAATATCATAAACAATAATGTCATAACCCATTAAATGAAAATTGTATCATACATATTTAATCATATCATAACATGTATTAAAAATATTGGTTTCATAACCATTTCATGAAATCATAAACCATGAAAAGAAGCAGGTTTCATAGGAATATAACTTATTAATGAGAAAAAAGTGTTATATAAACATATAACCACTTATAGAGAAGTATATTTCATGAAAATATAACCCATGAAAGAGGGATGGGTTTCATAAACATCATTCCATCATAACATATACCATTATTAGAAACAAAATGAATGCAACCTTTGGATTATTTCTAAGAAATGAACGAGTAACACAAATGGATGTCATCTTGGAAATAAAATAATTTGGATATATTCTTTTAAAATCATTTCTTAATGAAAAATAATTTCTTATTTACAATAATATTTTAATGAATAAATCATTTCGAAAACATTTTTCATTGAAAACATAAAATTTATTCTCTAAAAAAATTGAAAGTCATTTACCTTGATAATTTTTAAAAGATGATTGACATAATTTTGAAAACAATTTCATTGAAAAGTCATTGAAAACATATAATGGATGATTTTAAAAAACTATGATATTTTTAATTTCGTTATCCATTTATAAGTAGATTAAATAAACATCCTTAAGTAACATATATGAAAACATTTTCTTAAAACATGGTTATTGAAATAAACATATTTTCATCTGAAACATAAAATTAGATTGTATTTTATTAAAAACATTTTCATAATTTTATTGATTACCAATGTGTATGAAAATGTGATAATATAATAATTAATCATGGATAACATAAAGATAATAAAATATGTTAATTTTTACAAGATAATGGTCATAAATTTTAATTAATGAAAGCATAATCATAAACAGACTCAAAGTATAGTATTATTATTGTAATAATCTCTCACCACTTCATAACATTGAATAAAACTCCCCATGTAATAAAATAATTTTAGATAATGCTTTTAATTTTATCAAAATATAGAAATTGATGATATAACATATAAAATATAATTGTACATTTCTCATAAAATAATATAGGTGAATAACAAAGCTTGTGTCTCAAGGATAAAAAATTGAGGAAAAAAATATGTTTTAAATTGTGATAAATTTAGAAAACAACATGCTGATGAAAGACATACCATCAAATGTATATGTAAATACCCATAAATTTAAGGATAATAATCATATAATATATTAATTTGATATATATACAACACACAAAATAAAGTAGTGGTGAATATGGTATAAATATCACAGAAATAAATGTGAGATAAGAAACTGTGTTACCTTACGTATTGATGCTCATCATACTTATAAAAAACTCATATATAATATATATAATATTACAATAAATATTAAAATAACGATATTATTATATATCATAACATATATTATTTTTTATTAATTTATATTCCCCGTTTGTTAATGATTCTATGTTAATATTATGTTTTAGTTAATATCTGATTTGTTTTTCGTACATGTTTTCAAATAATAATCATGATCCTATTACTTAGAGATAATTATTTTTTAATTATATACTTTAAAATATGATATAAATTTGATATTTCTTCAGTATATATTATTTATAATAATAAATCAGATTTAAAAATATGGAATGGAATGCATTGTTCTTGGTAATGGTAGGACTGCATACATGTGAATGATTTTTCCATTTTATTATCATATAGAAAGAAAGAGGTTAATTGAAATACATTTATATATATATATCCAGAAGCATTATGATTTCAGATATATTATACAATTTCACATAAAACATACTTATACATTCAATGTAAGTTGTGAATGAATCACATAGTTTTGAGGAGGTGGTAGTGCCCACATCCACAAACCATGTTATCATGTTTATACACAACAAAAATATTTAATGTATCTTTGATATAATAATTATAGATGAATAAATAAATCATAAATATCATATCTTAATAGAGCTTCCATCATAATTTCCAACTATGTGATGTGGAAATTATGAAAGTAACAACATAGTTTTGTGATGTTGTAGTTCATTGTACACAAAAACAGTAAGTTTGTTACCCATTACACAGACATATTGGTTAGTGTTGGTAAAAAATATGGAATAAAAACTTATCATTATATGGAATAGTCTTATGATATTTTATAATAATGAAATAAAAATATCTTATCTAGTAAAAAAATATAACAAAGGATCTTGAGAAATGATGTAACCCCTTCTTCGAGTAAATCCTCTCGGTTTTCCCAAAATCAATTACTTAGTTGGATTTATACTCTAAGAGTGGATTCTTAGTCCAATGTATAGATTTTGGGAGATTATTTTTTCTAGTTTTGGATGATCTAATTTGAATTTAGAGGTGTAAAAAGTGGAAAATTAAGTTATATTTTTAGGGGAGTAAGAGTGTCATTCTTGTAAATGCTAAAAGGTGACACTATTGGGAGGTATTCCATAATTATTTTGTTTAAAATATTTTTAAAAAATATATCAAAAATATTTATTTTATAAAATCCTTCCACCACACAAATAATATGTGTATTTTTATAATTTTATTCCTTATATTCTATGTTTCCCCTCGTTTATCATTTTGGTTTTTATTAAGGGAACATGATTGCTAACCTAAGTAATTTAACGAAAAAATAAATTAATGATAGATTTTTTGGACAATATAAACACACATAATTATAAATATTATAACTAATTTCAAAAAAAATGAAAATTTAATTTGTCATGGAAATAAAATATAAAACTAGGGCATGTGACGCTCAAAAACATGACATTTCCCAGAACCATGCTAAAAATATTTTTTTAAATTTAAGTGTAAATATGAAAATAATAAAATGAAAAATTGGTTTATTATTTTACCATATTTTATATTTATTATCAATTAACAATTTATATTATGAATATATTTTTTTATTGATTTTAAATATTTTAATAAAATATATTTTATTATGATGTAACATTAATGAAAATTTTGATATTATTTAATTAATTGTAATTTAATATTATTAATAAATTATTGGAAATCAATTTTATCCACTAAAAATGTGATTAAAATAATATATTCATCCACAAAAATAATGGAAGACGGATTGTCAATAAATTTAATGTACATCAAATGTTTTTAGCATCACTAAATAATACATGCATTTGCATTTGTTATGTGTTTAAATTAATTATAGAATCTCTCGAAAATAAATTGATTTTACCATTATTAAAAAACAAAGTCAACTTTTAAAATATTTTTTATCACCAAAACTACGTCACTTCTTCTATATTCTAATGAATTATAAATGATAAACATAAGGAGGTTTCATTTTTTTTCTTTTTTCGTTTATAACTTATTATATGGGTGACATTCATGAAAATGTGTCCCAATAATTAAAAATAATAAAATAATAGCTGATATCATAGAAATTTGATTATCCAATCGCGTTTGGGTAGGTTTCAAGGTCATTTTTTCCCTTAAGATTAAGGTTTATTTCCTTGTTATGCTTAATTTTACCTTATTCACCGATAATACTATTTTTTTACTTTCACTAATATTTTTTGGTGGAAAAAATTAATCTGAAATTAGAACACTACATATACTAATTTTCATAAAACCTAGTACTTCCATTTATCCAAATTTAATACCCATAAGTGGTGAAATTAAATTAAAATATAATCCTGTAGATGAACTAAAAAATATTTCATCCATTTACTTTTTCTTAATGATTTAAAATGTTTTTATATCCACTTTCAATTTGAAATTGATTCCAAGGACCTAAATTGGTTTAAATGATGTGAAAATTTCATAATTAAACTTTTAAAGCAATTCATTATATAATTACACCCAATATATTATTTATATGAAAACATATTTCCTAATTAAATTTAAAAATATTATACTATTCTTCAAGAAAAATAATATTTACAGAAAATTACCAAACATTAACCAAATAAAATTGTAGATATTATGAATTAAAAATTATTATAATTTCTGAATTTTATTTATTTAAAATTTGTACATTTATTTGTTTTCATGGGATGATATAAAAAGAACTTCATTCAAAAACTTGTTATATTCATACATATAAAGACATTACCACAAAAATATAATTATTATTATCAATATGTTTAATTTAAATAGAAATATCATATTTAAATTATAGTTATTAATATTTATATTACTGTGTTTAATTTATAGGTACTAATATCATTTTAAAATATTTATAATAATAAAATAATGTTTTGTAGAAACTCAGTGTTGGGTGTATCACAAGCCAATTCAGTATTGCATATAGCACAAGATTAACATAGAGTAGTGTACAATGAATGATTTTATTAGAGAAACATGGTATGCATGAATAAATATGTTCTTTAATATAACATATTCTATATTCATTATTTAGTAAATTTAAAATATTTCAATGAATAAATTAATTTGAGGAAAAAATGTCAAAATATTTGGGTTTTACGTAATGTCTTGTCTATATTTAGAGTATTAGTTTCCCATAAATGAGGGTTTTATTAGGTTTAGGGATACACATTTCAAAATTTTGAATCTTATAAAACATTTAGGTAATCATGGAACATGATTATAATATCAGATCATTCTCATTGACCCGACCTCTTTTTCACTTTAAAAGTTGTATTATTATTTTGGATTAACCAAATTGTATACAAAAAAATAACTTAAGAGACCTCTCTTGTAAAAATTATATTGTTTTATATCTTCATTAATGAACTAGTATTTTATTAAATTTGATAAATTTGAAATTATTAATAATAATGTTATCCCCAGATATTCACATCAGACGATAAATCCACAACTATCTTCTAAAATACCCTCAGATTGTTGAGGAAGGCATGCCCTAAGTTATCATAGTGATTATATTATTATGAATAATATTTTATATTGAAAATTTTAATTTTAATTTAGTGATAGAGAATTCTTATTTCCTTGGGATACCTCGAGAATCATTGGTATGGAAATTTCCTGACTTTCTACCAATATGGAAATAGATTTTAAATTTTATCAATAGAAATGAAATACCTCCTATTTGAATATATCCTGTAGTTTATATTATTGTTTTATGATGGTCTATACCAATAATAATAAATTATATTTCTCAAATTATTTCTACATATTTACTTATTTTTAATCATCTTCCAAATATCATTATTTCACATTATCTAAAAAATGGTTGTTTTTTTACAATTGAAGTATTTATTTGATCGCAGTTGACCAAGATAGAATATGTTTGGGGAATGATAAGTTTTGAAGATGGCTATATCCCTCAACCATTTTTTTATAAGGATGAAATATAATCAGTTTTAATTTAGTCCACATATGTAACCAATATCATTCCTTAGAGTTCCAATCTACTTGAATTCATTCCCAGTGGATACCTTTTATCGAGAGGAACATCATTTATTTGTTTTAATATCACTGGGTGGAGATTTTTAATATCATACATGGAGTGGACATATATGGATATATATCAATATCATGTGGGGAGGGTCTTCATGGTTTCCACTAAATGGGCTGTGATATAGGAGAAATATTTTCCAATTGATTTTATTATTTTAAAGAGGAATTTCATAGTCGAAATCATATGAATGGTTCCCATGATCGATTATTGTGTTTCTATATGGTGGTATAACATTAATTGTTTTCTGTGGTGGAAATCCGTAACTACTCATAATAATATTATAGGGTAGAACTCTATGGGTGAAAAAGGTATCTCTTTCTAATAATGATTTTACATCCACAAAGCAAGCATTTAAATATTTTATGGTGCCTCATATATAGAAGAACTAATAAATATAGGTATATGGAGAATCTATTGTGTCTTTTTCCATCATTGTTGATATCAATATTTGGATTATCTCAAAAGGGTAGAATGATAACCCTATTGGTGGTATTCTTACTGAGGTATCTCACATATTCGTTGGAGCTCATCGATTTCTTTCCTTATTTTTGACAATAATATTGTCTCATCCTTTTCTTTACATCAATTCATAATTGTAGATCTATTCAAACAATGTTGGGATATGTTCCCACTAGTTAGTAGTAACAATATAATTATTTGGTCTTCCTTAGACTAGAAGGTATATATAATGTTTTCAAATTTGGAGGTTATTTGAAAAATATTTTTCTGAAATTTATTATTGATTTTTGGATATGATAGCACTCATTTGTTTCATTTAGAGTATTTTCACTATACTCCAAAATGGGATTGTGGGTATAATCTTTCTATTGAAAGGTCATGACAACATTTTTATGGGATTTTCTCATATTAGTATAATAAGAATACATGGATTCCCCTTATAGACTAAAATTATTAGTAAAAAAATCATTCTATACTCTCTATAGTAGAAAATGTTAAAACAATTATAAATTATTATACTAGATATAATAATTCCAGACTAATTTTTATAGGATTTAAGGACTAGATTCTATTACTGGGGTGAGGATATGTTTTCATTTATTAGTCAAGATGGGAATATGTTCCCATTCTTTTACACTCTATTTTTCAATGGATTTTAATGATAATGATACATAGGTTAAAAAAATATGGTCATTTCTTATTATGTAATATAAAACACACTTCCATTGTATCTCCTGAACCCTCTAGACCGAATCCAGTGCATTACTATTTATATTGGTAGGATTAGAATGAATCAAATCCCAAAGGAACTATTAATTTATTAGTCTTTAAAAAAACATTCATTGATGTAAATCAAATTACATTTGAAAGGGTAAAAAAATACAATAAAAAAGCTAATAAACTGTAACCACATAAACTTAATAAATAGTCTTCTCTTTATAACTTTTTGAAGATAAAAAAATGAAAAGGGTGAGATCAACCGCTCTATAAGGGCAAAAAATAGCCAAAGAATGAATCAATAATAACTGAATAATAAAAAAAATGGCATGGTGAATCTATGAAAGACACACTCCATTAATAAACTGAGAAAGAGCCTACATCCATAGATATTGTCATAGTGAATACCTCATGGATGGTAATAAATGAAAATGAATAAAGAGAATGATTAATGATTTTACATCCTGTATGTGGAAAATGATACCATAAAATCGTTAAAATGGTTTAGTTTTATGGGTAGAAACCCATCAGATTTTTGGAAACCAACTCAACGGGTTTTTCGCGAATCTTATTATCTATTGAGACCTGTCGATAAATCAAGGGGATATAGCAGGCACCGACCATTGATTTATGTCAAAATAATTATTTATACATTTATTTAATACATTTTAAATATGCCTTTTCAATATCTATATAAATTATATGTTATTAACTCATCAATATTTATACAGCTAAAACATCATTCCCTATAAACACCGTATGTTAAACGGTTTACGGTTTAGGAATTAATATTATGTATAATATGAAAATATGGATATTTTATAAAAATATAATCTCAAATGAGTAGTAGGTGAAGAGAATAATGATTATTGGGTGCATAATACAATGTTAGTCACAACAAAATTGATATTGTTGCGAAGTCCATTACCAAAATGTAATCAGTCAAATCATATGACCAAAACGTAATAACCGTCAAATGAATCATTTAATACCATGAATATATATATATATTCATGATATTATATGAATAAATGGTGGTAAAAATACACCACATATAAAAAAGAAGTAGTAAAAAATGGAAGTCCCACAAAAATGAATGTGAGATGAGAAAACCCATTACAAACATTTCGGCATGGTATCAGGTGTTCATATTAGGGAATAATTAGAGCTAAATGATGATCCCATTATTTATATATCATAAGGGAATTACGTATAAGGTGATAAAAAATAGCCCATAATTAATAATTAATAATAAAATGACACAAAATAGGTGGTATTCATGAAAACAAGGTGAGATAGTGGATCCCTTACCAACAACATATCTTTAGATTGGGGAAAATCAATGACATAATTATGTGCAAAAAGATAAACCAACACAATAAATTGGATATATAGAATAAAACACTCATAGTTAATTCACACATATTCTGAAAAAAACAATGACATTAATGATTGTCTCATTGAATTGAAATTGAGTAAAGAAATCCCTTACCTTAAGCTCGAAGGTGTTCTTGATTGTTCTAAATGACCTAAATAATCAAATTTTGCTTCATTAATTAATAATTCAAGAACCACATTAAAATTTAATTAATATGGTATAAAATTATTAGGTTCATTCATGACCTTTTTAATGGATTTTAAGAAATTCAATTTTATTGTTTTGGAAACATTTTATTCATTAGTTTTTCATGACCGATTTACTTTTGTTAATTAATTGAAGTTCATTTTAAATGTGGTTAAACATAAATATATATATATATATATATATATATTATTGACATTATAAAAGATCTTATATTGATTTTGGGTTATATAATTCTTGTTGATTCATTAGTTTAGAGTTATAGATAGATTTTTGGATGAACCTTTCCCATTTTGTGAAAAAAACATGTTTTGTATTATTATTTTGTATTATGGGGGTGTAATAATTCATAATAATTTAATAAGGTAAAATAAATATATCATGATAAGGTTCATCTATTATAATGGTATCATGGCTGGTCTTGGGGATAGTATTTCATGTTTAAATCTCCTCATCCTTGAGTGTGATAAATTAACACATCTGAAATAGTTTTTCCATTTATAGTATAAAAAGAGGGGGGAAAGATAGATGATGATGAAATATTCCATTACAATAATGAAAATACAGAACATAAATGGTACTGAAATTATCATTTAATTTGGGTGAGGTTAGGGGAGAAGAGAGGAACAAAATAATAAAACATGTAAAAGAATTTGAAAGAAAAGAGAGGGTGGGTTCACCTCTTGAGTACTCCTCCTTGAGACACTCTTTAAGACCATTATTTTAGTCATTTTGGTGAGACTAGAAGACATTAAACGTGGGGAGTGGTTGTGTGAAGAGTATTTGGCAGAATATAAGGATGTATTGAAGCTTGGATGGTGTGGGAGGAAGAGGGGGTGATGGGTGGATTATATAGTGGAGAGGAGGAGGGATTGTACGTTATTTTAATTATTATTTTAAAATTTTCACTCAAGACTCTAAATTGCCTTCATACTTGTGACCCAAAATAATAATAATGGAATTTTTGTTTGAACCAAGTGTGATTAAATCATCATTGAAACACCTATGATGCAGTAAATCAAGTATTTAGCATTTATTGTAATTTATTGTATTTTACTATTCATCAAAATATTCAAGTATTTCAGAAAAATCAAAAAAATTCACCCAAACCATTATTCGATATCTAGAATCCAAAAATAAACACCATTTTTAAAAAATAGTTTTCAAAATTTTATAACTTTTATTTGTAATTAAAATAAATGTTTAATCATAAAATATAAACACTAAAAACATTCATCTTTATTTTTAAGGTGCCTAAATTTATTTATACATTCATGAGTATGGACACCAGGCATAAAATTCATAATACTATTCATAACATTATGTTACTATTAATAATGGTAGGTTACTATTAATAATGGTATGTTATTATTCACTGAAAATAAGATAATTCTATAAGAATCGAAATATCATACTGATCGCAACTGTTAATGTCCGTTTTTAAAAATTTAAAACACAAAATTGGGAAATTTATGTTTAAATCCTATTTTATTACAATATCATAAATAACCAAGTGTTTTTTAAACAAAACACTATAACACCCCTATATTTCATACTGCGTTATCCTTTTAAAGTAATTCAAGAACATATGCTACACCCAACACCGAGTTTGAGCGCACCACGAATTAACAAACTAACCATTCAAAAAGCAGTTATGAATAGTATTGACAAAATTTTGAATTTTAAAAACTCCATATAATTCGAGAATAAATATTATGTGTTTCTTATATATAATATAAGAACAATTTCATTATTTCATATAAATGTAGTTTTTTTATAAAAAAAAGTAATTTTACCACCTTTTAATGGAGAGCCCTTTTTAAAAACAATATTTTACACTTTAATATATTCAAATTAATTAAAAAAATTATTTTTAGAATAATGACATAAAAATGAAGTTTGTATAATTTTCTGGTACTTTTATGAAAACATTCATATTTTGATAAATAGTGAAAAATACTAAATTTTAATTGAAAACAACTTTTGAAATCTATATAATTTATAGTGTTAATGTAGAGATAGAAAGATTGACGTATATAGACATTACATTAATTTTTCAAAATACTTAATACATAACAAAAATATACTCCGAAGGACCATAATAGTTTAGTGACTTTGGAAACTTGGAACATAATCTTCTAATCTTGGTGAAAGATCTTCAAAATCTCCCATAAAGATCTTCTGCTTTTGTTTTCTTACCTAAAAAAATTCTTTATATCCTGGGTAAAAGAAAACATAAATAGGTTGAGAACAAATTTTTAGTAAGGGTAAACAGTGAGGACATAAAACAACCCATAAATATTTTCATGCAAAAACTTGAACATAAAATCTAAACATCAAAATCGTGAGCAAAGACATAAATCTTGAAGTATGTAAGGAATATATCATAAATGATCATCAATAATGGTAAAATAAAATGGTAATATAACATGTAATTGTGGAAAACATTAAGCACTTGATTTTATTTCCATAGTATCCAAGGCATTGCTGCCAAAACCATCTTATTGGACAAAGTCCCTTTCTGAATCAATTTCACTCCTCATTCCAATCCTGTATCACTAAACCAGATTAACATACCATTTCAGTAATGTCTATCTCATTAGATATAAATATTTACCCAATAAATTGTAGGGAGATATAGGTCCCACTCATCAAATAATTAAATCATTCTTACTTCATCCAAAAAAATAAACATAAATCATTCATTATAACCAAAATAATAAAATGGGTTTCATAATCATTATCCCATCATTAGATAATACATATAATACAAATGGATATCATTTAATCATAAGAAGAATAAAACCATGTAAATAATAGAGACATTATACTTGAAACATAATCATACTAAATAATGTTATCTTAGATGGAAAATAGTTTTGATAAAATACTTGAAAAGAATTCTTGAGGAAAATTTACATTCCCCTTAAAAATCATTTTCTTTTCAAACAATTACACAAAATATTAAATAAAAATTATTTTATTGAAAATAACCATGGAAACTTGCAGAGGAATATTCTTTATAATTAGGTGTTATGAAACCATAAAAATCTATTCTTACAACATAAGTTAAAAAAATATTCTCCTCCTTCTTTTCTCGGAAAAGTCAAAAAGTTCCTCGTATGGTAAACAAAAGTAAGATTCCTTTCATAAAATGTGTTAAAATTTAAAAATTGGTAAAAATGACTTTAAACATACATGAATACATTTTTTTATAAAACAAGGTATTGTATTATAACAATAACCCTAGTAAATACGTATCAATAAACAATCTCATATAAGAACGAGATTAGAAAAGTGATCCCTTACCTTAATTCCAATATCCTTTGTACGTATCCAAACCTCCTGTATAATGATTTAAATAATTTCATTGACTTATTACAGAATCATATTCATTGTTATGATATCATATATGGTTCACTTATGACTTTATATTACCCGTTATTTTGTAAATTCAATGTTAAAAAAGCATTTTGGGTAAAATCATTTCATTTATCGTAGGTGTTTTGATTTGTTGTTCTTGATATTATTATTAAATATATAATGATTTAATTACATCCTAAATATAAATAATAATTTATATATCATATATATTAATAATATATATATATATAATAGATATATAAATGAAATGAATTACACCATTCGTGGAAATGGTAGGTCGTACTTACGCATGAACGCTATTATCCTTTCCTTATTTACGTGAATGGAAGTAAGTAGATGACATATATATATACATACATTAATCCAATATCTTTATCATGTATTATATTACATTTTTATTTATTATATATACTTTATAATCATTCTTGAGTGGTTAACCTGGAGAATGAATTTCATCACGCCGTGGAGACAGTAATCTGTACATACGCACGAGCGATGATATCATTCCCAAACTTATTGAATTGAATTTGAGTGGTTGATATAATATCTCAGAATTATTATGTCGTTATAATAACTATATATAGTTATTCTTTACACCATTATACCCATCCATTTAAGATAGTGGTGTAAAAATAGATTACACCACGTCGTGGAGACGGTATTCCGTACGTACGCACACGCAATGATTTGTTTACCGTAGGATGGATAAAAGGTGAAATGGGTTTGTTTTATATGTATAATAACATATAAGTATATTATTGATACTTATTGTATTACTTTATAATGAAACAACTAAAGAAGAAGAATTTGAAGAAGAAAGAAACTTGAAAGAATCGGTAGAAGAGATTACATCTTCTTCGACGCACCTCTTTTAAGATTCCTCTTAAGAGAATAGAGTTGGTCTTTTGAGGAGAACAGAACCTTTATAATGTTTTTGGGGATTTTTAAAAAGGAAATGGGCATGGGTTGGCCGATCTTGAATGTTCAAAATTCTGTAAAGAGAAGAGGGAGGAGATGCGCTTTTATAAGGGAGGAGAGGGGAACCTTTGGAAACATAAGAAATATTAATTTATAATAAATTCAAAAACCAAATAAAAACTTCCAAAATGACTCAAATCAAAATATTAGATGAGATATGGGTCTAATATCATCAACCAATACAATTTATACATGATGGGATTTTATTTTAAACATTATCAACTTTATTTATCATTGTTTAATCTTTTTGATTTTATTTGTGGTAATAAGATTCTACATTTTAAATTGTTATAAATAATTACT
This sequence comes from Viscum album, assembly GCA_963277665.1. Lineage (NCBI taxonomy): Eukaryota > Viridiplantae > Streptophyta > Magnoliopsida > Santalales > Viscaceae > Viscum > Viscum album. The sequence continues at coordinate 34,453,442 of OY728156.1, forward strand.
TATGTGTTGTTAATTTTCCATAATTGGGTAAATTATGACATTTGAAACCATATAAATTTTAATTTATAATATTTAAATAAAATTGAGATTTTTAAATAATTTTATATTATGTTATTTTTATAAAATAACAATAATGTCAATTTTGACACTATTCAATTATTTGAATTAAAAAAAACATCACAGAAGATACGTTAGAATTAAATGCATTTATAGATTCATAACATTTCATATTTATCTAGAAAATTAGTGGAGAACATTAAAAAATTCATATAACGTTTATTTTAATATTTTTAATACCATTTATTTTATATTTCAATCAATAAAATAATTTCAACATCACTATTTTGTCACCTTTAATGATAATTATTTAATCTTAAAAATTCTAAATAAATCCACATGCTCTAGATAATTATATTATCGTTCTGTAGGCTATTCATGTTTGAAGTTTCATGAAGTTTATCACTAAATTAAAATTATTATACTTAGAAGATTTAAGAGAGTGACATGTTGTCACTTTCATTGGTTTTAATTATAATTAAATTATTTTCATTGTCAAAATACCATAAAATGAATATAATCAGACCCTTAGGTTATATGGGTCGACTTTTAGTTATCCAATAGAATATTGGCATGTGTTAGTGTAATTTTATAATCTTAGGTTTACCCTTAATTACACGATTTATCTTTAACTGAAGTAAATAAAGATTAACATAGTTACTATTCACAATATAACAAAAATAAAAGTATCCTATTAAAATAATTTGGACCCACTAAATCTAAATATTGAATCCATTTTTCAAAATTCAAATCATAGATGTTGCAGTACTTAAATTAAAATTTATCCCATTGTTAAGAAAACGGGTTTTAAAAGTTAAAATATTTTCCAATGATTGAAATGTTTTTACCAATAAATTCATTGTAAAATTAATCGAAATGGAATAAATTACATTAAATGGTAAAAATATATTATATTTATACATTAAAACAATTAAATATTATAATTTAACCGTATACATTATTTTGAATAAAAATGTTGTTTTTAATTAAAATATAGCTTGTTTTCACTATTCATTAAAATATGAAAGTTATCAGGATAATAAGAAAAATTTATCCAAAGTAAATTTTTATATCCTTATTTCAAAGAAGAATTTTATTTTTTAAAATTTAACTTATAAACATGTCAAACACTATATTTAAATTGGGTGCGCTATCAAAAGGCGACAACACTTTATTTGTTTGAAAAATACATATTTTACCTGAAAAATTTATTTTGTTCTCATTCCATGTTCTAGAAAATTTGTAAGATGAATAATAATGTTATAAAATTCAAAAATTAGTTAAAAATATTCATAATGGCTAGTAAATAAAAATATTATATCAATATATCCTTGTTTAGTGAAACCCGGTATTGCGTACTACACACGCTATTGAGGAAGGTCGTGATTGCGTGTAATGCAAGCCAAGTCAGGGATGCATGTTGTGCATGATCCCATTGGAGTAGAATGCAACACAAGACATCAATGAAATTAAAAATATTAATTCTCATAAAACCTTGGGATGTTATATTCTACCCCCCTTAAAATGAATTTCTCCCTCGAAATTCATCGGGGTTATAAATGGTTTACTACTTGAATGTTTCTTTCATAGAAACCCACATCGTAAAAAGGAATACTAAAACTTAATTTTAAAAAGTTAAGTATGAAACATATAGGTTACCCAAATTAACTCATCACTGGGATTCCACATAGGAGAACATAGGTGACAATATGGATATGGAAGAGAAACCTAATCATCAAGTTCTGATAATGAGTGGTAGAGAACATGGCTATTAAAAAGCCAACAATCACAAAGCCATAAATTTGTGATGATCTAAGGTACCATCTGATTCATCGGATATAGGGGAACTAGGACATCATTTTTTGTTTTCAAGATGATTTCCCTAAAGTTAATGAATTTGAATTAGAATAAATACATACATTATTTCGATACAATCTCACCGTTTTTTCACGCCTTGAACAATTTCCACTTCATCTCTTAATGAAATGAAGTTAAATTTATCATTTTTGAAGTGTTAGAAGATCATGTGATTGAATGATGGGTCACTCCATCTGTCTCAAACAAAATGTTAGAAAAAGTTATCAAATATACATATGTCCATCTACGGTGAGGTTAATCATATATGATTCCAAAAATGGACTTATACTTCATCTGTCATACCGATTAATAAAATAAAACTAGTTTCTACATACCAGGTACTTATTATAGGAAAGTGGTAGGAAATAAATGCATGTCGTACTTCAGTTATGGGTTCAATTCCCGCAACCATGTCTGACATGACGGGTTGTCTCTCATCTTCCAGGTTGTCCTTTTTTCTAAAACTTCACTATTATAACATTACAGAATTAATATCGAAAAAGTTCTAGCCTTAAACAATACTATATGATGTCTAAAATAATCTATTACAATCTATAGACTTATGCAAAATACATATGTCCAATCTCATAGTGTAAGGAAATTGATTACCAGAAATTTCATCAACCAAGCTTATGAATACAATCATTTATCCCCCATGTATCATAAGATATATCTTATTGATTGCATTCCAAACATTTGAATAACTTAATCTTGAATTCTCTTGCAACATGAATTACCATATAACCATAGTGAAAAATGAATGCTGTCAAAAGGTAACTCTTTCCACATTCCAAAATCCTAAAATTTCTATATACTCAAAACATGATATCACTTTGTCCTTATATCTGCCATGAGCTCATTAATACTATCAAACATATTATTTTTTCATTATACCTTAATTATGAACAAATCATCTGCTTTCCAAAATATTTAAATTACTTTTCATGGTTACTGGTAGCATATAATTATTGAAAACCATAATAAACCAATACATAAGAATTCCAATATTCCACAGTATTATAAATTAGATTCCACAACATTATTTTGGAATCCCATTACACAAACACACAATCATTCACTGTATCATTATCATACTCAACATCGACAATAGTGATCTAACGTGACTTCCCTTTGTCCTTTTCCTTAGGAGGTTTCTCATGTCGATCATCATTAACCCTGGGATTAGTTCAATGATTACTATAATGGACCATTTATTGAACATGAAGCATTGATGTGTTGGTGGAACATTATTTGTAGTGATTTCTCTATTCACATCATTAGATACATTTTTCCCATTACATCGACACTCAACTACTCGATGAGCATCTTTTCCACACTTAAAACATTTTCTAGTACCTTTTATGAAATCTCCACCATGCTTCCTTCCACACTTTGAGCATTACAAAACATTCATCTTCTTTTCACCATTGTTCTGAGATTTCTCATTGAACTCTATCTTTTGTTTCATGTCAAAACCATGAGATGGATATGTTTCACCAACATCCAGTTATACCTTGATAGCACAATGCAAAATTTCTTCATAGCTACTGATGTCTCTTAAAGCCAATGCCCTTTAGGGACTTGGTTTTAAGCCACTAAAGATTAGATCAACTTTACTTTAAGGATGGATGATAAAGCCAGATGCATACCATGCAAGCCCTGTAAAATTCACTTCGTATATACCAACAGATTCATCATCCTTTTTATTAAGCTAATGGAAATCCTTTCATATATTTTTTCAATGAATACGAGGGAAGTACTTACTAAAAATCATGTTCTTGAACTCCTCCCATTCCATGGATTCGATTTCATCTTGGGGCCTTGTATTCTTAATTATATCCCACCACTGGTCTACTTCACCTTCTAAATGGTAAACCGCTAAAATGAATTTTTCATGTTCTGAACAGTGAAGTATGGAAAATATCTTTTCAATGGTACTGATCCATTATTCAGCAACAACTGGATCAGAGGACCCATTGAAAGACGATGGACGTTGCCTCATGAAAGAATCAATAGAATATTGTTCCCTTCTCTGATCATTTGGAAATCCAGAATGATTCATAGATAGTGTAAGTATAGTAATAAGATTTTTCAATCCATCTCCCATCATATTTGGATTCTCAGGAGGAAAATCAATTCATTTTTGATTACATTGATCAACACAGTTCCTTCAGGTTCCAGCCATCGTCTAAAACACAAATAGAACAGTGTGAGAGCCAAAAATCAAGCTAGGAAAACAACATAATATTGGGGGAGTACCTTTAATATCTAACATCTTAGGTTTAGTTCTAATATTTTTACCATAAATCTAGGACTATAACCTATACTTATACTAAACATTAAGGAAATCCTTAGACATACCTTATAAATATCTCTAGGGATCTCACTAAAGTTCTCGCATACTAGTTTCCAAAGGTTGACTAAACCTTTCCTTTGATACCAACTATAGAGACCCAAAGCTTGACGTACATAGAAATTACATTAATTTTGCAGAATACTTAATACATAACAAAAATAGACACCAAAAGACCATAAAAGTTCAGTGTCTTTGGAAACGTGGAACCTAATTTTCTAATATTGGTGAAAGATCTTCAACATCTCCCATAAAGATCTTCCCCTTTTATTTTCATACCTAAAAACATTCTTTATATCTTTGTGAAAAGAAAAAATAAATAGGGTGAGCTCAAATTCTCATTAAGGGTAAACATGGAGAACATAGAACAACCAATAAACATTTGAATCCAAAAACTTGAACATAAAATCTAAACATCAAAATCTTTACCAAAGACATAAATCATTGAGGTACGTAAGGAATATATCATAAAGGAACATAAATCATGATAAAATAGCATAGGAATAAAACATGTAATTGTGGAAACCAGTAATAACTTGATATGATTTCTAAATTCGCCAAGGCATTGCTTCCAATTCTCTCTTAGTGGACAAATTCCTTTTCTGAATCGAGTTCACTTCTCGTTCCAATCCTGCATCACTAAACTAGATTTACTTACCATTCCAGCCATGTATATATCATGAGATGTAAATATTTACCTAATTCATTGGAGGGAGATTTTAGTCCCACCCATCTCATAATGAAGTCATTCTTACTTGTGCCACAAAAACAACATAAATCATTCATTATAACCCAAAGAATAAAATGGGTTTCATAAACATCATCCCATCATAACATAATCCATATAAAACAAATGGAAATCATTTCATCATAATAATAATCAAACCATGTAAATAATAGATACATTATACTTGAAACATAATCATACTAAATAATTTCATCCTAGATGGAAAATACTTTTGATAAAATACTTGATATGAATTCTTGAAGAAAATATCCTTTCTCCTTAAAAATCATTTTATTTTCACAAAATGCCAGACAATTTTAAAAGAAAAATATTTTACTGAAATTAACCCTGAAAACTTATAGAGGAAGCTTTATGAAAATTAGGTGTTATGAAACCATAAAAATATGTTCATGCCGTATAAGTTAAACAACATTCTCCTCGTACTTTTGTCAGAAAAGTCAATATGTTTCTCGTGTGGTAAGGAAAAGTAAGATTCCATTCATAACATGTTGTAAAATTTAAAAATGGTTAAAAAGGACTTTAAACATACATTATTTTTTTTAGAAAACATGGGAATGGATGAAAACAATAACCCTAGTAAATAAGTACAAATAAATAATCTCGGATAAGAACGATATTGGAAAAGTGATCTGTTACCTTAGGTCTGATATGCTTTTTACTTATCCGAACCTACTATATAATGATTTAAATAATTTAATTGACTTATTAAAGAATCATATTCATTGTTATGATATCATATATGGTTCACTTATGAAATTATATTACCCGTTATTTTGTAAATTCCATGTTAAAGTAGCGTTTTGGCTAAAATTGTTTCATTTATCGTACGTGTTTCGATTTGTTGTTCTTTATATTATTATTACATATATCATGATTTATTTACTTCCAAAATGTTAATCATGATTTATATATCATATATATTCAGTGTATATATATATAATAGATAGATAAATGAAATTAATTACACCGTTCATGGAGACAGTAGGCCGTACGTATGCATAAATGTTGTTTTCCTTTCCTTAATGACTTGAATGGAAGTAAGTATATGAAATATATAAATATACATAAATATAGTAGCTATATCGTGTATTATATTTCATTATTATTCATTATATATAATTTATAATCATTCTTCTGTTGTTAAAATGGATAATGAATCTCATCGCGTCGTGGAGACGGTAATCCGTACGTACGCACGAGCGATGATATCATTCCCATAATTATTGAATTGAATTGGAGTGGATGATATAATATATCAGAATTAGTATGATGTTACAATAACTATATATAGTTATTATTTACATCATAATACCTGTAACACTCCAAGCTTCCATGGTGTGCTTCTCTGTGAATAATACAGTAATGTGTGTTGTACACAACTTCGAGTTCTAACACACACTAAAAACAATCAAAGTAGACGTTATGAATTGTAATACCCAGTTTTTAAAATTTTATAAATTTTATATTTCAAAATGGACTTCATTTTTGGATTCTGAATTTTGAAATTAACTTAGGGTGATGTTTTGGTATTTTCTTGAAAACATTCAATTTTTGATGAATTGTGAAAAAACATTGAGTTATAGTTTAAAACCGAATTTTTATTTGAATGATTATTTATTTTATTTAAATTTAATTAAGGTCAAAATAGATACATAATACCTATAAAAGTTAAATTTAAATCATTACAGTTATTTTAGAATAATTTTAGATATATAAAAATCTTATTGAACTTTTCACCTTCTTTTACCCACCTCCTAGGAGAATATGGAAATTCACATAAAACATAATTTTACCGGTTTTGTGAGTGGAATATCAAAAATCCAAGACACATGATTAATATGAAGATGTAAAATGTGGTTCAATGAGATGAAAATAATTTTTGGTGAATAGTAATTTTTTACTTTTATTTAACACGGTTAAAAGTAAATAGGGTAATTAAGGGTAAAAATGATATTAATATTACCCTAACACAAGTCCTAATTCTGTTGGACAAATTTATGTCGACCAAAAACAACCTTATGTATAAAATATTATCATTTGGGTCCACTTGGATTAGATTAGTACATTTATTATTATTTAATTCAATGAAGAGTTAAAATAGTTAAAATCAATGTTTAATAACTATAACATTTTAATATAGGGTTATACATTAGATAAATTAGATTATAAATATTCATTAGAAATCTAAGACGATTTCCTACATAATCGTATTTTATTTATAATTTTTAGAAATTATATAATTTATTTTATTAGTGACACAATGGTGATGCAGTAATTACCTAATTAATGAAATATTAAAATAATTGATATTATAAATATCAAAATAAATGTAATTTGGGACATTTTATGCATTCCACTAATTTTATTGGTCAATATGACATATTTGGGTTGGTTATATAAATTATTTTAGAAGTAATAATGTTTTTATGAAATTATCAAAAACAAAATACATAATAGTGTCAAAATTGACACAAAAGAGATTTTAAAACAAATATTATATTATTAATTCATATTCAATTCCTAAAAATATATGTATCGGCAAAATAACTTATATGATGATAGTTTTATCATTAATGGACCACATTGGGTCTCTTGGTAGAATATTGTACATTTATTGACCATATAATATAAAAATACAATGTGACATGGTAAATGTCAAACTATTTGACTAAGAGTTAAATATAAATGATAAGATTAATATAGTGACCAAAACCTATTTAAAATATATTGGATTAAATAATTCAACCCATACCCACCTTAGACTTTGAATAATCCACTTTGGAGCTATGAAAAACCAAATATGAATTTATTATAAATTAATACTTTCAGTTTTTCATAAAGAGCCCCCCCCCTTATAAAAGGGCAAGACTTATAACCAAATCTTCATACCCTCAAAGCCTTATGGTTCATCCAAACTCTACAAAAATACCCTCAAAATTATCCTCCCTTAATCCTAGAGGCCTTCCTTTAGTCAGAAATCCATCCTATGAAGCCCTTTTGATCAAATCAAAAGGAAGAACCCAAAGAAGTGGTAATGATTTCTCCACCCTCATTAATGTTCCTTTCTTCTTCAACATCTTCATTCATTGTTATTTCCATTTTAAAACAATTACTCCAGTATATTCTATATACTGTGATGTTATCATAAATATGGTACAACCATATTCAGTATCCTATCTATCCTTTGAATGACATGTCACCATACGTGCATACGTACGGCTCACCGTCTCCATGTCGTTGTGTAATTGTTATTCAAAGCATTATTATTTGGATGGGTATGATATTGATGTGTAATTGAAATAAATAATAAATATATAATTATAATGATTCTGTATATATAATATACCATCCAAATATATATTCTTTTAATATCAAAACAATGATATCGTAGCTCGTGTGTACGTACGGACTACCGTCTCCACGAACGCGATGAGATTCATTCTTTATTTTATCCATTCAAGTCTAATTCTTATGTGATGATTAAAAATAATGTTTAAGGACTTGATATCGTTCTGTATATGAATAAAATAAAAACTATAGATAACAAACATGTCTTACATAACAAAGCATATAAAGGAAAACAAATCAGTTAACACAAGAAACAACTATAATATAAAGATATTATTAACAAAGCAATGTTAAAAATCATATATGATATCATATTAATGTATATGATTATAGAATAATTAAAGAACAATTATTTCCCCATTATACAGTATTTTAACCTACCCTATACTAAGGAAAAGTAAAAGGTAAGGTTTTATTTCACAATCTCTTTATTATCTGAAGTTATTTATACATAATTATCTACTTGGGACTTTTTATCATCCACATCCATGTTTCATTAAAATGTTTTTCAAATAATTCTTACTATTTTATAGACTATGTATTAAAGTAATTTATACACTTTTTGACTTTTTATAAGATTTTTATAATGGAATCTTTCTGTCGTTTTCCAAACAAGGTCGTTTTTAACCTTTTCAATAGAATTATGGTAAGAATGTATTTTTTAACTTATACGGTGGGTGCGGCTATTTTATAACATTATAAAATCGTCAAACCATATATTACAAGTTTATAATAATATTTTCAACGTAAATGTTTTATTTTATAATAATTTCACTTTTAAAAGATTAAAAAAAAGAGATATTTCTCTCAAATAGTTTTTTTTTCATCTAAGTCAAAATCCTTTGATAGATTTTAAGCTATTTGAAGTTGATTTATTATGATACAAAACTTCCATATTGTATTTAATGTTTTTTGATATGTTTGACTGTGGATGTGTTATTTTATACCACTCATGGTTTATGGAGAATGTATTGACATTTTTTATTCTAATTTTAATATGAATGTTTATGTTATGTTTAAACCTGCTCATAGGAGGAATGCATTGGACTAAATAAGTGACGAGTGGATACCACATAGCTCCTCAATGCATCGGTAGGCCTCTTGAGACAAACTAGTGTCTGGGCACAATGCCTTGACAAAATCATTTTTGTAGTCTTGGCATAAGGCCTTGACTATGTGGTTATGATTGTCTGGAATTATGCATTCCATCATTATGAAAGTGGTTATTGATATTGCATGTGATTATTTGACTAGTAGAATATCCATGTGAATAATTAAATGGAATTATTTCATTTTATCTTTTCCATATTATGTTGAAGATCAAGTTTAAAAATATTTTTTTTAGTTATACATTGCCTTAAATTTTTATCCTTATTTATGAATGTATCAGCTATATTGTTATCCTTACTGAGCATCTAAGCTCACCCCTTTCAATGTATTGTTTTTCCCAGGATGTGAAGAAATAATTTATGAATGACCTGCAGGGATAGTATGAAGGGATATGAAGACAAGTTGTTTTGTAGTTTTTTTACTTTATGATGTAATGTAAGACTTATGAATATATCTAGTGTTTCCAAGACTAATAAACTAATCAGTCTTTCAAGACATGATCTTTTGTGATCATGATAATGTAATGTAATAAGGAACTGACTCTGGGTAACTGGTGTTGGGGCATTATTGTTGGTATTAGAGGAAGTTTAGTACAAACCTTGGAATCTAGATTTAGATAAACTCTGATTAGAGCACATAACATTAAGATAAACTTTGAGGATTAGTATAGAATAACTTCTATGAATTTTGGTATTGTAGAGATTTTGTGAGTGTTCCGAGAAATACATTCCTATCTGGATACGAGAAGCTAGAGGAGGCTCTGGAATAGATGTACCTATGGGTAAAACCCGAAAACACCGCTTTCAGCTAGAATCTAACGGGAATTGGTGCACAACAATGGGCCTTTTGGCACTATTGGTTACGACACTCCTGGGGGATATGCTTAGGATAATTATCATTTTCATTAAAAACCATTATGAATGGTTTATGAGTATATACCTCCTTAATGAAAACATTTTTATGATTATGGATCATATCCAAAAAATGTTCAAATCATGTTGAGTTTTTTACAAGTTTGTATTTATGTATTGAGATTCATAAACTAATATAGTGTATGCCATTGTTTAGAAATGGAGCCTAGGGGAAGAAATAGAAACCATATCAATGAACACACTCCATTTAGGTATTTCACTCATACTAAAGATAATTATAGTTGAGCTGGTGATGCAACTGGTGTTGATCAGCTAATCACCATACTGGGAAAACTCACTCAGGTTATGAATAATAAACTTAACCATATGGAGCTCCCTGATCCAAAGCATGGAGGATCAATGTTAGATCGATTCATGAGAAAAAAACCACCATCATTCAATGGGAGTACAAATCCCTTAGTATCTATGCAATGGATAAATTCAATAGAGAAAATATTACAAGCCTTGGGGATTAGTGAAAGGGAAAAAGTTATCATGGCAGTTTACCGCCTCACTTGAGATGCTGATCAATGGTGGTCATTGATTCAAAACACAAAGGAAGATGATGAAGTATAAAATATTTAATGGAGGGAATTAAAAGAGATTTTCATAGAAAAATACTTTCCTCATAACCATCAAGCAGATATGGAAAGGAAATTTATGAGTCTAAGAGAAAAGGAGGATGAGAATATCACGAAGTATGAATCTAACTTTACAAGGTTAGTGAGGTATGTTGTAGATTATATACGTAACCCAAGAAGTAATATTGATCGTTTCTTTGATGGGTTAAAACTGTTTCTCCATCGATCATTAGTCTCAAAAGCCTTCTCATTGTACGAAGATATTGTATCATGCGCTATCAAGACAAAAAAATAATTCTCTATATCTTAATACTTTAAAGAAAAGAAAGAGAAGAAGATAAATGTTTATCACTATGGAAATGGAAATAAGGCTTAGAAGGGAAAAGTGGAATATCCATCCTGTAATAAATGTGGGAAGAAAAACCTATGTACTTGCTTGAATGGAGTGAGAGTTTGTTAAAGGTGTGGTGAAAAGGCCACCAAGCTCATGATTGAAAGCAGAAGAAAGAAGCTAACAATGTTCAATGATAGAACATTAGGGATATGGGACATTATGAAAATGATTGTCCTAAGAATTAGGGGAACATATCTTAGAAAATTCCAAGGGATCAAGGACAAGATTATTCTATCACTACTATAGAGGTTGAATCTCTGAAAGACATGGTGGCAGGTAATTTAATGGTTTCCTCGTGTTTATAAAATGCATTATTTGATTCTAGATCATCACATTATTTGATATCTTCCCAGTTTTCTATGAAAATTAGATATTTCCCATTTGATTTAACATTATAGTTGTCAGTTAAAACTCTTAAGGGAAGTATCATTGCTACAAAGTTCTGTGGATCAATTCCAATTAGATCATATAAATGTTCTTTATCTGGTGATCTCATCATCATACCCATAATTGAATTTGATATAATCCTTGGTATTGATTGGATTTAGGACCAGGATATGAAGATTTATTGTATAAATATGGTGGTTATGATTTTTGATGATGATGATAATGAACACCTTATCTTTAGAGATGAATCGTCACCACCCAATTCGTATCTAGATCCACCCCCAGTAGCTCAACTAAATACAATTATCAGGGAGGAAGAGAATGAAATAACTGTTGGTGAGGAATGGAATGTTCAAATAGAGGGTTAACCTATTGTGAGAGAATATTTTAGTGTGTTTCCATAAGTTTTACCTGGACATCCTCCAGAACGAGAAATAGTGTTTTCTATTGATTTAATTCATGGATCAAGGCCCATATCGAAGACCCCTTATAGAATGGACACTATGGAATTAGTGGAACTAAAAAACAACTAGAGTAATTGAGAAATAAGGGATTTATTCACCCTGGTGTTTCTCCATGGGGAGGCCCTATCCTTTTTGTTAAAAACAAAGATGGATCCATGAGGTTATGTATTGACTACAAGAAAATCAATGTTATAACAATAATGAACAAGTATCCCCTTCCTCGCATTGATGATTTATTTGACCAACTGCATGGAGCTCAATACTTTTCAAATATTGACCTTCGATCTGGATACCATCAGTTGTGTGTGAATAATGAAGACATTCCGATGATAGAATTTCGAACAAGGTACGAGCATTATGAGTTTACAGTAATGCCTTTTCGATTGACTAATGCACCCTATGTATTCATTGATCTAATGAATAGATTTTTCAAGGAATATATAGATTATTTTGTGGTGGTATTTTTAGATGATATCTTGTTATATTCCAAAAGATACAAAGATCATGAAAATCACTTGCGCATTATCCATAAAACTCTCAGAAGACATGAATTGTATGGGAAGTTTAGCAAGTGTGAATTTTGGAATAAAGAGATTTATTTTCTTGGCCATATTGTCTTCAATGATTAAATCTATGTTAATCCTTCTAAGACCAAGGCAATCCAAGAATGGCCCGCCCCGACGAGTATAACTGAGCTATGCAGTTTTTTTTATTTTTCAGGTCATTATCGGTGTTTCGTCCAGAATTTTTCCCCATTGGGTAACCCATTAATGAAGCTAACGTGTAAAGGGGATAAATTTGTTTGGAAAAAGTGTGTGAATAATGTTTTGGAGAACTGAATAGAAGATTAGTCAATGCTCCTATATTGACTCTACCATCGGGGAATGATGGGTTAGTTATTTATAGTGATACATCAAAGAAAGGACATGGTTGTGTACTTATGAAGTATGAGAGAGTTATTGCCTATGCATCATGACAGGTGAAAATTCATGAGAAAAAACTATCCTACTCATGATATTGAGTTAGCTGATGTAATATTTTATTTAAATATATGGAGACATTTTCTATATGGTGAAAAATGTCAGATTTATACTGATGAAAAAAGTTTGATGTATATTCTCTCACAGAAGAAACTCAACATGACGCAAATGAGATGTATTGAACTACTAAAGGATTATGATTTCATGATACACTACAACCCAGGGAGGTGAATATGGAGGAAGCTTATTTGAGTAGAAGTATCATGAAGTTTTGAACAAGATAATATTTCTAAAGGATTCTATATACATGGATCTAGTAATGATAGATATGGGAATCCCCATGGAAGATGAAACATCAATTCTTTTTCAAATGGTTGTAAAACCATATTTACTAGAATGGTTAAAGATTTCTCCAACTGATGATGAAGATTTTCGAATGAATATTAAAGATGTGAATGATGGGATATTGAGTGACATTGTGTATGAAGATAGAATTTTGAAATTTGGGAAGAGACATTGTGTTCCCAATATACCTGATCTAAAAAGAGAATTGTTTGTAGATGCTCATAATTCCAATTTCTCTATACACCCTAGGAGCACCAAAATTTATAGAGATTTGAAGGAACATTTTTTGTGGGACTACATTAAGAGAGAGATTTCTGATTTTGTGCCAAGATGTATGGTTTTTAAACAAGTGATAGTTGGAAGGCAACATCCTGGAGGAGTCATGCAACCTCTTCCCATACCTAAGTAGAAATGGGATAATATCATGATGGACTTTGTCATGAGACTAACAAAGACTCCTAGAAGTAATGATGCAATATGGCTCATTATTGATCGTCTTACAAAGTCAGAACATTTTTTTGCTAAAAGGGAAGACTTACCACTTGAACGTCTAGCAATACTATATATTAATGAAGTTGTGAGACTTCAAGGAGTACCCATATCAATTGTTTCTGATCGTGATCCCTGTTTTACATCAGGATTGTGGAAGAGTCTCCAGAAGGACTTGGATACTGAACTTCATTTGAGCACTGCCTATAACCCTCAAATAGATGGACAATCTGAAAGGACTATTCAAACCATAGAAGACATGTTCAGATCTGGCTCACATGACTTTCAGGGTATGTGGGATCAATATTTACCTTTGGTATAATATTCCTATAACAATAGCTACCATTCAAGTATTGGAATGTCACCATATGAAGCATTATATGGAAAGTGATTTCTCACACCAAACTATTGGGATGATGTTAGTGGAAGAAAACTAGTAGGCCCAGAACTAGTGGAGGAAATGATGGAAAAGGTGAAGATAATTCAAAACCACATCAAAGCTGGTCAAAGGAGGCTTAAGAACTATGCAGATAACCAAAGGAAGGATTTAGAATTTCAGGTAGGAGATCATGTTTTCATGAAGGTATCTCCATGGAATGGAGTTATACGTTTCGGTAAGAAGGGTAAATTGAGTTCCAGGTATGTCAGACCTTTTGAAATTCTAGAACGAATTGGGACTGTATTTTACCGTTTGGTAATGCCACCAAGTCTCTCCAATGTTCATGATGAGTTCCACGTATCACTGTTGGGAAAATACATGCCTAACCAAATGCATAAACTCACTTACGAGGAATTAGAACTGGAACTCGATATGTCTTATTGCAATGAGCCTGTCCGGATTCTTCATACAAGATAACAATTTTTGAGAATCCAGATGACTCGTCTGGTAAATGTTCTATGGAGAAACCATAAGATGGAAGAGGCAACGTGGGAACCCAAGGAACATATGATGAAGAACCACTAGAGTCTTTTCATGTGGTAGAATTCTAGATATTTCGAGGGAGAAATTATTTGAAGGAGGGGAGAATTTAACACCCCAAACATTCACGGTATGTTTCTCTGTGAATAATACTGCAGCGTGTGTTGTACGCAACTTCTAGTTCTAACACACACCACAACCAATAAAACTAGCCGTTATGAATAGTAATACTCACTTTTTAGAATTTTATAAATTTTATCTTTCAAAATGGACTTCATTTAGGGATTTTTAATATCTGAATTATATTAGGGTGAATTTTTGGAATTTTTTTGAAAACATTCAATTTTTTGATGAATAGTGAAAAACACAGAGTTCTAGTTTAAAACCGAATTATTATTTAAATAATTATTTATTTTATTTATATTTAATTAAGGTCATAATAGATATATAATACCTATATAAGTTAAATTTAATTTGTTGGAGTTAGTTTAGAATAATTTTAGATATATAAAAATTTTATTGAACTTTTCATCGTCTTTTACCCACCTCATAGGAGAATTTGGAAATTCACATAAAACATAATTTTACCACTTCTGTGAGTGGAATTTTGAAAATATGAGAGACACGGTTACTATAAAGGATTAAAATGTGGTTAAATGAGATGAAAATATTTTTTGGTGTATAGTAACATTTTAATTTTTTTTACCACGGTTAAAATTAAATCGGGTAATTAATGGTACAAATGATATTAATATTACCCTAACACATGTCAACATTTTATTGTACAAGTGTATCTCGACCAAAAACAACATTATTAATAAAATATTATCATTTAGATATACTTGGATTAGATTAAGACATTTATTATTATTTAATTCAAAGAAGAGTTAAAAGAGTTAAAATCAAAGTTTAATAACAAAAAAAATTAATATAAAGTTATAAAAAAGATAAATTAGATTATAAATATTCATTAGAAAGCTAAAAATATTTCCTACATAATGGTATTTTCTTTATAATTTTTAGACATTAAATAAGTAAATTTATTTATGACACAATGGTGATGGAGTAATTACATAATTAATGAAATACTAAAATAATTAATATTATAAATATCAAAATAAATGTAATTTGAGACATTTTATGAATTAAACTAATTTTATAAATTATTATGAAATATTAGGATTGTTTATATAAATTATTTCTGAAGTAATAATGCTGTTATAAAATTATCAAAAACAAAATACCCAATATTGTTAAAATTGACATAAAAGAGTATTTAAAACAAATATTATATTATTAATTCATTTTCTATTCCTAAAAATATAAGGATAGGCCAAGTAACATATATGATGATATTTTTATCTTTAATGGACCACTTGGGGGTCGTTTGGAAGTATATAGTAATTTTATTAATCATATAATATAAAATTACAAAGTGACATGGTAAATGTCAAACTATTTAACTAAGAGTTAAATATAAATGATAAGATTAATATAGTAACTGAAAAGTATATAAAATCTATTTGATAAATGTATTTAGACCCATCCCAACCTTATAATTTGAATAATCCACTTTTTAGCTATTAGAAACCAAATATGAATTTATTATAAATTAATACTTAAAGTTTTTCCTAAAGAGCCCCTCCTCCCCCTTATAAAAGGACACCACTTATAACCAATTATTCATACCTTCAAAGCCTTTTGGTTCACCAACCTCTGCCCAAATACCCTCTCAACTATCCTCCATTAATCCTAGAGGCATTCCTTTAGTTAGAAACCCATCTTATGGAGCCCTTTTGTCAAATCTAAAGGAATAACCCGAAGAAGAGGTAATGATTTCAGCACCCTCTTTTAAGTTCCTTTCTTATTCAACATCTTCATTCTTTGTTATTTCAATTATAAAACAATAACTCTAGTATCTTCTATATACTATGATGTTATCATAAATATGTTACAACCATATTCAGTATTCTATCCATCCTTTGAATGACAAGTCACCATACGTGCGTCTGTATGGCTTACCATCTCCACTTCATGGTGTAATTGTTACTCAAAACATTATAATTTGGATGGGTATGATATTGATGTTTAATTGAAGTAAATAATAAATATAACATTATAATTATTCTATATATATAATATACCATCCAATTATATATTATTTTCATATCAAAAGAATGATATCATCGCTCGTGCATTCGTACGGGCTACCGTCTCCACGAATGCAATGAGATTCATTCCCCATCGTATCCATTCAAGTATAATTCTTATTTGATGATTGAAAATAATTTTCAAGGACTTTATATCATTCTTTATATGAATAAGCTACAAACTATGGATAACAAACACGGATTAAATAAAAATCATATAAAGTAAAACGAATCAGTTAACACCAGAAACAACGATAATATAAAGATATTATTAACAAAGCAATGTTAAAAGATCATATATTATATCATATTATTTTATATGATTCTTGTATAATTTAATAACATTTATTTCACCATTATACAAGAGGTTAACCTACCCTTTACCAAGGTAATGTACACGGTAAGGATTTATTTTACAATCGCTTCATTATCTGAGGTTGTTAATACGTAATTATCTACTGGGACCTTTTTATCATCCACATCATTTATTAAAAATGTATTTCAAATCATTATTAATATTTTTCAGACTATGGGTTAAATTAATTTATACACTTGTTGACTATTTATAAGAAGTTTATAAAGTAATATTTCTATCTTTTTCCAAATAAGGTCCTTTTTAACCTTTTCGACAAAATTAAGGTAAGAATGTCTTTTTTAACTTATACGGCGGGTGCATCTATTTTCCACCATTATAAAATTATTGAATCTTCCTTACATGATTATAATAATATTTTCAAAATAAATGTTGTATTTTATAATTATGGGACTTTTAAATGATTTCAAAAAAAAGATATTTCACTCAAATAGTATTGATTTCATCTATTTCAACATCCTGTGATGGATTTTAAGATTATTTGAAGTTGATTTATTATGGTACAAAACTTACATATTATATTGAATGTTTTTTGATAAGTTTGAATGTGGATGTGTTATTTTTATACCATTCATGTTTTATGGAGAAAGTATTTACATTTCATAACCTTGTTTTAATAAGAATGTTTATGTTATGTTTAAACCTGTTAATATGAGGAATGAATTGGACTTAATAAGTGATGGGTAGAGCCCACTATAGCTTCTCAATGCATCAGTAGATCTCATTAGACAAACTAGTGTCTTGGCACAAGGCCTTTACAAATTATTATTTGTAGTCTTGGCACAATGCCTTGACTATGTGGTTATGATATCCTGGCATTATGCATTCCATCCTTATGAAAGTGGTTATTGATATTCCATTTGATTATTAGACTTGTAGAATATCCAGGTGAATAAGTAAATGGAACTATTTCATTTTATCTTTGTCATATTATGCTGAAGTTCATGTTTAAATGTCTTTTGTTTTAGTTATACATTTCCTTAAATGATTTTTCTTATTTATGAAAGTTTCCGCTATATTTTTATCCTTAATGAGCATTTGAGCTCACCCTTTTCAAAGTTTTATTTTTCCTAGGATGTGAAGAAATAAATTATGAATGACCTACATGGATAGTATGAGGGGATATGACGACATGATGTTTTTGTATTTTTTTTACATTATGATGTAATGTAAGACTAATTAATATATCTAGTGTTTCCAAGACTACTAAACAAATCAGTATTTTGATACTTGATATTATGTGATCCTACCAATTTTTTCTAAAAATGCACCAAATCTGGGTCATTAGGGTCTGGGCTTTATAATACCCATCCAAGTATGGTGGTGGTGGAAAAACACATTACACCACGACATGGAGACGATATTCTGTACGTATGCACGCGCGAGGATTTCGTTTTCCGCAGGATGGATAGAAGCTAAAATGGGTTTGTTTCATATTTATAATAACATATCAGTATATTAGTGATATTGATATTATTACTTTATAATGAAAAAACTAAAGAAGAAGATGTTGAAGAAGAAAGAAACTTGAATGAATCGGTAGAAGAGATTACCTCTTCTTCGACGAACCTCTTTTGAGCTTCCTCTTAAGGGAATAGAGTTGGTCTTTTGAGGAGAGCAGAACCTCTATAATGTTTCTAGGGAATTTTAGAATGGAAATTGTTAGGGTTTGGCCGATCTTGAATGCTCATAATTTTATAAAGAGAAGAGGGAGGAGGTTCCCTTTTATAAGGGAGGAGAGGTACACCTTTTGAAACAAAAGAAATATTAATTTATAATAAATTCAATCCCCACAAAAAAACTTCCAAAATGACTCAAATACGAAGATTAGATGAGATAGGGTTGTAATATCATCAACCAATAAATTTTAGACATGTTGGAAATTTAGTTTAAACATTATCAACTTGATTTATCTTTATTTAATCTATTTAATTTTATTTTGGGTAATAAGATTCTAAATTTTAAATTGTTATAAAAAATATCTTATGTGTTGTGAATTTTCCATAATTGGATAATTTATGACAATTTAGACCTTTTAAATTGAAATTTATAATTTTTAAATTTTTTTCTGGTTTTTAAACAATTTTATATTATGTTATTTTTATAAAATAACAATAGTGTCAATTATGACACTATTCATTTATTTGAATTTAAATAAAATTCCCACAGAAGATAGGTTTAAACTAAAATAATTAATATATTAATAACATGTAATATTTATCAAGAAAATTAGTGGATCACATTAAGTAGTTCATATTATATTTATTTAAATATTTTTAAAACCATTTATTTTATATTTCAATCAATAAAATAATTTGAACACCACTATTGTGTCACCTTTAATGATACTTATTTATTCCATAAATATTCTAAATAAATCCACATTATGTAGAAAATTTTATTAGTGTTCTGGATACTATTCATGTTTGATGTTTCATGAAGCTTATCACTAAATTATAATTATTATTCTTAAAATATTTAAGAGAGTGGCATGTTGTCACTTTCATTGGTCTTAAAAATAATTAAAACATTTTCAGTGTAAAAAGACCATAAAATGAATATAATCTAACTCTTAAATGACAAGGGTCTACTTTTAGTCATTCAATTGAATTTTGGCATGTGTTAGGGTAATTTCATAATCTTAGGTTTACCCTTAATTATCTGATTTATCTTTAACTGAAGTAAATAAAAATTTCCATAGTTACTATTCATAATATCAATAAAATAAAAGTAACCTATTAACATAATTTGGACCCACGGAATCCAAATATGGAATCCATTTTTAAAAATTCAAAACACAAAAGTTTAAGTAATTAAATTAAAATTTATCCTTTTGTTAATAGAATGGGTTTTAAAAGTTAAAATATTGCTAAAGATTGAAATGTTTTTACCTATTAATTCAATATAAAATTAATGAAAATGACATACATTACATTAAATGTTGAAAAATATATTCTATTTATAATTTAAAACCCTTATATATTATAATTTAACCATTGAATTATTGCGATGAAAAAAGTTGTTTTTAATTAAAATATAGCATGTTTTTACTATTCATTAAAATATGAAAGTTATCAGAATAATATGAAAATTTTATCCAAAGTAAATTTTTATATCCTGATTTCAAAAAAGAGTTTTATTTTGTCAAATTGAACTTATAAAAATGTCAAAAACTAGATTTAACGTCGGTGCACCATCAAAAGGCTGCAATATTGTATTTTTTGAAAAATACTTATTTTACCTGAAAATTTTATATTGTTCTCATACCATGTTCTACAAAATTTTTAAGATGAATAATAATGTTATAAAATTTAAAATATAGTTAATACTATTCAAAACGTCTACTACATAATAATATTATAACAATATAACATTTTTTAGTGAAACCTGGTATTGTTTACTACACACGTTATAGAGGAAGGTCGTGATTGCGTGTAATGCAAGCCAAGTCAGAGATGCATGTAGTGTAAGCTCCCTTTGGTGTAGCGTACAAAAAAATACATCAATGAAATTAAAATTATTAATTCTCATAAAATATAATGTTATTACCATTAAAGTATTCTTTTGAGTGTTTTTAAACTATAATTATTTTATATTTTTATCATTTAAAATAATGAAGGTTATTCGATGTAATTTCACATTTAAATTGTACATAATCATATGGTAATCTTTTGATTGTTTTTACTTCTTAAAAACCCTCTTTCATGTTTGGACAATGAGAATTAATTTTAAATTAATCAATGAAACTCATATGTTTAGAATTTGTTAAAATAGATATCATTTTTGGATTCAGAATATCAAAATTATCTTGGGGTTAATTTTTTCAATTTTTCTGAAAACGTTCCATTTTTTATGAATAGTGAAAACCATTGTGTTATTTTTTAAAACTGAATTTTATTTAAATAATATTTATTACTATTTAAATTTATTATAAAGTCAAAATAGATACATAATTCCTATAATAGTTAAATATAATTCATTGTAGTCATTTTATAATATGATTAGATGTATAAAATTTTATTGAATTTTTTAACGTCTTTTACCCACCTTCTAGGCACATTTGTAAATTTGCGTGAAATGCAATTTTACAACTTTTGTGATTTTAATTTCAAACATCGGAGAGCCACAGATTACATCAGTAAGTAAAATGTGGTTTAACGTGATGAAAATAATTTTTGGTGAATTTTAACATTTGGATTTTCATTACCACGGTTAAAAGTAAATAGGGTATTTCAAGGTAAAAATGATATTATAATTACCCTAAAAAATGTCCTAATTCAATTTGATATGTGTATTTAGACCAAAATCAACATTTGGAATAAAATATGATCATTTAATTCCCCTTGGATTTGATTAATGAATTTATTTTTATTTTAATTAAAGATGAGTTAAATGTTTTAAATTCAATGTTTAATAATTAAACCATTTTTAATATAGGTTTCTACATATGTTAAATTAGACTATAAATATTTATAATAAATCTAGAAATATTTCCTACTTAATGGTATTTTAATTATAATATTTAGACATTAAATAATTAGATTTATTTATGACACAATGATGATGGAGTAATTACCTTATTAATGAAAGATTAAAACAATTAATATTATAAATATTCAAATAAATGTAAATTGATAATTTTGATGAATTACACTAATTTTAAAAGATAATATTACATTTTATATATGATTAAATAAATTTTATTTTGAATTGGTATGGTTTTTATGACTTTCACAAAAAAATACCAAATAGTATCAAAATTGACAAAAATGTGTTTTTTAATAAAAATACTATATTATTAAATGATATAATATTCCTATAATATAAGTTTCTAAAAATGGACTTTGATAAGGTTATATATGTCATCAAATAACCACTTAGGGTTTTTTTGGCTTTTTATAGTATTTTTATTAATCATTTATTATAATAGTACAAGAATACATTGTAAAAGACTAACTATTAAACTAGGATTTAAATATAAATGATAAGGTTAATTTGGGATTCAATCCTATATAAAACCTATTGGTTGAGATTTATTCTACCCAACCCCACATTTTCCACACAAAAAATCTATTTGGAGCCATTATTTACTGAATAATATTGTATAATAAAACCATATTTTAAACATTTCTTAAAGTGACCCTCACCTCTCTTATAAAAGGGTACTTCCCCATCTCACAAAATCAAACCTCCAATTCCATTTGGCTCATCAAAAACCTACTAAAATAACCTCTGACCTACCCTCTGTTTGACCTATAGGCCAAAAATTGATCAGAATGATAACCAATGGATCCCATTTGATCATCTCAAAAGGAAACACCCGAAAAATATATGACAATTTCACCACCTCATTCAAAGTTCTTTTCTTCTTCAACTACCTCATTATTTGTTCTTTCCATACTAAAATAATATCTCTAGTACCTTATACATATTGATATGTTATTATAAATATGGTACATCCATATTCATTATTCTATCTATCCTATGAATTACAAAGTCACTATACGTGCATATGTACGGCTTACCGTCTCAACGTCGTGGTGTAGTATGTTATTCAACACTTCATTATTTTGATGGGAATAATAATGACTATAATTGATGTAAATTGTTAATATAAAATTTTATTTATTCTTTATATATAATATACCATCCAATTACATATTATTTCATCATCAATATATTGATTTCATCAATCGTGCGTGTGTACGGCTTACCGTCTCCACGAAGAGATGTGATTCACATTCACCATTCAACGAGAATTATAAATATATATATTATTAATATGTATGTGATATATGAAATATTAATCCTTCTAGAAATATATAGATATATATATTTATTTATATATATCTCATTCACTTACATCTTTTCAATACGATATTAAAATAGAAACGACGTTTATGCGTACGTACGACCTACCATCTCCATAAATGGTGTTTTATATTTCATATATAAATATATTATACATACATATGTTATGAATATATATGAAATATAAAATTTTTTTTATACTCTAGAATAAATTAAATCATGATATAATTTATACGATGAAGAAGAACAAGTAAAAACATGTATGATAAAGAAAGTGATTATTACACGAAATGTTATTTTAGCATTGAAATTATTATTAAATATATATTATAAACCCATTAATGAATAATGTATGGTATCATAAATATTAATATCATTATTTTATAATTTAATAACCTGTTCTGGTTTTTATATAGGTAGTTAAACATACCCATGACTAATGGAAAGTACTAGGCAAGGGTTAATTTTTCAATATAATTATTATCTAATATTGTTTATGCGTATGTATTTTCAAGGAAATTTGTTTCATCCATGTCCATGTTTCATAAAAATGTTTTCAATATATATTATGGTTTTCCGGAAGGGACTCTTTATCAAGATCATTATTTTACGTGTTTTAATGAATTATTTTTTTATATCTTTATAATTAATGTCCATGTTTTAAAAATGATTTTAAGGGTTTATTTATGTGGACATGATTGTTTCAAAATGTTAATTCATTTCAAAATTTTAAAAGTGTTATGGGACACATTGATTCAAAAATATCTTTTAAATGACTTCCTATATTAATGTGTTACTTTTAAATGATTTTACAAAGTGGGATACGTATCACCAAGAATTTTACTGATCATTTTAAACTATGTCAATAGCCTTTATTAGATATGATTCTTCATTGAGGTTGATTTAATATAATTCAATTTTCTATATTGTATTGATTGAGTTATGAATTATTTGATTCTGCATGTGCTATTTTTATACTCTTCATGGTTTATGGATAAAGTATTTTCAATTTTTATTCTAGTTTTAGTACAAATGTGTATGTTAGGTTTCAACATTTTCCTATGTGGAATACATTAGAGCTAGTATGTTATGGGTGGAGCCGGCAATAGCTCATTGATTCATTGGTAGGTCTCATGAGACAGACAAGTGTCTTGGAAAAAAGGCCTTAGAAAATTTATTTGTAGTCTTGTCACAAGGCCATGACTAGGTGGTTGTGATGTCCGACATTATGCATTCCCTTGTTATGAAATTATTTTTTACATGTGATTATTCGACTAGTTGAATATCCATGTGAATTTATATATGGTAATGTATGATTTTTTTCTATATTATTTTCTTTTTTATGTTTAAAAGGTTGTTGTTTTTATTACACATTTTTCATTTAAATTTTATAGCTTCCACTAATTTATTTACCCTTACTTTGCATATTTTTTCACCCCATTCATATTTTTTATTTTCCCAGGACTCCATGAAGTGTATTGTGATTGATATACAAGGTTAAGATAGTGGAATAATGGCGTTATCAAAAGATTATTCATGATGTGTTTTATTTTAAAAATTGAAATTTAATGTTCATTTATGTAATCTATTTTCCATAACTATTAATCTAATAGATCCTCCAGGAATTGATTCCTTGTAATCATGCCAATTTATTAAAATAATGCATCGGCTTTGGTCTTATATGGTTTGGTTGTTACAAACACAATGATTTATGAAATATAGGATATATAATGAAGTAAATGTATTTAAGATAAACATACCTTAAAATGTTTGTGGTTTCATATTAGTCCCATTTTTATAAATTTAGACCTCGAAATTTTTCATGCGTAATTACCTCTAAAAATCTGTGGGTGGTTCTAATTCATAACACCCTCTGGTTCCCACATTAATTCCTCCATGTTACAGTTTCTCCAAATAACCTTGACTGGAAAAGTGATCTGATGTTTCAATACCTACTCACCGGTGTCAATAATACTGATAGAATTCTCACAGTATAAAAAATAAGGTTCCAGTTCTATTTCATCATAGGTGAGTACATGTGTTTGGTATAGCATGTATTTATTTAACAATGACACCTAGAACGCATCATTAACTTTAGGGAGACTTGGTGGCATTGCAAAATGGTACGATATAGCTCTAATTATTTCCATAATTTCAAATAGTGTGATATACCTGGGACTCACATTACATTTCATACCAAAACAAAAGACACCCTTCCTTGGAGATACATTCAGAAAGACCTGACCTCCCCCATGGAATTACTAATCCTTTATCCGATTGTCATTATAAATCTTCTGCCTACTTTGGGATTATTTAATATGGTATTTAATTTTCCTTACCTTGTTTGTTGTCTCTTCAATACATTATGGGCCTATATGTTTCCTCTCACCAACTTCATCCCAATAAGTTGGAGTTTTAAATCTCTTTCCATATAATTCTTTATATGGTCCCATTTAAATACTATAATAGAAACCATTTTTTGTATAAATATTCCACCAAATGTAATAATTGATCCCACATACCATGAAAGTATAGAGTGCATGACCTCAGCATGTCTTCTAAAGTTTGAATAGTCCTTTCATATTGTTCATCAGTTTGAGGGTGATAAGAAGTACTCATACAAAGCAGAGCATTCATGAACTTTAGATACATCTCTATAATGTTTATGTAAACTGGGGATATTTACCAGACACATTCGATATAAGTGCACCATGAAGTCTTAACAATTCATTAATATAATGTCTTTCTAGGTTATCAAGTTGTAAATCCTCTCTTATAGCAGGGAAATGTGCTGATTTTGTAAAAAGATCAACAATAGCCCATATCAAATTATTCCTTCTTAGTGTTCTTGGTAGTACAATGAAAAAATCTATTGTAATGTCATTCCTCATCCACATAAGAATAGGTAGAGGTTGCATCACCACTCTAGGATGTTGTCTCTCTGCCTTCACTTGTTGAAAAACTAGGTACCATGACACATAGTATGCAATTTCCTAATTAATATTATCCCACAAAAAATGTTCCTTCAGATCTCAAGACATCTTTGTGCTACCAGGGTGTATTAGAAAATTTGAGCTATGTGGATCGCCTAATAGTTCCCTTTTTTTTCATTTACTAATGGAACACATAAACTTTTTTCAAATTTCAAAAATCCTTCCTCAAACACTAAGTCTAACAATCACCCATCTTTAACATCATTATTTTTTTGGGTGTATATTTTCATCATCAGATTAGGGTATTTTTATCTTCTCTTGTTTAGATGGTTTAGTAACCATTTGAAAGGGGAAAGATGCCCCCTCCCCTTCATAAAAATTTCAATATTCATCTTTAATAGATTCATGAAAATAGGATCTATCTAATTCTTTATTTTGGTCATAAGTCCATCATATTTCCTACTTAACTCATATTATAAGTTATTTAACTTTATTGGGTGGTATTGTATTGAAACATATTTACCTTTGAGCAACTTGATCCATCTTTTTTTCCTCATGATGAGTTATTTTTGTGTTAAAATGTATTTCAAACTCTTGTGATATGTATATATCTCACATTGATAACCGTAAAGTTAATGTATCCATATTTTAAGAGAAAAATATTAGATATTATCAATTAATATCATGAGTTGGATAATTTTTCTCATGAGTTTTCAACTGCATTGATACATAAGCAATAATTTTAACATTTTTTCAAATGGAGACAACCCAACACAGTTTTTGATGCAACACTATATATTAAAAATCCATCACATCCATATAGAATAATCAAAATTGGAGAATTGACCAAATATTTTTTCAATTCTTAAAATAATTATGTACATAATTTCATCCACACAAACATAAATCCTTTGTGTGTGAGCATAGTTAGTTGGTTATCTAGTCGAGAGAAATCCTGAATGAAGCACCGATAGTAATCTGCTAAGCCAACAAAATATTATACATCATTTATGTTCGTTGGCTTGGGCCATATTTGGATTGCATTTTTCTTTATAGGATCAAATAGGATTCTATCCATAGAGATAATATGGAGTAGAAATGAAACTAATTGAAGGAATAATTCTCACTTTCTAAACATCCCATATAATTTATTTCTTCTAAGAGTTTTTAGAATAATCCGAAAGTGATTGTCATAGATATCATAGCTTTTAAAATATACCAGGATATAATCTATTAATACCACAAAAAAATTATCAAGATACTCTCGGAAAACTCAATTTATTAAATTCATGAAAACAGAAGGTGTATTAGTCAGTCCAAAAGGCATCACTATAAACATGTAATTCTTATACCTAGTTCGAAACACTATCTTTGGAATATCTTCCTTCCTCGCACATATTTGAAGATAACCAAATCAATGTTCCTTCATTAAAATGCATTTTTCTCCCTGAATTTGATCAAATAAATCATCAATTTCTAGTAGAGGATACTTATTATTTAATTTAATAGCATTGATTTTCCTGTAATCAATGAATAACCTCATGGATCCATCATTCTTATTCACAAAGATGGTACGGGCTCCCCATAAGGAAACACTAGGTCAAATAAATTCTTTTCCCTCAATTCCTACAGTAGATTATCTAGCTCCACTAACTCCAAATATGTCATTCTATAGAGTGTCTTTGATATATATCTTGCACCCAGAATTAAATTAATAGAGAACAAAACTTCTCGCATAAGAGGATGTCCAAGTAAATCCTTTGAGAATACGTCAATGTATTCTTGCACTATCTATACATCTTCAATTTTATGATTTCACTCCTCACCCATAGACATTGGATTCCCTTACTCTACAAGAATTGCATTCAATAGAACTACTGGGGGTGGATCTAGATAAGAATCAGATGGTTAGGATTTTTCTTTAAAGAGAAGGAGTTCTACACCATTTTTAGTGATTGTAACCTCCTTATTCTTGAAATAAATCTCTTCATCATAATTTTACATCCAATTCATACCATGAATTATATCAAAGTCGTTTATTAGTATGATGATAAGGTTAAAAACTAAAGAACTTTTATAATTAAATAGGGGCTAATCGACAAGACTTTGTTGCAATGATACATCACCTTGGAGTTTTGATTGAAAACCCCTTTATTAAATCAAATTGGACATAACTAATTTTCATTGAAAATGGGAAGATAAAAATAAATGTAATGATCTAGAATCAAATAATGTGTTGGATAAGTTTGAGAAAACAATTATAGTACCTACCACTATATCATGAATAACTTCATCCTCCGCGGTTGTAATCACATAAGCTCTCCCATGCTCTCATGGCCTTTTATGAGGCAAGTTTCCTTGGTTCTTTGGACACTCATTTTAAAAGTGTCCCATAAATCTACAAGTGTATCATTGAATATCCTTACCTTTTTTATTTCCATTTGATTCATATGATCGATGACCCTTTTCTATGAACTTATTATAGACTCTGATGCCTTTTAAGCATTTACCAAGATGATTATTTCCACATTTCATGTATAATGAAATTTTCATCATTCCCATGTTCTTATCTGGTTCTTTACCTTTTACATGGTTATCAGACTGCTGCTTCTTATCTTGGTTTCCCTTGAACAAGATCGATCTAAAAAACACTCTCTATTTTGATGGAATATAATAAAATTTCATCATATGATGAAAATGTTTGATAATACAGCGCCCTTTAAATACATGGCTTAATAACATCAAATAAATGATTAGTCATGTCTACAGAGTCACATACATAATTTATGGCATACCGTACTAGCCTTGTGAAGGTAGCCTCATACTCTGAAACACTGTGTTTTTCTCCTTTAATTAAACTAAGGAATTTCATCTTCATTTTGGTACGTTGCTAATGAGGGAAATATTTCTCTAAGAATATTTACTTAATATCCTTCCATTACATATCGTTTATTTCTTCTTCCTTAGTGTTTTTCGGGATTAAGGACCTCCATTGATCAGCATCACCCTATAGACAATAAGCTACCAACACTACCTTTTCATCATCATTGCATCTTAATGCAATGAATCTCATTTAAAGGGACTTTATCCACTACTCAGCTTCCACTGGATTAGTATCCCCACTAAAATATTTGGTGCTTCTACCATATATAACAATCCAACATAGGTGTAGCAATGTTATTCATCACAACATATGTTTTTTGTCCCAATATTGTCATGATTTAATCTGCTCCAACATTTTCTATGTTTACATTCTCTATGGGGAAATCCCTACATTGTCCACAAGTATTGATTACCCTTCTTGTATTGGGCACCATTTCTAAATAATGAAATACACCATATTATTTAATGGATCCTAATTTATAATCATGACTAGGAATGTACATTGCATAAATTAAAATTCTAAGCATTGGTAATCTCATAGACATGGTTTCTCTGAGAAAAATTCACATTACGATCCTTCATAATGGATTATAAATAAATTTATAATTATCCTAATAAAATCCCCCAGGAGTGTCAATACCAAGAGTGCAACATGTACTGTTGTCATTTATCTGGATACCTCTGGTCAAGCCCAAAACTCCTTGTCGAAGTTTTCACTCCTAGGTACATCTGTACCAAATCCACCCTTACCTATTTGTATAAAAATATGGATTTAAATTCTAATAAGATCCACATAATCTATTCCTTACCAAAATTATAGGACAGTCTTTTATATTTTTTCGCAAATACTACCTTAGAAATTTGTTCCCTAATCTAAAATTTGTAGTCTAGTTTCCAAGGATTCTACTAAACTTCCTTTGATACCAACTGTAATGGCCCAACCCCTCTAGAACAGAGCCGGTGAATTTAAAATTACATTGGCATGGTTAGAAAGAATCCTATCTCAAAAGAACCATCAGTTTAGTAGTATTTACAACAATATATACCTAGATGTAAATAAAATTACACTGTAAAAGGTAATGAAATACAATAAAAAACCCAAAATAATTAAATCAAACCATGAGAACTCAATAAATATTATCTTCTTCATAACCTATAGAGGGTAAAAAAATTAAATAGGTGACCTCAAATGCTCAGTAAGGGTTAAAAATATCAGAATGATGAATCAATAATAATTGAATCATAAACCAATATGGCGTGGTGAATTAATAAAAAACACACGCCATTAATAAACTGAGAAAGAGCATGCATCCATATATTTTTTCATAGTGAAAAACACATGGATAGTAATAAATAAAAATTAATAAAGAGAAAAATTAGTAATTTGATACCATGTATCTAGAACATGAAACCATAATACTGTTAAAATGGTTTAGTTTTTTGGGTAGAAGTCCGTCTGATTTTTGGAAACAAACTCAAAGGGTTTTTCGTCAAAATGATTGTCTCATGAGACCATTCGATCCATGAAGGGGAAATAGAGGGCCCCAACCTCCATTGAATGACAAAAAACATATTTATATATTTTTTTAATACCAGATCTATATGCCTTTTAAATATCCATATAGAGTAGAGGATTCTGATTCATCGATATTTCCATAGTTAATACAACATTCCAAATAAACACCATATATTAAATGAAATATGTTTTAGAAAATAAACATATCCATGAAATGAGAATATGGATATTTAGTAGAAATTTAATTTCAAATTTAAATTGATCTCAAATGGGTAGTAGGTACACCACATAAGGAGTATTAGGTGCACAATAGAAAGTTAGTCACAACGAAATGGAATTTGAGACAAAGTCCCTTCTCACAATGTATTTAGTCAAATCATATGACCAAAACATAATAAAAATCAAATTAATCATTTAATACAATGAATATAAATTTAATCATGATATTATATTAAACAATGGTAGTAAACATACTCCACATTCAACAAATAAGAGGCAAAGAATGGAAATCTCACGGAAATGAAAGTGAGATGAGAAAACCCCTTAAGAATATTTTGGCATGGTAACATGTGTTCTTATGAGAGATTAATGAGAGGTAAAGGAATATATAATTATTTTTATTTCATAAGGGATGTATGGATGATGTTATATAACATACCCCATCATTTAGAATTATAAATAAAAGGACATGACATAATGGGAATTCTTGAATAAAAGTGAGAGAGAGGATCCATTACCAAGAACACATCATTAGATTTAGGAAAATTTAAGGACATATTTATGTGTGATATACATAAACCAAAAAAGTAAAATTCTATATACTGAATAAAATACTAATAGGTCATTAACTCATATTCTGAGAAAATACAAAACTAATGACACTGATGTTTAACAAAATGAATGGAAATTGAGTTAAGATATCCTTAACCATAATCTATAAGGTGTTCATGATTGTTTATAACAACCTGAGTAATAAAATTTATCTTTATTAATTAATAATTCCAGGAGCTTATAAACTTTTAATTTATATTTTATAACCATACTATGTTCATTTATGATCTTTTTGATGGGCTTCATGAGATAAAAATTTAATTTTTTGGAAGCATTTTCTTCCTCAGGTTTTGAAGACCAGTTTACTTGTGTTAATGAATAGAAGTTCATTATAATTTTGGTTAAACATAAATAATTGTAAATATATATTATTAGTGACATTATAAATAATATTATAATGATTTTTGGTTATATATCTGAGGATTATTTATCATTTTGAACTTATTGGTAACTGTTTGGATTAACTTTTACCATTTTGTGCATAATGAACGTGTTTTGTATTATATGTTTGTATTATGAGTGTGTATGGATTTCAGAAGATTTCATAAGTTAAAATACATATATTAAGATTAGGTTAAAACAATAAAAATGTTTCATGACCAGTCTTGAGGATAGTAATTCAAATTAAAAACCCATTATACTTGAGTGTCATAAATTAACACATTTCAGATGATTTTTTCATTTATAGTATAAAAGGTGGGGAAAGGGGAGATGATTATGAAATATTATATCAAAATAATGAAAATTCATAACATTTAAGGTACTAGAATTATCAGAAAATTTTGATGAGGTGGGGTGAGAAAAGAGAAACAAAATAAGAAAACATTGTATTGAATTTGAATGAAAAGAGAAGAGAGGTTCACATCATGAGTACTCCTCCTTTAGAAACGCCTCAAGACCTTTGTTTTGGGCCTTTTAATGAGACTAGAAGGCCTTGGACGTGGGTAAAGGGCTTGGGAATGTTATTTTTTTAGAATTTAGGAAAGGCGTGAAGCTTGAGTGGAGTGGGAGGAAGAGGGCATGAGGGAGGTTTATACAGTGGAGAGGAGGAGGGATTTTACATTATTTTAATTATAATTTTAATATTTTTTTCAATTATATTAATATTATTGATTCATGTGACCCGGAATAGTAATAATGGAATTTGAGTTTGAACCAAGTGTGATTAAATCATCCTTTTATCACATATTATGCATTAAATCAAGTATTTAGAATTTATCGTAATTTATTATATTTTACTATTCATAAAAAATTCATGTATTTTAGAATAATTCCAAAAAACAACGTACCTAATTTTCGATGCATAGAATCCAAAAATTAACTCCATTTTTCAAAAATAATTTTCTAATTAAGATTAATTTAATTTTAAATTAAATTTATTATTTAATTGATAAATATAAAAACCTAAAATATTCATCTTCATTTTTAAGGTGCCTAAATTTATTTATACATTCATGGGTATGGAAACCATTAATAAAATTAATGTTAATATTCATAAGGATAAGTTACTATTCATAAGGGTATGATACTATTCGTATGTGTATGTTACTATTCATTGAAAATTATGTTAATTCTATCATACTCTAAATATCATCCTGATCACAACTGTGCATGTCTGTTTTTCTAAATTCAAAACCCAATAAGATAAATTTTAAGCATAAAGTTTATATTATGACTATCCATTAAATAAAAAACTTTGTTTTCAATGAAACACAGTTCATTATGAAATATAGGCAATCTAATGAATATAATCTATTTAAGAGAATCATACCTTAAAATGTTGGGGTGTTATATCTATGCTCCTACAGAAGATTCTAGTGCTTAATGTCTTAGAATTATACTATTGTAAGGTATTTATGATATCTCTTCCACCATGATGTCCTAATGACCTTATTTAGAAGATAAATTATCATTTTCCTATTGTTTCTGTTGATTTGGATGTTTTCACAAATATTCCATCTTCCAGATGCCCAGTTTAGAATGGATATTACTCGGAATTAATGGAAAACATCCTTAGTGATATACTAATTAAATGAGGTAGTACAAAATTGAATGATGTACTGGATATTAGAATAATCCCTCCATCGTTAATTAAGAGTATTAGTAATAACAATGTATATCTATTTATCTACGGCCCTGAGATAAAGGAGGTACTCATTATTTTGTTTTTGGGATATTCTCATAAATAAATTATAGGTGGGGATATGCACAACAATCATTATCATAGTATTCCTCTGATGGGGCATGAGCTAAGGATTTAGGTACTAGATTCTATGGTGTGTGTCCAACAGGTTCAGAATAGCACCTTTAATTTGAGACTACAGAAACACAATAATTTTCATTTAGAAAAGGAGGTGTTGGGTGGGTGACGTCATTATTTTCTTCATTATGTCCCTAGATTCTATAGAAGAGGATGCTAATGTTTGATGTTTTAATGATTCCATTCACATTAATTTCTAGGAGTTTAGAGAACTATTCATGGGATAATAAAAAACTAAAAAACCTATTAGTTTAATATCATAGTTAATAACATGTTCGATCTATCACATTCATTTTAAAAAGATTCATATCTTGTTCAACATTGTTTTACCCTTAGTAAAAATTGATCAATAATCATGTCACATTATTATAATTCTATTAAGAATTAGATTCCTTTGATATTCAGTCAAGTGGAATTCTCTAATGATACATTAAAATATACCTAGGTTGATATGTTGGGATGTTGGACTAATATTAAATTTTTAGAGGGAATTATTACATAATATAAGACTCTATAATAGATTTAAGTAAAAATGCAAAATCATTACCAAATTCTAGTATACTCTTATTTACCTTTATACTTCTGAATAATCATTGATGAGAATCATTATTAAAATATATAATTATAAAAGTTTCCCCATAAATTTGAACATCCATATGTATTATAATCACACCATTGATGGAGGCATTTGAATGTATGAGTGGTTTTTTATTATTCCCTAATTTATTTATTATGAAGTGGACAAATATAGATATATGTGAACTCTTTATTTTATCTTCATCCAATGAGATGGTCAGTGTTATGATAATGGGGTTAGGGCCACAAGAGAGGCTTCCAATGAATCCCACAAATGTAAATAAATTCCCAAATTGTTTGATTCATCCAAATGGGACATGTAATACCTATTATGGTCATAAGTAAAGGACCATAGTAGATATTTTTAATTATAGGTATTCAAGACCTTTTACTAGTAGTTTTATGTCATACAAAGTATAGTACAATGTATAATATTACCATCAATTGATACTTTGGGAATTATATATGAGAATAATTTTCATGTTAAAGGTAAATGAAATATTGTCTAATGAGCTTGGAGTCATTACATGAGTAATATAACCTTATATAAAGGATGGAGACTTTTGATAGAGGGGAAATATCTCATAATAAATGATATAAACTGAAGATAAATAGAACCATAATAAACCAAATCCCCCCTCTAATGAATATGGACATTGTGGGACGATGTATAAAATTTCTGGAAGAATGTTTTCTAATGAGGATGGATTCATGGAGTATATTGTCCTTGGAAATTTAAATTTATGTAATAGAGTAATTGTGCATTCTTTAATTAGTAATATATCCCCATTAGAATTGTATATATGTAATATGGTCATAGTGAATTAATTATACCTATGTATTTGAGAGAATTAAACCTAGTAAATTAAAAAATTTACTCGTGATGAATGTGGTTTTTTGAGGTTATAATTTTGAATATTTTTGGTTTTATACCTCAAATAGTTATTATACATATCATTTTTAGTAAGAATAAATGCCACCTTTTTTGAGTGACATTGATTATGGTTATGTGATAAGATTTTAATATTTGGAATAATATCATATAGGGCATTTGGTATTGTGTAGTTTTAAATCATTAAATTGAATTAAATTTTGTTATTTAGGTTAATATTGTTGATTTAATGCAGATTATGTAGGGGATTACATTAAAATGCTATTGCACTTACTATAGAGTAGTGGATGGTGAAATAATATTGGACCCATAACAGAAATTTCCATAAATGGAATATATGTTCGGTATTTCCCATGACCTACATATCATATGATTAATAATGGAGAATATTTGAGGAGGGCTTAAGAATTAGTATGAGTTAGCCAAATATCGGTTTCCTTGTCCTTTCTATGATTCAAAATGAGTAAATTTTAAATGGGAACATGATTTTTACTTAACCATCAATTTGAAGCCCACTCCAATATGTCTCTATAATTAGATTTGGGAGAATATATGGGAAAATTACCCCATGATACAACATTTATATAACCTCGTGATTGGATCCATTATTCAAAAGGGAGTAAATAATCAACTCTGGGGTTTTTCCTATATTGGAGTAAAATTCACATGTCTCTTTTTATGAATCCAGTTTAAAATAAATGGTTCCAAAGATGATATTCTTTCCTAGGCTATGTATATTTCACGTTTTTGTATTTGACCAAGAAATGTAGGTTCCCCTGAAAGAGACTTGGGTAATGGGATTCTCTACCATAGATGATGGGTGTTAGTGGTATGCATGTTTTGAATTGTGAATGGTTCATCCTAATGTAGGGTAAATGTACACTTCACCATAGTATTTAATAGAATATTTATTTTGTATAAAAATGTCCAAAAAATATGTTTAACCCTCATTATTCGAGTTAAATGAGCATCCCAAATGATTATAGAGAGAATTGGAACCCTATTGATGGTAATGAAAAAAGGTATCCAAGTGATTATATGGTTATATGGTTCTAATGTGATGACAGTTAGAAGTGTCTCCCTACGGTTCCGTAGGTGAAGTGTACCCCATAGATTATAGCCTGATGTTGAATCCTTGGTATCATTGAGAGAAGTTGGAAGCCTGTTAGAAATTGTTTGAAGTGATTCTCTAGAGATTGTTATTTGGTACAAATTCACTTTAATCATTGGAGGTATCCATAAGTATATTTCTTTAAATGGATCCTTAGTGTGTCTCTTTATAAGGGTTCATCAAACTCATGTTGGTGAACTATGGAGAATGTAATATCTCAAAAAGGGACTTAATACACTATACCTTCAATAAACAAAATTAATATGTATTTTGGTTCTACAGCCATGGATTTAGTTTTTATTTTCTATGTATAGAATAATAATGATGGAATAAAATTCTAGGGTGAGAATAAATCTTAGTATTCTCTTCATCATTGAAAGAGTCAAAATGGGAAGTTTGTGGGTCTTTTTTTAGAAAAAAGGGGTGTTTATAGATTATCTGTTTTGTGTGTATGATGGGAATACAGTACACCATGGTTGTTCTATTGGGATGAAGAAGTCATGTGTATAGGTTGACCAATTCTTACGGGCTGGGTGAGACTCGATGGTTTAAAACTAAATTCATAGTCTCTTATAAGATAATATTCCTTGAATTTTTATAAGTAATTTTTCCATTTTCATAGCATTCACACTCTTCTTGAAAAAAGAGTTCATCAAGAATGCTTGTACACTGGATTTTCAAGTGGGGAACACGCAACAGATGGTTTTTATAGTGTTCAAGGATTAAATAGTTATGTACATGACTGATCAATTTCATGAACAATGTAATTCAATAAATTATTAATTGAAATTAGAAAACATGAATCAAACATTAGATCAAAACATAATGATTTATTATTTATTTAAGAAGTTAAATAATTACAGTGTGATGGATTTTTTGTTTATTGTTGAATAAGAAAACATATATGCATCATAATCTTGTTAACTAATTGTAATACAATATTGATTCTATCTAGTGATGATCCACATGTGTACAAAGAACCTCTGAGGGTCGTCATAGGAATCATTTAGTCCTACCATAGAGGATCCTAATGTTTGTGTCATTCAATATTCAATCTCTCTGAAATCACTTCGAAGAATGGTAATTTTTATCTATATAGAATCAAGAGGGATAATGGTAGAGGACCACTATACATTAATAAGAGGATTCATGGGGATGGTCTCTATGGGGATTCATATAATTCTACTGAATATTTTTCACACCTAACCAAATGGCTATCATTTTAGTTTTGAAATAATAATAATGGGATTATGTAGTTATAGGGATTGAAAATTGTAATTTCTCACGTGTTCTTATAATTTCATTAATACACATGGAACACCATGTCTATACCAATAACAAAAATATTATTATTTTCTTGGCCTATCAAAAACTAGTGAATTAATTAAAAATTGTTTATATAATATAATTTCTATAAGTTTTTCAAATAAAATTTAATATTTCTTATTTCTTACCAGACCAATAAACATGGTATTTCATTACTCAATTATATTTATTGGTAATTGATTAATGATAATTTGTTTAATAAAGAGATATAACAACATTATTCAAAAAAAAATTAAAAAAAAATTTATTCAGTAAATAGAAAATAAATATTTTAAAAAATTATATTTACAATATATTCTCCTAAATAACTAATGACTTAATATATTAAATCAATAATGATTGAATAATTTTTAAACTATGTATGTAAATAAGATTTATTCTATATTATATATAATATATATTATTTATTATTTAAATAAGAGTTTTGATACAGGTAGTGTGTGGCCCTCAATGAATCATTTTCAATGAAATTTGATAGAACCGCCCAAAGTCTAAGGATAAATTCAAGAAAAACATCATAGAAACCACAAGGAATTATTTTTATGTATCAATGCCATAAATCTTCAAAAATATTCAGAATTTTTATTAAAATCCCTTTATCATGATATATCTAATCAATAAGGTTTCATCATGGTGTCCTCAACCTAGGTGCTTAGTGTCACATTTTTTAATTTCTATAATTGAATGTTTTCATAGAAGAACATAGGTATAGATTTATTTTGGATACATAAATCTCAATAAAAGGACTGTAATATAAAATTACATTAAAATAAAAGAAGATACAAATCATTTATCTCATTGTTCATTAATTCAATATTAATCGTGATGCACCCAATATATCAAAAATATCCCTAAACATTGTCCACATAGTATTCATCAATAAATAAATTTACACAACTAATAATATCCATTATTATTCATCTTAATGTCTATGGAGGAAAATATGATTATCCAAATGATGGAATCTAGTGTCACATGTAATTTTATATTTTCAAATGGTGGTTCATGTTCTCATAATCTCTTACCCTGTAAATTACATTGGGGATAAGCCAAGAGAC
Organism: Viscum album; assembly: GCA_963277665.1. Lineage (NCBI taxonomy): Eukaryota > Viridiplantae > Streptophyta > Magnoliopsida > Santalales > Viscaceae > Viscum > Viscum album. The sequence continues at coordinate 34,492,105 of OY728156.1, forward strand.
AATTCCTCAAGTAACAATGGGTCTCTAATCATACCATCATATATTCTTTTTCTATCAAAAAATAACATCTTTCTATATGAAATATATTTAGGAATATTTTCAATGAACTTTTTGTTTCTAATACTTCCATGGAATTGTTATGAACTTATATTGGGATTGTTACTTGTATGAAATTATCACATAAAATGTCACATATAATAACACTCGTCTAGTAATATGAAATATATAAATATTAAATTAAACAAATTATATTAATATAAATGTTTATATAAATTTTTTATAGAGAAACAAAATATAATATATTCTCACATTTAATATATCTATTTGATAAAAACCATCAGTTCACTAGTTCTCACTTGATAATAATTCTTCTAATGAATTATGTCTTTATTTAAGGGGACTTCCACATTTTATTCTATGTAAACTATGTTAAATATCAATCAAGGGGGGACTTCCACATTTTATTCTATGTACTAAATATTCACCACTATGATAAATATCAATCAAGGGGGGATAATTTTGGAGTCATTTCATTGATTTTTGGTGTGAAATTTAGTACTTCTCGAGATAAACCACTTTGGTATTAACATAATATAATTGGATAGGGTAATTATAGATATGCACCAAATAAATATCATAGAAAATTTGGGATTCCAAATAGCAACTTTTTCCCTTTAAAATGTCCATAAATATTTCTATGTGTATATAAAATTAGAAACAATTTTTACCTTGAAATTTTCCATCTTGTAGGTCATCTCCTAATACTGAAGACATATCCTGAATGTGACACTATCTCATAATGATCTGTTTAAAAGATCTAGTAAGTTTAACCACAAATGATTAGATTATCATCTCCTCTACATTGATTGATGTTATGATTAGGTTTTCTTAGACACTTGATGATATCCATTTTCTTTTAGATCAGCTTGATGTCTTACTAACCTGATAAAATAATATCAACAATCAACACATTTACATAAAATAAAATAAATTAATGATATTGTTAAATATGATTATGGGATCCTAGTCATTGGATTGTTATCTACTTGTGTATGAGGACACAATTTCTTGGACGGATGTACACTATTTGAACATGGAATGAACCCTATATTGGATTGTTTTATGGAAAACCTATTTAGTATCTATTATGTGTATTAACAATAAAATATTCCATGAATCCTATTCATTATATAAAGAAGAATCATAATAAATAAAATTTAGTCTACATCACCAAATTCATTAAAAAAAACACCTTTTCAACCTGTCCTTATCTAACTGTAAAACTAGTAAATTTTTATCCAATAAGTAATATGAAATAAACATGTACTACTAGGATAATGGAAACAATCCCACTAAACTAATCCTAATAAAATTTGTCACATTGAACCCTAATGAAGGAAAATTTTTTATAGCTTCATAAAAAAAATACTCATGATATAGTTGATTACTTCAATAAATAATTCGATCATTATAACTTGAAAACCTTTTTGAAATTAGTTGGAGTAAAAAAATATTTTATTAGTGCCATATAAAAATCTTCTTCAAGGGTTGACTTATAAATATTGATTTTCATTTCCATATACCAAACAGCACATATATATATATATATATATTAATTATATATACAGAGTATAATTATGATAAATTTAATCAAGGAAACTACAGATAATGTTTCATTGTCGTCAATTCCATGAAATAGTTTAAACCCTTTATCTACTTGTTATTCAATATAGATATTTACTAAACCTTCCATGTATAGTTTCTTCATGAATACCCATTTACATCCAAAAAGATTCACTTATTATGGATGAAAAACCAAAAACCCAAAATTGTTTAAGATACATGATAACCATATTTAAATTCTTAGACTATTTCCATCTTGCTACTTATAAAAAATATACATCCTCTTTTCCAAATATATGTTTAGTATATTCTGTCATAATTAAGTCACCATTATTGGTTACCGAAAATCCATGTCTTTTTAGTTTGTATCCCTCTCTTGTGATCCTATATAATACATGGGATTCAGGAAAAACTTCTTCGAAACAGACTTGTGTACGTTTTTCAATACAAACTATTCTATATCTCGATCATACACATCATATAATTAAATATTTATCCCACTATCCTTCTTTATAATGTTATCCCTCTCAAGGATGATGGATTTTCCTTGGGAAATGAATTTCTTCTCTATGAGATTATATATATAATATCCATTAGTTCTTATAGGATACTGATAACTATAAACATTATGTCTCATATTGATATGATGTTTCTATAGTTGTCCATACGAAATGTCTCACATCTCCATACACATGTATTTGAAAAAATGAGAATATTTCCACTAACTAACTCTACGGGAATTTTTATAATCATTAGTTGGAACACTCTTAGTGTATATTCTATAGAATTTAATTTATATTCACAAAATTTTAATAGAATATTCAAATCGATCAACATTGTTCTTATAATGTCATGCAAGGAACATTTATTCCCTTTAATAACACTAACTATTGTGTATGTGTAGAGTTAGTTGAGGTAGAATCTAATTCTCCCATAGAAAATCGATAATATATTGGTTAAGAAATTAGCCAACCCAATCATATCAATGATTCATTATCTTGATAACAATCTAGTTCTCAATAAAATTCTTAAAATATTTTAATTTCTCTAAGGTATTGGACTTATACCTTATCATTCATCTATGTTAATTTTAGTCATGTAATCAACAAAAGTTATTATGTATGAATATACACCTAGAGATTTTACTGGAAAATTTCCACACACATTAGTGTGCATAGATCCTATATAGTTTTTCATCCTTTTACCCTATCAACCAAATGGTGTTTTTCTCTGTTTTTCATTCAAACAAACATGACATATTTCATCTAGTCATATCTCAAACCAGAAAAAACAATCATCCTGATAAAGCATTGTAAGAAATTTATAATTAATGAATCTAATATGTTGATGCCATAGATGAGTATTGTATGATTAATTAAACCGTGATTTTATTATCAATTAATAATATAATTTTTTCATAATTAATTCATGAACAAAGTAATTTATTTTTTTCTTTCTATAATTTTTTTTCTTATGAAAATTCTTTCCTTTTTCTAAATATAAAAATAAAACCATCCATTCCAAAGAACGAATGAATGAATAATTTATTAGAGATGATTGGAACCAAATAATTTTTTTAAACCAAAATATTTATAAATTTAATCAATAGTTAGTAGTCTCTAGAGGAAAAAAACCATCCATTCTCTATTTTCTACTTAAATAACCACCTTTCTAATGAAAATATTTCAAAATCTAGATCATTTTTTCATTTTGTAATAAATTTTAAAACCAAAAGCTATATATAATACCCAATGTTTATATATGGAATGATTATAATCAATAATGAAAAGACATTTTACTTACCCTTCCATATGGGTTTAGTTAATTTCATGTAGCCCAACATTCCACATATAAAAAACCCTATAAATTTTTTATTTTCCTACATTTTGATATTATTCTTCTTGGTGGGATTATTCATGGGTGATTTCAAAATACTATGAGTCATGGGTAACTTTAACTTGTTAGGAATTTTATTTTTCAATATATATGATTTAGTTTTATGACACCTAATTACATTTCAACATGGAGAATGAAAGTATGAAATTACCAAATATTCATCTCCCCATTTTTCATGATGTAATTCCCAATTAAATTATAAACTGAATTATATAGTGGGGAAAGGATTTTATATATGTACAAAACATGAAAATATTTATTTTACAGGATCTATAAGTTCTCTATGTATCCAATAATCTCGAATGCATGAGGCCTAACAAGTGCTGACACCACAATCCTTCATAAGAACAATGTGTTGGAGGTATCATCTCTCCCTTTATATCCTTATCATGGTATATATCATGAATGTGTGAAATTATAATATAAAAAACCATTTCCTCATTGTTTTGAGGATCATTTTACATGGGCGGTAGTATAAAACATTAGAAAATTTTGGTATTATTAAAATGTTTATCATGTTAATATAATTCCTTCTCACTGGTCTCCTGAGAGACATTATAGAATGGGGGATTACTCAATATATAATTTCACTTAATTTTTTTGAATAATTCCCATGTGAATTTTCCAATCATATAATTTAATTTCTACAATAAATTTTACCCTTCTAATGTATGGATAATAGTGATATAGTTGATATAATTTTTATTTTAATTTATTAAATTAAAAAATATCTTCTTTTTAGTACTCTATCAATGATATAAAATTATATAATTAATATTAAATTTATTAATCCCCAAATATTTTACCAAAACCCAATATCCCTCTTGATTTGTTTGAGAACATCCTTTAACATAAATATTATTGTCAGAATACCCTCCCACCAAATATGCCCCTCCTGAGATGGCAATGGTGAAAGGGAGATAATGACCCCTAAGTCCTGCCTCCAGTAGGACCTAGGGTGGCGACTAGCACCAAGGGTATGAGTTTTCACAATATGGGAGGCATTGCCTTTTTTATTATTTAAGATCGTGAAATAGGACAAGTCACCCACAAAAATGAACCACACGGCCCTAGTAATCCTCCTGGAAACCTGAAAGTAAACATAGGGTGAGCATACAAGTATACTCAGTCGGGAAACCTAAAGCTCTCATGCACAAGTGGGGAGACATCCTAATGTCCCGTGAGAATAGCAAAAGAAACCAAAACCTAACAAGGAATTCTATCCACCCAACCTCACCATCCAAACTCACTGAAAACATAATCACAATCGGCAGTAGTATATAAGAACAAGTGTATTGGGTACCCCACACCATTTTCCCCCACTAGCTCGCTGATCTTCCTAACGGCAAACATCCTGACGCTACCACAATCTTCCTGCCCGCACACACCTAGGCCTCACAACCTTGTATCCCGCCCACACACACATGGGCCTCGCAACCACGTATCCTTCCCGCACAGATCTAGGCGTCACAACCACGTATCCCGACCGCACACACCTGGGCCTCACAACCACGTATCCCACCAGCACACACCTGGGCCTCATACTGAAGGTTCTTGGGAAAAAGTAAAACCTGACCGAAGAGTCCTGGGCTAAAACACCCCAATCAAAACCTACCTGAAGAGTCTTGGGTGTACGGTCTCCTCAAGCCATCACAGCCTAGGGAAGAAAGAGGAGGAAGGAGATAGTATCTAAGGGGAAAACCCATCTCCCATAAAATGGGAGTGTTCGGCACTAAGTTCTCAACATGAGTGGGGTGTGATAAAACACAAAGATACAGATATATATATATATACCAAACACTCAGCCCAACCTATGGCTTTTAACATAAAACTAAGCACGTTCCTCAGCACTGCTACTACAAAGCATGCATAAAACAAGAAACCCCAACCCCATTTAGGTTTTCATGTTTCAACAGAATCTGTTAATTAGTTCCTTAACTACTAGGAAACTATTCTCAACCAACCACATCGATCATTCATAAAGCATATCCCTACCATCCACAGATCAAGTTTGGAAAACACAAGCAACACAACCAAGTCTTTCTTATTATCCAACCAACCCCATTAACTATTATTCCCATTCCATTACCAAGCCCCACCATTCATTAACTATTCCACTTTTATTTATTAAACACAACACATAGTTCGTTCACATTCAAACCCATCCCTGTAGCCCCGCTGCCAACCACCATAACCACAAACACACCGTACATCATCATCCCTTGATACCGTTCATTGTAGCCCCGCTACCCATCACTAACATAGCATTCATACCAACCCACAACCAAGCCAACCACAGCCCCTCTACTCACCTGATCAACAACAACCCACAAAAACACCCCCTTCACATAAATTATCACCAACAACACCCACATGTTCATTATTTCAAGTTACTTCAACCGGGGTGATCACACGAGGGTTCTAGAATTTCATTTAATCTGCCAAATTTACGTGATTAACCAATTTCCACATTCCATGAAGTTTACATCCATAAAAAATCTAGAAAGATAGGGTAGTATTTAATTGTGCAAGAAAAGACCCCCAACGACTGTGATTTTCAGTAGGCATAAGCCTATTCAATTCACAACATAATATCACAGGATATAGAAAAAGTAATAGTAATCACAACTTCTCATCCCCATTATATAATCCATTTATTATCGTTATTAATCTAGTTCAAAACTGTTTCATGTAAACAAGAGGACACCCACCCCGCATGATGCACAATTTAGACAGATGAAGGTAAGACCCCTACCTCAACAGGTTCTGATCACAACTCTCCCCCGTATCAACTTTAGAAGACGTCCGTCAGCGTTCGTCGCTTCTGGAAAACCCCGGCAAAGCCTCTTCATTTGGAATCTTGGTAGAAAAAGAAAACAGATCCAAGCCCATATGTTTTTCCTTGTTGTTATGATACTGTGGCCTCTTCCGGATTGTAAATCGGAGCTCGTACGAAGAAATTATGGAAGAAAAATGAGCCTTCGAGTCTCTTGTGGGAGCTCTGCTCAGAGGAAAGTGGAGGAGAAGGGTGTGTTGAAAAGGAGGAGGAGACCCCTCCTTTTATTGGTGTTAAAAAAAGCACACGGAGTGTACATTATGGTACACAGCGTGTACTTGGCCATTTCACACGGCCACCACACGGCTTCCAACACGACCTTCAACACGGCACGCGGCCGTTGACTCATCAACACATGGTTTGAAGGTAACGCGTACACGAGGAGCAAATACACGGTGTGTAGTATTGGGTACACAGTGTGTACCCATTTATTTCACACGGCAAGGACACGGATCCAACACGGCACGAGGCTGTTGACTGGTCAACACACAGTTTGACGGTAACGCGTACGCGAGGAAGGACTACACGGCGTGTAGTATTTGGTACACGATGTGTACCCATTTTTTTCACATGGAAAGGACACGACCTTCAACACGGGGTATAACCGGCAAGGGGGTACACGGCGTGTACTCACACTACACGGCGTGTACTTTCAAAATTCTGAAAAGTTTTGGAAAAGTCCATTTACCCTCCAGAACACTTCAAGACCCTCTTTTTTTACAAAGGAATGGGCCGGAGTAGTTCGGGCCATTACATCAGATGCCTCTTAAAACATTATCATCCTCGAGAATTCAAAATCCCACCCAGAGGAACCCAATACGATACCTCATAGGGACCTTGTTATAACAGGAACCCAACCATCAACCCTAATTATAGGCGTTAGGAATTCCTTCTCCTATGTTGAGAGATTGTTCGCTTTAGGCAGCACTGACTTGCCTTCTCAGGTTCAATCGCATCCTCATTAATGCATCCCGATTAAGAATTGGGTCTTCCCACTTCCATACATTAGGATTTTTCCAACTTATACTACCTCCAACACCACACAACCAACACACTGCACGAACATGTGGTTTGGGGAAATTCCTTCGCCTATGTCGAGATATTTTCCGCTTTAGGTGGCACTTACTCTCCCACATAGGTTCAATCGCATACTCATTAATGTGTATCGATTAAGGATTATGTTTTTTCCTTTTTCCCACATATCTTGACATGCTACACACTACCAGAGAACATGGAAACAAAAGGTCTCATAACCGACAAGCCAAGCATTCCATATATAAAAGGTACAGAGTATAACATCAAAACAATGCTCAGAAGAACAAGGAAACCACAAGTCAAAAAAACTCCGGGTACTGAGCGCGCATCTAGGTCTCCCGCTGCCAAGTGCTCTCCTTGAGGCCGCCATGCCTCCACAACACACAAATGAAGGCAATGGTTCATCCACGAAGCACCTTCTCTTTACTATCTTCGATTCTAACTGGTCTTTCCTCAAAGGTCATGTCATCTCCCATATCTAACTCTCCCCAGTCGATAATGTGATAATCGTCATGTAAGTACCGAAGAATATGGGAGATGTGGAAGACGTCATCAACCTTCTCCAACTGAGGTGGTAGGGCCAGCTGATATGCCACCTCGTTGACTCGCCTCAGCACCTCGAAAGGTCCGATGAACCTAGGGGAGAGCTTAATCCCCTTCCCAAACCTCCTCTGCCCCCGTCGAGGGGAAACCTTCAAGAACACATGATATCCCACCTCGAACACCAAGTCCCTCCTCCGACGATCAGCAAAAGACTACTTTCGGTCCTGAGCTACCTTCATCCTCTCACATAAAAGCTAGACATTAACTGTGGTTCTTTGTACTAAATCCGGCCCAAGAGCACCAATATCACCATCCTCTGCCCATCAAATGGGTGAGCGACATGGTCTTCCATACAAGGCCTCAAATGGTGCCATGCCAAATAGTAGATTAGAAGTTGTTGTTGTATGAAAACTATACTAAATGCAAGTTTCGTACCCATGATCCTTCGAAATCCAGAACGCATGCTCGCAGCATGTCCCCCAATGTCTGGATAGTCCGCTCTTTCTGCCCATCGGTCTGGGGATGGAAAGCAGTGCTAAGGCATAGCTAGGTTCCAAAAGCATGTTCTGACCCCCTCCAAACTCATGAGGTAAACTGAGTATCCCAATCTAAGATGATAGTCTTCGGAACTCCATGAAAACACACCACCTCGTCTATGTACCTCTGTGCTAAGGTACTCACCGGGCCCAACTCTTTAATTTCTAAGAAGTGGGCTGATTTTGTCAGTCGATCCAGCACTACGTAGATAGCATCATAACCTCCACGAGCTCTGGGTAGTCTTGTGACAAAGTCCATCGAGATGTCATCCCACTTCCACTCGGGGACATCTAAAGGATGCAACAAACCACTAGGAACACGATGTTCAACCTTCACTTACTGACATACTAGACATTTATCCACAAACTCTGCCACTGCCCGTTTCACCCCGAGCCACCAAAACTATTCCCTTAGGCCTCAGTACATTTTCAAAACTCCCGGATGTACTGCCAAGGCTGAGCTATAAAACTCATAGAGAACTTCGTCACACATCGCCTCTGGAACAAACAACCTTCCATGTAAAAGCATCCAATGTCGGCTGTCCTCTGACCATCCTTCTGGAGCATTTCCCTGATCAACACGATCCCGCATCACTTCTGCCTCAGAGTCCCCCCACTGAGACTCATCTACCTGCTGCGACAAGGAGGACTTCACCGTCATCTAAAACAAACAGCCACTAACACCCTCTAACCTCGCTTCCAAGTGAAAGGAATCCAACTCTCCCATCGCTTTCTATGCATATGTGGATTCCCAAACAACTTCTCTATGCGACTTCTTGCTTAGGACATCAGCCACAACGTTTCCCTTACCTTCAGTGTAAGAGATCTCGAAGTCATAGTCTTGGTGGAACTCAACCCATTTGCATTGACGTACGTTCAAGTCATGTTGAGAGAAGATATAATGTAAGCTCTTGTGATCTGAGAAGACCACAAAGCCCTATCCAAAGAGGTAATGTCGCCACAACTTTAGTGCGAACACTACTACTGCAAGTTCGAGGCCATTGGTGGCATAGTTACGCTAGTGAGGGAGCAACTTCCTAGACCCATAACAGATCACTCCCTTATTCTACATCGGTACGCACCCCAAACCAAGTCCCGAGCATCACAAAACACCTCATACAACAACCCTTCCACTGGTAACCTAAGTACGGGAGCACTGACCAACTTATCCTTCAGGTAGTCGAAAACTTTCTGGAACTGCTCGCTCCATAGGAAGACCTAGTTCTTCCTAGTCAAAGTTTTCAGTGGAGCATCAACTTGAGAGATGTCTGAAACGAACCTCCGATAGTAACCTGCTAACCCCAGGAATCTAAGAACTTCTGCCACACTCTTGTGTGCTACCCAAGAAACAACTGCCTACACCTTCGACAAGTCCAGTGACACTCCATGCTAAGACACCACGTGCCCAAGAAAGTGTACTCCTTGTGTCAAAAACTTACACTTCGACAATTTACCAAAAAGTTGGTGGTGTCGAAGGAGTTCCAAGACTGCCCTTAGATGGTCAATGTGCTCCTCCTCTGATCATGAGTAGATCCGGATGTCATCGATAAGAAAAATTATGAACCAGTCCAGAAACTCTCGGAAGACAATGTTTATAAGTCCCATGAACACAGCTGGTGCATTCATAACTCCAAACGGCATCACTACAAACTTGAAGTGTCCATACCTACACCTGAAATCCATCTTCGAGATGTCAATGTCCTTCAGCCTCAGCTGAGGATATCCCGATTGTAGATCAATATTAGAAAACCAACCTGCTCCCCTCAGCTGGTCGAAGAGATCATCTATCCTTGGGAGGGGGTAATGGTTCTTGACCTTACCTGGTTCAACCTTCGGTAGAATATTCATAGCCTGAGACCACCATATTCCTTCTTCAAGAAAAAAACTGGAGCACCCCATGGCGACAAATTGGGTCGAACAAAACCCTTCTCCATAAGATCGTCAATCTGAATCCGCAACTCCTGCAGATCTGAAGGTGCCATCTGATAAGGGGCCATCGAAATTGGATGGGCACCAGGCTGAAAGTCTATCCCGAACTCAACATCACATCGGAGGGGGGGGGGGTAGAGTCACAACCTCCTCAAAAAAACAACGAGGAACTCCCCAACAACATCTGTGACATCCATCATCTCTACATCAGATGGAACCACTGATAACCCGCCTAACAGAGAAAGGAGAGGCTCCACCAGCAGGATTCCCACCTGATAGCTCCTCTCAACAACAAAAGATACATGCTTCCCGTCCACGTCGGAGAACATGACTCTTCTCCAGAATTAGTCGATAATGGAACTAACAGAAAACAACTAGTAAATGGCTATGATGACATCGTATGGCTGCATATATAACAGAAGAAGGTCCCCACTAGACTGATGTGGTCCCAACATCATCCCACATCCCCAGCAAACACAAGATATGTTGTTCTGGCATCCAACTAGTCTACTTATCACTAGTGGTATGGAAATTCTCTCTATGTCTTGTCCCAAATCATGGGCTAGACCAGGTGCACCAAAGGAGTGTGAATCTCCTGAATCGAACAATGTAGACACAAGAGTGCTGAACAATCAAATCGTACCTCGTACCACCTCTGGTCCAGCTGGAGCTGTCAGCTCTACTACGTGAAACTGTGCACGCCCAGCTCCTCTGCCTCTCTGATGTCGTCCACCTCTCCGACCATGCCCTGGTCGAGGTCCTTGAAGAACACCCTAAGTTCAGCCTCCTTCTGAACAGTCTTCCCTCGAGGGAGCATGGTCCTCCTGCTATTGGAAGGGCCTCGCCAGAATCTGGTGCTACGGAGGTGGGCGCTGAACCTACCCACCACCATTATAATGATCTCGGGTCGGGCACCGACTCTGAATCTGCCCGAAACCTCCACAAGAAAAACACTTCGGTCCTGGGCTCGTGGAAAAGGGATGAGGACCTGAAGATCTGAACTGGAACTGCTGGGGCCTACTCCCCACTGGCTTGAACCTTGGAGGTCACGTCGTAGGATACCTGCTACTGACTGCCTTCCCCTTCGACAAACCTGGCTGAAACCCCTCATGTGGTGCACCTCCCAGTGAGTGCATCATCTCTACAACCTCTTCCTTCTTCTGTACTTCAAAGTATGTCGGAAGGGTGAAGGGGGTGATAGAAAACTGGTGCGAAGGACGAAGCACCTCCTCCAAACGTCTCGCCTGAGACTCATCATCTGGAAAGAGATCTGGATCAAAGCCTAGGAGATCCTTAAACTTGATCCCCAACTCTCGTACTGACGTACTCCCATGTTGGAGGTTGAGTAACTCCTACCACTTCTCGGCCTTGATCCTGTAAGAAAGTAATTCCTCTCAGAATTCCTTCTCAAAGTCAGCCCACGAAACCTCTGCCTCTATCCTCTCTCTAAGGTAGATAATCCACCACTGTCACACTGCACCTCTCAGCTGACTGACTGCTAGGGGAAGCCAGTACTCCCTCGGAGAACGGATCATGGTAAAATCTATCCCTAGCTCCTCAATCCACCCATTTTTCTCCGTATCCGAAGTACTACCCTCGTACTTCTTGAGGGTTTTCTGCTGGATAGAACGAAGATTCTTCTACCACTGGCTATCTTCCTCCACTCGGTCAATCCTCAACTGATCGACCACCCGGATCTGCTAGGCCTCGGCCGTCTGAGTCACCCGGGGATGACGTCTAAGTACCATAGCTGTACGGTAAACAAGGATCGTCAAATCCCAATTAGTAAGGAAATTTCTCAAGGTTTTATTTTATCACATTATTTCAATTTCTTTCCCAGAATTCCCAAATCAAGTAAAAAAACAATCATGATGATTCATGTACCTTCCCTAGGGTCTCTACCCTGCAATCAATGTGGTCTCACTTCGTCGTTCGGTGGGCACAAAGTCCTTACATCGGATCACGGGGGGCCTAAAATCTCGTGTCCTAGCTAGTCTTCCTTGGCCTATGTCATGCACCAAGATTAACCAACACTGTTGTCCTACCATCCCATGCAATCCTCACTGCGCCTAACTTCAGACTCCATCATATCTCTCAACCATCACCTCTGATACCATTCTGTCATGACCCCCTACCACCAAAGATGCCCCTCCTGAGCTGGCAATGGTGAAAGGGAGATAACGACCCCCGAGTCCTGCCTCCAGAAGGCCCCGGGGTTGCGACTAGCACTAAGGGTATGAGTTTTCACAATATGGGAGGCATTACCCTTTTTATTATTTAAGATCAAGAAATAGGACAAGTAAACCACCAAAAAGAAAAAGTTCATGTGTATAGAAATAAACCCAAACCAATCCCTTGTGCATGTTTAAATAGTTCTGAAATAAGGTACAAGTACAAAGAAGCTCAAAAATTACAATACCAAAAGAAACAAGTATTGAAAACTATAGCAACTCCAACTGTCCCAACTAGTAGGGTCCCGCACAGCCCTGGTAGTCCTCCTGGAAACCTGAATGTAAACTTAGGGTGAGCATACAAGTATACTCAGTAGGGAAACCTAAAGCTATAATGCACATTTGGGGAGACATCCTAATGTCCATGAGAACAATAGAAGAAACCAAAACGTAACAAGGAATTCTATCCACCCAACCTCACCATCCACACTCACTGAAAACACAATCACAACAGGAAGTAGTATATAAGAACTAGAGTATTGGGTACACTGCACCATTTTCCCCAACTAACTAGCTACTCTTCCTAATGGAGAATGTCCTCACACTACCACACTCTTCCCTCCCACACACACCTGGGCCTCCCAACCACGTATCCCGCCTGCACAGACGTGGGCCTCGCAACAACGTATCCCGCCCGCACACACTTGGGCCTCACAACCACATATCCTGCTCGCAGACACCTGGGCCTCACAACAAGGTATCCCGTCCGCACACACCTTGGCCTCACAACCACTTATACCACCCGCACAAACATGTGCCTCACAACCATGTATCCCTCACGCACACACCAGGGCCTCATCCTGAAGGTTATTGGGAAAAAGTAAAACCTACACGAAGAGTCTGGGGCTAAACCACCCCAATCGAAACCTACCCGAAGAGTATTGGGTGTAAGGTCCCCTCAATCCATCACAGCCTAGGGAAGAAGGAGCAGGAAAGAGCTAGTAACAAAGGGGAAAAAACCCTCTCCCATGAAATAGGAGTGTTCGGCACTAAGTGCTCAACATGGGTGGGGTGTGATAAAACACAAAGATAAAGATATATATATACCAAACACTCATCCCAACCTATGGATTCTAATAGATAACTGAGCACGTGCCTCATCACTGCTACTACGAATCGTGCATACAACAAACACCCCCAACCCCATTTAGGTTTTCATGTTTCAACAGAATCAGTTTATTAGTGCCTTAACTACTAGGAAACTATCCACAACCAACCACATCGATCATTCATAAAACATATCACCGCCATCCAAAGATCAAGTAAGGAAATCACAAGCAACACAACCAAGTCTTTCTTATTAACCAACCAACCCCATTAACTATTACTCCCATTCCATTACCAAGCTCCACCATTCATTAAATCTTACACTTTTTTTATTAAACACAACCCATAGTTCGTTCACATTCAAACCCATCCAGGCAGACCTACTGCCAACCACCATAACCACAACCACACCGTACATCATCATCCCTTGATACCGTTCATTGCAGCCTTGCTGCCCATCACTAACATAGCATTCATACCAACCCACAACCAAGCCAACCGCAGCCCCGCTACTCACCTGATAAACAACAACCCAAAAAACACCCCTTTCACATAAATTAACCACAATAGCACCCAAAGCTTCATTATTTCAGTTTAGTTCAACTGGGGTGATCACACAAGGGTTCCATATTTTCATTTAATCATCCAACTTTTTGTGACTAACCAATTTTTAAATTCCATGAAGTTTCCATCCATAAAAAGTCTAGAAAAATAGGGAAGCATTTAATTGCGCATGAAAAGGCCCCCAACGACCGCGATTTTTAGTAGGCATAAGCCTATTCAATTCACAACATAATATCACATGATATAGAAAAAGTAACAGTAATCACAACTTATCATCCCCATTATATAATCCATTTATTATCTTTATTAAACCGGTTCAAAAGTGTTTCATGTAAATAATAGGATACCCACCCCGCATGATGCACAATTTAGAGAGACGAAGGTAATACCCCTACCTCAACAGGTTCTGATCACAACTCTCCCCCGTATCAACTTTAGAAGATGTCGGTCAGCGTCTGTCACTTCTGGAAAAACCCTTCAAAACCTCCTCGGGTGGAAGTTGGGTAGGAAAAGACAACGGATCCAAGCTCATAAGTTCCACCTTGTCGTTACCATCCTGTGGCCTCTTCCGGATCATAAATCGGAGCTCGGACGAAGAAGTTATGGAAGAAAAATGAGCCTTTGAGTTTCTTGGGAGAGCTCTGCTCAGAGGAATGGGGAGGAGAGGGGTGTGTTGAAAAGGAAGAGGGGACCCCTCATTTTATTGTTGTGAGAAAAAGTACACGGAGTGTACTTTATGGTACATGGCATGTATTTGGCCATTTCACACGACCACCACACGGCTTCCAACACGGCCTTTAACGCAGCATGCGGCTGTTGACTCATCAACACACGGTTTAAAGGTAACGCATACACGACGAGGGACTACACAAAATGTAGTATTGGGTACACGTCATGTACCCATTTATTTCACACGGCAAGGAAACATTTCCAACACGGCACACGACCATTGACTGGTCAACACACGGTTTGAGGGTAACACGTACTCGGGGAGAGACTACACGACGTGTAGTATTGGGTACACGGCGTGTACCCATTTATTTCACATGGCAAGGACACGACCTTCAACACATGGTATACTCGGTGAGGGGGTACACAACTTGTACTCACACTACATGGTGTGTACATTCAAAATTCTGAAAAGTGTGTGAAAAGTCCATTTACCCTCTAGAAAACTTCAAGACCCTCTTTTTTTACAAAGGAATGGGCCAGAGAGGTCCGGGACATTATAATTATAGTTCAAAGGACCCATATTCCCATCAAAAAAACGTATAATTTGTCTAGGATACTTATTTGAATGGTTTTAGATTGGAATTACCTTTCCATATACAATAACATATAGTTCCTATATTTATTTATTATAATCTCAAATCCTAAAATAAATGATTTTGATTTCCTCAAATCATTCCTCTTAGTAAAACCAAGTCCTACATTATCAATCAACCCAGGAAGTTTACAAATTTAAGTCATCCTAAATGTCATGTTACAATTACCTTTTTATTGAAATCACTATGACATTGGCCATTTATAAACATTGAACTATTTTTTAATTTTATCTTATATAGTTGAATTTTATGTGGAACAAAAATATATAATTAATGGATTTGTATCATTATTTATAACTTGAAAATTTTATCTTTATTAATTAATTTTTAATATTTATATGATTTAATCATGTGATTAATCATGTCTAGGATAATGTATTCAAATAATCTAATTTATTTTATTTCTATATTCCAGGCTTGTTAACACATTATTTCATGTGATTGTGATAAAACAACCTTAATGAAATTAATTATGAAACTAGATATAATAGAATAATAAGGATGTTATGATCATGATATTTTCATAAAGGTTGGATGATCTAGTTGATGACTAAATAAAAAGTAACCAAAGGGGAAACCACCATGAACTATGACATTGTTTTTGTTCCAGCTATAATACTATCCATTCAAGTATATATTGGATAATTGTTCCACATCTCCAATATTTTACCATCTCCACTCACCTAAACTATCTATCCATTATATAAGAATTAACATACAAGAAGGTGAGGGGAACTAAATGGTTTTTTGAGGCTTCTAACATAAAAGAATACTATGGGATTGTAAGATTATACACAATGATAGAATGGATGAATCATCGATAATAATTTTCAATTAATAAAAATTATAAATTAAAATGTAACATATAAAATAAAATGGTTTATTCTATGATCATTAACATCATCATACATAAAATGTATTAAAAGTTTAATAAAATAGAATTCAATACAGATGATTATTATTTATGATTAATCATGTATATATCATTTAATTACATTATTTAATTAAGCTTCTATTTTATTTAGATTCTAAAAAAACATTATTTATCTTATCATCCTTCACAATATTAATCAAAATAAATTTACTAACCTATGATTGACTATTTAAAAAATATTCCATGAAGGAAATAAGGTTCAAGCCAATCTAAAATACATAATGAGTGTGATATTTGTATACTATTTATACATTTGTAATGTATAATATATGTCTTGTAAGATAATTTCATATATTTTCTTTTCAAATGAATGACACACATAAACATGGTAATTATGTAACATTTTTTGTTTTAATGAGCATAGAGAAATAACTATGTTTTGAATTATACACAATATATACTTATGAATATTACACCAAAATTATTTAAATATATATATAAATATATATATATACATATATCAACACATGTTTTGTAAAAGTAAAATTATTAACCCAAGAAACATAATTTTATTAGTTTTAAACAATATAAAAAATAATCTTTTTTTGTAAATATATAATATACATGACATGTATAAGCCACCTAGATATTTTTTATAGATCATTGTCATCAATATACGAAACAGGCTTAGGGAATTGAATTATTGTCTTGATGTAGCCATTAAGGTTGTAAACAACATGTATAAGTGTATTACATCATGTATTCTCCAAGTCAGATGGTTACCAATATAATTTCCATTTGAAAACACACATCTCATCTATAACTAATGAATTATACATCATATATCAAGGTTAAAACCAATGTAGCACAACTATTGGTTTATTAAGAAATCTAAGTAAAAAATGGTGTATTAAATGAATACAAAAATTAATAAATGCACCCACCACTAATTAATTCATGAGTAATCCTTGTGAATTAAAAATATGTTGATGAAATATTATTAAAAGATACAAGTCATGTACTCATGTGAAAACTAGATAGAATCCATGGGAACTACATATGAGTTCTTTGAATGCTCCTCGATCAGATTTATCCATATTTTTGTAATTTTTATTATAAAATGGATGTATAAGATATAATTCTATGATTAATATAATTCAATAATTAAATAGAAATTGAAAACTAATGTTAAATGTGGAAATCATTAAATGATATGTTACTAATTATACATTATTATGTAACTGATCTAAGACATCATGAGGTTCTAGTCATAGAATTTGTGTTAGTGGGGATGACCAACATTTTATTTCTTTCAGAATTGATGATTAATCCAACATGTATAATGAATATGATGTTTATGACCCAAAACATATAATAAAACATTAATTAATAAAAAAATTATAGAACTAAATGAACGATCATATCATATTGATGTATAGTTAATGTAATTTGTTGAAGAATTAATTGTTTTTGAATTTTATCCTTTCTGATGAATCAGAAAATATCTCTACATTATATAGTAATTTTTTCTCAAAACTCAATTATAAATTCCATTTAGTAGTTAAAAACACGTATACTATGATCATATGATTTTCATCATAGAAATCTATAAATGATAGCATGAAAGACCAAAACACTTGTGTCGTTTATCATTGATCACCATAGGATTCGTTACCAAGAACGATTCTCCTTGATATACCTAAAATTTTTATGGGTCTTGGAGGATGATACCTTTCTATTCTTGAGAGTACTTGTGTAATTTAACTCTTTGGGAATTGGGAAAATTATCCTTACCATTGAGCACACCTAACCAAATTGCATTCATTTTGGGATGTAAATAATATGATATGGATAAAATTATTTGAATGATACAAAATAATAATTTATGTAATTCCATAATTATTTATTTAAAATCTATGGAAACACAATTTTAGAATATAATAAAAATAATAAAAAACCTGTTATATGTGATGAACATGAAAATTAATTAAATATAATTTCTTGAATAAATTTTTTAAATGTTATCCAAATACTATTTAATATAATATTTTCTCGATAGACTATTTATATCAGAAATTCAAACCTCTTAAATATTTTTCAGGCCCTGAATATTGAGTATTTAATTAATAATGAAATAACATTGAATTATTCGTTAATTATTAAATAAATATGATATTTTCTAAGTAGAAAATAAATATTTTTTAAATATCATTTTTACAAAATATTCAATCTAATAATAAGTGACATAATATTTATAGTAAGGAAAACATTAATAATTATTAAAACATCCATGGGAAGTATACTTATATAACATGATACATAATAATTGGGAACATTATTGCATTTTTTGTCAATAAAGAGTTAATTTTTGTTTGTTGTTTTTTTTATAAAGGGTTGATACTTGGTGAATTATTATAGATTCACTTATTGACCTTAGATGTAATGCTATAGAAATTCTCCAAGTAAATCTGATGTGTTTTTATGTAGATATTAAATGGAAGTAAAATGTGTTAAATTGTTTTCATAATATTCTATCCTTATTATAAAGAATTAAAATTAAATAACACCAATAAAATGATTATTTTATAGAGGATTTAATTAATCCCACGAGAAATTATATACAAATACTTCACATATGTGGTGTTGAATTATACTAAGGAAGTCTCAGAAATATGTATAATACTTAGAATAAATTTAATTTTTTATATGAGTGATAATAAGTGGTCTTATTAATTAATATGTTCAAATAACACTAGCTATCAAAGGTTATGGATCAAAAATTCCCATGGAGGGGTTGGATGGTCAACCATTATCATAGGATCCCTTGTGGTGCATCTATCATTCTTAAAGAGGTTGTAGAAAATACTTTTGGTTAGTTTATATGCCAAATGATGAGATTTGGCTTAGATAGATCTCCCTTTGGGCCATATGGTTATGCACTGGTTGGAGAACCTATATGAGGCCCATGTATGAAAGGGTGTTGTTGGTGCTAATCCCATATCAACATCTCAAATAATTAGAGGAATTTTATTCCAAAATAATTTGAGCCAAGACTGAGATCACAGTTGATTTGGGAAAAATATATAGTGTTATATTGTTCCATAATCTTAAAATATATATACATTTTCATGTCTATCTTTTTTGGAATATCTGAACCATCTAGTAAAGAAGACATGTCATATTCAACCTCCAAACCTTTTATGGATAGTTGATCACTCAAGGATGATGATGATCACTGGTATCCTCGATTCCATCCATTATTGGAGACCTTGCTAAATAAATAAGGAACATGTTCTCAATCTGATACCATTCATGAAATTTATGTTTACATCTATGTGGATATTCAATGAAAGTTATTTGGTCGAATGTAAACATAGTTACATATGGCCATCCATATACTAAAGTGGGTATGAACATATGAAATGGATTCTTATTATCATAAACCCTTTCAGTTGATGAGTTCCTCAGGAAGAAATAGGTTACATAATTTTCAAAGTTCATTTGTTTATTATCATTGAGGTTTATGAATATTTACAAATCCTGTGGTATTACATATATCATTGGATGTTGATGCAAATTAAAATTTGGAGTTTAAAATAAATGAGGAACAATTATGATCTCATATAATTATAGATGAATTTAATGCATGAACGCTGATGCTACATTGTGAAAGCTATATATTTTTTATGAAATAGAAGAATCTATGAACCAACTATTTCAAAAATAGATAATCCCTCCATGTGATATTCTTATATGAAGGAGAATATAATTATGTGGGCCTTCACAATAGTTTTAACACTCTTAGAGAATCAACCGAAAAACAAGTTTCACATATCCATTATGGACTTTGTTATATAAATATGTGTCATTCATCCTGATTAGTGTAATCCTTATTAGAAAAAAGGGATAGTATATCAGACATTAATTAATGAAGGCTAAAATATTGAGACATAGTGGTGAACATGGGCTACATGATGAATAGCTTGCAAGAAGCATGTTTCATATAAGAAGAAATACATTGTTTGTGTGTATATCAATTGAGTGAATAATAGTGCATTATAGATGGATTATATGAACATGAAATACAATTTATTACTTAAATTAATATTATTGAATAAAAACTTGACACCCATTCGAGATTGTGAACAATGATGTAAAGTTTTAATGTTGATAATAGTTGAGAACATGCACATGTGAGTAAACAATTGATTACATTGAATAATCAAAAGATATCAATCATTTTGATATCACATAAAATTATATGCTATTACATGTCCTATGTTATTTGGATACTAATTCCTTTTATTGTTTTGTACATGCATGAAGTAAAAAATGAGACACTTGGATTGAGAAATAATGAAGGACATTGTTTCAGATTTTTCATGTGTTATACTTGCGGAATATAATAATAGAATGTGTGTATATGTAACATAAATCTATGTGAGGTAGGGTATACACCATTAGATGAAATAATAGAAAAAACAAAGTTTTATTTAAAAATATGATTACTTAATGACTATCATAATTACTTGAGTATGACCAATATAATATTTTATTGGTTGTTGGAGATAATTGAATAGGTTAGTGGGCAATCAATTTCATAAAAGATCACATATTAATATAGAAGAATCGTCATAAAATGGATCAACACTTCAACATAGGTGAAGTATTTTAGTTTTTATGGAATAAGGTGATGTATTCTTGTTCGATGAAAGAACAAAATGGGTAACTTGGTCAGAGTTAGATCATTAATTATTTATATTGGATCCAGAAGAAAAACTATCTTATATGTTATATCTGGATAATATAGAGGTCATATTGAGTTGAAATAAATTGTACTCACATGTATGATAGTGGAGAACCAGTAACTGGGGGGATTAACAGTATGGAGAAACAAATAGGCTTTTAATTAATCATTTTAAATATATTTTATTAGTATTTCCATTATTATAACTACATATTAGGTGAGATTGAGATATAATATTGAATGGATCATGAATTTTAACAATTTCATGTGGACTAATTAAAAATAAAAGGAATTTATAAAATGAAAAAATTGATTCTCCCATCCCATCTTAGTTGAAAATATGGAAAGAGGTTCTCCATGATGTAGCATAGAATATAACCCCTCTAAATTTCATAGAATTTGTATGATAGTTATAAAATCATAATTATTACAAAATTCATTGGTTTCTCCCCATTTATGGGATTAATTATCATGTATAGATGAATATTTTGTAACCCTACCTCTCGTTACATATTATATTAGTGATAGATATTGCAATAGTGGGTCCTATAACTATTTTTGATGATTATGAAATTAAAGAAGATCATATGAGAAATATGAATTTTGAGGGACAATATGAAATTTGTAATTAATGAAATTATCATAAAAGGTATATAAAAAGTTCGTGGATCTCTTAACAACTATATATATCTGGGGAAAGTTGATATGTATCTATAATGTTAGTTTCAACATTAAGGCGGAAAAACAACATGTTTTGTGGGGGGATTTTACGATAGAAATTTGGATAATGATGAGACTATTAAGAAGTGTTTTACCTGTGTAGATTAGATTGTGGTAATTATTTGTGGATTCAGTAAGAAGATCGATGACACTACCATTGTTAAAAAATTGATCTGTAATTTTCAAGATCACATTGATTAAAAATCATTATCCATATAATAATGATATGTCATATACATTGATTAAATAAAAAAATTCGCATAGCCCCTATGATGATAAAAATAACTACATTCAAGAATAAAGAAAATTTTGAATGGACATTGCAGTAGGAATAAAATTAGATTTTAAAAAAGAAAATATTTTCAAATAATAAGATTCAAACTATTATGAGAAGTATTCTGTCATCAACTGTCCTATTCCCCTTATATAAATAAGACTCAGTATTTTAATGTGAAAGGAAAATTTTAAGAAACCACCAAATTTCATTATCTATGTGAGAACAATTTATTTTTTCAAGAAGTGAAAAATGAAGAAGATTGAATAATCAAAATGAAAATCAATATAATATTATGAGAGATCTCATAAATAATTATGGTAATATGAATATGATGAAACACATTAATAGTGAGAAAGGATATATTTTTACGAATTACAATAAAGATTCAAAATATAATTATCTGTAAACTATTTAAGCTGGTTTATTTTATCATTAAAAAAATGGAACATATTTTGGAAGTCATAGTGATGCTGAATAAGAATGAATATAACATAAGAGGAAGAAAAAATACAAAATATAATTATACATGGGACAAGTATAATATCTAAAAATAATAATAATTTTGAGGAGGAAATATAAAAATTTATTTTTGAAATCAATGATAATAAAATATTTATTTATGATGAAAAGAATGAGTTGATGCTCATGAAGAAAGTATATTCTGTAAATGAGATCAAAAATTAAAAATTAAAAATTTCTGAATAAGGTAAGATGATATGTAATAAATAAGAGAAGTTTCATGCAACAGAAGAATATTTTTTTAATTCCCTAGTCATATGTTTTATAGTTCCTTGGGACCTGAATAAGGATAATGAAGAGTCTAATTAATATTTTGAGATAAAGGGGGTATATTAACATGAGGATGAAAATTAAAGTAAAATTTCACATAATAATTTTGAAAATTTATTATTTTTAATAATGTACATATAAAAAACAAAAGTCGTATAAAGTGGGATAATAATAATACTAATAAATAATGAATATTGTTGGAAGGGATAACATTACATGAAGGTCAAAACCCCCAACTAGAAGTGAGGATCATTTTGTAATATGAATACAAAAAACATAGTTGTAGATTCATTTAGAACCAACCAAGGCGAAAAACATTTAATGGATTTTTTTGTTATTGTAAGAATATTTTAAGAACCCTGTTTTTCACTATGGTATGGATCCATTAATTTTCAGTCTAAATCTTTACATTTGAAACATTTTAGATTTCTTTTGAGTTAGAATTTTTTTTGAGGGTGTCTAGGGATTGTTTGGTGCCGGGAACACATCTTTTTGAGAAAACATGACATGTCGCATGGGTTACATACAGTTTTCCAAACCGTGGATATTTTGAGTTTTTTAGAAAGTGGAACCTTGGACGGTTGGCGCACGGCCGTGCATCCAAACCATGCAAACACCCCTTTTTCCTAGGATAGAATAGAACCATCTCACACGTTTTGTGATTATTTTGAAAAACTATGTGGACAAACTGTGCACTGGCTAAAAACCTATATAAAATGACCAAAATTCCCTTAATGATCTATTAATCCTTCCCATTCCTCCTAGTTTGAGAACATATAATATTTTACTCCTTTTTCATCCATTTGACGCTTTTTGAAGGCCTAAGCTGGGGATCAAGAGATCTCCTTTGTACGACAACTGATCGATCTCTGGTTCATCCCACTGGATTCCCAACGATAAGTACTCGATTTCTCTTTATCAATTTATCTTCTCTTCCAATCTTGACATAGATATCACCGTGTGATAGTTTTTAATCTTTTCTTGTATATAATCCAATCTGTGGAAAATTAAGTGTTGATACCAGAGGAGAAGGCCCGTACAACCCCAAGGTGTGTGGTTTATAATGCATCCCTAAAGTCCGTTGTTTTTGGAATGTTCATGTGTGTCCCATCAGTTTTGTTGGGAATTGATTATTAAATAAGAATTCCATGATTATACTCAATAGATTTGTATGTTTATTCACTTTGAAAATATGTTATTATTTTTTAGTGGATTCACCCCAAGTAAATCCACCTTATGTCGAAGCTTATTCCATAATTGTGTTTTACTGTTTCAGCACATTTGAGCCACCATTCAGGTGATCCTTTTCATTAGATTCTTAAAGTTGAGACTCTTTATAATAAAATGATTTTTTTAATGATAATTGCATAATATAATGTACCATTTTTTTCACACTAATTGACCCTCCTAAGGTAAGTACATACAAATTTTTATTAAATGTGAAATATGAAATGTAAAATGGGAAGTATATTGAGTATATAACTTGTCCTTATCAAAAAATATTGAATAAAGGTTACATGACAATATCACCCCTTTACATGTTTATGGAAAGTAATGGAGTGAACCTTAATAGTTTAATAATCTTTAATTGTAGACTATGAATTGATTAAATGGTTGCAACACTAATTGGTTTATCCGCACTAACGAAAGACAAGGAATGGTCCCATAAATCAATGGTTTTAACTCTATATAACCTACCCACGCTAATGGAAGGCAATACTTGAAAAAAATAAATTATTACATGATTAATAAAATAAAATATTAATGGAGTAACTTGAGTTCTCCATAGATTATAATAGAAGAATACCTTGGTTCTTGGGAACTCAATTCCTATTTAAGGATATAGTTTTCTGAGGTTCATACGCACCTAGTCTCCAGTTCTTGTATGTTACTTCAATGCTCAGTGTACTACTATTGAGTCCCTTTCCTTATTACAGGATTCCCTGGATAACCTCCTTATATCTAGCACTGACTAGTAGTTTCCATGTTTAAATCCCATTGGACCCTATCTCTACTTAGCCCCATTTTACCATGGACAATCTCCTTAGACATGGTAGGTTCCTAATTGTGGAATTAATTGGATTATTCTCCTTAGATTAAACCCTTACCCATTAGATAGACTCAGATACCACTGATTTAGTTATCCATGAGTTTAAGTTACCTTGGTTTTTTCATTGGAACTCCCTCACTGAATATCATTGTCTTGTTGCCTTATTACATCGTGGGACCTTCACTAATTATACTATCATGAGGTGATGTCAGTTTTGGTTATGCCTCACTTGAAATATTACAGTAAATGGTAATTGATTAATTAAAATATTTGTTTACAAGTTCGGACACTAGCCGAGGGCTGAATCTAGTACACAGTTATTTCATTATATTTTACTACTTTCATTACATTAAATATGAATACTTGCACACTTTTGTATTCCATTACACGGGATGAATTCTATAGACACCATTGGTGGTGACCCACTGAGATTTGCCTCACACCCACTCCAGGCATAGTTTGGTACCAAGAGTAGATTACATGGCTGTAGGTATTGACAAAGGGAAGCATGTAGCTTCCAATAAATTATTGTGTGCTGATAGGATAGAACTTGATAAGAGATGACCGAGTCGGATCTCAGTATGCTTGGAGTATACTTTTTTTCTTTTACCTTGTGAAACATGTTATATATATTATCTTTTATCCTTGATTTCTTATTTTCTTGTGACTTGGAATTA
Source organism: Viscum album (assembly GCA_963277665.1). Taxonomy (NCBI): domain Eukaryota; kingdom Viridiplantae; phylum Streptophyta; class Magnoliopsida; order Santalales; family Viscaceae; genus Viscum; species Viscum album. Next base: position 34,517,804 of record OY728156.1, read on the forward strand.
CATAATCACGTCTCTAGTTGATAAAATGACTGTAATTCTTTCTTATATGTGGCATCAGTTCTCTTCCCCTATTTATTTATATTTCTTCTATTTTTTACTATGCATCATGTACCTTGTACAATGCTAAAATTGGGTAATGAGGGAATCCTCTATCCATGGACACACCCTAGGCCCTTGCTGCTAGTTAACAGCCTCTGACATTTGGAACGATGCTCTTAAGGACATTTGGCCCATGAGGCATGGAGCACCCATTAACAGGCATTTGGGTTAAGGTCAACAAAAATTAGTATGAAAGGTTTTTTCGTTTATCTCATGACTACTTGGATACAATATAGTGGATAATAAGAACACTTGGTAAATGGTCATAAGTCATTATTGGGCATCGTGAACCCATGATCAGGGTAAAAACCATGTTACCCGTAATGCAGTTGATATTCTATTTTGCCTATTACCATTGATATTATTTCACCATTGGGTGATTCACATTTTGTGTGGTGAGTTTTATTTTACTCTTTGGGAATCTATTTCATCCTTTGACTGATGATATGATGGAAAGGTGTATTTCAACATGCAACATTATATGCAACTAGAATTCACATGTCATGAATATATCTATACCGTATTGGTGTATTTCACTACTTTGTAATGCTTGATATGCCAATGATTGTTAAGTGATGTTGTGATAGTTAATGGAAATTTTATTAATTTGGCATCGATTGAGTGATTAACAATCTCAATTCATGAGGTGAATGAGCCCTCATGGGTTGGAATGACTAATTTATCGAGTCAATCCATTATGCTATTAGTAAATGGGTGTCAGATTTGGTGATAGGTGTATAGGAACTGATTCATCTAAAATGACTATGCATTATAATTTTAATTCTAAAATCAAAAATTAATTGGTTTCACATCCTTATTCTCCCTTTTCATGTTTACGAAAGTTAAAGGAGCGAACCTAAGAATTAACTGCGAAATGACATAAAAATAATACTTCAGCACTTACCGATACATGGTCTTATAAGCTATTAGTTTGGGTAGTATACCTAGGGTAGTGAGTTTTCTTACGATCACTTTCTTCTAGAGATGAAATATCCATGCTTCTAAACTTTTTATTCTGTTTTCATTGAATATTTAGTCAAATGTCACCACGACGTCCTCATTTCGTTCGCCAGGAGGGTGTTGATGACCATGCTCCAGACATTGGGGGGCCCTACGCCTCCATTCTTACTTCCAAGAGTGCCACTTGAGGCACCTCCTACTATACCTAATCTGGGAAATAATGCCAAAGTATGTGATATATTATTACGTATGATGAAATCCATGATTGGTGCTCTATGGGTTGCACCAACTATGGATGATCTGACCCGCAAATTCCAGCAGCAACATCCTCCAAATTTTTCAAGGGATAGAAGATCCCAGGCTACCGAGTCTTGGTTATAGTCCATGCTATCTATATTTGGCCATCTATAGAGTCCTCTAAAGTGGAAGGTCAATATTTATACATACATGCTTTGGGAGTTTTCCAAGAATTGGTGGGATGTTGTTACCCAAGAAGGACATCATCAGGGCATGTTATGGGTTGACTTAGAGACTTCCTTCTCTGATCGGTTCATTACTCATTCACTGATAGCTGATAGATCCAGAGAGTTCATGAATCTAGAATAGGGTTCTTTGTCAGTTATTTAATATTCAACACATTTTACTGATTTGCAGCACGTTGAACCTCTTCTAGTCAGTGATGAGATTTTGTGTGCTATATGATTTGATGATGGGATCTAGTATGCCATCCAAAATTAGGTGAATGTATTTCCCCTTCATATCTTCTCTGAAATATTTTATCAGGCCCTTATCACTGAGAGTAACATGAGGGATGGAGCAAGTACTATGTTTAAAAGATTAGTGTCATGTTAGGAAATTAGATCTTCCTGTGTAAAGAAACATTCCCCTATTGTTTATCATTAGGGAAGTTGTTTCCAAAGTATCCATTTTGATAGCTCTATAGTGTGTCATCAAAGTGAAAAAACATTTCATAAGAATCCCTAGTGTGAAAGATACCATATAGAGTGTCGGGATTGGGGTCGTAAGTGTCGTCTTCAGCACTTTTTTGGGACATTTCCACCATCATTGAGTAGAAAATGATCATCTTCAACTCCACCTTAAGGAGTGAGTTCTTTTGCGCCGCATCAGGCAGTATGTTGGAGTAGCACTGGAATGTATGGCTGAGGAGGAGGCCACGATCATGGTAGTCTCATCCCTAGTCACCAAAAGTGCAAGTAGAGCAGTAATGATCATGGTAGTCCTGATTTTGCATAGCGATGTGGATCAGTTCAGTTGCATTCCATACAGCTGATACCTGAGGATCAGGTTGTGGGACCATCTACAATATGAGGTACTATCCTTCTAGACTTTACTATTATCTCTGATTTTTTTTCTACACATGCTTCACACTATTTTATTTTTGTATCAATATTGTAAAGTCTTGAACTATATATACAATATCACTATGGTTTAATGACCATCGATATACCATTGGGAATAAAGATGTTGGGATACTGTAGTGAAAGGATTGTCCCCTTGAGGTAGATAGTTAACCCGTCATGTGGAATATATTTGTTCTCAAGATGATAGGATTCAATGTTATTATCAGGATAGACTGCTTAGTCAACTATCATGCCTTTGTAAAATTTTATCATCACAAGGTTCTTTTTACATAACCAGATAGAATAAGTTATCTTTTTAAATGAGAGTGGGATGTCCATGATGGGAGAGTGGAACCGAAGGATTACTAGTGTAAAATCCTAGGTAAATAAAGAATAAAGCATTTTCATATTTATTAATATTTGAAAATTAAATATTAATTTTACTTTAAAGGGGTTTCTATGTTCGATAGCGTACCCGATACGCAACAATGAGTTTCTTTGAAATCTTACGTTGCACCCTAGTAATATAATAATATTATTTTAAATGGTAGTTAGCACATAGCCGTTGTATTGGTGGGAAATAATATAAATAACTAAAATATGATTATATATGTTTTTTAAATGTTTTTACATTTATCCAATAAATGATAAAAGCTTAAAATAAGAAAAGAATTCAATTTTAGGCATATATACTCTAATTTTCACTAAAGGTCCACTTATCGACTTTTGATGGAGAACCATCATTAAATATAGTTTTGGTCACTCTTATACGTTATTTTGGACCAAATAAAACTCTTCTTTATAATTGAGACATCAGAATTTACTTTGTGTAAATTTTTGGTATTTTTCCGATAAAGATCATTTTTTAATGAATAGTGAAAAATGTTGTATTTTAATTCAAAACCTCTTTTAATCTAATTTATTTATATGATTAGATTATATTTTGAATTGGTTTTAAAGTAAAATTAGAATATATTTTTACCATTTAATCCAATAGTGGTCATTGGAATTAATTTCACTTTGAAATTGGACTTAAACTACTGTCAATATTTTGATACTTATTGTTTCATAAAAACACGCTATTTGTTTTGTCATCGGGAAATAATTTTTAAATTAATTAATGAAACTTATATGTTTTGAATTTGGTAAAATATAAATCATTTTTGAATTCGTACTATCAAATATATCATAGGGTGAATTTTTGGTATTTTTCTGAAAAATGTCAATTTTTGATAAATAGTGAAACCACTAAGTGGTACTTCAAAAACTGATTTTTCATTTAAATTAATTTTTACCACCTCTGTGTTTTGAATTTCAAAAATCCGACATACTTGGTTGTCATTAAGAAGTAAAATTTTGTTCATTGGGATTAAAATAATTTTTTTGGCGAATAGTAACTTTTAAGTTTTTAATTGCGATTAGAGGTAATTAGTGTAGTTTAAGGTAAAAGTAATGTTTTAATAATATAAAATGACCTAGAAACATGTCCTACCATTATTGTATGTATTATGGCCGACCAATAAAATCCATGGGTCAACTTGGGGACCCCATGGAGCCACTTTGGTTGGAAAATGACATTAATATCTTTTTATTTAAAGTTAAAATAAAAATGTGACAAACATGATTTGTTTTACTAAAACAATTTTTAAATGTGGTTATACAATTCAAATTTTTTACTATAAATATTAATTAGAAAGATAAAAATATTTCCTACATCACGATATTTTTTTATAATTTTTATACATTAAACAAATTAAATTATTTGTGACACCATGATGATGCAGTGATTAACTCATTATTTAACAATTTAAATAAAATGAAAAGATAATGTAAAATATATGCCTAAACATTTCAAAAACCTATTGTATGGGTGGATTTAGAAATATTATCACATTATCCTCTAAATATATAATTTTGGGACCCTTTTTATCTGAAAATAATTTTATAATAAAGTATGTTTTCTTAACTTGCCAAGAGTGCCGCTCCTCTCCTCTTATAAAAGGCCCCCACCTCTACCTCCATACCCACACCTCTAAAGCCTTTGGTTAGGCCAATATCTGCTCTTTTTATCTCTCCAAATCCCTCTCTTACTCCTAGAAGCCTCACATTGGGGAGAAGTCTTCCCAAGGAAGCCTTTGAGCTCAAATCAAAAAGAGTTACCTGTTTTAAAGGTAGTGTTTTCTCTTGTGTTATTTTGTTTTATTTTGCTTCTCCATCCCCCTAAACTCTTTTTATTCATTTATTTTGTAACAAATCTAGTATATTAAATATACTAGGATATTTTATATGAATAATTATAACTACACTTACACACACCTACATCTAATGGTTAAAGAACATACTGTTTCTGTGGATGGCGAATTTCTGTCTCACGAAACGATGATTGATCAATATTCATCCAACACCTTCAAAGGTGGCCATTAAGATGTCACTATATTTATATATGATATATAATATGTTTATTTCTTCCTTAATATTCTGTATTTTTCATTTATGTCACACCTTTATGGCTTCCATTATGGGTATACGCGATATCTTCATTTTAGGAAGTGCGGACTACCGCCCCCTCAAAGTGATTTGATTCGTTAATGCCATATGTGGGATGTATAAAGGATGTATTTAAAGTTATTATATATGATGTTATACTGGAATTATAATATACCTTTATATAATTATTTTTTCTTTCTATTCATGTATGAGATAGAAATGAAAGTAGAGTTCATGCGTACGTACGGTTTACCGTCTCCAGGAACGGTGCATTTCATTTCTTATCACCAAATGTAATGTAGTATTATATGTACATATATATAATGGATATATATGATTTATGTTACATCTAAATGATTAATATAATTCTGGAATTAAAATATACATATCTCTCATTTAGTTTTAATTCCATTAATATGACATAGAAATGAAAGTGGTGTTCATGTGTACGTATGGCTTACCATCTCCATGAACGGTGCATTTCATTTATTACCTCTAAATGATTATGTAATATTATAAATACATGTATATTCTAGATATATAAGATATATATGATATCCAAATCATGAATATCATTCTGGATATAATGAACCTTTGACCACATGAACAACATGTAATTGTAAGAAGTCCACTTTCGACATAAGAACCAAATATTGACAAAACAAACATTATTAACATAAATTTTTACACAATGCATTACATTGATGTAATTTATATGAAAGGAATATTAATCTTGAAAAAGGTTCTTAAGAAAGTATAAATTAACACTAGTTTATTATTCAGGAGATTAAAGAGCAATCGAGTCAAGTCGGACATGAGGTAAGGGACTTCGTCTCAATCTCATTTCATTGAGGAATATTTAGTTTTATACACAACTTTCTTTTATACAATGTATAAACCCCTTTTAATTTTACTTTTATACAGAAGGAATTTTTTTCTATGAATCGTTTTACAAAACGAAAAAAAGGAATGTTTCTTTTAACGTACGCGGTGACAACGACCTTTTTCGCCGCCGCGAGTATTATTTGGTCTTTGGCTTCCTCAACAAGCCATAATGTTTTTAAAATGATATAAATACCATATACTCTTTTATGAATTTTGGTATTAAAAATGGTTTTTATAATGGATTTGTTATGTCAATATATTTATGTGATATATTGTGATAAAAGTGTGGAAATGTTTTCTTTCCATTATATTGTTTTATGTCTTATGATTTTATAATGGTACTGGGACATTTGACAGGTGGTTACATGATAAACCATATGACAAGTGGTGTCGTGAATACCAGGACTGGTGGTTACGTTATAACCTCTAATGCATTGGGTACGGAAGTCGGCCGTATGGATATTCTATTTAAGTATGTGTGGAAGTCAACCGTATGGTTATTCCATTTAAGTATGTTTATGTCCCAAGTTACATTTATATGTTATGTGTTCTTTATATGGGTTTTATGGTAATTTTTTATTACAAAAGGGTAAGTAATGAACTTTTATTCAATGAAGAGTATTTTCTACTTCATAAAATTGAAAAGTATTTCTTCGATAAAGTATTCATGGTTTACTTGTGGTTTTGAAAACTAACATATTTCCTTCTTTGTGTATCCCTTACTATGCTTTTTATGCTCACCCCATGTTTTTTTGAAATGTTTTTTCACAGGACTTAATGTGGAATAGGGTCAAGGATGGGATCAAGGGAAATTCATACTATCTAAAACATGGAACTTGTCATGTTTCTTTTTAAGAGATTTTATTTTACGGAAATTTAGTAGAAGTGACTAATTTGTAATATTTTGAGATGTAATAGTTATGTCCTAATTCTATAAAACTCTAAACTTGAAAAGATCCTCAATGTGAATTATTCATTTAATTCAATATTAAGTAAGGTTTAAGGCCGGGGCCTTATAGTTGGTATCAGAGGTCGGTTTAGACAACATTAGGAGTTATAAAAGTGTTTAATTATAAGTTAATTTATGGTACGATTGAAATGATATAGATTTTAAAGACTACCATGTTGCTTTGCCTAAGATATTTCTGTGTTCACAATTGTTTTCCATTGAGGAAACAAAGAAGCTATATTGGGACAACATCAGGAGGAAGGCAACCTTCCAAATCAGCAACCTGAGATGGTCGGAATTGGAACTGAACAGTTTGTTGGAGTGATGGCACAGTTGACTCAGGCTATAAATGTTGGTGGTATCCATGCACAAGATCATCCAGATCAACCGTAGAGGAACATGTCAGTGGTGGAACATTTCATTAGGCAACATCCCCCATCATTCAGAGGATCATCTAACCCTATGGTAGCTGAATGGTGGATTAAAGAAATTGAGAATATTTTGGATGCCATGGGCTATTCAGAACATCGAAAGGTTAGTCTTTCTATTTACCGTTTTGAAGGAGAAGCTGATCAGTGGTGGTCGATGGTGAAAAATATTAAGGATAGTGATGAGATTGATGATCTTCACTGGGATGAATTCAAAGGTATGTTTCCTCAGAAATATTTTCCTAAGGTGGTTCGTCTTAGGATGGAAAAAAAATTCCTAGAATTGAGGCAGGAGGATGATTCAGTGGCTGCTTATGAAGCAAAGTTCACTCGACTGGAAAGGTATGCTACAAAATTCATACGAGATCTTGATAGTAAAATCAACCGTTTTTACTGAGGGTTAAAGCCAAAGTATCGAAGGGAATTAGCTTCTCGTGAGTTCAAAAGTTATGAAAAGCTTTTTCGATGTGCGGAGAAGGTGGAAATGGAGTTTACCATTTATCAGGTGATCTTTGACAAACAACAGAATAAGAGGTCCAGTTGGCAGCCAAAGGGGAAGAATTCATCAAAGAAGTAAGGATGTAAGAAAACCAAGTATCCATCCTATGAGAAGTGTGGTAAAATGCATCCTGGATAATGTTTATCCAAGTCTAGAAAGTTATTTCGGTGTGGTAAGTCTGGACATATTTCTCATAACAGTAAGGAAGATGATCAAGAAGGCAATGAAAAGTCAGCTGTAAGATGTTTTAAGTGTAATGAAATGGGTCATTATGCAAATGAGTGTCTAACGAAGAACTCAAATAGGGGAAAGCAGCCAGACTACAAGAAGAAAGGGGTGGTAAAATCCGTTTAAACTACTTCAGCAGATGTTGGGCCATCGAATGAAGTAGTATCACGTACACTGTTTGTTTGTTCAGATTATTCCAAAGTGTGGTTTGATTCAGTGTCAACACATTCTTTCATTTCTGAGCTGTTTTCTAGTAAATTGGGAATTCCATCTCAAGATATGAATCCTGAAATTATGGTAAAAACACCCAGAGGGAACGTTGAGACAAAAAGAAATTATAAGAACCTTCCTATCCTTGTTTGTGGAAAGAATGTACTAGCAAACCTTATTTTTTTCCTCTAGTAGAGTTTGATCTTATTTTGGGCATGGATTGGCTTTCTGTTTATCATGCTAAGATTGACTGCAGAGCTAAAATGGTTTCTTTTCAGAAATATTTTCAGTTTGTGTACAAGAATGAACCCTTGATTTTGATAACATATCAAGAAGTTGAGAAACATGTAAAAGAAGGAAATGAATGTTACCTTGCACATATTTTTGAAAACAAAGGAACTGTTCAGATTAATGATGTGCCAGTGGTAAATGAGTATCCTGATGTTTTTCCTGATGAGTTTTGTGGAATAATACTAGATCAGAAATTTGAATTTACTGCTGACTTACTTCCTGATGCTAAGAGAATTTCGAAACCCCCTTATCGAATGTCTCAACTTTAACTTTTAGAGATAAAGAATCAATTGCAGGAGTTAGTAGATAAATGTTTCATGCAACCTAGAACATCACCATGGGGTGCTCCTGTCTTGTTTGTTAAAAAGAAAGATGGCTCAATGAGACTTTGCCTTGATTATAGAACCTTAAATAAAATTAAAGTTAAGAAGAAGTATCATTTAACTCTTATAGATGATTTGTTTGATCAGCTCCAAGGAGCTCAGTATTTTTTGAAGAATGACTTGTGGTCAGGGTACAATCAGTTGAAAGTAAAAGAAGCAGACGTTTCGAAGACTGTGTTTCGTACTAGATATGGCCATTATGAATTTGTAGTTATGCATTTTGGGTTAACCAATTCACCCGTTGTATTCATGGAACTTATGAATAGAATTTTCTATGAGTTCTTGGATAAGTTTTTGGTTGTTTTTATTGATGATATTTTGGTGTTTTCTAAAAGTAAGGAGGAGCATGAAAGTCATTTAAGTGTTATTTTGAAAACCTTGAAATAATGGAAATTGTATGGGAAATTCATCAAGTGTGTGTTTTGGTTGCTAAAAATTTCTTTCCTTGGTCACATTGTTTCAAAAGATGGAATAACTGTTGATCCTGCTAAAACAAAAGTTGTTGAAGAATGGCCAAGACCCACAAATGTAACAGAGATCCGTAGTTTCCTTGGTTTTGCAGGTTACTACCGAAGGGTTGTTGAAATTTTTTCACGGTTATCTAGTCCAATGACTAAGCTAACTCGGAAGGGTGTTAAGTTTATCTGGACAAAAGAATGTGATGATAGTTTTCAGGAGTTGAAAATAAGATTGTTGAATGCTCTAGTTTTGTCACTTCCTTTCAGGAATGGTGAGTTTGTTATATACAATGATTCTTCGTTGAAAGGACTTGGTTGTGTCTTTATGCAGAATGATCAGGTAATTTCTTATGCTTTATGTCAGTTGAAAACTCCTGAGGTAAATTACCTTACACATGATTTAGAATTAGATGATGTTGTTTTCGCTTTAAAAATTTGGAGGCATCATTTGTATGGATTAAAGTGTGAAATATATACTGATCATAAAAGTTTAAAGTATATATTCACTCAGAAAGAATTGAACATGAGACAGAGGATATGGCTAGAATTAATCAAGGATTGTGATTGTACAATTCATTACCATCCGGGAAAAGCAAATAAAGTGGTTGATGCTTTGAGCTGAAAAAGTAATGCTTCATTAACAATGTTGCGTTTGGAATGTGATCCTTTGGTTAAGGATTTGATGAACTTTGGCATATAAGTTTTTGGTGCAGGATATTCTTTCGTTTTGTTTTAGGTATCAATGAAATCTTATCTATCAGACAGAATCAAGCACGCACAGAAGCAAGACAGTGAGTTGAAGAAAAAGGTAGAGCTGGTTCAGAAGGGTAAGTTTCCTAAATTCAATATTGATAATGATTGTGTTTTGAGATTTGGGAAGAGATTATGTGTGCCTATGGATTCACAGTTGAAGAATGAGTTGTTATGTGAGGCTCATAGTTCCCCGTTTTCAGTTCATCTTGGCAGTACTAAGATGTACAGAGATCTGTGGGAGTATTACTGGTTGGATGGAATAAAAAGGGATATTGCTGATTTTACTTTGATGTGTTTGACTTGTCAGCAGGTTAAAGCATAGTGGCAGTTACCGAAAGGGATGATTCAGCCTTTACCAGTGCCAGAGTGGAAATGAGAAAATATATCCATGGACATATTTGTGGAATTACCGAAGACATATCGTGGTAATAATGAAATCTGGGTTATTGTTGATCGCTTTACTAAATCGGCCCATTTCCTTGCTATACAAGATACTTTTTCCCTAGATCAACTTCCCCGTTTGTATCTTAAAGAGATAGTGATGTTACATGGAGTTCCTATCTCCATTGTATCTGATCGTGATCCCAAGTTTACTTATAACTTTTGGAAAGGCCTTCAGAAGCCGTTGGGTACTGAATTAAATTTTAGTACAGCTTCTCATCCTCAATCAGATGGGTAGTTAGAACGAACAATTCAGAATTTGGAATATATGATACTTGCTTGTTCGATAGATTATCAGGGAATATGGGACCAACATCTTTCTTTGGTGAATTTTCATATAATAACAGTTTTCATTCCAGTATACAGATGACACCAATTGAGGTATTATATGGGAAGCGGTGTCGAACTACAGCTTTTTGGGATGAAGTGGGTGAAAGGAAGCTGATGGGACCAGAATTGGTAGAAGAGATGGCAGAAAAAGTTCAGTTGATTCAGAAACATATGAGAACAGCTAAGAGGAGGCAGAGGAGTTATGAAGATAACTGGAGGAAGGATCTATATTTCGAGGTAGGATATCATGTTTTTCTCAAAGTTTCACCATGGAAAAGTGTGATGCGATTTGGTAAAAAGGAAATCTGAGTCCAAGGTTCATTGGACGATATGAAATTCTGGAGAAAGTTGGATCAGTTTCTTATCGAGTGGCTTTACCTCCGAGTTTATCTTAGGTAGACAATGTTTTTCATGTTTCGATGTTGAGAAAGTATATGTCAGATCCATCCCATATTTTGAGCCCAGAGGTAGTTCAGTTGGAAGAGAATCTCTCTTATGAAGAACAACCAGTCCAGATTCTTGACCGAAGAGAGCAAGTGTTGCGAAATAAGGTAATTCACCAGGTAAAGGTTTGGTGGAAAAACCATATGGTTGAAGAGGCAACATGGGAATCTGAAAATTCTATGAGAGATAAATACCCCCACTTACTTTGATAAGTGAATAAAATTCTGAGGACGCAATTCCCAAAAGGGGGGAAGGATGTAACATCCCAGGTAAATAAAGAATAAAGCATTTTCATATTTATTAATAATTGAAAATTAAATATTAATTTTACTTTAAAGGGGTTTCTATGTTCGATAGCATACCCGATACGCAACAATGAGTTTCTTTGAAATCTTACTATTGCACACTAGTAATATAATAATATTATTTTAAATGGTAGTTAACACATTTCCGTTGTATTGGCAGGAAAGAATATAAATAACAAAAATATGATTATATATGTTTTTTAAATTTTTTTACATTTATCCAATAAATGATTAAGGCTTAAAATAAGAAAAGAATTCAATTTTAGGCATATATACTCTAATTTTCACTAAAGGTCCACTTATTGCATTTTGATGGAGAACCCTCATTGAATATAGTTTTGGTCACTTTGATACATTATTTTCAAGCAAATAAAACTCTTCCTAAGAATTGGGACATCAAAATTTACTTTGTGTAATTTTTTGGTATTTTTCCGATAAAGAACATTGTTTTAATGAATAGTGAGAAATGTTGTATTTTAATTCAAAACATCTTTTTAATCTAATTTATTTATTTGATTATATTATCTTTTGAATTGGTTTTAAAGTTGAATTAGAATATATTTTTACCATTTAATCCAATAGTGGTCATTGGAATTAATTTCACATTGATATTGGCCTTAAACTAATGTCAATCTTTTGATACTTATTGTTTCATAAAAACACGCTATTAGTTTTGACCGTGGGAATTAATTATTAAATTAATTAATGCAACTTATATGTTTTGAATTTGGTAAAATAGACATCATTTTTGAATTTGTAATATCAAATATAGCTTAGGGTGAATTTTTGGTATTTTTCTGAAAAACATCAATTTTTGATGAATAGTGAAACCACTAAGTGGTACTTAAAAGACTGATTTTTTGTTTAAATGAAATTTTACCACCTCTGTGTTTTTAATTTCAAAAATCCGGCATACATGGTTTTCATTAATAAGTAAAATGTGGTTCATTGGGATTAAAATAATTTTTTTGGTGAATAGTATCTTTTAAGTTTTTAATAGCGATTAGAGGTAATTAGTGTAGTTTAAGGTAAAAGTAATGTTTAATAATATGAAATGACCTAGACACATGTCCTACCCTTATTGGATGTATCATGGCTGACAAATACAATACATGGGTCAACTTGGGGACCCCACGGAACCACTTTTGTAGAAATATGACACTAATATATTTTTATTTAAAGTTAAAATAAAAATGTCACAAAAATGCGTTGTTTTAATAAAACAATATTTAAATGGGGTTATACAAGTAATATTTTTTACTATAAATATTAATTAGATAGATCAAAAGATTTCCTACATCATGATATTTTTTTTATAATTTTTAGACATTAAACAAATTAAATTATTTATGACACCATGATGATGTAGTGATTACCTCATTATTTAACGATTTAAATAAAATTAAAAGATAATGTAAAATATAAGACCTACACATATCAAAAACCTATTGTTTGGGTGGATTTAGAACTCTTATAACCTTATCCTCTAAATATATAATTGTGGGAACCTGTTTATCTGAAAATCATTTTATAATAAAGTATCTTTTCTTAACTTTCCAAGAGTGCCCCTCCTCTCCTCTTATAAAAGGCCCCCACTTCTACCTCCTTACCCACACCTATCAAGCCTTTGGTTCGGCCAATATCTGCTCCTTTTGTCTCTCCATATCCCTCTCTTACTATTATAAGCCTCACTTTGGTCAGAAGTTATCCCAAGGAAGCCTTTGAGCTCAAATCAAAAACAGTTACCTGTTTTAAAGGTACTGTTTTCTCTTATGTTCTATTGTTTTATTTTGCTTCTCCAACCCCCTAAACTCTTTTTATTAATTACTTTTGTAACAAATACAGTATCTTAAATATACTATGATGTGTTTATAATAATAATTAGATATAAACTTACACACACGTACATCTAATGGTTAAAGAACATACTGTTTCTGTGGATGGCGAATTTCTGCCTCACGAAATGATGATTGTTCAATATTTTCCAACACCTTCAAAGGTGGCCATTAAGATGTATATATATTTATATATGATATATAATATGATTATTTCTTCCTTAAGCTTCTGTATTTTTCATTTATGGAACACCTTTATGGCTTCCATTATGGGTATACGCGATATCTTCATTTTAGGAAGTGCGGACTATCACACCCTCAAAGTGATTTGATTCGTTAATGCCATATGTGGGATGTATAAAGAATGGATTTAAATTTATTATATATGATGTTATACGGGAATTATAATATACCTTTATATCATTATTATTTATTTCAATTAAAGTATGAGATAGAGATGAAAGTAGCGTTCATGAGTACGTACGGCATACCGTCTCTATGAACGGTGCATTTAATTTCTTATCCCCAATTTTAATGTACTATTATAAGTACATATATATAATGGATATATATGATGTAAGATACATATAAATGATTAATATAATTCTGGAATTAAAATATACATATCTCTCATTTAGTTTTAATTCCATTAATATGACATAGAAATGAAAGTAGCGTTCATGTGTACGTACGGCTTACCGTATCCATGAATGGTGCATTTCATTTATTACCTCTAAATGATTATGTAATATTGTAAATACATGTATATGCTAGAAATATATGATATATATGATATCCAAATCATGAATATCATTCTGGATATAATGAACCTTTGACCACACGAACAACATGTAATTGTAAGAAGTCCACTTTCGACTTAAGAACCAAATATCGACAAAACAAAAATTATTAACATAAATGATTACACAATGATTAACATTGAATTAATTGATATAAAAGTATTATTAAGCTCGAAAAAGGTTCTTAAGCATGTAGAAATTAACACTAGTTTATTATTCAGGAGATTAAAGAGAAATCGAGTCACGTCAGAAACGAGGTAAGGGACTTTGTCTCACTCTCCTTTCATTGCTGAATATTTGATTTTATACACAACTTTCTTTTATACAGTGTATAAACCCCTTTGAATTTTAATTTTATAAAAAAGGAATCTTCTTCTACAAATCGTTTCACTAAATGAAAAAAAGGAATGTTTCTTTTAACGTACGCGATGACCACAAGATTTTCCGCCGCCGCGAGTATTATTTGGTCTTTGGAATCCTCAACAGGCCGTAATGTTTTTAAAATGAAATAAATACCATATAATCTTTTATTTATTTTGGTATTGAAAATGGTTTTTATAATGGATTTGTTATGTCAATATATTTATGTGATATATTGTGATCAAAGTGTGGAAATGTTTTCTTTCCATTATATTGTTTTTGTCTTATGATTTTATAATGGTACGTGGACATTTGACGGGTGGTTACATGATAAACAATATGACGGGTGGTGCTGTGAATTCCAGGATGGGTGGTTAGGTTATAACCTCCAATGCATTGGGTATGGAAGTCGGCTGTATGGCTATTCCATTTAAGTATGTGTGGAAGTCAACCGTATGGTTATTCCATTTATGTATGTTTATGTCCCACGTTACCTTTATGTGTGATGTGTTCTTTATATGGGTTTTATGGTAATCTTTTGATTAGAAAAGGGTAAATTCAATGAAGATTATTTTTTTCTTCAGAAGGATTAAAAGAATTTCTTTGATAAAGTATTCATGGTTTACTGGTGGTTTTGAAAACTAACAGATTTCATTCTTTGTGTATCCCTTACTGAGCTTTTTATGCTCACCCAAAGTTTTTTTTGAAATGTTTTTCACAGGACATAATGTGGAATAGGGTCAAGGATGGGATCAAGGGAAAGTCATGATATCTAAAACATGGAACTTGACATGTTTCTTTTTAAGAGTTTTTATTTTACAGAAATTTAGTGGAAGTGAGTACATTGTAATCTTTTGAGATGTAATAGTTATGTCCTAATTCTCTAAAACACTAAACATAAAATATCCTCAATGTGAATTATTCATTTAATTAAATATTAAGTAATGTTTAAGGCCGGGGCCTTATAACTATCTTGGTAGAGTGACCACCCAGATTGAAAATCTATTGATGGAGAATCAGGGTTTTCTTCAATCTTATTTATCTCTAATATTTTATCATTTCAGGGAAGTATTTCTAGATGACATTTCAAGATTACCTTTTAAGAGAGAGGTAGAGTTTATAATTGAGCTTGTTACCGAAGCAACTCCAATGTCCATTACTCCATATAGGATGGCACCTACAGAGCTTCATGGGCTCAAGTGGATGGTAGAGGACTTATAGGCCAAATGATTTATATAGACTAGTACATCTTCTTGATGTTCACCTATGATTTTTCCCAAGAAGGCGGATGAAACCATAGATTTATATAGGGATTACAAATGTTTGAACTAGATTAAAATCAAGAACTAATTTCCACATCCTTTAATAGACTATATTTTTGACCACCTTTGAAAATAAAATGAGTTCTGTATGATTGACCTGAGATCAGGTTATCATCAGGTCCTAGTCATACCATCAGACATACCTCATACAGCTTTCCATAGTAGGTATGGTATGTATGATTATCTTGTTATGCCATTCGGTCTTATGAATGCTATACTATTTTCATTGCTTCGACTAATTGTTTTTTCCATCCCTATTTTGAATCTTTTTTCTTGGTCTTTATAGATGACATCTTGGTGTATTCGCACACTTGTAACTTCCTTTCCAAATTTCGTGATATCATCCTTATTACACTGAGAGTGAATCATATTTATGATGAGATTTATAAATATGACTTCTGGAAAGACAAATTCCACTTCTTAGGTCACATTATTTCAGACTTTGGTGTATTGGTTATCCCTAAAAAGATTGATGTTGTATTTTTATAGGATCCTCCCAAGAACGTGTTTGATATAAAGAGTTTCCTAGGGATGGCTGGATGTTATAGGTGTTTCATACAAGTCTTTTATCATCTTTTTGTACCTCTTACTTGTATCCCAAATAAGGGTTTCAATTTCACATGGTCAGAAGCATGTTATAAATTCATTTAGGATCTGAAAGGTTGGATTGTCTCATGACTGATTTTTATTCTTCTAAAACATGAAAAATGTTATATCATCTTATGCGATGTGTCAAGTATTGGCTGTGGAGTATTGTAGATATAGGAAGACAATTTCATTGAATAGGGATCTGGGTAGTCGAGGCCTCACATTATAAGTTACCTGATGAAAGACCTCAAGCTAGTATTAATAGTCCATTCCTTAAATTGTTGGAGACTCTATCTGTTGGGTGAGTTCTCTATAGTTTATATGGATCACAAAATCTTCAAGTATATATTTTATCAATGTTACTTAATCCATTGATAGTGAATATGGTTCGAATATCTAAAATAATTTTATTTTGATATTTCATATACACCTTGAAAACACAATGTCGTTATAGATGCACTGAGTAAGAAAACTAAAATGCAGGTTATATAGGAATCAAAAGATGAATGGAATTTAACTGACCTCTTTTCTGAGATTAATCATGAGTTTCATGATAGTCATGATCAGTCTAACCTCTCAGCCTTAACATTTACTTCTTCCCTCATTGAGAAGGTGAAAAGTTTGCAGTTTTTAGATCCTGACAGTTTGGTTTCCCATGAGTACATTTCATGATATAACCCACCTCTGGATTAGTCATTGGAAGGAGATGATGTCCTACATCTACGTGGACGTATCAGGGTTCCTGTAGATATGGGAGATCAGTTGATAAAAAATTCACATGCTTCCCAATGGGCAGTTTATCCTGGAATATCGATGATGTATCGATATATGTGATGCCAGTATTGGTGGCCTGAAATGAAACATCATATTGTAGGCTTCAACACTACGTGTTCCACCTGTTAGTGGGTGATTGTGGAGCACCAGAGACCGACCAAATTGTTATAGCCGCATCCAGTCCCAAAATGGAAATGGGAAGAAGTTTCTATGGATTTTTTAGTCGGATTACATTTCTCATTGAAGGGTAGTGATACTATCTGGCTATTCATTGACTGAATAATGAAACAGTCCCACTTCATTCCTATTAGGGAGACTTTCTCAGTTGATGATTTTATAAGACTATATATTCTTGTGATCATATGACTACATGATGTTCCATGTTCTATTATTTTATATAAGTAATCTTTTTTCACATCATGATTCTGGTAGGGTTTCCAGAAAGCTCTGGGAACTCAGGTGGTTCTATGAATAGATTTTTACACTCAGTTCAATGGAAAATCTCAATAAACAATATAGGTTTCTGAAAATATCTTCTGAGCATGTGTCATTTATTTTGAATGTTCTTAGGAGAAGCATACCTTTAACGTTGACCTCACCTATGATAACAGTATCTAGTAGATGATTCAAATGGAACCATTTGAGGCCTTATATTGTAGACCATCTCATTCACCATTGTGTTGGCTAGAGGCTTGTGAGGCATCCCTTCTAGGTCAAAATCTGGTTCAGGAGACAACGTAATAGTTCTATCAGATTAGGAAGTGTATGAATACGTTTTATTCTATACAAAAATCATATGTCGATCATCGTTGAAAAACTCTAGAGTTTGAGGTTGGGGATCGTGTTTTTCTTCAGGTATCTCCTAGGCTAGGGCATATATGGTTAAAAAAGAAGGGAAATTTGTCCCCTCGTTATGTTGGGTGGTTCAAGATTCTAGAGAGAGTTAGGTAGGTAGCTAATTAGTTTCTCCTACCTCATATGTATCGTGCCTTACAATACATCTTTCATGTCTCATGGCTTTTCCATTAGCATTTTGACCCTTCTCATACCTTTAATCCTGAGGAAGATGAGTTATATGTCGAAGATACCATTGAAGAATATCATGTATACACTGATGACCGAAGAATTAAGGCTCTCCAAGTATAGTATGTCCCTCTCGTAAGGTTGCTATGGAAACGTTG
The DNA here is from genome assembly GCA_963277665.1 of Viscum album. Lineage (NCBI taxonomy): Eukaryota > Viridiplantae > Streptophyta > Magnoliopsida > Santalales > Viscaceae > Viscum > Viscum album. The sequence continues at coordinate 34,536,175 of OY728156.1, forward strand.
TAGAGTACAGAATGAGACTTTAGAGAGGGAAGTTGATGTACATTCCAAATGGCCAAATATATGCATAGATACTGATTTATAACCCTTGGAATGAGAACTCAGGGGGTGATTTCATTTAAGGGGGGAATACTGTCAGGAACCAAGTTGTAGTCATGTATGGATCGTTTAATTTTCATTCTAAATCATTACTGTTTCCGACACTTTCGATGGGGTATGTGCATCCATATCCGAGGAAGCACTACTGTTACCCCACATTCCCACTTTCCAAAGGCGGGTGAAATTCACTCCTTGTTCATGGACATTTTCTCTTTGATCGAAACAGGATGATGGGATGTCGGTTCTTCCTTCCGTGGATTCCTCCACGGATCTCGTCACCTAGTCTGGGTCTCTCTCATAGATTTAATACGTTGTTCGTGAAACACTTACCAGTGCCATGTTTCCATGGGCACCGGTTAATTACACTACTTCTGTCAAGACATTCCAACGGGTCCGGTTAGGGATGCAACCTTCGGTTGGGGGAGTAGTCATGTTGAGGCATCAGTAACGTGTCTAAACACTGGGGAAGTGGCGTGTCTGCCTTTTGTCCCTTATTATAGGTATTCTCGAGGGCGTGGAGGCCGGAGGAATCCCACATCGAGCGCGGGGAATCATATTCCATATGCATGTATCTGAGGTTTTCCTCAGATTCCTATGTTTAACACAGGGTATGCTACAAGATTAACGTCCAGTGGAGACGGATCGACCTGATCAGAACACAAGATGGAGTTGATCAGATTGAGGAATCCCCCTTGAGGTAATGCCGATATCGGGGCTAGCCTATGGGTGGCTTCTTGAATGCTGCAGATGGGAATGGGGTGGCTTGATCTCACCTAGATGTGGCGTCCCGAGTAAGGATCAGGGTGGATGATGGTTAATTGCATGGATGTGGTCGAAATGACCAGGTGGTGGGCTTGAACATCACGAGGCTTCTTACATACCATGCCTCGACAAGGATCAATGTCTGCGTAGTTCAATAGATGTGGTTTAATTTCATGCGGGACGGGGGAACGTTGGAGAACAGACATGAAGAAGGACCTTGGTCCAGGTGGATGGTGGGAATGAACCTCGGGAGGTTTCCTACATACCATGCCTTGAAATGGATCAAAGACCTCACAGTTCATGATGGGGCTTATGCACTAGGCTGCCGTGGTGTTGGTGAACCGACATGAAGAGGGTCAGAGTGACCAATGGGCGCTGGGCTTGAACCCCTGGGAGGCTTCCTACATACCTTGCCTTAACATGGATCAAAGTCCACGTAGTTTGGGAAGTGGCAGTGTCGATGAACTGATGTGAAGGCGGACCTTGGTCCGATGGCTAACGGGTTTGAACCTCTGGGATGCTTCCTACGTACCATGCCTTGATATGGATCAAAGACCTCATAGTTCATAGGGGACTTCGTCAGCGAACCGTCATGAAGGTGAGCCCGAGGGTCCACTAGTGGTGGGCTTGAACCTCGTGTGGCTTCCTACGTACCATTCCTTGGCATGGATCAAAGACCACATAGTTCCGGATAGTCACAATGGATTACTGCTAGACTGGAATGCAGTATAACGTCATGCGGGATAGAGGTGTAACCTGATGTGAATAAACGACAGGCGGTGTGCTTGAACCTCATAGAGGCTTCCAACGTACCATGCCTTGACATGGATCAAAGACCTCATAGTTCAAAATTTTTCATACCGTTTAACATCATGCTGGATGGGGGTATGCAGTTTAATGTCATGCTGGATGAGGTCATAGAGTTTAACGTCATGGTGGATGGGGTATGGTCATGTCCAATGCCTACTCTAAGCCCACATGAGTCATGCCCTGTGTGAGAAACAAGAGGTAGCAGAGACCTGACCATCACGCCGTGAAAGGTGCGTTCGTGAGAAGAGAAGAGGGGCTTATGAGTTATGCGGCCCATGGTGTCGGGACTTACTCCAGGGTGGTGGCCCGAAGTGCGGCAAAGCATAGCAGGAGAGGGATTTGCGACCCAAGATGGAAGGTTCATTGTTCCCTATTGCGCCCTTCACTGGCCTTGGAAGTGGGAAAGTATGGAGGTGCATGGGTGCTACCATCCGTAAGAAAGGCTTAGGGGTTGACACCAAGGTGGTTTCCCTTCTCCCGTTGTCATACGCTACTCTGATAAGGAGGATATCATCCCATGTGGAGGGGTGATCCCATTCCCGTGGAGACGAGTGGTGTAAATAAGTCTGAGTTGGGGGGACCTTGCGTGTAGGTCACGGGGTCAGGTCACAGTTTAACATCATGTGTTGATGATGAGGCGCATGGGAGTTTAACATCCTACAGCTCGAACGAGGTGGGCTTACTCCTCACCCCTAGGAATTACATAACTGTTACCCATTACCCCTTGGGGGAGGGAAGGTACCAGTAATGATATGGTGAAGGTGGGGCCATAGGGCAAACCATCGAGGGGTACACGTTAGTGTGGCTATGCAAAGAAGAAATAGACGTTAGCATGCCTATGCAAAGAAGCATTAGGCCAATCAATGCTATGAGTGGGGTTGTCCATGGGACTTTGAAATCACATCATGCAAACCTGGAGGGTCACACGAGAAGAGGAATTTCCAAGAAAAGTGGGTTGCTTCACGAATTGGAGTGCCTTGGCCTTAGTATGGGGTTGGGGTGCGAATGGGAGGTGCTTCGTGAAGTGGAATAGTGTTCGCGGAGCACTTCCTTTCGAATAATAGGTGCCTCATGAAGCAAGGTGTTGTGAAGCATTTTGCTTCGCGAAGGACAGCAACCCTGCCTTGGCATGTGGATCACTTGTACAGTATGGGTGTTTTGTGAAGCATATACACTCTGCGGCTGCCCGGGTTCCCTTGGGAATCCCCTTCCTTCGCGAATGACCTTATGAATCATGAAGGGCATCCCTCTCATAAGAGGGGCTCAAAACAAGACAAGGTAGAGGCATCTCGCGAAGCAGAAATACCTCGCGGAGCTCATGATTCCCGGGGTGAAGGGTGCTTCGTGATTCGGGAGTTGAGAAGCCGAAAGGTCATATTTTCCATCCTCCTAGACTCAGGGGGATCCCAGTATTTATAGGAAAGGGGCACCGCAAAGTAGGGCTCACGCGGCGTGAAGAGGTGGTGGTTGCTTTGTGGCTGGTCACGACGTCAACCGGGATCGCGGAGCATTACGGCCTCAAGGGCTTCGTGGTGGGCTCACGAACGTCAGGGCATTCGCGGAGTGGTACCGCCTCAAGGGATTCGCGGCGCGCTTGAGAGTGACAGGGCGTTCGCGGAGTGGTACCGCATAAGGGGCTTTGTGGCATTCTCGCGAGCGTCTGGGCGTTCCCAGAGCGGTACCACCTCCTTCTCTTCGTGGCGGCCGCATTGCTCGGGGGAGCTCTATGTCGGGGATTCGCGAGGCAGCATGCAGGATTATTTTCCTTCTTCCCTTTGCGCCCAATATTTTGGCACCATCAAATTCCCTCATCACTCTTGAAGCTGCGGAGGGATCAAGGCTTGAAGTCTGAGGGAAAATCGCCAAAAGTATCACCATTTCACGATGCGGACTCGCGAAGAGGCCGTGCGGGGAAGACATCGGCCACATGGTCCGGGTGATCTGCGAAGCTCCACATGGTCAGGACGCGCCGCGAAGCTCCATGGTTGCCGCCTATAAAAAGGGGGATGACCAGTCTTTTTTCCTCTCACGGATTTTGTCCTTTTGTGCTCTCGACTTCATGAAGCTCCGTGTACTCTGGGTCTTCTCTCCGCGAATCGAGCATCATGGAGAACTGTGAGTCTCTGACTCCACGACTACGCCAAGCGAACATCTACTTGCAGGATAAGGCCAGGCTCCGCGTCTTGGTTTTGCGCCCAAGTTATGCAAGATATCTTCGCGAGAAACCTTTGCGGCCCGACCCGAAATTTTCTGAGTTTTGAAACCGAAATGGCTCATCAAGAAGCTATGTTGGGGGTGCTCGCAGACGCCACCCAGAGGGATGAGATGGAAAACTGTCTGGGGCCTTGGAGAGATGGTCTGAAGTCACTCGAACCATTATTATTTAATATAAATACTATCAGAGGGTCAGAAGAACTATCCGCAGTGGAAGAAGCTGCCCTTGTATGGTTTCGGGTTGAGGGATGACATCATCATTCCTGAGGCGAGTAGGGACGAACCAGCTTGCTGATTCAAGAGCACGCCATGCCAGCGCCAGTGGTTCAGGGCGGCCGTTGGTCATGCACAAGAGGACTTCACACCAGTCACCACCAACTGTCTCTACAACCATGTGAACAATATTGATGGGAAGCCACTGCAACTGGAGATGTCCCCTCCTCTATACCGCACCATGCTGAAGGCGGCTTTACAGGACTCGAAAAAGGGGTGGTCCGATGAGTGGGACCTGCGCCAGGGCGAAACCTTCCCCAATGACTGGGCATGGGCCTACTGGGTAGGCACATAATGCATGGAGTTTGGGGTCGAGCTGAGGAGAGTGGGTTTGTATGAGGCTGCATGGGCCTCCCAGTTCCACATTTATCAATCGAAACAACTAATGCTGGAGCTACTGAGCAGATGGTCATCTAGGACCAATACTTTTCACCAGCACCATGGGGAGCTGTGCATCAGTCTATGGGATGTCAATCAGATTTTGGGGGTCCTGATCTTGGGGGCCATGTATGATGAGTTCCATCCCGTCATGAGCGTGTGGGAGGATCTGGAGCGAATTCCACTATTGGTGTCGGCACTGATGGCACTTGTCCCTAGAGAGGACAAGGAGGTGGTGAGAGATGTCCACATTAAGAAGTGGATCGAGAAATTTCTAAACTTCCCAGTGAACCAAAAGTTCCCTCCGAGGCCTCAAACTTGACCGATGGTGGATCAACGGGGTAAGGAGCACTCGTATTGGCGGCTCTTGGAGGACAGCCAATGGAAGACTTGGGGTTTCAGTGTCAGCACTAAACAGTAGCCGATAGACAGGTTGGTGGTGTTCATCGCGGCCCTTATCTGCGGTTGGATCCTACCGGTGAGGGATACCAACATGGGGGGTGCGACCGAGCTCGTTCATCATGGCGTCCATGTTGGCCATGGGGGAGCGGGTCAATCTAGGGATTCCAATGCTCTCCAAGATATACCGGATGTTGCAGCACGTTAGCGAGGGCAAGAAGCCACCAAGGATATGCGAGCCCTTCCACCTTCTTTATGGGTGTATTATGGCACACATCAGGAGAATTTATGAGTATCCAAACCCTATCTCGATGTCGGGATCAAACTTCTGCCCCTCCATCTTGAACGCAATCGGGAGCTTCCCATTTAAATTAACCATACTGATGGTGCTGAACCGGGTGTAGAGGGAGGATGAGTTTAACTTCCACCCATTTCCATTGCGACGGGCGGATGAGAACTCAACCTATCTTAATACACAATCTGAGCTGATCTCCTGGTTGAAGGCCCAGCTGGCAGAGGCATAAGAGCATTTGAGGCAGGCTTCTGGAAAGATGGCTGTCATTCAGGCTGGCATAGAGAGGGCCAGGGACAAGGCTGACAAACTATGCCCCACCGCTGCTGATGAAAAGTGGGAGCTGAGTCAGCGGCAGCAATTCCTGGACACCACATTCCGAAGGGTGGTAGAGCTGTAACATTCTTTTGACGGGGATAATCCGTCCATGGGGGTAGTCAACCCCCGGGTACTGTAACAATTAAAAACCTTTTAATGGTACTCTCGTGATTTGACTTTCTTCTTTCATTCAATGTTGTAGCATGCATGATTTCCACTATTTTCATCGGTTCCTTACATCCCTACAGTGTTTGCGGGATGTCCGGTGACAATTCCCTAAGATTACGCGGGTTGGGTCCGATGTGAGAAATAATAGATAGTTGCCTCATTGTCCCACCCAACATACGATTTAAAACCAAGCTTCGAGCATCTGGGGTTTGGGTGACAAGTCCAGATTTCTGAAAGATGGGAGAGACCGGATCGGAGAAGGAAGTTCTCAAAACAGCCCAATTACCATTTCTCCAGCATGCTCTTATGCACGAACGGTACAATGCCAGGGGCGCTGAAATTGGTCCGAACAGATGGAAATGGGATGCTCGAATCATAATACCCAAGATGTGGAACACTGTGGGGATGGCATGACAATAAAGGACAAACGTTAACTATGGAGGAGAAACGGTATCCATACTGTGTTAGCCTAAAATGGGGAAAATAAATGATGGGCGACCGTTGAACATGTTCAAAACATGGGACCATGTCACAAATGTTGTTGATATATCCTTCGGGATGTTGGGCCAGGACACTAGGCGAACCCTAGGTCGAGCATCCATATTGTTAGGGGGTCCTTCCAAACACGACCAGTCTTCCGGAACATTTGCCCAGGATTGTAGGTGAGCTGATGCGGCATGAGACCAGGCCATTAGGGGGTACCTTTAGATATGAAAGGGGATGATGGTGCGAATAAGGGGCACACAATGCGTGGAATAGTGAGTGATGGTTTGTCCGAACAATATCCAATACTCATGTAATAACACCACTGTGGTGGGAGTACGCCAGATGGGCACATCGGTTTGATCATGGATCATTCCTTCTTTGGGACAGGGCCTCTCTGGCTAGGGGGTATGTCGCTTCCCAATGGGATCTTGGGGCATCCTGAACTTTTTTAGGGCCAAATCATAGCTACATGGTCCTCTAAGAGGGGTCCGGCCAGGGGGCCAGAAAGGGGGAGGAACATGCTTTTATGATTCATGGGGCTGGACCAGAGGTGAAATGCCCAGGTGTCTCTAAGTATCCCATGAGGATGGGAATCAAGTTGGACGTAGTTCTGGAAGCACAGTGTAGTCATAGACCAACACTGATAGGTGAAATCCTCTCTTGCAGAGGCTTTGGTGCATCCCATGATTAACGTGGGGCATCCTGAACTTGTTCAGGGTAGAACTGAAGTTTAGTGTCATGCATTGAGGACATATGGACTCCTATAGTTCAACGTCATACGATAGGATGTGGTGTGAAAGAGAAGAGCCCAGGGAGCATATGGTGTGGTAGTTATGAAACCGACATGAATGAGGACTTGGAGTCCAAATCACACCATGTACCCCTAGAGGAAACTGTCCAGGTCGAGGGACCAAGAGCGAAGATTAGGCTGGGCCTGAAGCAGAGTGGTATGGCATTCCTACGCACCCCATGAGGATGATAATCAAGCCATATATAGTTATGAGGGCGTAGTTTAACGTCATGTGGGACAATGAGAATCCTGGTCGTGTTGGTACACATCCTTCCAAAACAACTAAGCCCACATGAGTCATGCTCAGCGTGGGAAACAAGGAGTAGAGGTGGGACTTTCCAGACACAGAAAGGGGTAAGTTAGGGTGAAGGGATGCTTGTTGAATACCATACCCATAATACTAACGTGACCATGTGGCACACCTAGATGCGCGAAGAGATAGAGCCGAGTATGTTGGAATTCCACTTGAACATGAGGAAGTGGAAATGTGTGAATCATGATGCGTGAAATTTGGATCACAATAATGGTGGCGTGATGATAATGGATAACCGTTAACTGTGGAAAAAATGCATCATCCATATCACGTTATCCTAGAATGGGGAAATAAAAATGAGGGTCGATCGTTGACCATGTTCGAAACACGGGACCATGTCACAAATGTCGTGAGAGATCCTTAGGGACGTTGGCCTGAAACGATAGGAGATCCCTTAGGCCCAACATCCATGGAGAGCCCTTAGGCATAGAATCCATGTCGTCCAAGGGTAATTTTGAATGTGGAAGAGGATGAGGATCTAAATAGTGAGCTCATGAAGCTTGGTCTTGGGACGAGGGGATTGTCCCCATGAAAACCCCACACTTTGGGATCTTTGTCGAAACGCATCTGAATACGACAATGAGACATATTAGATAGAGGGAGTAGATTCCTTTCCCATACAGAAATCATAGTTTAGGGTCATAGAATTTGTACCATGTGTGGGAGAAAACACAGGAGGCATGTGGCGGGTAATTACAAAACCCGACGTGGATGTGGACATAAACTCGTACCACACTGCAAAACCCCCCTGGGAGAGGTTTTAGGTCAAGGGACCGAAAACGAGGGTTGATTTGGGCCAGAGAAAAGTGAAAAGGTGTTCCTACGTACCCTATGGGGATGGGGATCAAGCTGAACGTAGTTATGAGTAGATCATAGATTATGGTCATAGAGCTCGGACCATGGGAGCCCTGAAGGATGTCGTATTGTAGCTTTGTCCCCCTGATATGCAAAGGTGCACTAAGGGGTAGCGCCAAGAGTGTTGAGATTCCACCTAGACACTATAGGGTGGAACATAATGTTAATCATATAACCAACATTCAAGGCTAGGAAGGGCTGGCGTGACAACAATGGATTACTTCTCACCATGTTCGCAACATAGCATCCTGTCTCATTAGCCTGAAATGGGGATAAACAAATGAGCATCGACCACTGACCATGTATGCAACATGGGATTTGTATCAATTTGTTATCTAAAATCCCCAGGGGCATTGACCCATAAGGGTAGGAGATCCCTTGGGCATGGTATCCAGGCTATTTTTTGGGGGCCCCTCTGAGTGTGAAAGATGATGGAAGCCCGAACGAAGGGAAACACGAATCTTGACAAGTGGATGGAACTTGACCATGTTGAATCTGACACTCTTGGTCCTAGACTAGAGTAATTTTCATGCATGGGTGAATCACTTCAAGGATTCGAGGGACTTAGCATGAGGGAGATCGAGAGATGGCGGATTCCTGAGAAAGGGGGCATAGTGCCAAAAACAATGTATCATTCCTATATCCCCCCCTTAGAGAGGGACATCTCAAGGGGCCTAGGTGACTGGTAGATTGGTAGATCTCTAGGAGGTGGGGCTGGACCTGAAATCTAGACATTCAGGTGGTCCTTCGTATCCCATTAGGATGGGAATCAAGCCACACACAGTTCTTGAAGTTTCCATTTAATGCCACGCGGGACAAGATATAAGAGGGATAATTCTGAGAACTACGTGCGCGTGGTGCGGCTATTGCAAACCCAATGTGAATGAAGACCCAATCCCACATCACACCATGTAGTCCCGTAGTCAGTGTCTCAAAGGTAGGAAAGAAGAGACAAATTAGCTGAACTCAAGCTGGACCCAAAGATAGGAGGTCTGGGTGTTCCTACGTATCCCATGAGGATGGGAATCAATCCATACGTAGTTCTTAGGAAATCTTAGTTTATGGTCTTAGAGCTCGGACCATGAGTGGATGAAAACATTCCAGGTAAGCGCAGACCTCGAACTGATCCCTAAGCCCGCGTGTGTTAAACTCGGTGTGGGAAATAAGGGGGGAAGATCCTTATCACAATACCAAAACATCCATCGAGGGGAGTCGGTGAAGAGCCCTGAAGGACACCTTTAACGCTGCATTGTTTCCATAACGCGAAGATGTGCAATGAAAAATAGTACCAAGAGTTTCGAAACTCTACTTAGACATGACGAGAATGGAGAAGGATGTTAATCGTGTAACTGATATTTTGGGCTTAATGGGGTTGGTGTGGCGATGGAGGATAAAAATTAACTATGGAGAAAAAAAGTATTCATATCGCGTTAGCCTGAGGTGGGAACAACAAATGAGCATCAACCGCTGACCATATTCACAACGTAGGATTTTTTTCGATTTGTTGTCGGAAACCCTCGGGGGAATTGACTCGTAACGGTAGGAGAGCCCTTGTGCGTGGTATCCATGCCATTCTTGGGTGTCCCTCCATGCGTGAAAGGTGATTAAAGCGCTGATGAAGGGAGACATGAAGCCTGAAAAGTGGGTGCGGACATGTCTGAGTAGAATCCGATATTCCAGGTAACTTAAACCATACTACCCTTAGGCATATCGGTGAACCACCAACAAGGGTCGACGAAGAGACTCATGAGAGGTTGGCCAAGGGGCCAAGGTGGGATAGAGATTTTCAAGAGATGGGGCTGGACCCGAAGCATAGACATTCGGGTGGTCCTACGTATCCCATGAGGATGGGAATTAAGCCACACATAGTTCTCAAAGATACCCAGGGGGCATGATACGCTAACGAGGATATGAATGGTGTGGAGAGTAAGCCAACGTGAATGGGGACATAATCCCGTTCTACGCCACACAGTCCCATCAGAGAGAACCTGGGATAGGGGCCTGAAAAGGCCAAGGGCCTGATAGTTTGCATCAGTCAGGAAGGCCTAACCAACTTGCAGTTTAACATCTTGTGGTGAGGAAAAGCGGAGGATAACATGTCTCGTCCGGGGATGTGTGCGGCATGGTGAGTAACCTGACATGAACGAGGATATAATCCCACACCACACCGTACGATCCCGTAAGAGAGCCTAAGTTGATGAAGGCCAAGGGGCCAGAGGCTACCCTCGGTCAGGGAGACCTGGCCGGCTTTCAGTTTAACGTCTTACAGTAAGTACGAGGGGTCGGGGGCCAGATGAGGCCAAGGGGCCTGAGGCTAGGCATCGGTCAAGAAGGCCTGCCCAGTTTGCAGTTTAACGTATTCCATGGAGGAAGGGGAAATAGATAATTTTATCTCATCCGCGGAATTGTACGACATGGCCAATAACCCGACGTGAAAGAAGACGTAATCCTACACCACGCTGTACATCCCTTATAAGAGAATCTGGGCCATGGGCCCAACCGCTGGAACCTCCCGGAAGGATGTTTGTCACTTTGGGATGGGGCTGAACTAATCACCGCACTCGATGTTTGGGACATCTCAGGGTGGACCGGAATATCCAGGACACTATTGACCATGTTCGAAACACCGCATCCCTATGGTGACCTGATATGGGAGCAACAAATGAGCGTCGACTGTTGACCAAATTCGCAACGCGTGACTTGTATCGACTTTTTGCTCGGAAACTCTCAGGGGCGTTGGCCCGTATCAGTAGGAGAGCCCTTGGGCGTGGTATCCAGGCCGTTCTTGGGGGTCCCTCCGGGTGAGGAAAGTGATGGAATCTCAGTCATGGAGTGGGTGATGCATAGCTGTATCCATCCATGAAAGAGGCGAACATATCTAGGGGGGACGTGCAGCCGGGTCGAGGCTTGCTCGATGTGAGTTGGGAAAAAAGTGAGTGTCCTTACATATGTCATAACCCGAGGGGAAGATTTTGGCTTTTGGGCTGGGCCAACAGACTAAATGTCTTGGCGTTCCTACGTATCCCATTAGGATGGGAATCACGCCATACGTAGTTCTTGAAGGCCATGTAGTTTAACGTCATGTGGTAAGGACGTGGGAGGATAGAAGAATGAGAGTGGGCCCATGGTGAGACCCTTGTAATACTTGTATGAGCGGGGCTATGAAATCCTACTCCTCTTCATTCAAGGATCCTTCGAGGAAACTATACCCAGGGGGGACATTGAAAGAGAAGATCTCGGGGCTGGGCTCAAAACAAGGTGTCTGAGCGATCCTACGTATCCCATTAGGACGGAAATCAAGCCATACGTAGTTCTTGAAGCGCAGTTTAATGTCGTTCTGGACGAGAGATGCATCTCATTTTGGGATATATATGGTACGACGGGTAACCCGACATGAATGAGGAAGTATCCCAAACCACACCGTATGATCCCATAAGAGAGTCTGAGTCGATGAAGGCCAAGTCTCGATCAGGGATACCTGACCGGCTTGTAGTTTAACGTCTTAGAGTAAGGACGGGGGGCCGGGGCCCGAAGAGGCCAAAGGGCATGAGGCTAAGCATCGGTCAGGAAGGCCTGACTGGCTTGCAGTTTAACGCCTCACAGTAAGGACGAGGGAGATCTTAGTTTAAGGTCACAGAGCTCAGATCATTTTTAAGTGTATCATCATGCAGGAAGATATCACATTTTTAATGTCATGTAGGATGGTGGTGTAGTTTAGGGTCATGTAAGACTGTAAAGTACAGTTTAGGGTCATCCGGGACCATACAGTTTAAGGTCGTGTAGGACCATAGGGATCAGGAAAAGTTTTTCTTGAGAAACTTGGCGTTGGTGTGAAGAGTTATTCTCTCACCATTCATGGTCAACAGGGAGTATGATCCATTGGGGTAAACCGTATGGATGACATAAAGTCCTTCCCATTTGGGCTCTAGCTTGGGCGATTTCCTACCGGGGATCCTTGGCACTTGAAGGGCCAACACTAGGTCACCCTGGAGAAAAGAGCGAAGGTGAACCTTATTGTTGAAGGCTCTGGATATCTTATTCTGATTCCTTTCCATATTGTGCAGGGCACGAAGCCGGTTCTGGTACAGCGCTTCCAATTCAGCTAGAAGGATTTTGGCCACATTATTTTTCACCTGCTGGTCATAAACTGCAGTGCGTAACGATGGAATATGGGTCTCATTGGGTAGGACGACCTCAGATCCATACACCAGGGAATATGGTGTCACTTGGGTGGAATTGCGAGTCGTCGTCTGATAAGCCCAGAGGGCATTGGGGAGCTTATCTGACCAACTATTCTTATTCTAACCAACCATTTTCTACAGAATTTTAGAGAGGTTTTTGTTGAACACCTCGATCTGTACATTTTCCTATGCATGATAACAAGAGGTATGGTTCAAACGGATATTTTACTTGGCGTACAATTTCTTCAGCTCAGCTGCTCAGAAGTTGGTGCTGTTATCGGTGAGGATAGCGTGAGGGACCCCAAACCAGTGGATGATATTGGAGCTCACAATGTCAACGATGGAACGGGCCTTGACCTCTTTGAGGGGAACTGCATCTGCCCACTTGGAGAAGAAATTTGTAGCAGTTAGGATAAACCTACACTGGTGAGTAGTCACTGGTGGATATTGTTGAGTAAATAAGGTTTTCCTTATGAATTTTCCATTCCTTCTTGTTTTGAAAATCACAAACACCTTATCTTAATGAATGTTGCTTTTATAAGAAAAATTGCTTTCTTAAGGAAAATCGCTTTTATAAGGAAAATCGTTTTCTTAAGGAAAATTGCTTTCATAAGAAAAATGATTTCTTATGAAATTGCTTTTATAAGAAAAATCACTTTTATAAGAAAAATTATGATTATCTTATTTTCATACATATTTTTATTAAGTATGAGATTCGGATTCATTTCTATTTCCTCGGAATTGTTGAAACTTTGATATAAAGAATTCTGTTTTAGGATTCGGATTCTGGATAAGAACTATAAGGAAGTTTCATTCCGAATTCCGGATATGAACTCTGACTAAGTTCTATTCCAGATTCAGGATACGAATTCTGAAGAAAAATTCTCATTACAAATTCCAATGAAGAATTCTCTTTATGAATTCTGATGAAGAAATCTCATTCCGAATTACCATTACGAATTCCAATGAAGAATTCTTATTACGAATTCTGTTGACGAATTCTCATTACGAATTCTGATGAAGAATTCTCATTACGAATCTTGATGATGAATTTTCATTACGATTTCTGATGATGAATTCCTATTCCGAGTTCTCATTCCGAATTCACCTATTAAACAGAATTTGAGTATCTTTGTTTTATACACTCTGAATTAATTCAGACTCCGAAAAATATCTTTGTTAGACTCCAAACTTTTATATTTCTTACAATTCTAAAATTTTTCTACTCTTTATTATTGTTCCTTACACTTCGAACCTTTACATTGAAGCGTTCATTCCGAACCTTTGAGTTAGAATTAAAACGATGTCATACTTTCAGTTACACTTGGTTTGTTATAAAACGATGTCGTCTATTTTGTTATAAACTAACCATTGTCTAAGTGACACGTGTACAGGTTCCTCCGATCTTTAAGGAAAATATGACCGTTGGAGAAGGTGCTGACCTTACCTATAAATAAGAGCTCATTTGAAAGAGCTCATAGCAGTTGAAAATACTGATGACAGATGAACAACTTGGTTTTGTGCATACATGTTGTTGAAGTGAATTCTAGAGAGAGAGGCTCTTATTAACTCTCAGAGCTTCGTGCGACTCATAATTTTGGTGATTACATTCGAGGGCTTCCGAGGATAGGAAGACAGAGGTACCGACTACTTTAATGTTCGAGGGATTCCTTGCTAATAAAGACAGAGGTTTCCAACTACCTTGAAGTTGAGGGCTTGCGGGGATAGCAAGATAGAGACTCCGATCTTCGTATTGAGGGCTTACCCTGGTGTGGGTAAGATAGACTTTCTTGAAAGTATAAATCAAGGGACCTTTATCCAAGGTTGTTGGATACCCTTCTCTTTGGGTTAAAAGACTTATATCTTGTTACTTGTAGTTTTACTACTTGATTATATTCCGATGCATTTTGTAATATAAGAAAAGTATAACTTTCTTATACTTCCTTAATTGTACTCTGTTTCATTTAGATTCTATACGCTTTAATGTAGAATCTCATTTTGTAATATTTTGTTAAGTTTCAATTGCCGGAACCATATTTCCGGAACCTACGTTCAGAATCTCTTTCCAAGTTTGCTTTTGGAATTAGAGGTGTTGTGAATCTACTTAGTTTAACTTTGTTAAAATTAGCCCTTTCCTTCTCTTAAGGAAAACATAGTTATTCTTAACTATCTTTAAAGGTTCCAAAGGAATTTTTAAAGTATACAATTCACCCCTCTCTTTTATATTGACCATCTACATCACTATTTCGATCCTACAATTGGTATCAGATGTTGGAAACCTCTTACTCTATACCAATCTTACATTTGGTATCAGAGCAGGTCTCTGAAATACTTATACTCACATATAAGCTTTTCTTGCTCACTTACCCATTCCGAAACTATTATAATTCCGAACGTTTCTCATTCCGAACTTTGTTATTACGAATCTTTTCTACTAACAAGGTTGTCTGCAATGTTTTTTTTTTAAGTATGGCATGAGCTAATGTTGGTTTAATTGATAATCTGAATCCTACAAGACCACCTATCTTTGATGGTAATGATAATAAATACTGGAGAGATCATATGAAGACTTTTGTTATCAATACTGGAGTAGACAACTTTGTTATGCTTACTGGTGATTATAAAATTCCTGACAAGGAAGTTAGAACCTTTACTAACCAAGAAAAGCAAGAATATCAACTCAACTATAAGGTACACAATACTTTACATTGTTCAATGACAAGAAATATATATAGCCAACTTTCTTCTTGTGAAGCAGCTAATTGTATATAGAAGAAGTTAGAGGTTACACACTTTGGAACTTCTAAGGTGATTGAAACTAGAAGAGCAGTGCTTAGAGCTGAATATCATAGCTTCAATTTTCCTTATGGAGAACCTATCTGTAAAGTTCAACAAATATTTATGACTATTGTCAACAGTCTACAATATATGGGAGAAAAAGTTTTAGATGATGAAGCTCTTGTGGATAAAATAATTGATATTATTCCCAATGAGTGGGAATCCAAGAGAACAGCTATAGATGAGAAGAGGAAGGTAACTCAAATTACTCTTGATGAGCTTTTTGGAACTCTTCTACAACATGAAACCAGAATGAAGAGAGATGCTGACAACATCAAGAAAAAGAATGGAAATGGTACTGTTGCTTTTACTACAACTTCAAATCAGATGAAAGCTAAGACTCATGAGAGAGTAACCAGATCCAAGTCTAAGAAAGTTATTTTCCAATCTGAATCAAGTGAGAGTGAAGTTTCAGAAAATGAATTAGCAAATCTTGCTCGAAGGATGAACAAGATAGCTGGAACGAGAAATTTTCAATCTAAGTATAAGAAAAAGGAAAGGAAAGATAAGAAATATGGAGAAGTTACTTGTTATGAATGTAAAAGAGCTGGACATATTAGACCAGATTGCCCTATGCTCAAAAAGAAAGAAAGGAAGTAAAGACATTCAGACAGGAACATGAAGAAGTATTATAAAGATAAAGCTAAGAAAGTTCTGAAAGCTAATGACACCTGGAGTGCCAGTGGTGGTGACTCTTCAGATGAATCTTCTGATTATGAATCTTCAGGATAGAAGCATCTTGGTCTTATAGCCAGATTACCTATTGATAATCATTATCTTATGGCTAAGGTACGAAATGCTGAATCTTTGACCAATGTTTCTTTAAATTCTAATGATAGTAAGTATTATAACTCTTCTGATGAAGAATCATTTTCTGATGAAGAAAATACTTTACCTACTTTTTAAGAAGTCTCTAGGTTTGCTGAACTTCTTGAGATTGAGAATTCCACACTCAATAAGAAACTTGATAAGGCAAACTCTAGGAATTCTATTCTTAAAAAATAGATATCAGATCATTCTAAAGATCTTGATAAGAAAAATGATGATTTTTAAAATATTTCCAAAAATCTTGAGGAAGTAAGTTCTGAGAAGAACAAACTTTCTAAAGAATTAGAAAAAGTAATTTCTAAGAAAAATGATTTCGAGCCAAACTCTAGTTATAAAACTAATGATTTTGAGGATAAAAATTTGGTTGTAAAACTCAAGTTCGAAATTTTTTCCTTAAATAAGTTTTTATCAAACTTTAACCATGGTAAAGAAAATTTTAATAAGATGTATTCCCAAATATGACCTTTAAGAAATAAATCTGGATTTGGTTATACCCATGCAAAACCTATTTTTAGTAACAATTATTTTGTTCCTCAACGTGCCCCATTTTGTACCAAGTGTCAATATGGTGGTCACTGGGCAAAGAATTGTTCCTTAAACAAAATCCAATCTCTAGGATATCACAAAGCTTACATTTCTAAGAATATGTGGATACCTAAAATTTTATTGTCTGGAAATCTCGGATCCAAAAAAGTTTGGATTCCGAAAGTCTAATTTTCTTCTTGATTTCAGGATAATAAAGAATGTACCAGCAACAATACATGGTATATGGATAGTGGATGTTCCCGGCACATGACTGGTAACAAAAGCTTTTTTGAAAAGATTATCAAAACGAAAGGAGGAAAGGTTACTCTCAGAGATAATGCTAAGGGAGAGATTGTTGGTATTGGTAATATTGTTTTTCTTGGTAAAACCTTGATTTCAAATGTTCTTTTTGATAAGGGTCTTAAGCACAACCTCATTAGCATATGTCAGTTATGTGATGAAGGTTACCTTGTGAATTTTAGGAATGATAAGTGTTTAGTACACAATTCCAAGGAAGAATTTATTCTCTCAGCCAACAGGCAAGAGAATGTTTACACCGTAAACATAGAAGATCTTAGAAGCCAAGATTTACCTTGATTAAGTGCAATGGAAGATCATTCCTGGTTATGGAATAGAAGATTAGGACACTGTAAAATTAGAAACCTATGTAAACTCTCTAAGTAGAAACTAGTTAAGGATCTACTGGAGCTTAGATTTGATTCTTCTAAAGTTTGTGATCCTTGTCAATATGGCAAGCAACATAAATCTAGTTTTAAGTCAATCGGTGAAGTCTCAAAAACCGATGCATTACAGTTAGTGCACATGGTTCTTTTTGGTCCAACACAAACTGGAAGTATTGGAGGCAAATACTTTGTGTTTATTCTAGTTGATGATTACACTAGATTTACTTGGGTCTATTTTCTAGCAAAGAAATCTGAAGATTTTTCCTATTTCAAAAGTTTTAGAGCTCAAATAAAAATTAGAAAAACCTTCCATTGAAAACTATTCATAGTGATCATGGAGGAGAATTTCAAAATTCATATTTTGAAACTTTTTGTAGTAAGAAAGGTATTACTCACAATTTTTCAGCACCTAGAACTCCTCAACAGAATGGTGTTGTTGAACGAAGAAATATAATTCTTCAAAAAATAACTAGAACCATGTTGAGTGAATATTCTATTGCTAGTCATTTCTGAGCTGAAGCTGTACGTACTGCTTGCTATACTATAAATCGAGTTTTGATTACACCTTTTCTTAATAAAACTCATTATGAGTTATGGAATGGTAGAAAACCAAGACTTTCCTACATCAAGTTTTTTGGTTGCAAAGTATTCATTTTGAATACTAAAGATAATTTACATAAATTCGCACCAAAATCTGATGAAGGGATTTTCTTAGGATATTCCACAACCACTAAGTCTTATAGAGTTTTAAAAAAAAATACTTTTACTGTTGAAGAAACGGTACATGTAAAATTTGATGAATCATATCCTTTTGTTTTTAAACCATCCCAGCCTTCTCCCTCGGATGTGTTTTCAAAAACTGATTGTCAACCTTTGATAGAAGAACCTTCAGATAAGGAAATTTTTCTAGAAGATACTTCTGAAACATTTACCCCAGAAGACTTTCTACCCTATGTTGATGAACTGGTTTTACAAAACCCAAATCAGGTGTTTCTTAAGAATCATCGTAGTGATAGTATCATTGGTGATGTAAACCAACCTGTAAGGACTAGAATTTCCTTAAGAAATGAAGTAGAACATCTAGCATTTCTTTCCCAATTATAACCTAAAAGCACTAATGAAGCTTTAGGTGATAATGATAGGATTAAAGCAATGCAAGATGAACTAAATGAATTCGAAAGGAATAAAGTCTGGACCTTGGATGAAAGACCTAAGGAAACTTCTGTTATTGGAGTAAAATGGGTTTTCAGAAATAAATGTGATGAAGATGGAGTCATAGTATGAAATAAAGCTATACTTGTTGATAAAGGCTATAATTAGCAAGAAGGAATAGACTATGAAGAAACCTAAGCTCCAGTAGCTAGACTTGAATCTATCCATATAGTACATGACTTTGCAGCATTCTTTAATTTCAAACTTTTCCAAATGGATGTGAAATGTTCTTTTCTTAACGTTTATGTTCAAGAGGATGTTTTTGTTGAACAACCTCCTGGCTTTGAAGATACAAAACATCATGATCATGTTTTTAGACTTACCAAAGCTTTGTATGGCCTTAAACAATCCCCACGAGCATGGTATGATAGACTCGCTGGATTTTAGCTTCAAAATAACTATGTTAAGGGAAATGCAGATCCAACCATTTTTATAAAGAAATATAAGAAAAATGTTTTGATTGTTCAAATCTATGATGATGACATTATATTTGGTTCAACTCAACAATCTTTGACTGATTCTTTTGCAAATGTAATGAAATCTGAGTTTGAAATGAGTATGATGGGTGAGTTAACATTTTTCCTTGGATTTAAAATTTCTCAAAAACCAGAAGGAACCTACATATCTCAACATAAGTATATTGAAGATCTTATTAAAAAGTATGGTTATGAAAACACTAAGAGTATAAGTACTCCCATTGGTACCTCAAACTCTTTAGATCTTGACGAAGCTGAGAAACCAGTAGATGAAACATCTTTTAGAGGTATGATAAGAATTCTACTTTACATAACATCTAGTAGACCAGACTTAATGTTTTCAGTATGCTTATGTGCAAGATATCAATCCAATCCTAAGAAATCTCACTTAAAGGCAGTAAAAAGAATTTTTCTCTACCTTAAGGGAACCATGGATCTAGGATTATTTTATACTTCTGGAAATGATTTTCTTCTAAAAAGCTTTTCTGATGCTAACTTTGGTGGATGTAGAATGGATAGAAAAATTACATCCAGAACTTGTCATTTATTAGGAGATTCTTTAGTTTCTTGGTCCTGCAAAAAGCAAAATTCTGTAGCACTCTCCACTGCTGAAGCTGAATATGTAGCAGCTGGAAGTTGTTGTGCATAAGTGTTGTGGATGAAACACACACTCACAGACTATGGCTTGAGTTTTACTAAAACTCAAATTTTATGTGATAACACAAGTTCCATTGCCCTCATTAAGAACCCTGCACATCACTCCCGTGAAAAACACATAGATATTAGACATCACTTTCTTAGGGATCACACACTTAAAAGAGATATTATTCTTCAGTTTATTGGAACTAAAGATCAACTTGCTGATATTTTCACAAAATCTTTGCCTTCTGATAGATTTGAATATATTAAACAGAAGTTAGGAATGATAACTGTAAGGTAATCCTCCTTAATTAACTTTCTGTTGAAAAAGTATCCTTATAGTAATAAACGCCTTTTCATAGGGGGGGTACATTTGATTGTTTTTTTAACAAAGTTTTTCAAAATTTGTTTTCAAACATTTCGGAACGAAGATTTCCGGAATGGAGATTTCCGGAACTACAATTCTTCCAGAATGGACATGTTCGTATAGAATAATTCTGGAATGAAAGTGTTCGTATTGAAAATTTCCGGAATGGAAAATTTTCGTACTAGAATTTTCAAAACGGAATTTTCATACTAAATTCTTCGTAATGTATTTTTCGTACTAAGTTTTTCGTACTGATTTTTTTCCTTACTAAGTTTATTTTTCATACTGAGTTTTCCATAATGAATGTTCGGTAATGTGTTTTTTGTACTAAGTTTATTTTCCATAGTAAATTATTTGTGAAATCTGTCTTCTCATAATAATGTTTTTTTCTCGTCTTTGATATATTACCCATTACGAATAATCCTCTTTATCCAATCCGAAAGGTATGATTACCTTACTCATGTTTTCATAGTCATATTTTACTTACTGGCATTTTCTTGTATTATGTTTTCGGATTTTATTTTTCTTAATTCCTTGTTTAAATAAAAACCTCAAAAAGATCAGATTCAAGTTTTCAACCGTCAGATCTGATCTCAGATTTTCACAACCATTAGATCAACCGTTGAAGTTGAACCGTCATTTCATTGCCTATATAAAGGGGATCCAAATACTCGTCCCACATCGATTTCAAGATCTCGCGTCCCGATGCTCTGCCCCTCTGTTTTAAGGCCGTTCTGAACTACAGTTGTCTCCGTTCCGAACTTCTCAGAGGATTACAGATCCGAATGTCTGCGGAGTTAGCGTCTCAAGAAATGTCATCCACTACGCCTATTTCGCAATGGTTAGTTTACAGAGAAAGGTTAGTCCATCCGGATTTCTTCAACAACTATGATTCTCTTATTTCAAAGAACATTAAGTTGAATGGCTGGGAAGATGTTGTTGTATCCAAACAGGGGACTCAAGACGATGTTTTTACAGGGTTACTTGTTGAGTTCTATGAAACAGTTTCCTTCTTCTAGGAAGATAATAGAGAGAAGTTTTCTTTTAAGTCTTATGTCAAGACCTACAAACATTCTTATACCAAGGTAGCAAGCTTGGTAGGGTTGTCCTATGAAGGAGAAGACAAATTTATTTCTCATGTATTGTCGGACTCTAAGGGTAGCTTCGACAAGGAAAAAGCCTTAGAAACTCTCGGACTGGCTGATGACAAGGCTCCGAAGATTGCAAGTCTATCCACAAACTTCCAGATTCTAGAGTTGTGGGTGCAAGGGTTTATCGTACCGAGGAAAGGTGATAAAGACAGCTTGAAGAAGAGTGAGATCTATATCTTAGATTTTCTGATAAATCTAAGGAAGTTTAACTTTATGAGGCACATTTTTATAACCATTGAGAATCTTAAGAAAGGAAATCTCAGAGCTCAGATCATAATGTACCAAGTAATATTATCAAAGTTGATAGTTCGGTGCCTTGAATATTTCAAATAAGCTTGCAGATCTAAGCCAAGGGTTTGTAAAAAAATTTTGGTTAGTGATGAAACCCTTAAGAGGATGGATGTGGCATTCAACAAGGAGATTGGTGAGTTCGTTGATTTGCCTAATCAAGAAGAAACGGTTCCGAAGGCTGCTAAACCGGAATCATACAAACCAGTAAAGAAAAGAATGTTGAAGGAAGTTGCAGCTGAAGTCGAAGATCCTAAGTCTAAGGAAGTTCAAACCGCTCCTCCCAAACCAAAGAAGAAGAAGGCCTATCCTGATGAGGTTGTTGCGAAGTGGAGAGCAGATAAAGAGAAAAGGAAAGAAGGGGATCCGCAGTTCAGATTGGACCCTGCGGAAGCTAAGGCCCTGAAGAAGAATACTGCTGATGAGCTTCAAAAACAAGTAAAGGAAAAGAATCTTAAGAAGAAGATGTCAGAAGCTGAGGCAGTCCAAGATATGTTGAAATTTAATGAAATAGTATCCGGAAGCATTCCAGTTCCGAGATCTTTCTCCTTGGAATCTCTACCTGAGACTCCAGGAAGAAACCTTGATTTTTTGGAAGAGACTACAGTTGACCATGTTGAGAAAATCAAGCAGATTCAGCATGTGGGTGAGGAAGAATAAGTTGCTGAAGGAAGTGGTGAAACAGGAGATCTTTTGAAACAAGTGGATGATTATAAAGATCACCTTGGGAACATCTATCACTCCGAACTTCAGAGGCTGAATCCTCTAAGTTAGTAACTCCATAGAAGGATAAGAATGAGGAATATGTTATTCAAAAATTTGTTGATGAGATTGTTCAAGTGTCTACTGGAGAGCAGAAAACTCCTAATCAAGAATCAATTCCGAAAAAATACAAGGGAAAGAAACTCCTTGTTGAAACTCCGAAATCAGTGGCTAGCAAGAAAAGAGAATATGGTCATTCGTATAAAAGGAAATTGGATCTTATTGAGGAAAAAAATTCTCCAAGAAAGATTACAGATTCAGAGTCATCCTCATTGGGGCATGACTTTGTTGTTCAGTCCTTAATGAAATTGGTGGGAACCATTTCGACCTTCTCTAGTATTGACTCAAGATTCCAGATGCTCCAACATGCTCTAAATCAGAAAACTGACTCAGTATCTATGGTTATGGACAAGTGTGTTGAAATAGAGGCTCAGTTCAAAACGTTTTTCATTGGCTACGAAGCTCATAGAAAATCTTGTAAGAGGATGAAAAACTGGTCGAAGAAGACTGTTGAAGAGATGAGTTTATTCGATGAGTTTCAAGACAATGTTAATGATGCCTTTGAGACCGAGGACAAGAAGATAAATGAGTTAACTACATCCTTTGAAGAAAAGCTGACAGAAGAAAAGGACTTCCAGATTCAAGAAGTGAGAGATCTGAATGGGAAACTGAATTCTGTTTCTCAAAACTAGAAGTTTGAAAGGGATCATCGTATTGATTTTGAAGAAAGGATGAAGGCTCATGAAGAAAAGATCAAAGCCCAAGAAGAAAAACTGAAAGCCCAGGAAGAAAAAATTGAAGCTCAATCCGCAAATATAGTTTTCTTAGAGAAGCAAGCTGAAGATGATCATAAAGACATGAAGAAGATCAATACTATTCTAAAGGGGCTCATGTCGAAGGAAAAAGATCCGAAATAACCAAATCTGTTCTTTTTGTTGTATTCTTTTTGTTGCTGAGATTTCAAATTTAATGAAATTCATGCTTGTAGTTTCTATTGTTGTCATTACTAATTTTTCAGGTACTTTGTTATTTTTTTCCATTCCCTCCAATTCTTTTTGAAAATCACAAAGGGGGAGAAGAAAAAGATCCTTAAGAAAAAAAAGAACTCTAATAAGAGTTTATCAAAGGGGGAGAATAAAAAGATCCTTAAGAAAAAGAAAAACTCTAATAAGAGTTTGTTTAAGGGGGAGCTTTTTCATTAAAGAAGACCTTCTTATTTATCACTCTGGATATCTGAATACGATCCTTAGAGTTTCAAAGCCTAAGGGGGAGTTATTCTTATTCATCAATATCCTTAAAGCAAAGGGAGATAAGCCTTAATTTTTTTCTTTCTTCTTAGAATTTCTTTTTCGTAAGGATGTTTGTGCTTTCCAAAAAGGGGGAGATTGTTGATTCAATAAGATTTTCCTTATGACTTTTCCATTCCTTCTTGTTTTGAAAATCCCAGACACCTTATCTTAAGGAAAGTTGCTTTTATAAGAAAAACTGCTTTCTTAAGGAAAATCGCTTTTATAAGGAAAATCGTTTTCTTAAGGAAAATTGCTTTCATAAGAAAAATGCTTTCTTAAGAAATTGCTTTTATAAGAAAAATCGATTTTATAAGAAAAATTATCCTTATCTTTTTTTCATCCATATTTTTATCAAGTATGAGATTCGGATTCATTTCTATTTCCTCGGAATCGTTGAAACTTTGATATAAAGCATTCTGTTTTAGGATTCGGATTCTGGATAAGAACTATAAGGAAGTTTCATTCCGAATTCCGAATATGAACTCTTACTAAGTTCTATTCCAGATTCCGGATACGAATTCTGAAGAATAATTCTCATTACAAATTCCAATAAAGAATTATCATTATGAATTCTAATGAAGAAATCTCATTCCGAATTACCATTACGAATTCCAATGTAGATTTATCATTTCAAATTCTGTTGACAAATTCTCATTACGAATTCTGATGACAAATTCTCATTACGAATCCTGATGATGAATTCTCATTACGATTTCTGATGACGAATTCCTATTCCGAATTCTCATTCCGAATTCACCTATTAAACAGAATTTGAGTATCTTTGTTTTATACACTCTGAATGAATTCAGACTCCGAAAAATATCTTTGTTAGACTCCGAACTTTTATATTTCTTACACTTCTAAAATTTTTCTACTCTTTATTATTGTTCCTTATACTCCGAACCTTTACTCCGAAGGGTTCATTCCGAACCTTTGAGTTAGAATTAAAATGATGTCGTACTTTCAGTTACACTTGGTTTGTTATAAAATGATGTCGTCTATTTTGTTATAAACTAACCGTTGTCTAAGTGACACGTGTACAGGTCCCCCCGATCTTTAAGGAAAATATGACCGTTGGAGAAGGAGCCGACCTTACCTATAAATAGGAGATCATTTGAAAGAGCTCATAGCAGTTGAAAATACTGATGACAGATGAACAACTTGGTTTTGTGCATACATGCTGTTGAAGTGAATTCTAGAGTGAGAGGCTCTTATTAACTCTCAAATCTTCGTGCGACTCCTAATGTTGGTGATTACATTCGAGGGCTTCCGAGGATAGGAAGACAGAGGTGCCGACTACCTTATAGTTCGAGGGCTTCCTTGCTAAGGAAGATAGAGGTTTCCAACTACCTTGAAGTTGAGGGCTTGCGGGGATAGCAAGACAGAGACTCTGATCTTCGTATCGAGGTCTTACCCTGGAGTGGGTAAGACAGACTTGCTTGAAAGTATAAATCATGGGACCTTTATCCAAGGTTGTTGGATACCATTCTCTTTGGGTTAAAAGACTTATATATTGTTACTTGTAGTTTTCCTACTTGTTTATATTCCGCTGCATTTTGTAATATAAGGAAAGTATAACTTTCTTATACTTCCTTACTTGTACTCTGTTTCTTTTAGATTCTATACGCTTTAAGGTAGAATCTCATTTTGTAATCTTTTGTTAATTTTAGTTGCCGGAACCATATTTCTGAAACCTACGTTCGGAATCTCTTTCCATGTTTGCTTTTGGAATTAGAGGTGTTGTGAATCTACTTAGTTTAACTTTGTTAAACATAGCCCTTTCCTTCTCTTAAGGAAAACATAGTTATTCTTAACTATCTTTAATGGTTCCAAAGGAATTTTTAAAGTATACAATTCACCCCCTCTTGTATATTGAGCATCTACATCACTATTTCGATCCTACAATTGCTATCAGAGGTTGGAAACCTCTTACTCTATACCAATCTTATAGATATAGTCCCACTACATCGATCCCCCACACCGCAAATGGCCAAGAATAATTGGTGGAGTGTAGAGGCGCCGATGGCTGATGCAGGAAGTTGGCATGAACATGGAACGTGTGGCATCTCTTGGAAATCTAGATATAATCATGGATCATAGAGGGCCAGAAGTACCCCAACCTCCGAATTTGATGAGGCATCTTTGGACCAGCTTTGTGGGCACCACAGGAACCAGCATGAACCTCCTGCATAACCTGATAAATCTCGACTCCATGAATGCATTGGAGGAGAACGCCATCGAAG
This sequence comes from Viscum album, assembly GCA_963277665.1. Lineage (NCBI taxonomy): Eukaryota > Viridiplantae > Streptophyta > Magnoliopsida > Santalales > Viscaceae > Viscum > Viscum album. Next base: position 34,561,811 of record OY728156.1, read on the forward strand.
CTCCGCTTATAGAAGATCTGCTCATGACTGGGACCACTCTGGAGGGTAAATTGCAGTGTGTGGCATCGGATTCACCCGCGCTCGGCCCGGTCGTTCGAAAGGTAACCATTTTGGAGATACTCGACAAAAGGTTCCCTCCAGTCGGGAGTGGCCTCAACCATTGTGTCTGACGAACCTGGGACCCCTAAGGAAGAGGGTCCGGTGGTAAGATGACATACCTGTAGGCCATCATTGTCCTCTAGGGTAATGGGGGGAATGACTCTCTGGTGTGCCACATATATGATCAAATCATCTTTCCCATGTTCTGCAAGTGACGTAGCTAAGCTAGCCAAAGCGTCTGCCTGACTGTTATGTGACTGAGGGACATGGGTCACCTCTGGTCGAGAAGAGAAATGTGCCATTAGACGGAGGTTGCACTCCAGAAATGGAAAAAGTTCCATCTTCCTGATGACATAGTCACCATTGACATACTTGATTACCATATTAGAATCTCTTTTCACATGCATATGGGGCACATCGATCTTGAGGGCCAACTCGAGACCGGTAATGAGATCCTGGTACTCTTCCATGTTGTTGGTACATCCTTCTAGAAAAAGGAATGAGTAAGGCAGGATGACTTATGTCGAGGTGACGAAGACGATACCCAGACCCACTCTGTTGAGCTTAAGATCTTTGAGCCTCCTACCGGTGGGGCTCCGGGAGGCACCGTCGAAATGCATTTTCCAACATGAGACGACATGATTGATTGAGAGGATCGCCTCATCCGGAAAATCTAGGATCAGGGATTGATCTATGGAGGTTGGATGGGCAGCTAAAAAGTATGCCAATGCCTGTCCCTTGATGGCCTTCTGAGGAACAAACCTGAAGTCTAACTACTGGAGGATCACCGCGCACCGCGCTAGTCGGCCAGTCAACATGGGGCAGTTTAGGATGTACATCAGTGGGTCTATCCGAGAGACCAACTGTACCTCATGGTGCTGTAGGTTATTCTGCAACATCTGTATGGAAAACACAAGTGCAAGGAATCTCTTTTAGATAGGGTAGTATCTGATATCTGTATCGAGGAGCATGCAGATAATATAGTAAAGGCTGTTCTCTGTCCCCTCATTGTTCTTCTGGGCGAGAAGTGCACCAAGGGACTGTTCCATGGCGGTCACGTAAAGAACCAATGGCTTTTCAGAAATAAGTGGCATCAAGACCGGAGGTTGGAGCAGATACTACTTGATTTCCTCGAAGGAGGTCCGACACTCGTCATCCCACTCATAGGCACTGCCTTTCTTTATGAGCCGTGAAAAGGGATTACACTTGCTGGCCAGATTCGTAATGAATCAGCTTATATAGGCTAAGCGGCCTTGGAGACCTCAAAGCTCCTGAATATTGCTTGGGGGAGGAATTTGGATGATGTCCTTGATCTTCTCTGGGTCGATCTCAATGCCCTGGTATCTAACAACAAAGCCAATAAACTTCCCGAAGGTGACCCCGAAGGTGCACATAAGCTGGTTCATCTTCAGGTGGCGGGAACGGAGGAAGCCGAACACTTTTTCAAGGTCCTTGAGATGGTCCCAGCACCAGAAATATTTGACCACCAGATCATCCACGTAGAATTCCACTATCGTCCTGATAATTGTCATGAACATGCGATGCATGACCCGCTGATAGGTGGTAACTACAATTTTCAGGCCGAAGGTCATAGCCCGGTAACAAGAAGTACCTTGGAGAGCCCTGAAGGCAGTGGACTCCTCGTCCTCTGGGGCCATCCAGATATGGTTGTAACCAGAATACCCATCCATAAAGGAGAGGTCTTGGAATCCGGTCATGGCATCAATCAACAACTTTTCCACTGGGAGGGGAAAATCATCCGTCGGACAGTGGCGACTGAGATCGTGGAAGTTGATGCAGACTCTGATCTTCTTGTTCTTCTTCCTTAATTTCATAATGTTGGCAAGCCACATGGGGTACTGGACTTCCCTGGAGAAGTTGGATTTGATAAGCTTGTCAACTTCTGCCTCAACCATGGCACTGTGAGAAGGGTGAATCTTTCTGGGAGGCTGCTTTAACCCACGATGGTTTGACAGGAGGCCCAGGCGGTGACCGACTACCTGAGGATCTTGTCCTGGCATCTCGTCGTAACTCTAGGAAAACACATCACAGTGCTTGTTGAGAAATTCTATGTACCGTTGATGCTCCTCGGGAGACATGGCTGCACTGATCAATGTGGGTCTCAGATTCGCCTCGCTACCAAGGTTCACCTATACCAGTTCATCAACCATGGTAGAGACGCCTTCCTCAAAGTTGGGGGGAGCATCCTCCAGATCTTCCTCTCCACCCGTGGAGGGATTTCCTGTAAAGGGAGATGCTTCTGAGTTATCAAACCATGACGGGCAGTTGGTGCCAGCTTGGGCGGTGGTTGTCATCATATCAGGAGACCCATGTGCCGCTAAGACCATAGAAATGAAGGCAGTCGATCCTATCCCATCTGGCCTTCGACCTAAGGGGCCACGTTTGATGATATCAAAGCAGTGGTGATGCATCGGCCTGAGTCGGTTGATTCTAGCCCCACGGAAGAGACACTTATGACGTACCGTCGTTGCCATAAGCATGAGATTCCGATACCGAATAGGGGTAGGCAGTTCCAGGATCACCTGAGCCTGGTTGGTGTAGGAGTATGTGGTGATTTTCCCCCGTCGTTCGGACATGGGAACATGCCTTCCTTTCGTACCTGAAACAACAAAACATTGCACCATGTTTGGGGTCGTGGCCTCCAAATGATGGATCGGGAAGATATAGGCATCATCCAGGCCTACCGAGGGATCACTTGTGACTGGGAAGGGTTCATCCTCACATGATAGGATTTTCTTATCCTTTCTCTTATAATAGTCGGCGTCCAGATAGCGAGCTTCACAAGAGGCTAAAGGAGACGCATCTCCTTGGAGCACACCTAATCGACCATTGAGGGAGTATTTGAGGCATTGGTGATACGACGAAGGGACCAATGCATGCAGATGAAGCCAGGGCATGCCCATCAATGGATTTTAGGTGGTGACCTGAGAGACAACCATGAACTTGGTGCTAGAAATTAGGCCACCGAACTGGGTCTTCAGGAGGATCTTGCTGACTGGGGATTGCTCGGTCCTATCGTATCCCTGGATTCTGAGGTCAGAGGGATTTAACTCATCCTCAGGAAAACCCATCATTCGTAGTGTCTGAGTTGGGATTAGTTTAATACTAGAACCCATGTCAACAAGATAGTGGAGGACTTCAAGGCCATTGAACTAGCCAGTGACATACAGTGGGAAAATATGCCCATGTATGGGAGGGTCTTTGTCTTCACCCGAGAATGAGATAACTGCCTGGCATTCCTCATTCTCAATTGCCTCATCATGGTAGGTTTCTATAGCAGCGACCACCGTCTCAAACTGGAGGGGGGCCCTTAGGGCCTTGGCAAGTGCTTCACGCATTTCAGACGATAGGAAAAGAGCCTCATGAATCGAAAGTCTTGCTGGGATACCAGCCAGGTGCTTCAAGAAATCATACTATCATGCCAACCGCGAACCTCTTCTTACAGGAGGACGTTCTGTAGTTGGAGGCATAACGGGACCTACCGGTTGTATCGGCGGCTGGCTGGTACTGGGTGTATTCTGCTGCCCACTAGTTGATGCCTGAATAGTAGCTGTTGGATGAGGACCGGATGACTGAGATTGGAATGTAGCAGGGAAAGACTGACCGCGATATGGACAAGGCAGCTTTGCCTGATCTAGTAACACAAACAGCGGTGGATGTTGATCTGAGGGTATCAGATGAGGTTGCGAATGCTGATCTCTGTACTGAGCATGTGGTCTAGATTTAGTAGCGTGCACAGCTTGACTGAAAGTGCATGCTGTCGTGCCTCGAGGACCCATGTTGTTGTGGTTTCGCTGACGTTGATGTCGGTTGTGGACGTTGGGGGAGGGGGGGGGGTTTGCCTGGCATTCCAACTCATAGGGAGTAATATAGGTCTTTACCAGCTCCACGATATTGACCGATGTGTACCCCTGGCTGTCGCTTGATGGATCATCCACCACTGGGCGGATTCTGGGAGGAATCCCCATTTTAGTGGGCATAAAGTCGCCAAGAGTGCGGGGTGATGATGATAGTGGTGGATCGAGTTGATTCTTCTTGCACCGTTGCTGATTTTCCTTTTGGGAAGAGGTCAGCTGAGATGACGACATAGAGGTATTGGATACTTCCTCAGAAGGATCCGGCTGATTCAGGAATTCATGAATGATACCATGGGCATGAGAGATGGTTTTTCGATCCATCCAGTCATTGTTTTTATGGGACCCACGGCTGGGAACCGGCTGCCACTCGCCTTTGTCATCACTACCGCTTTCGGACCTCACGAATACACCCACTATTTTTGTCGGGGCCAGGCCCAAACTGACTATGTTTTTGTCGACCTAGTCTTGAAGCCAGTCCTTAAACACATAGCATTGCTTGAGGGTGTGCCCCAGAATCCGATGATAGGGGCAGTAGTTGGGGATATCAGTGAGATTTGCCTCTGCCAGCCTTCTGCACTCGGGTAAGCGCACAATCTCTTGCTCTGGAGCACTTTGAATGTATCCAGGGACTTGATTCTCATTGAATGAGTAAGTCTGGTGCCTTCTTTCGGGATAAGGGGACCTGGGAGCCTTGACCTGATGAGGGGCCGGAGGGGCCTGCCGAGGAGGCGGAGCCTGATTGTCCCACCTAGGCGGTGGTGGCACATTGCGTGGGGGAAACTGTCGATTCTGAGGCGGTCGCTGCTGGGCTATAACACCCCGAACATCCACGATACGCTTCTCTTTCAATAATGCTATAGCTTGTATTGTACGAATGTTTGAGATTCTAACACACCGCGACCAATCAAAATTGCCATTATGAATAGTAATACCCACTTTTTGAAATTATATATATTTTATATTTCAAAATGGACTTCATTTTTGGATTTAGAATATCGAAATTAGCCTATGTTGAATTTTTGGTATTTTTCTGAGAACATCCAATATTTTATAAATAGTGAAAAATACTTAAAAACAACTTTTTTAATCAAAATAATTTATAGTGATAAATTATAATATTGAGTGTTTTTAAAGTATAATTATAATATATTTTTACCATTTTATCCAATGGTGTTCATTAGAATTAATTTCACTTTGAAATTGGACATAAACAATTGTCAATCTTTTGATATACATTGTTTCATAAAAACACGCTATTTGTTGTGACAATGAGAATGATTTATAAAATTAATTAATGAAACATATATGTTTGGAATTTTTTAAAATAGGCATCATTTTTGAATTCGGAAGATCAATTATAGCTTAGGCTGAAATTTTGGCATTGTTCTTAAAAACTTCAATTTTTGATGAATAGTGAAACCACTAAATGGTAGTTAAAAAACTGAATTTTCGTTTAAATGATACATTACCACTTCTGTGATTTGATTTTCAAAAATCTGACATACATGGTTGTCATTAGGAAGTAAAATGTGGTTCAATGGGATTAAAATAATTTTTTGGTGAATAGTAACTTTTATGTTTAATTAATCACGATTAAAGGTAATTAGTGAAATTTAAGGTAAAAATGATATTATAAAAATATTAAAATACCCTTAAACTTGTCCTAACCTTATTGGAGGAGTCATGTCTGACCAATACAATCCATGGGTCAACTTGGGGACCCCATGGAGCCACTTGGGTAAAAAATGACATTAATAACTTTTATTTAAAGTAAACATAAAATTGTCACAAACATGTATTGTTTTACTAAAACTATTATTATATGGGGTTATATAAGTTAAGATTTCTACTATAAATATTAATTTGAAAGATAAAAAAATTTCTTACATCATGGAAGTTTTTCTATAATTTTTAGACATTAAATAATTTAAATTTTTAATGACACCATGATGGTGCAGCGATTACTTCATTAATTAACGATTTAAATAAAATGAAAAGATAATGTAAAATATAAGGCTTAAACTTGTCAAAAAATTATTGGATGAGTAGATTTAGAACCCTTATCACCTTATACTCGAAATATATCATTTTTGGACCTTTGAAATCCTAAAATCACTTCATAATAATGTAAGATTTCATGACATTCCAAGAGTGCCCCTCCTCTCCTTTTATAAAAGCCCCCCACCTCTACCACCTTATTCACACCTTCAAGCCATTTTTCTTGGACAACATCGGACCAAATACCCTCCCAAATTCCCTATATTACTCCTATAATCCTCACATTCGGTAGAAGTCTTCCCAAGTAAGCCTTTGGCTCAAATTAAAAAGAGTTACCAGATATTAAGGTAATGTCTTCTCTTATGTTATTTTATTTTATTTTGCTTTTCCAACCCCATAAACTCTTTTTATTCCATTCTTTTGTAAAAACCCCAGTATCTTTAATATACTATGATTTTGTTATGAGAATTATTTTATTTACACTTACACACACATCTTCATCTAATGGTTAAAAACATACTGTTTCTATGGGTGGTGAATTACTGCCTCACGAAACGATGATTGTTCAATCTTCTTTTAACACCTCTCATGGTGGCCATTATGAAGAAACTATTTTTATATATGATATATATTATGTTTTTTTTCTTATGATTCTATATTTTTTATTTATGGGATACCTTTATGATTTCCATTATGGGTAAACGCGATAATTTCATTTTAGGAAGTGCGGACTACCGCCCCCTCAATGTGATTTGAATCGTTAATGCCATATGTGGGATGTATAAAGGATGGAGTAAATGATATTATATATGATATTATATTTGAATTATAATAAACCTTAATATAATTATGATTTCATTCCATTAAATATGAAATAGAAATGAAAGTAGCATTCATGCGTACGTACGGCTTACCGTCTCCATGAACGGTGGATTTCATTTCTTACCTCTAAATGTTACGTAATATTATGAATGAATGTATATACTGGATATATATGATATATATGATATATAAATCATGAATATAATTCTGTATATAATGGATATTTCACCACATGAACAACTTGTAATTATAAGAAGTTTATTTTTGACTCAAGTACCAATGATCGACAAAATGACCGTTATTAGCTTAAATAATTACATAATGTTCATAACATGGTAATAAGTGATATAAAAGGAATAATTAACATGAAAAATGTTCTTAAGCAATTAGAAATTAACTCTAGTTTATTATTCAGGAGATTAAATAACGATCGAGTCAAGTCGGACATGAGGTAAGGGAACTTCTTAACCCAATTTACATTCTTTGGGTTAATCTTCTACTTTCAAATTATGTCGTGATATTATTATGTCCTATATTTTATTTGTTCTTTCATTATGTGTACATGTAGTGAATACAAATAATAGATCTATCTTATTTAAAAATGATCTTTGTAAGTGACATCGTCTCAATCTCCATTCATTGAGACATATTTTGTTTTATACACAAATTTTATTTATACTGTGTATAAACCCCTTTGACTTTTACATTTATTAAAAAGGAATATTTTTATATGAAGCATTTTACTAAACGAAAAAAGGAATGTCTTTATTTTCATACGTATACGGCGACACTGACTTCTCTATTGTCATGACCATTATTTGAGTTTTGGCTTCCTCTACAAGCCATAACATTTTTTAAATGAAAAATAAATACAAAGTTTTAATTTTCTTTTATTTTGGTATTGAAAATGGTTTTGAATGTGTTTTTATTATATCAATGTGTTGTATTGATATCTTGTGATTGAAATGTGGAAATGTTATGTATCCTTTATGCATGTTTTATGTGATATGATTATGTTATGGTTTATGATGTGTTTAAACCTATTCATATGAGAAATCCATTGGACTTATTAAGTGATGGGTGGAGCCCGCTATAGCTCCTCAATACATCGGTAGGTCTCATGAGACAAACTAGTGTCTTGGCATGAGGCCTTGACCAAATCTTATTTGTAGTCTTGGCACGAGGCCTTGGCTACATTTTATGATAGTCTGACATTATTGATTCCATCATTATGAAAGTGGTTATTGATATTCCATGTGATTATTCGACTAGTAGAATATCCATGTGAATAAGTAAATGGCATTTTCTCATTTTACTTTTGCCATATTATGTTGAAGTTAAAGTTTAAAAGGCTTTTGTATTAGTCATACATTGACTTAAATGTTATGTTTATTTATGAAAGCATTCGCTATATTGTTATACTTACTTAGCATCTGTGCTCACCCCTTTCTATGTTTTATTTTCCCAGGATGTGAAGAAATATTTTATGACTGACCTACATGAATAGTCTGAAGGGGATAGAAGTGTAGACTATGGAGACTATGTTATTGTGATTTTTTACTTTATGATTTAATGTAACATTTATGAATGTATCTAGTGTTTCCAAGGATACTAAACTAATCGTTCTTTCGAGACTTGATCATTTGTGATCATGCCAATGTTACGCAATAATGAATCGACTCTGGGTAACTGGGGTCGGGGCGTTACAGTTGGTATTAGAGGAATTTTAGTACTAACCTTGGAAGCTTTATTTAGATAAACTATGATTAGTGCACATAGCCCAAAGATAGAATTTGAGGATTATTATAGAAGAACTTCCTAGAATTTTGGTATTATAGAGATTTTGTGAGTTTTCTGAGAAATAAATCTCTGCCTGGATACGAGTTGGTAGAGGTGGCTCTGGCACAGATGTACCTAGGGGTAAAACCCAAAAACACCTCTTTGAGCTAGACTCGAATAGGAACTGGTGCACGACAATAGTCTTTGCTGCGCTCTTGGTTACGACACTCCCGGGGGATATGCTTAGGATAATTCTCATTTTCGTTACAAACCATTATGAAGGGTTTATGAGTATATAATTCCTCAATGAAAACATTTTTATGATTATAGTTTAATTTTTGTTAAGTGTTTTACATGTATGGAATTATGTATTTTGATTCATAAACTAATCTAGTTTATGCCATTGTTTAGAAATGGCGGCTAGTGGAAGGAATGAAAAATGTATCAATGTAGGAACTCTATGTAGGGATTTCCCTCCTTCTCAAAATAATTATAATGGAGCTGGTGATACAACTGGTACTGATCAGTTTATCACTACAATGGGACAACTCGCTCAGGTTATGAATAATAACCTTACTCGTATGTAGCACCCAGATCCGCAACGTGGAGGATCAATGTTAGACGGCTTCATGAGGCAACAACCACTAATATTTAATGAGGGTACAAATCCATTTTTAGCTGAAAAATAGATAAACTCCATAGAGAAAATATTCCATGCCATGGGGAGTAGTGAAAGGGAGAAGGTCATTATGGCAGTTTACCATCTCACTGGAGATGCCGATCAATGGTGGTCACAGATAAAAAATACAAAGGAAGATAGAGAAATATAAAGTATGGAATGGAGATAGTTCAAAGATCTATTCATAGAAAAATACTTTCCTCGTGACCATCGAGCAGATATGGAAAGGCAATTTATGAGTCTGAGGAAAAAGGAGGACGAGAATGTTGCAAAGTATGAGTCTAACTTTACATGGTTAGCGAGACAAGCTGGAGATTATATACGTAACCCAAGAAGTAAGATTGATCATTTATTTTATGGGTTAAAACCGTTTCTCCGTCGAGGATTAGTCTCACAAACCTTCTCTTCATATGAAGATATAGTCTCGTGTGCTATCAATATAGAAAAGGAATTCTCTAAATCTTATGACAATAAAGTAAAGCAAGAGAAGAAGAGAACAGTGGAACAAGAGACAGATAAAGGGAAAAAGGGAAAGAATGATTTTACATTATGCGATAATTGTGTGAAGAATCACCCTGGTACTTGCCTAAAAGGAATGAGAGTTTGTTATAAATGTGGAGAAAAAGGTCACTAGGCTCGTGATTGCAATGGAAAGAAAGAGGCTATCAATGTTGAATGCTACAATTGTAGGGAAATGGAGCATTATGAAAATTAATTTCCTAATCATCATGGAAACTTACCTCAGAAAAGTCCAAGGGATCAAGGACAGTCTTATGATGTTACTACAGTTGATGTGGAATAATTAATGTATTGGTTCTTTTGGACATAAGGATTATATTCCGGTTATAAGAATAATGTGATATATATAAGTATTGTACTGCAGTACTTGTTGTTTTCATTAAGGATTTAATATGACGAAGGTAATCATATTTTTAGTATGTGACAATAAGATAAACATTACTTTGTTTGGGAATCTGATGTTACAATTGATTTTTGAAATTAAAGACCTTTTAGAGAAAGTCTGGATATAGGTATTTTGGTTAACTATAAAGGTTGGAATGAATTAAGTTGAACTTTGGATAGTATTGTTTAAGGTTAAAACATTTCTGAATATTATTTTTCGAATATTATAATACTATAGTTTTAGGAAAAGGACAACCTGAAAGTTGGGGGATAACCTGTCACGTCGGACAAAGCTGTAGGAATCTAACCCACAACCATAGTGAAAAATGCCTTTATTACCTACCACTAGCCTACAAGAAGTCCCTGGTTATTACAAAATAGTTTTCATAATATAAATGGTATGTTTTAATACTTTTAACCTTCTACAATTAGGATAAATATAATATTTTTGAGTTCTATTATCTTTTTGAGTGAAAGATGAGTTTGAGGTAGAAATTAGTTGAAGGTTGAAACTCTACTTGTCAAAAATAAATATATATATACCAATATCTTATTCTATGAATAAATTAATTCTTAAACATTATTAAAGGGATATTAAAACAAAAAATGGGTTTTCCTAATACCTTATGTCTTGTTGAACTGATAATATTTTAAATAAAAATAGATTGAAGGCTTTGAGGCCCTCAATTTTAAACATGTTTGTGATTGATTTCCTCAATCACTCCCTAAAAATATTTATGTTTTTCCTCCAATTATATGTCTCTAATTTCCACCAATGTTCTCTTTATCGAGATCATAATTTTGTGGTGACTTTTTCATTTCCCTTTCCCTCTTATTAAGGCTAAATTTTGTTAACCTTATTTCCGATGTGGGTTTTCCACAAAGGTATTTTCTATTTTCAACCTTTTATTTTCAAACAAAAATTTCAAATTGCGAGGAAACAATTTATTAAAGAAGGGGAGAATGTAACACCCCAAGCTTCCACGATACTCTTCTCTTTCAATAATGCAATAGCTTGTATTGTACGCAAGTTCGAGATTCTAACACACCGAGACCAATAAAAATAGCCATTATGAATAGTAATACCCACGTTTTGGAATTATATATATTTTATATTTCAAAATGGAATTCACTTTTGGATTCGGAATATCTAAATTAGCCTATGTTGAATTTTTTGTATTTTTCTGAGAACATCCAATTTTTTATGAACAGTGAAAAATAATTAAAAACAACTTTTTTCATAAAAATAATTTATAGTGATAAATTATACTTTTGAGTGGTTTTAATGTATAATTATAATATATTTTTACCATTTTATCCAATTTTGGTCATTTGAATTAATTTCACTTTTAAATTGGATATAAACAATTGTCAATCATTTGATATATATTGTTTCTTAAAAACACGCTATTTGTTGTGATATAGGGAATTAATTATAAAATTAATTAATGAATCTTATATTTTTGGATTTTTTTTAAAATAGAAATCATTTTTGAATTCAGAATATCAATTATAGATTAGGGTGACATTTTGACATTGTTCTGAAAAACATCAATTTTTGATGAATAGTGAAACCACCAAGTGGTAGTTAAAAAACTGATTTTTCGTTTAAATGAAACATTACCACTTCTGTGATTTGATTTTCAAAACTAAAACATACATGGTTGTCATTAGGAAGTAAAATTTTATTCAATGGGGTTAATATAATTTTTTTGTGAAGAGTAACTTTTAAGATTAATTAATCGCGATTAAAGGTAATTAGTGAAATTTAAGGTAAAAAATGATATTATAAAAATATGAAAATACCCTTAAACTTGTACTAACCTTATTTGATGAGTCATGGCCGACCATGAAAATCCATGGGTCAACTTGGGGACCCCATGGAGCCACATGGGTAAGAAAATGACATTAATAACTTTTATTTAAAATAAAAATAAAATTGTCACAAACATGTGTTGTTTTACTTAAACAATTATTACGTGGGGTTATATAAGTTTAATTTTAGACTATAATTATTAATTAGAGAGAGAAAAAGATTTCATACATCATGGTAATTTTTATATAATTTTTAAACATTAAATAAATTATATTTTTAATGACACCATGATGATGCAGCGATTACCTCATTAATTAACGATTTAAATAAAATGAAAAGATAATGTAAACTCTAATGATTATAATTGTCCAAAACCTATAAGATGAGTAGATTTAGAACCCTTATCACATTAGAATAGAAATATATCACTGTGGGACCTTTGAAATCAAAAATTTCACTTCAAAATAATGTAGCATTTCATGACTTTCCAAGAGTGCCCCTCCTCTCCTCTTATAAAAGACCCCGACCTCTACACCTTATTCAAACCTTCAAGCAATTTGTCTTGGCCAAAATCTGACCAAATTCTATCCTGAAAAACATATCTTACTCCTAGAATCCTCACATTGGGCAGAACTCTTCCCAAGGAAGCCTTTTTCACAAATCAAAAAGAGTTACCCGATTCTAAGGTAATGTCTTCTCTTATGTTATTTTATTTTATTTTGCTTCTCCAACCACTTAAACTCTTTTTATTCCATTATTTTATAACAACAACAGTATCTTAAATATACTAGGATGTTTTTATGAGAAGTATTTTATTTACACTTACACACACATCTTCGTCTAATGGTTAAAGAACATATTGTTTCTGTGGGTGGTGAATTACTGCCTCACGAAACGATGATTGTTCAATATTCTTTTAAATCCTCTCATAGTGGACATTATAATTACACTATTATTATATATGATATATATTATGTTTTTATTTACCTTATGATTCTGTATTTTTCATTTATGGCATACCTTTATGATTTCCATTATGGGTAAACGCGATAATTTCATTTTATGAAATACGGACCACCACCCCCGCAAAGTGATTTGAATCCTTAATGCCATATGTGAGATGTATAAATGATAGAGTAATGATATTATATATGATATTATACTATAATTATATGACACCTTTATATCATTATGAATTCATTCCATTAAATACGAAATAAAAATGAAAGTAGCGTTCATCCGTACGTACGACTTACCGTCTCCATGAACAGTGCATTTCATTTCTTACCTCTAAATGTTACGTAATATTATGAATGAATATATATACTGGATATATATTATATATATGATATCTACATCATGAATATAATTCTGGATATAATGGATATTTCACGACATGAACAACTTGTAATTATAAGAAGTTTATTTTTGACTCAAGTACCAAAGATCGACAAAATGACCGTTATTAACATAAATAATTAAATAATGTTAATAACATGGTAATAAGGGATATAAAAGGAATAATTAAAATGAAAAATGTTCTTAAGAAAGTATAAATTTACTCTAGTTTATTATTCAGGAGATTAAAGAACGATCGAGTCTTGTTAGACACGAGGTAAGGGAACTTCTTAATCCAATTTCCATTCTTTGGGTTAATCTCCTACTTTCAAATTATGTCATGATATTATTATGTACTATCTTGTATTTGTACTTTATTTATGTGTACTTGTAGTGAATAAACATAATATATCTATTTTATTTAAAAATTATCTTTGTAAGGGACTTCATCTCAATCTCCATTCATTGATGCATATTTTGTTTTATACACAAATTTTATTTATACAATGTATAAACCCCTTTGACTTTTACGTTTATTCAAAAGGAAACTTTTTATACGAAGAATTTTACTAAATGAAAAAAAGGAATGTATTTCTTGTCGTACATATGCGGCGACAACGACTTCTCCACCGTCGTGACCATTATTTGAGTTTCGGCTTCCTCTACAAGCCATAAATTTTTTAAATGAAAAATAAATACAAAGTTTTAATTTTCTTTTATTTTGGTATTGAAAATGGTTTTTAATGTGTTTTAATTATATCAATGTGTTTAATTGATATCTTGTGATTGAAATATGGAAATGTTATGTTTCATTTATGCATGTTTCATTTGATACGATTATGTTATGGTTTATGATGTGTTTAAACCTATTCATATGAGGAATGAATTGGACTTAATATGTGACGGGTGGAGCCCGCTAAAGATCCTCAATGCATTGGCAGGACTCTTGAGACAAACTAGTGTCTTGGCACGAGGCCTTGACAAAATCTTATTTGTAGTCTTGGCACGAGGCCTTGGCTACATGGTTATGATAGTATGGCATTATGCATTCCATCATTATGAAAGTGGTTATTGATATTGCACGTGATTATTCGACCAGTAGAATATCCATGTAAATAAGTAAATGACATTATCTCATTTTACATTTTCCATATTATGATGAAGTTCATGTTTAAAAGGCTTTTGTTTTATTCATACATTTCCATAAATGTTTATGTTTATTTATGAAAGCTTCCGCTATATTGTTATCCTTACTGAGCATCTGAGCTCACCCCTTTCTATGTTTTATTTTCCCAGGATTTGAAGAAATATTTTTTGACTGACCTACAGGGATAGTCTGAAGTGGATAGAAGTGTGGACTATGGAGACTATGTTATTGTGATTTTTTACTTTATGATTTTATGTAACATTTATGAATGAATCAAGTGTTTCCAAGGCTACTAAACTAATCTGTATTTCAAGACTTGATCTTTTCTGATCATGCCAATGTTATGCAATAATGCTATGACTATGGGTAACTAGATTTGGGGAGTTACAGTTAGTATTAGAGGCTGTTTAGTACTAACCTTGGAAGCTAGATTTAGATAAACTCTTATTAGAGCACATAGCCCAAATATAGACTTTGAGGATTAGTATATAAGAACATCCTATAATTTTTATATTATAGAGATTTTGTGAGTTTTCTGAGAAATAAATCCCTGTCTGGATACGAGCAGGTAGAGGTGGCTCTGGCACAGATGTACCTAGGGGTAAAACCCAAAAACACCGTTTTGAGCTAGACTCAGATGGGAACTGGTGCACGACAACAGTGCTTGTTTCACTCCTGGTTACGAAAATCCCTGGGGTTATGCTTAGGATAATTCTCATTTTCTTTACAAACCATTATGAAGGGTTTATTAGTATATATTTCCGCAAGGAAAAATTTTTTATGATTATAGTTAAATTTATGTTAAGTGTTTTAAATGTATGGAATTATGTATTTTGATTCATAAACTAATCTAGTTTACGCCATTGTTTAGAAATGGTACCTAGTGGAAGGAAGAGAAACTGTATCAATGCATGCACTCTATGTAGGGATTTCCCTCCTGCTCAAAATAATTATAATGGATCTTGTGATACAACTGGTACTGATCAGTTTATCAATATACTAGGACAACTCACTCAAGTTATAAATAATAACCTTACTTGTATAGAGCACCCTGATCTGCAACGGGGAGGATCAATGTTAGACAGCTTCATGAGGCAATAACCACCAACATTTAATGGGTGTACAAATACATTAGTAGCTGAGCAATGGATAAACTCTTTAGATAAAATATTCCACACCTTGGGGAGTAGCGAAAGGGCGAAGGTCATTATGGCAGTTTACCATCTCACTAGTGATGCCGATCAATTGTGGCCGCTGATACAAAATACAAAGGAAGATGAACAAGTATCAAGTATGGAATGAAGAGAGTTCAAAGATATTTTCTTAGAAAAATACTTTCCTCATGACCATCGAGCAAATATGGAAAGACAATTTCTGAGTCTGAGGTAAATGGAGGATGAGAATGTCGCCAAGTATGAGTCTAACTTTACACGGTTAGTGAGGCATGCTGCAAATTATATACGTAACCCAAGAAGTAAGATCGATCATTTCTTTGATGGGTTAAAATTATTTCTCCGTCGAGCATTATTCTGACAAAACTTCTCATCATATGAAGATATAGTCTCATGTGATATCAATACAGAAAAAGAATTCTCTAAATCTTATGACAATAAAGTAAAGCAAGAGATGATGAGACCAGTGGAACAAGATACCGATAAAGGGGAAAAGGGAAAGAAGGATTTTCCATTGTGAGATAATTGTGGGAAGAATCACCCCAGTACTTGCCTAAAAGGAATGGGATTTTGTTATAAATGTGGAGAAAAAGGTCACCAGGCTCGGGATTTCAAGGGAAAAAAAGAGGCTATCAATATTGAATGCTACAATTGTAGGGAAATATGCATTATGCAAATGAATGTCCTAAGCATCAGGGAAACTTACCTCAGAAAAGTCCAAGTGTTCAAGGAAAATCTTATGCTGTTACTACAATAAAAGTGGAATAATTAATGTATTGGTGCCTTTGGAATCAAGGATTATATTCTGGTTATAAGAATAATGTGATATATATAATTATTGTACTGCAGTACTTGTTGTTTTCATTAAGGATTTAATATGATTAAGGTAATCATATTTTTAGTATTGACAATAAGTGAAACTTTACTTTGTTTGGGGAATCTGATGTTATAATTGATTTTTGAATTTAGAGACCTTTTAGAGAAAGACTTGATAGAGGTATTTTGGATACCTATAAAGGTTGGAATGAATTAAGTTGAACTTTGGATAGTATTGTTTATGGTTAAAAAATTTCTGAATATTATTTTTGGAATATTTTAATACTATAGTTTTAGGAAAATGACAACCTGCAGGTTGGGGGATAACCTGTCGCGTCGGACAAAGCCGTAGGAATATATCCCACAACCATAGTGTGACATGCCTTTATTACCTACCAATAGCCTACAGGAAGTCCCTGGTTATTACAAAATATTTTTCCTAATCTAAATGTTATGTGTTAATATTTTGAACCTTGTACGATTAGGATAAATATAATATTTTTGAGTTCTATCGTCTTTTTCAGTGAAAGATGAGTTTGTGGTAGAAAGTAGTTGATGGTTGAAGCTATACTTGTCAAGCATAAATATATATATACCTATCTATTATTCTATGAATAAATTAATTCCTAAACTTTAGTAAAGGGATATTAAAACAAAAAATGTGTTATCCTAATACCTTATGTCTTGTTGAACTGATAATATTTTAAATCAAAATAGATTGAAGGCTTTGAGGCCCTCAATTTTACACATGTTTTTGATTGAGTCCTCAATCACTCCCTACAAATATTTACTTTTTTTCTCCAATTATATGTCTCTATTTTCGACTAATGTTCTCCTTATCGAGATCATAATTTGGTGGTGAATTTTTCATTTCCCTTTCCCTCTTATTAAGGCTAAATTTTATTAACCTTATCTCCAATGTGGGTTTTCAAAAAATGTATTTTCTATTTTCAACCTTTTTATTTACAAACAAAAATTTCAAATTGCGAGGACGCAATTTATTGAAGGAGGGGAGAATGTAACACCCTGAGCTTCCAAGATACTCTTCTCTTTCAATAATGCAATAGCTTGTATTGTACGCAAGTTCGAGATTCTAACACACCGAGACCAATCAAAATAGAAATTATGAATATTAATACCCACTTTTTGAAATTAAATATATTTTATATTTAAAAATGGACTTCATTTTTAGATTTGGAATATCGAAATTAGCCTATGTTGAATTTTTGGTATTTTTCTGAGAACGTCCAATTTTTTATGAATAGTGAAAAGTACTTAAAAACAACTTTTTTAATAAAAATAATTTATAGTGATAAATTATACTATTGAGTGGTTTTAAAGTATAATTATAATATATTTTTACCATTTTATCCAATGGTGGTCATTAGAATTAATTTCACTTTGAAATTGGACATAAACAATTGCCAATCTTTTGATATATATTGTTTCTTAAAAACACGCTATTTGTTGTGACAATGAGAAGTAATTATAATATCAATTAATGAAACTTATATGTTTGGAATTTTTTAAAATAGAAATAATTTAAATTCATAATATCGATTATAACTTAGGGTAATATTTTGGCATTCTTTTAAAAGAATTCAATATTTGATGAATAGTGAAACCACTAAGTAGTAGTTAAAAAACTGATTTTTTATTTAAATGAAACATTACCACCTCTGTGATTTGATTTTCAAAAAATATGACATACATGTTTGTTATTATGAAGTAAAATTTCATTTAATGGGATTAAAATATTTTTTTGGTGAATAATAACTTTTAAGTTTAATTAATCACGATTAAAGGTAATTAGTGAAATTTAAGGTAAAAATGATATTATACAAATATGAATATACCCTTAAACTTGTCCTAACATTATTTTATGGGTCATTTCCGACCAATACAATCCATGGGTCAACTTGGGGACCCCATGGAGCCACTAGGGTAAGAAAATGACATTAATAACTTTTATTTAAAGTAAAAATAAAATTGTCACAAACATGTGTTGTTTTACTAAAACAATTATTACATAGGGTTATATAAGTTACAATTTCGACTATAAATATTAATTTGAAAGCTAAAAAGATTTCCAAAATCATGGTAATTTTTTTATAATTTGTAGACATTAAATAAAATAAATGTTTAATGACGCCATGATGATGCAGCGATTACCTCATTAATTAACGATTTAAATAAAATGAAAAGATAATGTAAAATATAAGGCATACACTTTTAAAAAACCTATTGGATGAGTATATTGCGAAAAATTATCACCTTATACCCGAAATATATCATTGTGGGACCTTTGAAATCCTAAAATCACTTCATAATAATGTAACATTTCATGACATTCCAAGAGTGCCCCTCCTCTCCTCTTATAGAAGGCCCCCACCTCTACCACTGTATTAACACCTTCAAGCCATTTGGATCCACCAAACTCTGAAAAAATAATCTCCCAACTTCACTCTATTACTCCTAGAATCCTCACTTTGGGCCGAAGTCTTCCCAAGGAAGCCTTTGGCTCAAATCAAAAAGAGTTACCCGATTTTAAGGTAATGTCTTCTCTTATGTTATTTTATTTTAATTTGATTCTCCAACCCCTTAAACTATTTTTATTACTTTCTTTTGTAACAAAACCAGTATCTCAAATATACTAGGATGTTGTTATGAGAAGGATTTTATTTACACTTACACACACACCTTCGTCTAATGGTTAAAGAACATACTGTTTCTGTGGGTGGAAAATTACTGCCTCACAAAACGATGATTGTTCAATCTTCTTTTAACACCTATCATGGTGGACATTATGACGACACTATTTTTATATATGATAAATATTATGTTTTTGTTTTCTGTATGATTCTTTATTTTTTATTTATGTAATACTTTTATGATATATATTATGTGTAAACGTGATAATTTCATTTTAGGAAGTGCGGACTACCGCCCCCTCAAAGTGATTTGAATCGTTAATGTCATATGTGGGATGTATAAAGGAAGGATTAAATGAAATTATATATGATATTTTACTGGAATTATAATATAACTTTATATCATTATTATTTCATTCCATTAAATAAGAAATTGAAATGAATGTAGCGTTCATGCGTACGTATAACTTACCGTCTCCATGAACAGTGCATTTCATTTCTTACCTCTAAATGTTACGTAATATTATGAATGAATTTATATACAGGATATATATGATATATATGATATCTATATCATGAATATAATTCTGGATATAATGGATATTTTACCACATGAACAACTTGTAATTATAAGAAGTTTATTTTTGACTCAAGTACCAAAGATCGGCAAAATGACCGTTATTAACTTAAATAATTACATAATGTACATAACATGGTAATAAGTGATATAAAAGGAATAATGAAAATAAAAAAGTTTCTTAATCAAGTAGAAATTAACTCTAGTTTATTATTCAGGAGATTAAAGAATGGTCAAGTCAAGTCGGACACTAGGTTAGGGAACTTCTTAACCCAATTTCCATTCTTTGGGTTAATCTCCTACTTTCAAATTATGTCATGATATTATTATTTCCTATCTTGTATTTTTACATTATTTATGTGTACTTGTAGTGAATACACATAATAGATCTATTTTATTTAAAAATATTCTTTGCAAGAGACTTTGTCTCAATCTTCATTCATTGGGGCATATTTTTTTATACACAAATTTTATTTATACAGTGTATAAACCACTTTGACTTTTACGTTTATTCAAAAGAAATATTTTTATATGAAGAATTTTACTAAATGACTAAAAGGAATGTTTTTCTTGTCGTACGTATGTGGCAAAAATGACTTCTCTGCCGCCATGACCATTATTTGAGTTTCTCCATCTTCTACAAGACAAAACTCTTTTTAAATGAAAAATAAATATAATGTTTTAATTTTATTTTATTTTGGTATTGAAATTGGTTTTGAAAGTGTTTTTTATTATATCAATGTGTTTTATTGATATCTTGTGATTGAAATATGGAAATGTTATGTTTCCTTTATGCATGTGTTATGTGATATGATTATGTTATGGTTTATGATGTGTTTAAACCTATTCATATGAGGAATGCATTGGACTTAATTAGTGATGGGTGGAGCCCGTTATGGCTCCTCGATGCATCGGCAAGTCTCATGAGACAAACTAGTGTCTTGGCACGAGGCCTTGACAAAATCTTATTTGTAGTTTTGGCACGAGGCCTTGGCTACATGGTTATGATAGTCTGGTATTATGCATTCCATCATTATGAAAGTGGTTATTCATATTGCATGTGATTATTCGACCAGTAGAATATCCATGTGAATAAGTAAATGGCACTATCTCATTTTACTTTTGTCATATTATTTTGATGTTCAAGTTTAAAAGGCGTTTGTTTTAGTCATACATTTCCTTAACTGTTTATGTTTATTTATGAAAGCTTATGCTATATTGTTATCCTTACTGAGCATATGAGCTCACCCCTTTCTATGTTTTATTTTCCACGGATGTCAAGAAATATTTTATGACAAACCTACAGGGATAGTCTGACGGGGATAGAAGTGTGGACTATGGAGACTATGTTATTGTGATTTTCACATTATGATGTAATTTTACATTTATGAATGTATCTAGTGTTTCCAAGTCTAATAAACTAATCGGTATTTTGAGACATGATCTTTTGTGATCATGTCAATGTTACGCAATAATGCACCAACCCTGGGTAACTGGGGTCTGGGCGTTACATGGGCAGGAGCATGCGCTTGACGTGGAGGGTCTCTGCAGGTTTGTGGGGCCGGTGCCACTGGCAGTAATTCTAGATTCCTGGGGGCTTCTATTTGGGCCACCACGGCGGGTTCGGCCCTTGCAGGCCTCCTAGCTGGGATCACAGGGGGTAGCAGACGTGCCTGACTAGCCTGATGTAGAGCTTCCTCGAGGCGTAGAGCCTTATCTGAGAATTCCCGGAACCCTCTGGGGTTTTTCTGAGTGATCAGGGAAGGAACCAATTCTATTTTAACATTCCCTACACACATTTTCACTAATTTCTCCTGAGTCAGTGGCATGTCGAGGGAGTATGTAATCCCCTTCCACCAGGTGATGAAGTCTGCGACTCGGTCATCAGGCCATTGCTTGCACTTGAAGTGTTCTTCGATGCTGGACTTTTGCGTGGTGGAGCTGAACTGCTATAGGAACTACCGTCGGAGATCCTCCCATCCATTAACCGATCCGATATGGAGGTGGTTGTACCAGATGAATGTGTGGCCCTCCAATGTCTGCACAAAACATTGGATATTGGTGGCTTCTTGCTGGGATGGGGTCCCCAGCATGGGGCCACACCTGGATGAAAAGTTGGCCAAGTGTTGCGGCGGGTCCCCTGTCCGGTCGAAGGGTAAGAAAGTGGGGTTCCCAAAACTCGGGGGTGCGGGCATATCATCCACCCATGCGGTATATGGATTGCAATCTGGTGGGAATGCCACCTACCACGTTTCCAATGCTTCGAGGCGGGCGATTAGTGCCGCTATAAGATCATCCGAGTGGGGGTACCTATATTGGCGGGGATCCCTAATAACAAGTGTGTTTCCAGGTTCTTCGACACGGTACATAACTTCAGTAGCTCGTGGAGTGACTGGCGGAATGGCCTATGGGGTGGATGGGGGAACCTGGGCTGGATTCCTTAGATTTCCCCACTGTTCAGGAGGGTTTGGAAAGACGTATTCTGCCCTCTTGCCGTGAGTTCCTTCTTATTCCCTATATGCGGAAGTAGCCTGATCAGGGTTGACCGGAGGCATCTCACAGGGGGGAAATTGTTCATGCCCCAGCTGCCCCATCTTGGGATTACCATATTTGGGTCACCACTCTGCAGCATGCTCGACCAGGAGTTCATCGACAATCCACTTCTGCTCATCGAGCTGCTGGCGCAATTCAGCCTTTTCGTGGTCTTTGTCCTTCTTCTGCACTGAGGAAGATGGGTTAGAGTGCTTGACAGTTCCGATGTTCTCCTTACCCTTACCGGAATTTTCACTGAGTACCAGCAACTCGATGGGTATAGGGAGGCCTAGAACGTTCCTCTGTTGTTGGGTAACCCTCCCTGATGGGTCCAACAATGGTGGTACACACTCAGGGGGTTTCTCTGCGGATGGGTAACCCAACCTGATGGGTCTAGAAGTGGTGGTACACCCTCAGGCGGTGAGTCTCCATCGAGAAATTTGAGCTCGTTCTCCATGTCCACTATGTCAGCCATGTGGACCACGACCCCCTTCGAGGGCATGTCCTCAATGTCGCATAGCGAATCGGGCTACCGTCAGATATGACTGAATAGGAGGGCAACATACTGTCCCCAGCCATGGACTTTATCATGGGGGGGTATCTTCCCTAATGATTTTGCAGATTAGTTTGAAATTCTGAATGCATTTCTGTTGAATGGTGCTCTGGCGGCTTGGCGACTCAGGGTGCTGGGCCATAGAGAGTGATGCAAAATTGATCAGGCGGTATTGCTCACTGATTTCCTCAAAGTGCTCTCAGCTCTTGGGGTACACTACCTGCTCATAACGAATGCGAAATTGCATCTCCCATAGGGTTTGGAGAAAGCACTCGACTTCCCTCGGGCTGAGGGATTTCGACGCACAAAAGTTCGACACTACTACTGGCCAGAACTTCTCCAGGAAGTGATCCGCTGTGAGAATGTACCAAAAGATCCTGGGATCGAATTCGGGGTCTGACCACGTATTTCCCCACTCTTCAACTGGGGGCAGCTGAGGGACCAGTTGCGGTACTAATGCAGACTGCTTGGACAGGAAACTAGGCGGTGGAGAATACGGCGAATGAGCTGACTGGCCGCCAAATTCCAGGTCATCCTCTAATGAGTGAGGTGACCTGACCACAATATCACGATACAATGGACTGATAGCCATAGATTCTGACATAGGAATTGTGGTCACTGGCGATGGGTCACGTCGTTGCTCTACCACCGTTGGCCCTCAAAATATCTCTCAGTGATCTCTAGTATAGGTAGAGGGTGATTCTGGTGACGACGGTGGGGATTTCACTATCGGAACCTACGGGATTTCATCAATTTCTTCCTCCTGAATGTACTTGTGGAGAGAGGTGGGAATCTGGTGGACTCAGAATTCTAGAAGAACGATACTAATGCGCCTTGTTCCTGCCCTAGTCGTTGACATGGAGGAACATGGATAAGTTTCCATCACTGATTCACATTCTACTTCAGAATCTGAAAAGCGGGCTGGTTTGACCTCCACTCAGGCCTTCCCATGATGCTTTTTATGGCGGCGACGACCCACTCTCGTTCCCCTAGATGGCTCTTCAGGAAAAAGTTGATTCTCGACATGAAGTCTCGGAGTAGAGCTGGCGCCACGGCGGAGAGGAAACCCGCATGAGACAGACAGGGTGCGACGGTCACCAGGGAAAATGTCGAAGGGTACATGGGGAGGACCTCCATGGGCATCACCCATGTGGGTGTAACCTCTGTTGGAACTGGTAGGAGCATGGGGAGGAACTCTATGCTCGGTGCGGTTGGAGCGAGGCTGACCTTCACCCCTTGAGTTTCCAGGGTGAGGAGGACCTTCACCAATTGTAGAGAGGACGTAGGGAGGGTCCCCTCATTGGGGAGGGACTGGATGGGCAGTTCCTTCACATCGACTGTCGGGGGCAGGAGGAGGAACTCCATACCCGGTGTGGTGGGCATGGGAGAGACCTCCGCGCCAGGCGTCACTACCACATGGCATGTCTTCTTTCAGAATGGGGGTAGCACGAGGTATACCTCCATGATGAGCATCAGAGCGGGTAAGGCCCACACTCTGTGGAATGGTGGTATGGGGAGGCCCTCCATACAGGGTGACAACACCGCAAATTGGTTCGAGGCGATCATCACTCAGGCCTGCGACCCCGAGAACCAACCCAACCTGCCCATGGGGCAGTTGGGGACTTAGTCCTGGTCTGGTGAAAGAGTACCCCTACTCAGTGTATGCAGGGACACCGTAATGCATGTCGGCGGTGGCTCGGACCACAATAGTTGTGGACGTCTACGCCCCTTCACGGGAGTCCTCCGCTTGGGCCCGACGCTGGAGTCAGTTCAGACGAGCTGGCGCAGGTGGTGGAGGGGCATAGCCTACCTGATCTTCTGGCGAAGCCGGATGGTGGTGCAGACGTGGCCGGATGGGGGCCCTTTCCTGGAGTCCTTGGATTGGGACTCTGACTGGGATGAGCCATACATCACTCACCTTATCATCATAAGGTGAGGAGTCTTTGAGGCGTTTCGGGGACAATCTACCGAAATGATTGAACGTTGTGGTGGGGAGCAGGGGATCCCTGCGCAGCCTTTGAGGGAGGTGTTGGCAGCGGGGCCTCGATGCCTCCAGGTCCAGGCGGGCCATATCCTGATTTTGGATGACCCCTTCCTCCTCGTACCTACGTACAAGGATGTTGATCACCCTTCATTGGATGATCATTGATGGGGAGAGGGGATGTGGGCATCCCGCATTCCCGATTTCTAAAGGTGGGCGGCATTCGCTCCTTGTTCTAGGACGTTTGCTCCTTTATCGGAACGGGATGATGGGATGTCGGTTCTTCCTTCCGTGGATTCCTCCTCGGAACTCGTCACCTAGTCCGGGTCTCCCTCATATATTTAATACATTTTTCGTGAAACTCTTCCCAGTGCCATGTTTCTATGGGTGCCGGTTAATTACACTGTTTCTGTCAGGACATTCCAAAGGGTCCGGTCAGGGCAGAAAACTTCGGTCGGGGGAGTAGTCAAGTTGAGGCAACAGTAACATGTCTAAACACTGGGGAATTGGAATTTCTGTCTTTTTTCCATTATTATAGGGCATTCCTATGGCTTAAGAAGCCCGATGCATCCCACATCGAGGGCGGGGAATCATATTCCATAGCCATGTATCTAAGGTTTTCCTCAGCTTCCTATGTTTAACACAGAGTATGCCGAATGATTAACATCTAGCGGAGACGGATCGGCCTAATCAGAACATGAGATGGAGTGGATCAGATTGAGGAATCCCCCTTGAGGGAATACTGATATCGGGGCCAGCCTGTGGGCGGCTTCCTAAATGCTGCTACGGGGAATGGGGTGGCAAGATCTCACCAGGATGTGGTGGCCTGGGTAAAGATCAGGGTGGATGATGGATAATTGCATGGATGCAGTCAAAACGACCAGGTCGTGGGCTTGAACCTTGTGAGGCTTCCTACGCACCATGCCTCGACAAGGATCAAAGTCCACGTAGTTCGAGAGATTTGGTTTAACGTCATGTGGGACGGGGTCACGTCGGAGAATCGACGTGAAGAAGGACCTTGGTCTAGGTGGATGGTGGGCTTAAACATCGTGAGGCTTCCTATATACCAAGCCTTGACATAGATCAAAGACCTCGTAGTTCATGAGGGTGCCTTGGAAAACTGACGTGAATGAGGACCTTGGTCCAAATGTTGTGGGGCTTACACACTAGGCTACCCAGGTGTTGGTGATCCGATGTAAAGAGGTTCGGAGTGACCAACAGGTGGTGGGCGTGAACCCCTGGGAGGCTTCCTACGTAATAGGCCTTAACATGGATCAAAGTCCATGTAGTTCGAGAAGTGGCAGTGTCGGTGAACCGACTTGAAGGTGGACCTTGGTCTGATGGTTAACGGGCTTGAACCTCAGGGAGGCTTCCTATGTACCATTCCTTGACATGGATAAAAACCTCGTAGTTCATAGGGGACTTTGTCAGTAATCCGATGTGAAGGTGAGCTCGGGGGTCCACTGGTGGTGGGCTTGAACCTCGTGTGGCTTCCTACGTACCATGCCTTGGCATGGATAAAAGACCAAATAGTTCTGGATAGTCACAACAGTCTACCACTGGACTAAAATGCAGTTTAACATCAGGAGGGACGAAGGTGTAACCTGATGTGAAGAAACGATAGGTGGTGGTCTTGAACCTCATGGAGGCTTCCTACGTACCATGACTTGACATGGATCAAAGACCTCGTAGTTTAAAAGTTTGCATATAGTTTAACGTCATGCTGGATGGGGGTATGTAGTTTTACATCATGCTGGATGAGGGCATACAGTTTAACGTCATGCTGGATGGGGTATTTTCATGACAAATGCCTACTCTAAACCCATGTGAGTCATGCTCGGTGTGAGAAACAAGAGGTAGAAGAGGCCTGGGGATCATGTCGTGAAAGGTGCATCCGTGAGACGTGAAGAAGGGATTATGCGTTAAGCGGCCCATGGTGCCCGGACTTACTCTGGGGTGGAGGCCCAAAGTGAAGCAAAGCGCAGCGGGAGAGGGATTTGGGACCAAATATGGAAGGTGACTCATTCCCTATCGCGCCCTCCACTGGCCTTGGTAGTGGGAAAGTACGGAGGTGCATGGGTGATACCTTCTGTAAGAGAGGCATGGGGGTTTACACCAAGGTGGTTGCCCTTCGCCTATGGACATATGCTACTCTGAGAAAGAGGATATCATCCCCTGTTGAGGGGTTATCCCATTACTGTGGAGATGAGTGGCATAAGAAATGTCTAAGCCGGGGGGACCCTACGTGCAGGGAACAGGGTCAGGTCATAGTTTAACGTCATGTGTTGAGGACGAGGCACTTTGCAGTTTAACGTCCTACAGCTCGGACAAGGTGGGATTACTACGTAACCCTAGGATATATATAACTGGTACCCTCTACCCCTTGGGGGAGGGAAGGTACTAGCAATGTCGTGGTGATGGGGGGGCCGCAGGGCAAACCATCGAGGGGTCCACGTTAGCGTGGCTATATGAAGAAGAAATAGCTGTTAGCATGCCTATGCGAAGAAGCATTATGAGAAGCAACGCTACATGTGGGGATGTCTATGGGACTTTGAAATCACATCGTGCAAACCTGGAGGTTCGCACGAAAAGAGTAATTTCCAAGAAAAGGGGTATGCTTCACGAAGTGGAGTGCCTTGGCCTTAGCATGGGGTAGGGGTGCGAATGGGAGGTGCTTCACGAAGTGGAATTGTGTTCACGGAGCACTACCTCGCAAAGAAGAGGTGACTCATGAAGCAAGGTGCTGTGATGATTTGTGCTTTGCAAAGCACATCGACCCTGCCTTGGCATGTGGATCACTTATACAGGATGGGTGTTTCGTGATGTTTATACACTCCGCGGTTTCCCGGGTTCCCTTGGGAATACCCTTCCTTTGCAAATTCCCTTAGGCTTTGCGTAGGGAATCCCTCTCGGAAGAGGGTCTCAAAACGAGACATGGCTGACGAATCTCGCGAAGCAGAAATACCTCACGGGGCTCATGATTCCAGGGGTTATGGGTGCTTCACGATTCGGGAGTTGAGAATCCGAAAGGTTGGATTTTCCGTCCCCCTGGACTCAGAGGAGCCCAGTATTTATAGGCAAGGGGCGCCTCTTAGTAGGGCTCACGCGGGGCCAAGGGGCAGCAGTTGCTTCGCGGCTGGTCGCGAACATCAACCAGGATCGCGGTGCGTTTCCACCTCAAGGGCTTCGCGGAGGGCTCTCGGATGTCAGGGCATTCGCGGATCGATAGTTCCTCAGGGGATTCGCGGTGCGCTCGCGAGTGTCAGGACGTTTGTGGAGTGGTACCGCCTCAGGGGCTTCGCAGCGCACTCACGAGCGTCTGGGCATTCACGGAGCGGAACCACCTCCTTCTCTTTTCGGCGGCCACGTTGCTCGGCGGACCACCGCGTAGGGGCTTCACGAGGCAGTGCGCGTGTTTCATTTCCTTCTTCCCTTTGTGCCCAATATTTTGGTGCCAAAAATTACATTGGACCAAATGTAAATTCATATTGAGTTATCAATGGATCTGATGTTTCCCAGGGATTGTTTGGAGATTTAAAGACCTCTTTTTAAGAAAACAATGCAATTCACATAATTTGTACATGGTTAGAACCCGGTTCGCCTAACTGTGCAGATTGCGTTTTTTTAGACAGTGTCACATCGCATGGTTGGAACATGGACTTATAGCCAAACCGTGTGAATTCCCCCTCATCCCAAGTTTGGGTAAAACTATCTCGCACGGCTTGTGCATGGTTGAGAAACCATGCAGACATACCTTGTGTAGGGAAAAGACATTTGTAAAATGACAAAAACACCCTTAATGATCTATTAATGCTTCCCCTTCCACATAATCTGAGAACCTGTGGGATTATTCTCTTTGTTCTCACCTTTGGAGATTTTTGAAGGCGTAATATAGGGACTAAGAGATCCCCTTTGTTCGTCACCCAATTGATCTTATGTTCATCACGTTGGATGAGGAATGGTAAGTACTCAAGTCCCAATTAACCATTCTTGTTCTCCTCCACTCTTGACCTAGATATCTACATATGAGCGTTTTCACCTTTTATTTGATACACTCTAATCCGATGACAGTCAAGGAACGATACAGGAGGAAAAAGCTCATAAAACCCTAATGTGGGTGGTCTGTAACTCATCCCTAAAGCTGTTTGTTTTTTGAATGTTCGTGTGGGGCCGACTAGTTTCTTTGGAAATCATTTATTAAATTAAAATTACATTATTATACTTGTTATAATATTATGGTTATTATTTTTTTAAATACATGATTATTTTTTAGTGGTTTCACCCACATCTCAATCGATCTAATGTCGATGGTTATTCCATAATTGTGTTTTAGTGTTTTGGCATGTTTGAACCACCATTTGGGTGTGCCTTTTATTAATCTTTCTAAAGGTGAGACACCATATTATAAATGTATTTTTTAATGATAATTTCATAATGCAATTTATCATGAATTCTCACCACTTGAACAGCCTAAGGTAAATGATTACAAATGTTTTTTAAATGTAAAATATGAAATGTAAAATGGAATGTTTACTAAGTATATAACTTGGCCTTATCAAAATAGATTGAACAAATGTTACATGTAAGTATAACCCCTTTCCATGTTGATGGATAATAGGAGAGTGATCCTCAATAATTGAAATAAGATTTAATAGCTGACTAAGATTTAATTAAATGATTGAAATGCTACTTGGCCTATCAAAAATAATGGAAAACAAGGCTTCTATAAATAAGTAAATGGATTTAACTCTACATGACCAATACAAACTTATAAAATGAAAGAATTGAACAAAATGAATTATTACAAGATTACAATATCAAATAACAGTGGACTAACTCGACCTCTCCTTGGATTAAGAGAGGAGAATACATTGGGTCTTGAAAACCCCATTCTGATTCATGGATACATTTTTCTTAGGTTGATAACCACCTATACATTGGTTCTTATCTATACTTGGATGACAAATATACTATCATTGGGTCCCTTTATTTTTTATAGGAAACCTCAGATACACTCCTTGGATCCAACACTAACTAGTAGGTTCGATGGTTAAATCCCATAGGGCCCTATCTTTACTTAGCCCCGTTATACCTTGGTCAATCAACATGGATTTGGTTTCCACCTTATTATGGAATTCCTTAGATTACACTCCTTATATTACAATCTTACCACATAGCCAGACTCTGATACTACTGAGTCAGTTTTCCATGAGTTTACAATACCTTTGTTTTTACCATGTTACTCCCTAACATGATATCATTTTCTCGTTGTCTTGTAATATCTTGGGACCATCACTACTTTTATAATATTGAGGTGATGTCAGTATTGTCTATGCCTCATGTGATCTATTATCAATAAATAATAATTGATTAGTAAAATGAACTGGTTACATTTTTCGACACCAGTTGAGTGAAGAGGAAGGTACTCAGTTATTTACTTGTACTATACTTCTTTCTTTACTTTATATATGCATGCCTAAACAATGCTATATTTCATTACACAGGCAGGCTACTATAGACACAGTTTTTTGTGGCCCACTGTGACTTGTCTCACACCCTCTCCGGGAACCATTTTGAAGTTGCATTATATTACATGGTTATAGATATTGACAATGTGAAGCATGTAGCTTCCAATACTAGATTGTGTGATGATAGGATGGGGCTTGATAACAGATGACTGAATAGGATCTCGGGATGCTTTGAGTAGGCATTAGTTTCTTTTACCTCGTGTAACATGTTATACCAATTGTCTTGTATCCTTGTTTTCCAATTTTCTAGTAAAATAAAATTACATAATAACTTCTCCAGTTGATATAGTTATTGTTATTCTTGTGTATCTATTGCATCAGTTTGATTCGGATATTTATTTACATTACATCTATTGTTTATTATTCATCATGTTCCTTTTGTTGTGCTAAAGTCTGTTAATTAGGGAATAGTTTTTCCATGGAAACACCCTAGGCCCTCACCTCCAGTCGACACCCTATGAAATTTGGGATGATGTGCTTGAGGCCATGTGCCCCAATAGGCTCAGGGAAGCCGTTAATTTTCATATGTGTCTTGGTCATCACAAACTAGTATCAACGGAGGTTTATTTTCTTTCATGTCTATTTGGAGACAACATATTGGAGAATAGAAACTCTTGGGACTTGGTTATAATCCATGCTTGTGTGTCATGAACCAATTTTCAGGGTAAAATCCAATTTACCCATAATGCAATTGTTGTTCTATTTTTCCTATTATAGTTGATATTATTTCACAGTCGGGTGACTCACATGTTGTGTGGTGTTATTTATTATTACTCTATGGGAATTTATTCCATCCTCGGACATATGATATGAGGGAAAAGAGTATTTCAACATGAATTATTATATGCACCTAGAATTCAAATGTCATGCATATTTCCAAACCATATAGGTGTATTTCACTACTTTGTATTACTTGATATATCTGTGATTATTGAACGATGTTGTGATAGTTTCTTGTACTTGTATTACATTGGATTCAATTGAGTGATTTCATGTCCCAATTCATGAGTTTCATGGGCCCTCATGGGCTATAATGAGTAATTTACCGAGCCAATCCATATTTCTATAAGTAAATGGGTGTCATTTTTTGTGATAGGTGTATGGGAACTAATTCATCGAAAAAAACTATCCATTATAATGTGATTACTAAAATCAAAAATGAATTGGTTGGAAATCCTTATTCATCCTTGTAATTTTTTTGGATGGTAAAGGTGTGAACCTAATAATTAACTGAGAAATGAAATAAAACATATTCATGAGCACTTACTGATACATGGCTGTCTAAACGGGTAGTTTTGGTAGTATACATTGGGTAGTGAGTTCTCTTACAATATGTTTTTTCTAGTTTTTTTATATATGGGATTCTATCCTTGTTTTAAGCTTTGTTCTTGGAATTTTTAGTCCCGTTCTACCATGAAATCCTCGTGTCATTTTCTTGGTGGTTATTGACGGCCATGCTCTAGACATGGTGGGCCCTAAGTTTCCAATCATACTTCGAGGAGTGAGACTTGAGGAAATTCCATCCGTACCTAATCATGGAACTGATTCCTAAGTCTATGATAGTTTCTTACATATGATGCAATCTATTATTGGTGATCTATGGGTTGCACCTAGGATGGTTTATTTGATCCACGTGTTCTAACAGTAGCATCCTCCTACTTTTTTAGGGGATGGAGGATATCAAGATTGTGAGTCTTAGAAAGAGTATATTCTTTCTATCTTTGGGAATTTAGAGATTACTCCATAGTGGAGAGTCAATATTACAACATATATGCTTCGGGATTCAGCCATGCATTGGTGGGATGTCACTACCTAGTCTGGATGCCTCAGGTCATGTTATGGGTTGAATTCTAGACTGCCTTCTATGATCAGTTCCTTCTTCAGTCACAAAGAGATTATAGAGCCAAAAAGTTCATCAATCATGAGTGGGGTTTTATGTTAGTTATGGAATACTCATCATGGTTCACTGTTTGATAGTGCATTAAACCACTTCTAGCTATTGATGATCTTTCGTGTGATAGATGATTTGATGATGGGATCTAGTACACCATCCAAACATAGGTGAATGTCTTTATCCATCCAAACTTTTCTAAAATAGTTTATCAAGCATTTATCACTATGTGTAACTTGGTGGATGATGTGAGTATAGGGTTTAAAGCATCAGTGCTGCGTCAGGATAATAGTTCATCTTGTGGAAGGAAATGTTCCCTTGAGGTTTATGATTAGGGTATTTGAATTCAGAGTACCTAGTTGGATAGCTCTGTAGTTTTTCTTTAGTGTGGAAAACTACTTCACAATATTTTATTTTGTGATAGAGACCCTATGGAGTGTCGGGATTGTGGCTGTAAGGGTCATCTTCAGTGATTTTTCAGGACCTTTCCCCCAGCTTTGAGTGGAAAATGATCATCTTCAGCTCCACCTTCAGGAGTGAGTTCTTTTTCACTTTTTCAGGTGGGATGTTGGAGTAGCATCGGTAGGTCTTGCCGAGGAGGAGGTTTTGGTCATGGAAATCTGATCCATGATCACCATCAATGCCAAGAGAGTACTCATGATCATGGTAGTCTATTTGATGAACATGGTCATGGATTCAGTCAGTTGAATTCCTTACAACCAATACACAGGGACCAGTCTATGGGACCTTCTAATGTACGAGGTACTGTTCTAGTAGATTCTACTATTGCCATTGATTTGTTCGATACATGTGCTTCAAAATATTTTATTTTTTTTATATATCTTGGATATTCTTGGATTAGATATACATTATCACTATGGTGTAATGACCCTTTATACACCATTTGTAATACTTATAGAGGGCATATTCCAGTGTAGGGATTGTCCCCTTTTTTTATGCGGTTACCCCTTCTTGTTGAATATCATAGTTATCAAGATGATGGGCTTCGATGTAAATCTCGGGATTGACTGGTTATTCTGATATCATGCCTTTTTATACATTTATCATTGAAGGGATTTTTTTACATCACCTAATGGAATTAGTTATCTTTTTAAAGGCGAGTGGGATGTCTATGTTGGGAGAGCTGGACAGAAGAATCATGGTCTAGGTGGAGTGACCATCCAAATTGAAAATATTTTCATGGAGGATCAAGATTTTCTTCAAAATGATTTCCCTCCAGTAGTAGATCATTTTAGGGATTTTATTCTAGATGAATTTTCGAGAATACCTCTTAAGAGAGAGGTAGAGTTTACAATTGATCTTGATCTAGGAGCATCACTAGTGTCCATTCCTCTATATAGGAAGGAACCTACTGAGCTTCAAGAGCTCAGGCGGGAGATTGATGACTTAGAGGCTAGATGAATTATATAGCCTAGTACATATTCATGGGGTTCAACTATGCTTTTCTCCAAAAATGTAGATGAAACCTTACATCATTGCATGGATTAAAGGTGGTTGAACCATCTTACTATTAAGAACCGGTATCCACTTCCTCAAATAGATGATAACTTTTACTAGTTCCGTGGAGTAAAGGTGTTATATAATATCGACCTAAGATCATGTTATCATCTAGTGTGGGTCATACCATCAAACATACCTCATAAAACTTTTTGTATAAGGTATCATCTATATGAGTATTATGTTTTCCTGTTCGGTCTTATGAATGATCCTACCATTTTCATGGATTTTATGAATAGGGTTTTCCATCCCTATTTGGACTCTTTTTTGTGGTCTTTGTGAGTGACATCAATGTTTATTCACGTACTCATAATTTCCATTCCAATCATCTTGATATCATTTTGATTACTCTTATAGAGAATTATCTTTTTGATAATCTTTCAAAATGTGACTTCTTGATCAAAAATGTCCAAATCATAGGTCATTTTATTTCAGAATCTAGTTTCTCTGTTTACCTTGAAAAGGTCAGTGTTGTCATTTCATGGGAGCATCCCATGAAAATATTTTATATCAAGAGTTTCTAGGGGTTATATGTATATTACAAGCATTATATACAACAATTTTCTCATCATTCTACACCTCTTACTTGACTTAGAAATATTGGTTTCATGTTCACATGGTCAGAAGCATGTGAGAAATCATTT
This sequence comes from Viscum album, assembly GCA_963277665.1. Classification (NCBI taxonomy): domain Eukaryota; kingdom Viridiplantae; phylum Streptophyta; class Magnoliopsida; order Santalales; family Viscaceae; genus Viscum; species Viscum album. Next base: position 34,596,133 of record OY728156.1, read on the forward strand.
CCGAAGCTGAAATGGAGGCTTATCTGAGCATGGATTCTGATTCTTCCAGAACCAGGAAATGGTTATATCAACTTATTTGATGCATATTTCATTAGACATGTATCAATGTTGTTGCAATAAGACCAATTCATTATGTGCATATCTCGACAATTGCGGCATCATTTGAAAAGTTATCTAACGCATGGCCTAAAGCTCGCATGATTTGTCCATGCCTTACATTGCTGAAGACACTATCTATTGGATGAGCACTTTATTATTTATATAGATCACCAAATGCTTATGTATATATTTTCTCAGTATGAATGTAACATCTGACAGTAAGGATGGGTTGGATATCTATAACCCTATGATTTTGAGCTTGCATATACGCTTGGAAAAGGCAATGTGGTTACAGATGCACTAATTCGGAAAACTCAATAACAGGCCATACAAGAAACCAGTTATGAATGGATGTTAATGGACCTATTTTCTGAGATTCATCTAGTGTTTCATGACATTCACAAGTAATCTTACCTCACAGACTTGTCAGTTATGTCTTCCCTCATTGAGAAGTTGAAGAGTAGGATGTTTTTATATCCTGGTGGTTTGGTACTTCCAAAGAGCATATCATGAGATAACCCACCATTAGATTTTTCTGTGGATTTAGATGACTTCAAGGATCAATGTGGAAATATCTGGGTACCTATATATGTGAGAGTGGAGTTGATGTATGAGTCCATTTCTTCCCAGTGGGTAGTTCATCTGGGCATCATGAAGATGTATTGAGATATGTGGAACCTGTATTGGTGGAATAGAATGAAACGTCATACTTTAGGCTTCATGTAACGCCCTGACCCCAGTTACCTAGAGTCGGTGTATTATTACATAACATTGGCATGATCACAAGAAAGATCAAGTCTCAAAAAACCAATTAGTTGACTAGCCTTGGAAACACTAGATACATTCATAAAGTTTACATTCGATCATAAAATGAAAACTACAACAACAAAGTCTCCATATTCCACACTCATATCCCAACATACTATCCCAGCAGGTCATTCATAAATTACTTCTTCGCATCCTGGAAAAAATACAACATTGAAAGGGGTGATCTCAAATTCATAGTAAGGATAATAATATAGCGGAAACTTTCATAAATAATAATAAATATTTAAATCAATGTATAACTAAAACAAAATCCTTTTAAACATGAACTTCAGCATAATATGGAAGAAATACAATGAAATAATGTGATTTACATATTCACATGGATATTCTACTAATTGAATAATCACATGCAATATCAATAACCACTTTCATAATGACGGAATGCATAATGACAGACTATCATAACGACATATCCAAGGCCTCATGCCAAGACTACAAATAAGATTTTGTCAATGCCTTGTTCCAAGACATTAGATTGTCTAATGAGACCTACCGATGCATCTAGGAGCTATATCGGGCTCCACCCATCTCATATTAAGTCCAATTAATTCCTCATATGAATAGGTTTAAACATAACATAAAAATTCATATTAAAACAATTATACAAAATGTCAAAACATTCTCCATAAACCATGAATGGTATAAAAATAACACATCCACAGTCAAACAAATCATAAAACCATCAATACAATATGGATGTTTTGTATCACAATAAATCAACTTCAAATAAGATTAAAATCCATCAAAGGATGTTGACATAGATGAAATGAAAACTATTTGAGAGAAATATCTCTTTTTTGAAATCAATTAAAAATAAAATAATTATAAAATAAAACATTTAATTTGAAAATTTTCTTATAATATTGTAAGGGAAGCTTCAAATATTTTGTAACGGAGGAAAATAACCACACTTGCCGTATAAGTTAAAAAAACATTCTTACCTTAATTCTGTCAAAAAGGTTTAAAGGGACCTTTTTTGGAAAACGACGGAAATATTCCATTATAAACCTCTTATAAAAAGTCAAACAAGAGTATAAATGACTTTAACCCATATTCTAGTAAATAGTAAAAATGTTTTGAAATACATTGTTAAGAAACATGGATGTGGATGATAAAGAATTCCCAGCAGAATATTACGTATAAACAAACTTGGATAATGAAGAGATTGCGAAATAAACCCTTACCTTGTACTTTTCCTTGGTTGGGGGTAGGTTAACCTCCTTTATAATGGTGAAATAATTGTTATTAAATTATAAAATAATCATATACATTAATATGATATCATATATGATCTCTTAACATTGATTTGTTAACAATATCTTAGTATTATCATTGTTTCGGTTGTTAACTTGCTCGTTTTATTTTATATGTTTTGTTACATAAGCCAGGTTTGTTATGGATAGGTTGTATCTTATTCATATACAGAATGATATCAAGTCTATAAACATTATTTTTAATCATTAAATGAGAATTAGTCTTGAGTGGATACGATGGAGAATGAATCTCATCGCGTTCGTGGAGACGGTAGTCCGTAAGTATGCACGAGAGGCAATATCATTCTTTTGATATGAAAATAATATTTAATTGGGTGGTATATCATATATACATAATAATTATCATGTTATATTTATTATTTACATGAATTACACATCATTATTATACCCATACAAATAATAATATATTGAATAACAATTACACCACGACGTGGAGACGGTAAGCCGTACGTACGCACGTATGGGGACATGTCATTCAAAGAATGGATAGAATAATGAATAGGGTTTTAACATATTTATAATAACATCAAAGTATATATAATATACTGGAGTTATTATTTTAAAATGGTAATAACAGAGAAAGACAAAGTGGAAGAAGAAAGGAACTTGTAAGAGGGTGGGGAAAACATTACCTCTTCTTCGGGTTCTTCCTTTTTATTTGATCAAAAGGATTCCTTAGGTTAGATTTATGACTAAATTAAGGCCTCTAGGATGAAGTGAGGTAATTTTAGAGAGTATTTGGTAGGGGTTGGCCAAACCAAAAGGCCTTGATGGTATGAATTAATGAGATGCGGGAGTTCCCTTTTATAAGAGGGGTGAGGGACACCTTTGGAAACGCTAGAAATATTATTTTGTAATAAATTTATATTCAGTTTCTAATGAATCAAAAGTGGATTATTTAAATTTTACGGTGGGTATGGTTTGAAAAAAACTCAAACAATAGGATTAAGACAGGTTTGGTTCACTATATTAACTCTTAGTTAATTAGTTTCACTTTTACAATGTCTCTTTGTATTTTTATATTATATAGTTAATAAACATACTATGTACATCCATGCGACCCCCAAGTGGTCCATTAATGATACACATATAATTATATAATTATATTGGAATATCCTTATATTATTAGGAATTTAATATCAATGAATAATATAATATTTGTTTCAAAAACCCTTTTATGTCAATTTTGACACTATTCAATAATTGATTTTTGTAAAAATCATAACAGAACGACTACTTAGAAAAAAATTAATTAAATAAATCCTAACATGTCATATAAATTAGTGTAATTCATAAAAAGTATAAAATTATATTTATTTTGGTGTTTATAATATCAATTATTTTAATTTTTCACTATTATGGTAATTACTACATCATCATTGTGTCCTAAATAAATTAAATAATATAATGTCTAAAAATTATATATAAAATACCATTATGTAGGAAATATTTTTATCTTTATAATGAATATTTACAGTTGAAAATCCAACATATATAACCCTATATAAATTTTTTTTTCTAAAAGATATATGCTTATGTCATTTTTGTATTTATTATTACTTACTTAAAATAATGTGTCCCTATCACCTACAAGTGGCTGCATGGTGTCCCAAAATTGACCCAAAGATGACCGTGGTCGGAAATGTATCCACAAATAAGGTTAGGACACGTTTTACGGTAATTTAGTAATATTATAATATTATTTTTTAACCCTTATTTACCGGATTTACCCTTTAAATATGGTAAATAAAATATTTACCGAAGTAATTATTCAAAATTTCTAAAAATAAAAGTTACCTATTTACATAATTTGGACATCCTGATTCCAAATATAGAATACATTTTTCAAAATTAAAAACACAGAAGTGGCAGAAATTAATTTAAAATTAATTTCTGCTATCAAAACAAAAATCGTGTTTTTAAGATATAATAACTATAAAAAGATTGATACTAGTTTATGTCCAGTTTAATTGTGAAATTATGTCCATTGACCAACATTGTATTAAATGGTAAAATATATATTATAAATATACTTAAAAACACTCAAATTCCTAATTTATCACTAATAATTATTTCGATTAAACAAGTTTTTTTAATTAATATTTAGTAATTTTCACTATTCATCAAAATATATATGTTATCCGAAAAGTTCCAAAATTTTACCTTGGGCTAAATTTGATACTCTGAATCCAAAAATGAAGTCCATTTTGAGAGATAAATTTATAAAATTTCAAAAAGTATGTATTAATTTTCATAATGGCTAGTTTGATTGGTTGTGGTGTGTGTTAGAACTCGAAGTTGGGTACAAGACACGCTACAGTATTATTCAAAGAGAAGCGAATTGTGGAAGCTTGTGGTGTTACATTCTCCCCTCCTTCAAATAATTTCATCCTCGAAATTTCTAGAATATTATTGCATAAAAAGACTCGGGTGGTTCTTCATCATAAGTTCCTTAGGTTCCCACGTTGCCTCTTCCATCTTATGATTTGTCCATAGAAATTTTACGAAACGAGTCGTCTGGTTTCTCAGCACTTGTTCTCTTGCATCAAGAATCCTAATGTTCTCTTCGCAATAAGACATATCGGGTTCCAGTTCTAATTCTTCATAGGTGAGTACATGCGTTGGGTCAGGCATGTATTTTCTCAACAGTGATACGTGGAACACATCATGAACTTTGGAGAGACTTGGCGGCATTGACAAACATTAAGCTACTGCCCCAATTTGTTCTAGAATTTAGAAGGGTCTGATGTACCTAGGACTCAATTTACCCTTCTTACTGAAACGTATAACTCTCTTACATGGAGATAAATTCAAGAAAACATGATCTCCCACCTGAAATTCCAAATCCTTCCTTCGATTATCGGCATAACTCTTCTGCCTACTTTGAGCTGATTTGATGTGGTTTTGGATTACCTTTACTTTTTCTATCGTTTCCTCCATAAGTTTTGGGCCTATAAGTTTTTTTTCACCAACGTCATCCCAACAGGTTGGCGTGCGACAACTCTTTCCTTATAACGCTTCATAAGGGGCCACCCGAATGCTTGAATGGAAGCTATTGTAATAGGAAAATTCTACCAGAGGTAAATATTGATCCCACATACCCTGAAAGTCAAGTGATAATTATCTCAAAATGTCTTCTAAGGTTAGAATGGTCTGTTCTGATTGTACATCTATTTGAGGGTGGAAGGCAGTGCTCAAACGAAGTTCAGTATCCAAGGCCTTCTAAGGACTCTTCCAGAATCTTGAAGAAAAATGGGGATCACGATCAGAAACAATCGATAGAGGTACTCCATGAAGTCTCACAACTTCATTAATATATAGTATTTCTAGACGCTCCAGTGGTAGATCTTCTCTTATAGCATAAAAATGTGCTGACTTGGTAAGATGATCAACAATAACCCATATTGCAGCATTCTTTCTAGGAGTCTTTGGTAGCCCCATGACAAAGTCCATCATAATAGTGTCCCATTTCCACTCCGGTATGGGAAGAGGTTGAATGAATCCTCTAGGTTGTTGCCTTCCAGCTTTCACTTTTTGACAAACCATACATCTTGACAAAAAATCAGTAATCTCCCTCTTCATGTTGTCCCACCAAAAATGTTCCTTCAAATCTCTATACATTTTGGTTCTCCTAGGGTGTATATAAAAATTGGAACTATGAGAATCATCCCACAATTACCTTTTTAAATTAGGTATATTGGGAACACAATGTCTCTTCCAAAACTTCAAAATTCAATCTTCATACACAATGTCATTTAATCTCCCATCATTCACAACATTAGTATTCTTTATAAACTCTTTATTATCGGTTTGAGAACTCTTTATCCTTTCTAGTAAATATGGTTTGGAAACCATTTGAAAAAGTATTGAGGTTTCACCTTCCATGGTGATTCCCATATCCATCTTCACTAGATCCCTATATATAGGATCCTTTTCTACTCTCATGTTGTTCAAAACTCCAGGATCTTTTCTAATCAATGCATCTTCCACCTTATTTGACTTCCCCGGGTGGTAGTGTATCATGCAATCATAATCCTTGTGTAGTTCATGCCATTGTCTTTGCCTCATGTTGAGTTCTTTTTATGGGAAAATATACTTCAAACTTTTGTAATCAGTATAAATCTCACATTTTTCACCATAGAGGTAGTCTCTCCATATATTCAAAGAAATGATCACAACTGCTAACTCGAAATCATGATTAGGATAGTTTTGCTAATGAATTTTCAACTGTCATAATGCATAGGCAATAACCCTATCATTATGCAAAAGGACACAACCAAGTCCTTTCTTCGATGAATCACTATAAATAATGAACCCATCATTCCCCGATAGTAGAGTAAATATAGGAAAATTGACTAATATTATCTTTAGTTCTTCAAAACACTCTTCATGCCCTTTTTTCTAGACAAATTTAACCCCTTTACGTATGAGCTTTATTAATGGGTTCTCCAACCAGGCAAAATTATGGACGAAATGTCGATAATAACCTGCTAAACCAATAAAACTGTGTACCTCAGTTATACTAGTCGGTGCAGGCCATTCATTGATTGACATGGTCATAGAAGGATCAATAGAGATTCCATATTTAGAGACAATATGGCCAAGAAAAGAAATTTCTTGAAGCCAGAATTCACAATTTCTAAACATCCCATATAATTCATGTCTTCTCAGAGTCTTCAGGATAATGCACAAGTGATTTTCATGATCTTCATAGCTTTTGGAGTATAACAAGATATCACCAATAAATACCACCACAAATTCATCTATATATTCCATGAAAACTCTATTTATTAGATCCATGAATACAGAGGGTGCATTAGTCAGCCCAAAAGGCATTACCATAAACTCGTAATACCCATACCTGGTTTGAAATGCTATCTCCAGAATGTCTTCCTTCTTCACACAAAATTGATGGTATCCGTACCAAAGGACAGTCTTTGAAAAGTATTTGGCTCCATGCATTTGGAAAAATTAATCATCAATGCGAGGTAGGGGATACTTGTTCTTTATTTTTATAGCATTAATCTCCCAGTAGTCGATACATAACCTCATAGATCCATCTTTCTTTTTAACAAAAAGAGCAGGGGCTCCCCACGGAGAAACACAAGGGTGAATAAATCCCTTATTAATAAATTCTTCTAGTTGTTTCTTGAGTTCCACTAATTCCAAAGTGGCCATTCTATAAGGGGTCTTCGATATAGTCCTTTTTCAAGGAATTAAATCGATGGAAAACTTAACTTCTCATTCTGGAGGAGGTCCAGGTAAATCTTCCTGAAACACATATAAATATTCGTTCAAAATAGGTAAATCCTCTATTTGGACATTCCATTCCTCACCCACAGTCATTTTATATCTTCCTCCCCAATAATTGAATTTATTTGAGCTACTGGGGGTGGATCTAGATAAGAAATAGGTGGTGACGAATCTTCTCTAAAGATAAGGTGTTATTTATCATCATCATCAAAAATCAAAACCTCTTTCTTCTTACAATAAATAATCGAATCATGGTGCAAAAGTCAATCCATACTGAGGATTATATCAAACTCAATAATAGGTATGACGATGAGATCAGCGGATAAAGAACATTTATGTGCTCTAATGGGGACTGATTCACAAAACTTTGTTGCAATGATACTTCCCATAGGTGTTTTAACTGACAACTCCCTTGTTAAATCAATTTGGAAATATCAAATTTTCTTAGAAAACTAGGTATATATGAAACAATGCGATGATCCAGAATCAAATAATGCATTTTATAAATATGAGGAAACCATTAAATTACCTGTCACCATGTCATTCGAAGCTTCTAACTCAGCAGTAGTGATTGCATAAGCTTGGCCTTGATCCCATGGCCTTTTCTGAGGTAAGTTCCCCTAAATCTTAGGAAATTCTTTTTCATAATGTCCCATCTCCATGCAATTTTAGAATTGGACATCAGTAGCTTCCTTCTTCCCCTTGCAATCATGAGCTTGGTGGCCTTTTTCACCACACTTGTAACAAACTCTCATTCCTTTTAATCAAGTACCGGGGTGTTTCTTCCAACATTTATTGTAGGATGGATATTCAACTTTTCCCTTCTTCCCCTTATTTCCATTCCCATATTGATTAGCATATCTCTTCTTCTCTTTCTTTTCATTAAAGTCACAAGACTTAGAGAATTCATTTTCTGTCTTGATAGCACATGAGACAATGTCTTCGTACGATGAGAAGGATTGTGAGACTAATGATCGATGGAGAAATGGTTTCAACCCATAAAAGAAATGATCAATCTTACTTCTTGGGTTATGTATATAATCTCTGTCATACCTTGCTAACCTTGTAAAGTTAGCCTCATACTTTGTGACATTCTCATCCTCCTTTTTTCTTAGACTCAGAAATTGCCTTTCCATATCTGCACGATGGTCACGAGGAAATTATTTTTCTAAAAACAGATCTTTGAACTCCATCCATTCTATATTTGATAATTCATCATCTTGCTTTGTGTTTTGTATCAACGACCACCATTGATCAGCATCTCTAGTGAGGCGATAAACTGCCATTACAACTTTTTCCCTTTCACTACTCCATAAGGCAAGGAATATTTTCTCTAAGGAATTTATCCATTGCTCAGCTAGTAAAGGATTTGTACTCCCATTGAGCGTTGTTGGTTGCTGCCTCATGAAGCGATCTAACATTGATCCTCCATGCTGTGGATCAGGGTGCTCCATATGGGTAAGGTTATTATTCATAATCTGAGTAAGTTGTCCCAATATGGTGATTAACTGATCAGCACCAGTTGCATCACAATCTCCACTATAATTATCTTGAGTAAGAGGTCAATCCCTACATAGAGTGCATGAAATGATACAATTTCCATTTAGTCCACTAGGTGCCATTTCTAAACAATGGCATAAACTAGATCAGTTTATGAATCAAAATAAATAATTACATGCTTATAAAACACTTAACGTAAATTGAACTATTTATGGATATAATCCATAATCATAAAATTGTCTTCTTTGAGGAAGTATATACTCATAAAACCTTAATAATGGGTTGTAAAGAAAATGAGAGTTATCCTAAGCATATCCCCTGGGAGTGTAGTAACCAAGAATGAAGTAAGGCCCGTTGTCATGCACCAGTTCCAATTCGAGTCTAGCTCAAAGAGGTTTTTTCAGGTTTTACCCCTAGGTACATCTGTGCCAAAGCCGCCTCTACCTGCTCGTATCCATATAGTGATGTATTGCTCGGAAAACTCACAAAATCACTACAATACCAAAATTCTAGGAAGTTCTTCTATACTAATCTTAAAAGTCCATATTAAATCTATGTGATCTAATTAGAGTTTATCTAAATCAAGCTTCCAAGGATTTTAGTAAACATCCTCTGATACAAACTGTAACACCCTTACCCTAATTACCCAGAGTCGGTGCATTATTACATAACATTGGCATGATCACAAGAAAGATCAAGTCTTGAAAGGCCGATTAGTTTAGTAGCCTTGGAAGCACTAGATACATTCATAATGTTTACATTACATCATAAAATGAAAACAACAACAACATAGTCTCCATAGTCTACACTCATATCCCCACATACTATCCCAGAAGGTCATTTATAAATTACTTTTTCACATCCTGGGAAAAATAAAACATTGAAAGGGGTGGCTCAAATGCCTAGTAAGGATAAAAATATAGCTGAAACTCTCATAAATAATAATAAACATTTAAGGCAATGTATAACTAAAAAAATCTTTTTAAACTTGAACTTCAACTTAATATGGTAGAAATAAAATGAAATAATTCAATTTATTTATTCACATGGATATTCTACTAATCGAATAATCACATGCAATATCAATAAACAATTTCATATTGATGGAATGAATAATGCCAGACTATCATAACCACATAGCCAAGGCCTCGTGCCAAGACTAAAAATAAGATTTTGTCAAGGACTTATGCCAAGACACTAGCTTGTCTCAAGAGACCTACCGATGCATCGAGGAACTATTGCGGGCTCCACCTGTCACATATTAAGTCCAATGAATTCCTCATATGAACATGTTTAAACATAACATAAGCATTCATATTAAAAATAGCATACGAAATGTCAATAATTTCTCCATAAACCATGAATGGTGTAAAAATAACACATCCACAGTCAAAAAAAATCTCAAAACCTTCAATACAATATGGAATATTTTTATCATAATAAATCAACATCAAATAAGATTAAAATCCATCAAAGGATGTTGACATAGATAAAATCAAAACTATTTGAGAGAAATATATCTTTTTTGAAATTGTTTAAAAATCAAATAATTATAAAATAAAACATTTACTTTTAAAATTTTCTTATAAGTTTTCAGGGGAAGTTTCAAATATTTTATAACGGTGGAAAATAACCACACCTCCCGTATAAGTTAAAAAAACATCCTTATCTTAATTTTGATGAAAATGTTAAAAGGGACCTTTTTTGGAAAATGACAGAAAGATTCTTTTATAAACCTATTATAAAAATTAAAACAATGGTATAAATGACTGTAACCCATATTCTAGTAAATAGTAAATATGTTTTGAAATACATTTTTAAGAAAATGTATGTGGATGATAAAGAATTCCCAGTTGATTATTACGTATAAACAACCTCGGATAATGAAGAGATTGAGAAATAAATCCTTACCAAGTACTTTTCCTTGGATGGTGGTAGGTTAACCTCATGTATAATGGTTAAATAATTGTTATTAAATTATAAAAGAATCATATACATTAATATGATATCATATATGATCTCTTAACATTGATTTGTTAACAATATCTTAGTATTATCAATGTTTCGGGTGTTAACTTACTCGTTTTATTTTATATGTTTTGTTATGTAAGTCGTGTCTGTTATGGATTGGTTGTATCTTATTCATATCCAGAATGATATCATGTCCTTAAACATTATTTTTAATCATTAAATAAGAATTATTCTTGAATAGATATGATGGAGAATGAATCTCGTCGTGTTCGTGGAGACGGTAGTCTGTATGTACGCACGAGCGACAATATAAATCATTTGATATTATAATAACATTTAATTGGATGGTATATCATATATAAAAAGTCCTTATAATTTTATATTTATTATTTACATGAATTAAACATCATTATTATACCCATCCAAATAATAATATATTGAATAACAATTACACCACGATGTGGAGACGGTAAGCCGTACGTATGCACGTATCGTGACATGTCATTCAAAGGATGGATAGAATAATGAATATGGTTATAACATATTTATAATAACATCAAAGTATATATAATATACTGGAGTTATTATTTTATAATGGTAATAACAAAGAAAGAATAAGTGGAAGAAGAATGGAACTTGAAAGAGGGTGGTGAAAACATTACCTCTTTTTCGTGTTCTTTGTTTTGATTTGATCAAAAGGACTCCTTAGGTTGGCTTTCTGACTAAAGAAAGGCCTCTAGAATTAAGTGGGGGAAGTTTAGAGAGTTTTTGGGAAGGGGATGGCCGAACTAAAAGGCTTTTAAGGTGTGAATTAATGATAAGGGCGTGCCCTTTTATAAGAGGGGTGAGGGGCACCTTTGGACAATCTTGAAATATTATTTTATAATAAATTAATATTCAGTTTATAATGGCTCAAAAGTAGATTATTTAAAGGTTAAGTTGGGTATGGGTCTAAAATAACTCAGCCAATAGGATTTAGACAGGTTTGGGTCACTATATTAACTTTATCATGAAGTATTAATTCTTAGTGAATTAGTTTCACTTTTACAATGTGTCATTGTATTTTTATATTATATAGTTAATAAACATACTTTATACATCCATGTGACCCCCAAGTGGTCCATTAATGATACACCTATCATGATATAAGTATCTTGACAGGACCTTAGATTTTTAAGAATTTAATATCAATTAATAATATAACTTTTGTTTTAAAAATTGTTTTATGTCAATTTTGACACTATTCAATAATTGATTTTTTAAAAAATCATAACAGAATGATTTCTTCAAAAAAAGTTCATTAAATCAATCCTAACATGTCATATAAATTATTGTAATTCATTAAATGTCTCAAATTATATTTATCTGGGTGTTTATAATACCAATTATTTTAATTTTTCACTATTATCGTAATTACTGCATCATCATTGTGTCATAAATAAATTAAATCATTTAATGTCTAAAATTTAAAAATAGAATACCATTATGTAGGAAATATTTTTGAATCTCTTATGAATATTTATAGTCTAAAATACAAAATATATATTCCAATGTAAAAATTGTTTTTCTAAAAGAGATATGCTTATGTCATTTTTTGTATTTATTATAAATTAATTAAAATAAAGTGTCCCTGTCACCTACAATTGGATCCATTGGGTCCCAAAATCGACCCAAAGATGCACATGGTCGGAAATGTATCCACCCATAAGGTTAGTATACTTTTTAGGGTAATTTAATATTACTATAATATTATTTTTTAACCCTTATTTTCCGGATTTAGCCTTTAACCATGGTAAATAAAATGTTTACCGAAGTAATTATTCAAAATGTCTAAAACTAAATGTTACCTATTTACACAATTTGGGAATCCTGATTCCAAATATGGAATCAATTTTTCCGAATTAAAAACACAGAAGAGTCAGAAATTAATTTAAAATTAATTCCCGCTGTCAAAATAAAAAGCGCGTTTTTAAGATATAATAACTATCAAAAGATTGATACTTGTTTGTGTTTGGTTTAATTGTAAAATTATGTATAATAACAAAAATTGTATTAAATGGTAAATGTTTATTCTAAATATTCTTTAAAACCACTCAAATTCATAATTTTTCACTATTAATTATTTTGATTAAAAAATTTGTTTTTAATTAGAATTTAGTTATTTTTACTATTCATCAAAATATAAATTTTATCCGAAAAGTTCCAAAATTTTACCGTATGATAAATTCGATACTCTAAATCCATAAATGAATTCTATTTTGAAAGATAAAATTTATACAATTTCAAAATGTATTTATTTCTATTCATAATGGCTAGTTTGATTGGTTTTGGTGTGTGTTAAAACACGAAGTTACATACAACACATGCTACTGTATTATTCAAAGAGAAGCTTACTATGGAAGATTGGGGTGTTACACTTCATCACTAGGTGTTACACCTATTAGCAGGTGAAGATTGAGTACTAGAGTCCTACAGGCTTGTTACATCCCCTTCCTATCCCAGAATTGAAATGGGAATATTTTTATATAGATTTTTTTGTCTGAATACCATGTTAGAAGAGTGTAAGTTATGCTATATAGGTAGTAATTTACCAACTAACAATGTTATCCCACTTCATACCAATTCAGGAGACAATATTAGTTGATTAATCATGAATACTAGTTATCTGTGGGATCATACGAATACACTGAGTTCCGCGTAGTATCATTTCAGTTAGGGATGATCGTTTCCATTCATGATTCTAGTAGGGTTCGAAGAAATATATGAGAAATCAGGTGATTTTAAGCACTACCTTTTACACTAAGATGAATGGATAATTGGAACAAGAAACCCATGTTTCGGAGGATATCCTCCGAGCATGCGTCACTGATTTCATTGGTTCTTTAGAAAATCATATCCCTCTCATCCAATTCGCTGATAATAACAGTTTCCAATTGATGGTTCAGATGCCTCATTTTGAGGCCTTGTAGAGTAATCCATGACATTAATCCTTATGTTGGCTACAGGTAAGTGATGATGCCCTACTAGGTCCTCGTCTTGTTGAAGAGGCATCAAAATAGGTATAACTTGTAAGGAATTGTATGACTACTGCTCAGTCTATATTGAAATCATATGTCGATCGTCGTCGATGAACACTTGGGTTCGAGGATCGGGATCACATTTTTCTTCTGGTATCACCTAGGATCGGGTGTAGATGGTTAAGAATGTATGGAAATTTCTACCATGTTATGTCGGGTTGTTTGAGTTTCTAGAGACAGTCGGGCTGGTAGCTTACCGGTTTCTCCAACCATAGAGGTATCATCCCAATAATGATTTCATTCATGTCTCACAGCTTCACCAATATCATACCAACCCATCTCATACCTTTGATCCTGAGGAATTTGAGTAAGATGTTAATGCTACCTTTATGAAATATTTGTTACACTCCTCTGACCGAAGCATGAAGGCCCTCTAAGGAATGTATGTCCCTCTCGATTGAGTACTTTTGAAACATCGAATAGTAAATGATGATACATGGGAGAGGGATGATGATGTACGTTCATAATGCCTAGAGTTATTCTCATACAGTCTGTCTTTAACATTGGATGATGATCTTGGGGGGGGGGTGCAGTTCTATTAAGGTGGGAGACTGTAAGAACCCATCCTTTCAGTAAGGTATCGATCCTTTATGTTTCGGTTTAAATATTTACTATGGGTTTCCATCTAATTTTTTTACTTTGGACCTAATATATATTACTTTTGAGTTTTCAATGGTTCGGAGGGTGTACGGGGAATGAATAGAGGTGGAATTTTTTTGGAAAACAGGCCAAGTCACAAGGTTTTTACATGATTTGCTAACAGTTATCCTAACCTCGAGGATTGTGTTTTTTTCATAAAGTGAAACCTTGCACGGTTGGCAGATGGTCGTGCAGTGAAACTGTGAGAATTCCCCATTTTCCTAGGTTTGGGTAGAACCATCTCGCACAGTTTGCGCATGGTTTGACAAACTGTGTGTAGGCTAAAAACCTAAGTAAATGACCAAAACACCATTAATGATATATTAATCCTTCTCCTTCCACAAATTCCTAGAACCTATGATATTTTACAACTTTTAATTCCATTTTGATCTTTTGGATGGTCTATTCTAGGGATAAAAAGATTCCCTTCATTTGACATCTGATCAAGCTATTAATAATCTCATTGGATGTGTAACAGTAAGTACTCAAGTCTTCTTTAGCTGTCCTTATTCTCTTCCACTATCGACCAAGATATCTATATGTGATCCTTTTTCACCTTTTTATAGATATACTCTAATCTGAGGGAAATCAAGGGCTAAAACCAAAGGACAAGTATTGTAAAACCCTAATGTGGTTGGTCTATAACTCACCCCTAAAGATCATATTGTTGGAATGTTCGTATGGGGCCCACTAGTTATATTCGAAACTATTTTTTAAATTAACATGACATGATTATTCTCATTATAATTTTATGGTTATTATATTTCCAAATATGTGATTAGTTTTTAGTGGTTTCACACACAACTCAATCTGCCTTTTGTCGAATGTTATTCCAAAATTGGGTTTTTGTTTGTAGGTACATTTGATCCACAGTTCGAGTGTGCTATTGTGTGAGATTTATAATGGTGAGACTCTTTATAATAAATTTCTTTTTATTAATGATAATTACATAATGAATTTTACGAAGTATTCTTACCACTTTGACCCACCAAAGGTAATTCCTTCCAAATGATTATTAAATGTGAAATATGAAATGTAAAATGGAATGTATGAATAGTATATAACTAGGACTTAACAAAAGATATTTCATTAATTTTGAATTCCCATATAACCACATTTCATGTTTATGGAAGGTGGTGGATTGAACCTTAATAATATAAAAAGATTTTATAACAGACTTAGACTTGATTAAATGGTTGACAAAATACATGGCCTATACACATTAATGCTAGACATGGAATAGACCAATAAATAAATGGTTTCAACTCTAAATGACATATACACAATAATGGAATGAAATTCATAAACCAAATTAATTATTTCATGATTAAAATTTCAAATAGGAATGAAATGACTTGATCTTTCCTTCGAATTTTAGTGGATAATACCTTGGGTCTTAAGAACCCCATTCTGATTCAAGGACATGGTTTTCATAGGTTCATAACCACCTAGTCTCTGATTCTTCTCTATTCCTTGGGTTCTTGGTATACTACCACTATGTCCATTTCCTTATAACAGGATACATCAGATACACTCCTCAGATCCAGTACTAACTAGTAGGTTCCATGGTTAAAGCCCATAGGGCCCTATCATTGATTAGCACCATTTTACTTTGGTTGATCACCTTGGACTCGACATGCCCCTTATTGTGGGATGCCTTGGATTAATATCCTTTTATTTCAATTGTACTCATTATCTAGACTTAGATACTACTGATTAAAGTTTTTTTGACTTTACATTACCATGGTTTTTGACATCGAACACCCTCACTGGATATCATTTTCTAGTTTCCTTATTATATCAGGGGACCTTTAATACTTATTCTATCATGAGGTGATGAAAGTGTTGACTATGGCTCACATGACCTATTAGAAATAGATGCTGATTGATTAATAAAATGAACATGTTTCATTTTCGAACACCAGACAAGGGATGAATCATGTACTTAGTTATTTACTAATATTTTACTACTTTATTTACATTATATATGTATTCCACCACTCTAATATATTCTATTACACAAGATGAATACTAGAAACACCATTAGAGGTGGACCACTTAGATTTATCTCACCCCCGCTCTGGGCGCCGTTTATTACCCTATGTAGATTACATTGTTGATTGTATTGAAAAATGGAAGTATGTAGCTTCCAATACTTGATTGTGTGCTGATAGGATGGTGCTTGATAGATGATGACCAAGTAGGTTGTCAGGATTCTTGGAGTAGACATCATTATCTTTTATCATGTGGAACATGTTATAAAACTTCCTTGTATCTTTTCTTTCCAGTTTTCTAGTGACATCAAATTACATCATCATGGATCCAGTTGATATAGTGATTTTTACTCTTTCTTATCTAATGCATTAGTTTTCTTCTACTATTTATTTATATTGCTTCAGCAGTTTACTAGTCATCATGTTCCTTATACAGTGATAAACTCTTTTAATGATGGCATTGTCTTCCCATGGACCCACCCTAGGTCTTCATTAATTGTCGGCATCCTCTGGCATTTAAAAAGATGTGCTTCAGGCCATGTGGTCCAACGGGCTCGGGGCACCCCTTAAGTGGCATCTGGGTTCGGGACATCACAAATAGTCACAAAGGTTAATCTATCTAGATTAAAAAAAATTAATAGGGATTGAGTAAACAATCATGGGGGAGTTTTAATGAGAATATAAGGACAAACTCATAGAGAAAAAAAGATGTGGCAATATTCGTAACACAACTATCTGGAAAAAATCATTTTTTGTATAAAGTTTACGGTGGATGAAATTTATATGATCACAAGTCTGAAGTAAAAAATGACAACATTAGAACGAGATAATCCCTATTCTATCAAAGGGAGGAAATTTATTATGAAAAATGATTTCATCTCATGTGAAGCTTCTAAAGATATTGAGAATTTTAAGAATTATTGTCTAGTTATTTATACACATTAGTTGGAATAAGAAAAAATATTTAAACATTATTAGAAACATTATAAATCTATATAAAATCTTATAGTCCTAGAAAATGAGGTCAAAGTTGATGTCAAGTTATCCATAGGCAGAAACATGAAGATATTGAACACGAATGTTGAAAAGTTTATCCAAATAAGAATAATATTGGAAGAAATAAGATAAGAAAATTAATTTTTTTTCAAAATAAAAATAAGGGATATAATACATCATTCCATGTTCATATTGGATGATAATAATGGCCAATATTGGGGGGAATCTCTTATTCTAAATTTTCCCAATGAAAAAGTATGACTTCCCTTCATATTCCATATTATTTTATATATGATAAGATTACCTTCAAGGAATAAAAGTAGTGGTTTTTCACTTTAACTTTTGTAAACTATCAAGATATTGTATTTCATGGAGTCTATTTACTTCAATGAACATTAAATATAATGGATGCAACCCTTACGATGGATGACCCCTGGGAAGAATTTTTCATATTACTAAATTCCATTAAGTCTAAAATTTTTGGCCATATATTTACAAAAAATGATGATGTTTACCATTCACATATTCATTATAATTTTAAATTTTATAAATGAAATAAATATATGGGGATTTCTTTTTTGAGGAAAATATGTAACAATGGTGGAGTTTTTTATTTTCATAAAAACATTCTGAAATGTTTGTTGTACTATGTGGATGAATTTTTAATTCATCAAAAACCATAACTACATGAACCCTCCAAATGATACTTGAGATTAATGTTTATGATTTCGCATTCATGGTAAATTATGGTAATATCATAAATCCTACATTATATATCTCTTATTTTCTGCACTATGCTTTAAAAAATAGACTAAGAGTTGATAAAATGTCAGACCATTCTTTCAATAATCACATGATATCACTCCTCTCTCAAAATTATATAAATCACGTGGAACACAAAACAAATATCTTTTTCATTTTATTTTTCGAAGGTGGATAATATCTTTAAAACACATTTCAACTTTTATATATGTGAATATATTTTGAAAAATAAATTAAAATGGGGATATTATTGGGACTAATGTGGACTTTTTTCAATTAGGTTTTAATATATGTTTGTTTTATTATTGGATGAAGTGAAAATGTTTGGATAATTTTTATCGATTCAATTAATGGAATTGGATTTAATTATAGAGAAATTCTGTTAATAAATGTGATTATGTTTGAAGCTCAATATAAATGGAAATAACATGTGGTAAGGAGTTTTACGAATGTTCAAATCACAATAAAGAATGAATATAATTTGAATATGACCATGAAAATATTTTACTGAATATGAACTTGATGAATTGTATGAATAAATATATACATTTATTTTTCATATGGATTGTGGAATTATTTTGAGGAATTCATAGAATTATGTTATACAGATTCAATGAATTATATGTATTATATGATGTGGAAATTGTGTTATTATAAAAACAAAATCCAACTACACAAACATGCCTAGACCAATGGTCAACCAATGCACTATGTTAATAGAGAGGTCATCCATGCCCATGGGATCTAGCCAAGGCCTATGATCAAGGAGGAATAGGTGGGAGAAAATGACATTAGACCCTTTATAATCCCATATAGGAGAGTTAGTGCATATTGCATGTGCGCATGTGCTTGCAACTAGGAACATGTGGGGATAACCACATATGGCCCATTTTTTGTAATGGGTTTATGGGTGTTGATCCCCCCATTCCAATGTCAATGGTTAGATGATTGATATTTCTTATTTTGTGGATCCTAGAGAAAGCTCACAATCATGGAGGGAAAATGAAGAGTGAGATACTATTCTTACATGTTAAAAGAAATAAAAATTTATCAAACTAACTAATTTTTTTGTATGAAAATCATTTGATCGATATATTAAATCATATACATCCTCATGGCCTTCATTGGATAGGTTCTCACTTATGGATTCTAGTGTCTACTTACATCCTTGATTCTAAATGTTTTTTATGATCATGTAATGGGAATGTGGTTATTGTGATCGATCTGATTCCATTCATTAAATCAACATCTTGAATGCATGGGGATATTTAAATAATAGCATTTTAATGATATCAAACACGTTTTTAAAAAGAAATTATGATATATGGGTGATATATAGAAAATAAAAAATATAATGATTTTATGGAATTCAAAAGACGTGTTTGTTGCAATGAAAAAGGCAACATAATTAGCAACATATGTTTTTTGAGAAATGATTATGATTATAGTTGATTGTAGTATATGTGATATATATTATATCCCAAGATTATGATAAAGAATAATATGTAATTTTTAGGTGATTTGAGTAACAATGATGGTCAACTATGAATGAATATGTAACCAATTAAACAATACTACTTCGATTTTGAGGGAGCCCCAGTTTCCCAATGAAAACTGAGCATCCAGAATGATTTTTCATCGAAATGATAGGCGAACTCCTCCTGATATTATTATACAAATGATAATATAATTCTATATGTCATAATGATTTGTTTAGCATTCCTGATGAACTGTTATGATGGATATTTTCATGAAACTATTAGGGAATACAAGATATCATTCCCTGTTAGTACAACATATTTGAGAAAACCACTTCAGACTTGTGACATATTATATCCAAAACTAATTTACAATAGTAAAAAGGTTTGATATTAAATTATATACTTTATATATATAAAGAAGTTATGAAAAACAGCATTCTACCTACAAGAATGAAGACAATGTGTGATCATGTATTAATTTCGTGATGGATATCGAAATATATGGGGTGAAGAAGTGCATGCATTACATTTCATGAAGTACATGAAAAAAAATAAAAGAACAACTGCACAACAATTCAGGTTTTAGAATAATTATATGAAGCATGAAGTTGGAAAATTCATGAGAAAATAAACATGTAAATAATCATATGAAATAATTGAGTAACCAACATAAAATAAATATTTAGATATCCTCCTAGAATTAAAAATAATGACACGTGCTAGGTTTTTGGATGAAAATTTCGTGAATTGTTTCATAAATTTATGATGTAAAAATAAGATTCATAAGTAGATAAATATATAAGGATTATATTTTAGATTTTGACATTCTTGTTCTTGGATAATATATGAATATATTCTGTGAATATCAAACATATCTCTATGTGTGATTAGGTTTTTAGCATCAGAAGGAAGAGTATCTTGAGCATAGTTGCAAAAATACATATGATCTATTATTGGTGATAAAAATAATTTATGAAGGACTAAGAAAATAATCATGTGGCTATGGAAGATACTTGAACATGTAAATGATACATTTATATCCCACATGATCATGAAATAATATTAGTGAATAATCCTATAGTGGATCAAGCATTCAATAAATGTTACATCTTCTAATTAGTTCCTGGAGTAGGTGAAGCCTTCTCGTTATAGATTTGATAATAAGGAGTCCCTTAATTAGATATAGATAAAGATTTATTTTTGTTTGGGATAGAATAATAAAGACTATCATTGTTGGAGATAGAGTAGAATCCATTCTGTTTGAGATTAATGCAATTGAAAACACATGTTCCATAGTAAATAATCTATATCTTGGGTGATAACTATTTTTATCGAAGAGTAGGCTTTCTATTTATCCTCGTAAATCTTGTGTGATGCGATCTAAATTATTAAAACATAACAAAAAATGATATTAAGATATAATATTTTGTTTAACAACTACATTACATGTTCAAGACACTAAATTTGAATGAAATTGAATTTATAAAATTTGACCACTAATTTGACCCTCCCCTATTTGTAGTATTCAACCAATTGTCACAAAAAAAATATATTTAATAATTAACTGAGGATCTGGATATACATATTCGGTGACCCTATAAGCCTTGTTCTTGGATTCTTTTTGAAGTAGCGACCCAAATTCTTATGTTAGCATCAAGAAACTATCCATGTCACCCACAAAGAATCTGGTTAGTCATACAATGATATAAAATCTATTATAGAAACATAAAAAGTAATATAACCCCATTATCAATGTAATATATCAAAAATACCATGTAATTTTTTGGGTTATATGCAATTATTTTGAGACTATGCCCGGAGATGAAAAGTGATTCTGATGCCCGAAGTGCCCATAATGATCCATCGAAAAATGTTGAGCCTTAAATAGTGAGGGTGAGAAGTTTTCCATAAAATGTGGATTAACTCTTAAATGGGTTCCCATATAAAAAATATGAGGGCACTATTGTATTCAGGATGGTGAGTTTACACTAGGCACTACTTATGTTTAGTCAGTGCATGCCTCCAATGTGAAAACCTTAAAATGGAATAATTTTCAATAAAACAATTAAATAAAATTATTTTATTTTTCAAATACTTAAAACTCACAATGGTGACTACAATTAATAATCCAAGACCACCACTGAGCTCATGAGGGTATTCGTTCCTTAGGAAGATCCTAACATTGTCTGACATGGGACAATAGGGGAAGTTAGTTTTTGGTCGTAAATAAAATAATTAGGTAACAATTATTTTATATTCAAATCCTTATAACTCATAAATGGTAACATGGAATGAAAATATGAGAGTACTATTTATCTTGTTAGGGGGTGTTCCCCTTAGGTAGATACTGACCTCCACCAGTGCGGGGTGAGGGTGAAAGTTAAATTTTTGAACTATATTAAAGGTTTATTTAAATAAACATGTGATTAGGTTTTTAAAACATTAAAACCAGTCCTTAGATCAAAAACCGGATTATACCGTTGAAATTAGAATGGAAATATTCACCTAGAATTGACCTAACCTCGTTGGGAACGAGTCATGGAAATATGATATTTTTTGAACATTTTAATGAAAAGGATAAAAATAAAATAAACATGCTTTATTTTATTTTTCTGAATTTTTAAATCATTTTAGTTCAACAGTATTCCAAATAAGTGAAACTGAATATGGTGTTTAGTTTAATTAAACATTGAAACAACATCGAAATGGAAATATAACTGAAATGTTGAATCATATTTTTTCCTTTAATGACCACAAAGACAATGAATGATTGTTGGCACAATCCTGGTTCTGCTATGAAGCACTGGGGGTGATAACGATGAGTGCCAAAAACTGCCAATCGTTGGATCATAGAGAAACTAATGACGGACACATTATTCTTCCACCCTTTGAACGGATCATCACCAATGACGAACAACCAATGACGATAAATAAAGGATTGTAGATTGACAAATGCAATGACCCTGTTCATTTCTAATGAATGATCATACCAAGGTAGGAGTTTAATTTTTTTAAGTTTTCCCCACTCTTACTCTAAAATAATGAATGTGGATCATCCCTGCAATAGGTAAATCCTAGGATCGTGTGTTCATGTGGGAGGGTATTTTCCTTAGGATATTCTCCCCTGTATTGATAATTATCCAATAGAACTATGATCCCAAGCCTACCCTGTTTTTAATAATCTATTGTTGAGGGTGTGGGCAGACCCAAACAAGGCTCTAACCCTTTCACAAGTGTGTTATTCATGGCCACATCCTCAAAATGGAGACATGGTTGATCTGATGTTGTAGTAGCGATGGAAGTAACTTGAGAGGCCCAATGGTGTAGATATATCAAAGATTTGATCACTCGAGAAGACCTAGTGTGCTGTGGAAGGTGTCGTCAGTGCAACAACCACAAGAAGGCGACATTTCCACCTCGGGCGTTGTGTGTATGAAAAAGTGGTTCGATTTCACTGGCCATTCTGGTGAAGGTGATGAGCTCGATATGTGACTATTATAAGGATAGATGTAGCATGTCAGCCGTGGTGGCTTCATGGACATGGTGAAATATAGGATGAGCAGTCTAGTCTATACGTTCCATGTGATGAACAATAGGGGGAAGCCGGCAAGCCGGTCACAGGTTCCCCCACTGGAACGACTGAGCTGGTTCGAACCGAACAGGACGGCCCAAAGGGCACGGCTAGGCCAACAGATTGGCTAAAATTTTATGCCCATTCTTTTTAGTGCACCAGAATAATGGGATAATGCCATGCTACGGGGGGGGGGGGGGGGCAGGCTGTGAAAAGAAACAGGCCTGCCCATGCTGGTTGGCTTAGATAAATTCTGGACACTATGTGACCAAGAAGGCTGCACCCATAGGAAAACCTCAGCAGGTTCAAGGGTGGCCCAATGGTCCAAACGAAGAAGATTGGTTCATGTAGGACCACATGTATGGTTAGTACGGTCAGTACGAACTAGTCCGACTGGGCTAGGATGCAACCAGTCCCTATTTACAAGGAACAACGTATCTCCCAGACTATGTGTCTGATTGATAGGTCGTCTACGGTGTTGGGACCCAAGTCATGGGGAGGTTCTCATGAAATAATCAATATAATATTTCATGGATGTTGAACTTGAATTAATTCATGACTCAACTACTCATGCAGACACCTCGACCCAACTATTAGTGAGACTCAGTGCCTCAGGTACTCCACAAGACTTCATGACTCAGCTACTGAGTGAGACTGCATGACTCAGCTACCCATCGGGACTTCATGACTAATATATCAACAAGAATTTGTGAATCATCTACCAAGTGAGACTTCATGACTCTACTATTAGTGAGAGTCTATGAATCAGATACCCAGTAAGGGTTCGTGAAACAGCTACCAAGCGAGGTATTGTGAATCATATACTGAATAGGCCTAGGAGACCTACCTATCCTAAAGGACTCTTCAGGGAGGAGTGACTTTGTAGTGTTTTATGTTCAGTGTTTACAACTTTTGGTTTTTATATAATCAATTATTGTTATACTTGGGTCGAGCTGACTCTAGTGACTCTAATATTTGTGCATTCTTTTTTGATTTCCTTTGTTTATTCTTATGAGCCCCCAACTGGTTTTCAGGTACATAATAAGTATTTCATTAGTCACCCCCACATGGGTTTCACCCATATGTGTTGTGTTTGGTTCACACAACCAAAAACATGGTGGAGGACTTGGTGGCCTAGGACCGAGTGGTGTGCATTGAGCTCAGGTAGGCAGGACATGCTTCTACAACATTCATAATCTACTATATAATTATCAATCTGGTGGGGTTTCTAGGGGATGGATATCAATGATTCCTAGTGTTTTCTTGTTTTTATTTCATCCTTTGTTGGTTTGATATTCTAGAAAATTTGACCTTCTTTTTTTAATTTTACTCTGTGGGTTTTTAGTGGCTTGCATGTACACATTTCTAGCTTTGGGGTGTGTTTGTGCAGGCATGCATAAAAATACTCCAGAAAATTGCTCCCATTTTTAGGTTCAAGACATCAGCACAATTATCCAACCCCTATTATTCAGGAGTTGGGCTTGGGGTATGTCACGACACATTCATTGGGGCATGGGTTGTGACAAAGATGAAACAAAAGAGGTTAGTTCTATTGGAAGAACTAAGAGTTTGTAAATTTTCATAGGGAAACAATGGTAAGTGTTTTGAGTTTGGCTTTCAGGAAAAGGAGTCTAGTATTGATGTGGAGGCTAACTTATCCATAAACAAGGACCTTGAATTATATTTTCTGACCCAGTACAAGAAAAAACAAGACTCATGCGTATATTAGTGTTTTTACATGATTATGTTTTGCTAGAGTCTGCTCACCAGGTATAATAAATTGATCCTGGTTCATCTGGATTTTCTTTCAAGATGTCTCCATGTAGATAGACAACTAGGATTATAGAGTGTGACTATGATGATTGTCCACATAGTGATGAGGATTTGGTATATGGTCTATTTCCCAAGTTAGTACCTTATAGAGATGTCCAATCGATACCACTGCATGTTGGTCAGTAGTTAATTTCTATGCTACTTGGAGAGGACACATGTAAGATCAGTGTCTTCCACGAGTTTCAGCAGCGGCGACCCCTCACGATTGGTGGAGAGGCTGATTCTTAGGAGTCTAAGGAATATATTAAGGTGGTGATTGGTTTTCCATCATGATAGGGCATGAATAGATCATATGGTGGTCCTAGAAGTAATCCTATTATGTGGATCAGTAGGGTGATGGAATGGTTTAGATTACCCAATCATACAAGGATGTGACTTTTCCATGGACAAGGCTTAAAAACCATTATCATAGAAAGCTATATTTCTATAAAATATAAGGATTATTTGTTCTCAACATATTCTATAGGATTACTTGTTGGTAGCTGAGTATTCATCAAGGAATGAAAACATTTCTTGGAACACAATTAATACGATGCGACCAATGTTTCATGGCTTGGACCTCTGAGCAAGGTGTGTTTATGGAAATCTAAGCTAGTGTTATTCCTCTGTGCATTCTAAATAATTATAGGGTGATATAGAAAACATTTGTGGTTAGAATTTCTTTGGAAGAGCATATACATCCAATGGATGTTAGGAGATTTTAAGTAAGCTTCCAACATCAGTCTCAGAGACCTGGATGTGTGAGACATTCTTATAAGAGGTCCTAAGGAATAGGGACAATTTCATGGGGATTATAAGGCTAGTCCAGTTATCCAAGTTAGAGGTAATTAATTTATAATTATGGTAGGGGAAATCACTCTAGATATTGTCCAACCCATTTTTTGATAGAGAAATGGTTGATGGTCCACCAGGGAATAGGAAGTGACAAGAACAAATGAACTTGTAGGGAAGCAGATGAGGCATAGTACCTAGGAGAGTAGAAGGATGTGGTATAGATTTAGACATGTTACAACCACCACCCCAAGATGGTCCCCACTAGGCTCATGGATTCATAGGATAAGGTAAGGGAGTAGAATCATGCAGTTAAAGAGTATGACATGATGACTCCACGGATGATTCGAGGTATATTATATTTCTTCTAGTATTTTTCATATTAATAGACATAAGTGATAATCATTCCATCTTGTCACAAATATTTTTCAAGACCTAGAGTATCCAGTTAAATCATTGACTTGATCCATACGTCTGGTGATACCTATGGGAGGAGAATTGAAAATCACACATATGATGATGGAGTGATCTGACCATTGAGGTGAGAGTTTTAGTTGGAACGTCTTGGTGGCATCATCTAGGAAATACAATGTCAGTTTTGGTATGGAATTTTCAACCACAGTTATTGCTAAAATTGACAATATGAGTCAATAGGATGTTGTATATCTGCAGCGTTGGAATGTGGTTTTCCTATTTTGGTGAAGAATGAGTCCCAAGCAGCATGGGGATAAACTCATTCATAAGAGGGTGCATCTGATCACTTTTGAGTACGTCATTATTACCATCATGGTAGTGAATTTTTTGAGTTTTAAATTCCCAACAGTACATGCAGATTATAAGAACATCCTTTAAAAATATTTTATAGGAATACCTCCCCACAGGGGGAGGGACTTTTGTAACATTCAACACCTCGAGATGGCAATGATATCAGTAGCAGTATATTGGAGGGCTTTTGTAGAGCTTCACATGAAGGGGGAATAAGTGGAGGAATTGTAGAATAAGAGATTAGTAAGACCCAGTTTTGAGGTTGTGTGTGGATTACTTACACTTTCACCATGTATCTATTGAGAAGGAGTACCAACTACCAAATGGTGAAATGTCACACTAATCAGTTAAAAGGTGTACCCATTAGCATTGATGGAATGGAGCCTATAAGAGTTTTAGCAGTTAAGTCATAGGAAATGGAGGTAGTTCATTCATGACTATGGCATTGAGATATTTTATACTTTTGGGAAGGGGAACGTGGTGGCAGACATGCTCATCATGTGGTCTGGCCAACAACTACTGAGTGAAGCAACAGAGTAGTCGGCAGTAATACCAATATCCTTCCTGGATGAAGATAGAGCAGCTAACCTTTATTCAATGACAATCACTCCCAACAAATATATTGATTTAGGGAGGCACAACTTGTGAAGGTTGACTACGAGGCCATGACATGCTCAGTTATCCTTAGAAAAGGTTTCTTATTGATTATTTATTGGTGGGGAGAATATCATCATTTATAGATGAAGTGTCTTAGTACCAGTGATGTTGTGGGAGGTGAAGTTAATGGAGTTCCATACATCTCATTTGGACGTACATCCTTGTGTAAGGAAGATGTGCCATGACCTCCGACATCAATACTTGTGGCCTGGGATGAAGAAGGCAGTGATAGAGTTTGTTTTATGATTCATCACTTAGAAGTAACTGGGTGTTGGGAATCAAGATCCAGTAGGCTTAGCACAACCATTCGAGGAAGAAGAGTGGATGTTGGATGGTATCTCGAAGGACTTAGTGATAAGATTACCATGCGCATCCAGGGGCCACGATTCAAACTCGGTGATCATTGAATTACTCATCAAGTTGGATCACTTTATTCCCATCCAATAGTAGGTATCAATTCAGGGCTTGGGACGCCTCCACAAGCAATAGATAGTGTGGCTTCATGAGTTGAATTTGATGATCATCTCCAAATGAAATGAATTATTTACATAACAGCTTCAAAAGTGATTGCAGGAGGTGTTCAGGACTCAGTTATGCTTGAACATGACATTTCACCCTCAGACAGAGGGTCATATGAAGCAGACACAAACCTTAAAGGACATTATTCGTGATTTCATCCTTTATTTTGGTCATTTATAGGAGGAACAATTACCACTCATTGATTTTACATACAACTACAGATATAACTCCACCATTGTCCTGACACCATTTGAGTTCATGTAGAGGCGTCCATGCAGATCACATATATGCTCAACAGACCCATGGGAGTCAGTACTGATGGATATAGAGTTAGTATAGGATACAAGTGAGAAAGTTCAGATCATCCAGAAGTGGATTAGGAATGCATTGTGCTTGCCAAAATTATATATATACAAGAAACATAGACACTTAGAGTATAAGGAGGGAGACTATGTGTTCCTTCGGGTCCCACACTGATGGGGATTGCAGTGATTTGGCCAGGGCAGAAAGTTATCTATGAGGTTCATCAAACCACTATAGATTCATAGAATACATTGAAAGGTGTCATACCACCTATATCATCCCCCATAGATGCAGCAGGTGCATGATGTTTTCCATATGTCGTATCATAGGTGGTACATGCATGATCTATCACACAACAATTGATTGAGGCGTGCTAGACATTGTTTATGGGGAGACATTTGTGGAATTTTCTAGTGGAGATAAAGGATCATCAGTAGAAGGTCCTTCATAGACAGTCGATTACTCTTCTGAGCATTCAGTGGTAGACCAAGAATCTCCAAGGGAGCACATGGGAGTGGGTGGATCAGATTCATGTTCAGTACCCCCATTTTCTTATCCTTATTTTGGATATCAAGGATGTGAATCCCCAAAAGGTGGAGTAATTTAATATCTTATATATACCATGTATTTTTTTATTATATGGAATTATTTTGAGACTATAAGCTAAGACGGAATAAAATTACCAGGTCCGAAATGCTCAGAATGATATGTCAAAAAATGTTAATGCTAAAATTGCATGTGGGGGAATTTATCCTAAAAAATAGGAATAAATCTTTAATGGGTGCCTGGATAAGAAAGATAGGGGAACTACTGCATTCAGTATGGCGGGTTTACTTGAGGCAGGACTAAATTAAAGTCGGCGTAGGCCTTAAGATTGAAAACCAGAAAATGGAATAACAAAATATAAAATAATTAAATAAAAGTATTTTATTTTTCAAATTCTTATTACTCATCAATAGTAACTCAGATTAAAAATTAGAGACCACTGCTAAGCTCGTGAGGGTATTGTTTTCTTTGGTTGATCCTATCATTGGACGGTGTGGGCTAGAAGTTGAAGTTAGTTTTTTACCGTAAATAAAATAATTAAGTAGAAATTATTTTATATTCAAATCCTTATAAGTATGAAATGGAAACTTGGATTGAAAATATGAGTTTATAGTTGAGTTTGTGAGGTCATATTTCCCTTAGGAAGATCCTAACATCAACCGGCATGGGTTGAGGGTGAATGTTAATTTTTTGAAATATTTTTAATGTTTATTCAAAAAAATATGAGAGTTTTTTCCCCAACATTTAAACTGGTGCTCAAAAAAAAATATGAGGGCCCCATTGAACTCAAGACAACAAGATTTTCGTAGAATGGAATTAACCTTGGCCAGCCCAGGTCGAAGGAAAAACTTATTTTCAGACATTTTAAATAAATGGTTTAAAATATAATAAAGTGATATTATTTTATTTTTTATAATATTCAAATTTTTGCAGCTGAACGGTTTTCCAACCATATGAATCTGAATAAATTGATTCATTAAATGAAACATTGCAATGAATTTTTTATAAAAACATGACTGAAATATTAATTCTTATTTCATCCTTTAATGGCTATTTTGAAAATGGATGATTGTTGGCACAATCTTGGTTTTTCTCTGGATCTCTGGGGAGGATAACGATGACGAGAACCAACGACTACCAATCATCGGATAGTAGAGGAAAAAATGGTGTACCCTTTATTCTTCCATCATTCGAATGGATCATTACCAATGACGAATGACTATAAATATATGATTGTAAAAAGACAAACACATTGACACCATTCATCGCCAACGAATGATCTGACCTATTTAAGAGTTTAATTATTTTATGTTTTCCCCATTTTTATTCAAAAAATACAAATATGGATCAACCAACCAATAGTTTTATTTTTGAAACGTTTTTTTATTCAAGAAGGATTTTTCCCTTGTTATTTTACTGGGATTGATTATTATCCGATATAAATATGATCCCAAGACTCTCTATTTTTAAAATTATAATGGAGAGGGCATGGGAAAAAAAGAACAAGTATTGATCCCCTCATCTGGTTCATTCCACATGGTTTCATCTTCAAAATAGAGGTAAGGTGGATCTTAGGCCTTGTTAGTGCTGGCAGTGACCCAATAGGCCTGGGGGCACATACAGATCTGAGATTAGACAACCGGAGCAGACCCAGTGTCCCGCGGAAGGTGTTGTAGAGAGGAGGTGGCGTAGACAACCAGTGACGGCAGCCACAAGAAGTAGGTTCACCAATGGGAACCACTTGTGGGATAATGTGACAAGCTCTTTTCGGCCACCCGGATGGAGGCGATGCACTCGGTGCGAATCATGGTGAAGGGGAGTCACGATCCATCGGACGTGAAGATTAACTGGATGTAGTGCCAGTGTGGTGCCTCATTAGAGGAGAGGCATGATCCATATGACATGCGTGTTTATCAAAAGGGGTTGTCAACTGACTAGTCCCATGTTCCACAACTAGAGAAGCCGAGCCGAGCTAGTGGTGCAGCTAAATTCTTGATCCCATCCA
Organism: Viscum album; assembly: GCA_963277665.1. NCBI lineage: Eukaryota > Viridiplantae > Streptophyta > Magnoliopsida > Santalales > Viscaceae > Viscum > Viscum album. The sequence continues at coordinate 34,626,977 of OY728156.1, forward strand.
CTTTAGCGGACATGGCCGATAGTATAATGCTGGGGGTGGCCCTGGTTGGGAAAATAAATCGGCCCGCTTGTGTGGGCCGGGCTGGAAACAATGTGGTCACTAGTTCACCAAGGGGACTGGACCCATGACCAACCTCAACCAGGTCCAGTGAGGCCCAATGGACATGGCCAATTTTCCAAACGAGTAAAATCGGGTCATGCGGGACCCTAAGTCGGGTTGGTCGGGTTGGACTGAACCAGTCGGACCAGGCCTGGATGCAACCATCCACTATTTATAAAAAGGGACATATCTCTGAAACCGAGGATCTGATTGGTGTTCCATCGACAGTGTTGGTACCCACGTGAAGGGGCGGTACATAAGAAATCACAGAAGCATGATTTCATGGACGTTGACCCAGAAAGAATTCATGACTTAGCTACTCAGTGAGACTCTTTGAATCTGATATTTGTGAGACTCCATGACTCTGCTACCCAGTGAGACATCATGACATTGCTACCCAGCAAGACTGTGTGACTCTAATTTCTAGCAAGACTAAGGAACTTAGTTATGAGTGAAACTTCATGAGTCAGCTAACCTACTGAGACTTCATTACTCAACTATCAGAGAGACTTCATGAATCAGCTACCCAACGAGGATATGTGACTCATCTACCTAGAGTGGCTTCACAACATAGCTACGTAATAGCTATAGGTGACCATGTTATCTTAATAGACTCAAAGGGGACAATTTCCTTTGTAGTGTTTGATGTTTAGTGTTTTCAACCATTGGTCTTTCTATCAACACTTTGTGTTATACCTGTATTGAGATGAATCTAGTGTCCTTAATATTTTTTCATTCATTTGATCTTTCCTTTATGAATTTCAATGAGACCCAAAAAGGCTTCGCGGTCCCTACTGAGTATTTCATTACTCACCACTGCATGGGATTTTCCCGCACACGTTGTGTTGGGTGAAGATGACCGATGAGTTGGTGGAGGACATGGTGGCCCAGGAGTGGGCAGTGGCCAGTGAGTTCAGGCAGGCGGGACTTGCTTCTAAAACTTATAATAGAAACTCTATACATACCCATTATGAGGGGTTTCCAAAGGATGACTGTTACAGTTTCCTAGTATTTTCCTTTTTCCAGTTCATCCTTTATTGTTTCTACATACTATCAAATTTGACCTATAGTTTGTACTTTTACTAAGTTGTTGTTTAGTGGTACACATGTTTACATTTACCTATTTGGGGCATGGTTGTGTGTACATGCATATCATTACTTAGGAAAATGCATCACATTTGTAGGTTGAAAACTTTGCTGATAATTACCAACCCCAGGCATTCATAAGGTGGGCTTGGGGTATGTCATGTCATGTGCCCTAGGAGATGGGTCTTGGAAATCATGATATCTATTGTCAAGAAGGTTTAATGATGATTTAATCAACCATGGTGTTCAATTTCTATATCATTGAATTTATGGAAATGAACAAGCATATAGAATACCATTTCCATTGTTTTGTTTAGGTTGTTTCATTCTAAAAAAATGGCCTAAGAAATAATATTTTGTTAAATAATAGAATGGAAATCATTTTCTATCATTATTACTGAATGAAATATAAATAACGATTCACCCAGCATATCCTACACCGCTTCGAACATATTTCATTATATTATTAAAAAATGACTAATAGTATCTATTAATATTAATCATAATGTATAGAGATCAAAGCACATATTCATAATAAGGAAAACCAAATTACTCATATAAATGTTGATTTCCAACTAATGGGTCATGATTGTAGAATATAATTCACTTGAAACTAACAAGGTCATACATCATGTGATAGCACCTAATAGACCTATGAATATTTACTAATGCTATCTTATATCATTTATATCCCTCAAAATAATATCGTGTAGCTATAGAAAATATATTTAATAATATTTTCATATAACTCAAGGTTTCTTATCATAGCGGGGAACTACTAAGAGTTTTTAGAGTTACAGTTACTTTTAGAACATTGTCACATAATATGTCATGAAAAATAAAAACTTGGATGTGATTAGATGTCTATTAATATTTTAATTAAATGAATATTGACAATCAAAAATTTAATATATGGGTGATCTAGGAAACTATCTCTAATAGTATAATCATTCAAAATGTACAATAGGTGTTCATACATATTTATAGTATTTAAATGTATACCAAATTAATAACATGATGTTAGTTTCATTCATTGGGTTTAATAACAAAATTTAACATTTATATTATTTTAATATTTGAAATAGTTTCACCTCACTCGATTATTAAATCTCAAAACTATGTCATGATTTTCATCACCAACATTATAAGTATATGCTCATTATCACCAATAAAAATAATTTCATCATCATTAGAAAAGAAAATATATATTGTTTTGATGATTTTATTTGTAGTGTATTATGACACAAAATTAATTATATATCAGTCATATTTCAAAGATAACCATCATGTTTATAACATTATTACCTTAGTAGTTATTTTAGGATATATATATTTTTCTTCCAAAAAATAGTTATGTTCTATAATTATCAAAAATAAAACATTATTTTTTCCAATATTGATCAATTTTTTAAAATTTACATTTTTTAATGAGGATCTAATATTTATTAGAAATAATATGTAACTGTTTAGAATAACTATATTCAAACATATTTTAATATCACCAAACAATAAAATTTATAAACCCGTTTTATTAAAATAAGTTCCACTTTTAACATGGTATGCTTTTATGAATTATTAGTATTCAAATAAATTAAATTTATTTGATATCTTTCATTATACCCATTTCCATTATATGGTGTCTCTATAGCCAACACTAAGTCAGCTTTCAATACATAGGACACTGAGTTTTAATGAAACCAATATATATTGTTAATATATTTATTTAAACATGGTTGTTATAACCCAAAAAACTAAACATAGAGATATTGATAGTAATTAAAAATTAAGAAATATTAATTATAATGGGTTTTATAAAGGAATAATATTTTTAAAAAACTTAATTTTTCAGATAAGTAAATATATGTTTCTAAAATATTATTTCATAACAAAATGATTCTTATTTATTTTTGAGAAGAATAATAAAATTAATTTATCACACTTTTAAAAAATTAATTTCATAATATATACTTTAATATTGAAATCGTTAGACCAATAATATATTAGAGATAATTTTTAGGGATTTTCCGAAAAAAGTTACATTTTTTATTAATAGTGACAAATACAAAATTGTAGTTGACAAATTACATTTTGATTAATTTATTTATAAAGTAACAGTCTATTTTAAATTAAATTTAATGTAAACGGAGTTAATTACATATAAATTAATCCAATATAGGTAACTTTTATCAATTTAATATTTAATTTTGATATAATAACTCTTCAATTCTCTCAACATTTTCTCATTTGAAACCACCTTTATCATCATGTCTACATGATTAATTTTAAAATAATATATCCCACTTATGTTAATTGAATTTGAAAAATAAATTCATTATTTCTAATAATTATATTATATATTTTATAATATTTTAAAAAAAAGTTTTTAAAAAAATGAATATTAAATACAGTAAAAGTTATTTTTTCTGTAAAGGTAAAAATAAATTTATTGAGGGTTAAAATGAAAATATAAGGGATAAAAATAACCCAAAACTAGTAAAACATATATATATATATATCCATATATAGACCTTATATCATATTTTATTGGAAAATATATCTTATTGGATCAATTTGACATGAAAAAAAAGTTCACAGAATTCATTATTTCAAAAAAATTACATGTCTCCCAAATTTCAAACTTATAAAAGGCCACCAATTCCCATTTCTTCTCCAAATCCTCATACCCTAATCATTGGAATAATACATATATTAATCACCTACTATATGCCATCCTATCATACTTTAATCCCTTTTTGGATATATATCCATTCTTCTAAGGCTTTTGGTGTAAACCTAAGTAAGACACTGAAACGATTGGTAACATTCATCAACAAGCATGTTTTTTTGGTTTATTTATTCCAAACCTCCCTAATTTATTAATATTAAAATATGATATAATATAATTATTATATTCGATATAATTATATGTTTTATGTTATTTAAACGTCCTAAAAAAGTATCCACTTTAATCAAATAGGATTTGAAATCATTAATCATGTGAATGACAAACTACCTTCTCACGAAACGATGTCATACATTTTTTACATTATCACCTATCAATGCAAGAAATAATTATAGAAAATTTATATATATATATATGATATTTATGATATTATAATAATTTTTTAATTATTATATCACACATAATATTGTACTCTCTATTTTTTTTGGGAATATGATAATGTCGCTTGTGTGTGAAGTAGACTATTGCACCTCTAAGTGATATAATTTGTTAATGAATTACATGAAATTTAATAAATATTGTTATAAAAACAATATGTCATATTTATGAAATAAAAATGTCTATATAATGATAATTTATCATGTGAAACCCGTTCATCCAACCCAAAAACAACTGGAGACATTGTTAATGCGTATGAAGTACCTACCATCTCCAAGAATGGTGTATTTCATTTTCAATCTGTAAAATTGATGGATTACTAAAAATAAAAATATAATTAATAAATATTTAATTTATATAATGGTAAAAAAGTTTATATGGCTAATTTTTTACGAATTGATGAGGATTAAAAAATAATCACTAAAAACATATATGAAATACAATGTGGCTATTAAACAAAACATGAGTTTAACATGGAATTTTTATTAAATGGATAATAAATTGTCATAAGAAATTTATATATTATAAGATATATATATATATTTAAATTTAATATATATATTAATGAATTATATTTATTATATATTACGTTTTCTCATGTATGGAGATTTCCAAAAACTAAGGTAAGTGATTTATTCCTCAATTTTCCTTCTTCGAGGCATAAATTATGTAACACAACAATATTCATTCAATAGGTGTTTGTAAAACACATTTTACACATATTTTTATGAATTTATATGTACTCATTTTATTTTAACATCCATTTATTTTTAAATTTTACCAATGTTTCAAATATATTATGTTACAATCTGATCATTTATTAGGTTTTATTGTATTTATGTTTATGATTAAAAATTATTATATCGCATCTCTCAATAAAAACAAGAATTTTCTTCTCCTAAAATTATTAATGATATTTCTATGTAATAATACAATTTTTCACTCTTCTTTACCTAAAATAATTTATATTTCTTCTAAATAAATATGAATACATTTTTCTCTTATATTTGAATTTTATTTCATCAAAAACATTACATTAAAAAATGTTTTAAAAAATGGGTAAAAGTTATTCTATTATTTGGAATTATATTTTCTCCGATTTTTGAATTTTCTTTAAATTTCTTTGAAAGTAATATTCATGTGATTTTCAAAAAAAAAATAACATTTAACAGTTATTTTTTAACATGTATATAATGAATGAATCTTCCCATGATCATTACCATTATTTCATTTGATGTTTCCTTTATAATTATTCATTTTTTTCTAATAAATAAATTTTTATTTTTTTGATTTTAAATTTTTTTAAAATAGGAATGGTTAATTTTAATAAAATTCATTTTAAATGGTCGATAAAAATAATTTTCTTTATACTAAGACATCTATTTATGTTATATATCCCTTACTATAGATTTCATATAGGGATAACATTATAATTAGGTTTTTTCATTGTTTATGTTTGTGATGGTAAATTTTATTCGAAACCTATTTATCTTCTAGGAGTTATACTAAGAATAATTATTATAACACCCACATACATTCCCATGGATTAATCTTGGAAGAAATAATGAAATTATTATGAAACATATTTCTTTCACATAAATTATGATATAGTGAAATGTTTATAAAATTAATTTAATTTCATGGGTTCTGATATAATTAATATTTTTTTGACCATATGGTATAAGTACGTATGATTTTTATCATGAGATGTTTGAGATCTATATCTCGTTCAGATGAATTTGGTAATGATTTCAATATTGCGAGGTAAATGAGACTGGAATGTTTAGTGAACCTGATTCAATAATGGTCATTGTTTACAATGATGGTCTTAGGAGTGAACCCTTATTACTATGATGGCTAGAAGATTGAACCCATTCCATTATGATATCCTTTGAATGCTGAATACTATTTAAATTATTTCATATAATTATGTTTATGCCGCAAATATAAGTATTATGCCACTGTTACTTTATCATGGATCATATTCATTGATTAAAATATTCTTCATGTCTTATGAACTACCAATATTTATTCCATGAAATAATATTAAGATCCTTATTTGCAGGATTTTATTTCCAAATTTTATTATCATGTTATTGTACCCTTATCTTCAAGTCATGCTTATGTATCTTACATATTTACCCATAATAAGAATCTAAGCACGCACTTTCTTTTTGTAATGACCCAGACATTTTTAAATGAAATATATTTCTAAAATAAATGTTTTTTACATTTTATATAATTTCATACATGTAAAAAATCATGGGAAACCAAAAAAATACATATATTTTTCAATTATCATTTGAATAGTCAAATATGAAAAAAATTAAAATGGCAAAAATACAACTAGGTAAAATATATAAAATAGAACATCTAAAAGAGGATATTAAGTATACTCCCATTATAATAAAAATATATCCCAACCTCATATTCGATTGAAATAAAATAAAATAAGTAAAAAAATCATTATCTTATAAGACTGAATATATAACATTAAGAGAAATTGTAGTGAATTTTGAATGAAATAATGGTGTGGTATTTTTAGAGTATAAATGGAAATGTAACAATTTGGATTCAACCATTATATGACAGCTGGTCAATGTGAAATTTGTGACCAAAAACACATGTTGATAATTTTAACATTATAATTATTTTATATGTTCTAATGAACAAAAGATAATTGATATAAAAAAGAGAATCGATTGGATTAAAAAGTAGATAAGTTCCCTTTGAAGCCCATTTGTCTTAACATATGAGGAATATAGAATCACAAGTGATATACCTTGAAAAAGACACATATGAGCTTCAACAACTGAATCTTTACAGATGATTCCTACTAGAGATATTCAAGTTAGAAAAAATTACCACCCAATTGATGTTAGGTGAGGAACACCATGAAACATTCACCAGTGCACACCATACTCTTGATGAATATTTGAGTTTAATAAGGGGTTACATGTCCAGACCATAGTTAATAAAAGTGAAACTTATTTTTTATAAATAATAATATTATTCAATAAATCATCTTAATAATGTTATTTCTTAATAAAATATGTGTTTAATTAAGATAAATTCGATAATTTTACTTTTCTATTAAAACATACAATAATTGTATTTTTCATAAAAAATATAAATTTTTTACATTAAGTCAAGGTAGTTGTAGTAAATTTTTTCAATGAAATTATCTTTAATAATAGTTTTAATTAAATAATAAATGTTAAAATAATTTTATTATTGCTTTTGAGATTTTTTTAGTGTCAAAATTTTGATTCTACATTATGAACTACTATTTTTTGATAAATTTTTTTTTAATGTTTTTTTTATCTCAAAATATGATATGTTTTCCTATAAAATAATCTTTATTTTATGAAATCATCATTTTGAAATTAGTTCAGTTAGAATTTATGATATTTTTTTAAAATAAATTTGTTTATCATTAATATGTAACATATTGTTTTAGGGTTTCATTATATTCCATGACATCATATATGTTATAATTATGTAATAATTAATTAAACCCAATCATGGACCTAAAATATTTTATTTTCTTAATGTTATCAATTTTAATATGTTGTAATAAATTTCATAAACTATAACTATCTTTCAAAATTCAAAAAATGAAAATTGGTTTCTACAAATAGTTTATTGTGGAATCTTTATTTTTCCATTTGATAATAAGTAATAAAAAATATTATCAGTTCTAGTGGATTAGAATATTTTAAAATGTGACCAAAAGTCAAAAAACCATGAGTGTAAACCACGGGTAATGCAATTGGTTCTAATTTCTTACAACCCATATTTCTAAGGCATATATTTATAAATTATAAAACAAATACCCCATATCTCTTATAAATACCCACCCATTTCATCATTTACATTATATTCAAATCCATAATCAATGAATTTAGGGTGATGTTTTCTCCCGTAGAGTCCCTCCAACGTGTCAACAAGTCCCCAAGGTTCCGTCCTCATGATTTTTTAGAACAAATAATCAAGCTATGGAACAATCATCAAATAACATTTACATTCAAGAGTCCTTTTTCTTCTATATATTTATATTTTTAGGAAAATTCCTTTTTTTCAACTTCCTCTTAGCCCATTTTTTTATACTAGGATTTTATAAATGTGTTATTATTTTCCTCTTTAATTTTATTTTTTTTCCATAACCTTGTTTTATATATGTTATGTTACCAAATTTACTTCTCAAATTTTGATCTTTTCCTTGAAAATTTATCTTTTCATTTCTATTTGAATACCCAAACATATTTTTTTGTATAATTGTTATTGAACTATATTAAAAAAATGAACTCTTTCAATTTTGGTATTTAAATATATGAAACCATCATTTCCATTCATGTATAAATTAATGACATAATGATAGTGTCTTTAATATCTTTTGTATAATGAGATTTGTTTCGATAAAAAAACCTATTTTTTATTATTCATTGGATATTTATTCAATTATTTATTATGATATATGTGGGTCATTAGAAATTATTATATATTAATGGTTAAACCTGATAGTTCGTGAATGAATTGGACAAATAATTTAATCTCAAGATATGTCTTATTTTATAATACCTTGGGGAATAACCGATGTAATTTTCATTTATAACCCCTTGGTGATAAACCATTGGGATATTCTTGTTAATTTATCATATAAATTTTATACCCACATTTACATGTTATGATTAATTGTATTATTTTTATAATATTCCTTTTTTTTCATTCATTATTTTGAGGCTTCATGCTCTTATTAATATGATTGAATATAACAAGATATATGACTCTTTGGTTTTTTTATTAGGCTTAATGATCAACCATTTTTGTTGATTTATATCACCAGGATATCAGATTTTTTAAAAGTAACCTATTGTGAACTATTGAAGATGTGTTTGAAGTGTATTTATGAGAATGTTTTTTTAGGTATTATATAACTTTGTTCTAAGAAACTAAACATGAAAAGAACCTCTAATTTTTACAATGCAATGAAATGTTATGAAATAAAAATGGAAATTATATATTTTGTATCAATGTAAGATTTAGTAATAATTGAAATTTAAGACTTTAAAACTTTAGGTAGAACCATAGGGACAAGTCTAAATATATTAATGCATCCAGGTAATTTTTTGTAGTGTTATGTAAGTCGTTTCTGAGCAATGAAATCCATGTCTTGAGATAAAAAAGTGGATATGGCTCTAGAATAGATGTACCTATGGGTAACAACTTAAAAATGCATTAATCTAGACTCAAACATTAACAATTGTATGAAAATGGGCCTTTATTCCGTCCTAGTTTGACACTACCAAGAGATATGTTTGGTTAGTAACTATATTTTTATGAACACTAATTAATGATATATAAAAATTGTAATTTTTATTATAAGATATTAATGAAATATTTTAGATTATTATTTTGAGAAACAAAATTCCCTTAATAATTATATGATTCATAAACATAACATATTTTTCACTATGGTTTTCTTCTTTAATACAAAATGACCAGAAATAAGAGGAACCACCTAAATAATGAGTACAATGGATGATGAGCTAATAGAGTTCTAATAGATTATGGAATAGAATACATCACAAAGATGATGAATCAACTAAAATGTGTTATAAACAATATGTTGAATCATGTCAAGTAACCAGATTCATTCTGAAGGGAACTACATTCTTTTAAATCCTTCATGCATTAATGGCCTCCCTCTTCTTATGGATTTACAAACCCATTTATTTTAGAAAAATGGATATCCTTTATAGAAAAAATAACATATGTAGCCCATTGATTGGAGAATGTGAAATTATCCTCAAATGTATAATTCATAGATGTTTATGTTTATTAGTTGTGGGAACTAATTGAAAATAGGAAAACAAGAGGGAAAATTTATTCGATAGACTGGGAATAATTTAGTGGAATCTTTATCAAAAAAATATTTCCTCTGTTCACTATCAAAAAAATGGATAAGTTAATTCTAGTACCAAAGAAGATGTAAAATGAATAATTTCGGGTCCATGAAATGAAATACACAATACTTTCTTGATACATCTCTATATTTGTTAAGGATCCAATGCTAAAGGCGGATAGATTCCCCGGTGGAATGGAACCCCTTATGTGGTGGAATCCCGAAAATATAGACTATAAAAAATTTAATGATAAAGTTTTGAGGGATATTAAGGTTTAATTATAGTATGTAGAGAAACATTGGTCCCATAGATTTAATGAAAATAATATATCAATGCTTCCAAAATTCTGGAAGAACATTAGTGATAGAAGTGAAGTAAATAATGTGAAACATAACCTATGCAAGGAAGACGAATATGGGGGATCTTAATACATAGAAGTGGAAGATGCTAAAACTTTGGATGATATGGATATAAAGCTCAAAACCTGTTGCGGTAAGGTGAAACATAAAAATCACATTATTAATGAAAAAGGGATTATTATTCAATAATAAGTATAAGTTCTATGGTTAAAGTTTGGATAGGTGGGTCACATTTGCAATCAACGTCCAAATATAATGATAATAGAGGGAACCCCCATCAATATCAGTGTAAGAAAAAGGATAAAGGTCATTAATTTTATATCACAATAGTTTAAGTGTAGGATTCAAATGATTAGGTGGTAGGTACATATTTTATTCTCTCAAAGCTATGTTTTACTTTTTTTATTCTATTACTATGCATTAATTTATATTATCTATGTCTAGAAAGAATATATAATGAATCCTATAACAATAAGATTTATAATTATTAGTCAATATTCATGAAGGAATTTTCATATCATTGACTCTGTATAGAAATTTTAATATTAACATTATCAAGTACAAACTCATTGAAAATTTCGTTTTTATCCCCATGAAGGAATTCAACACTATACAAGGGATGGATTGGATTTAAACATTTTATGCAATGATAATCTATTGAATAATGGATGTTTTAGTTGACTTTAACAGAAAAACAACAATAATCTTCAATATAGAAAAATCTTGTAATGATATTTTCCAAGAAGAACCTCTCATAGCCATATTTATGGATATGGTCATTGAAGTGGGAGAAGGAAATAAAATTATTAATGTAGAGAATATCCAATTCATTCCAGAATACATTGAAGTATTTTCTGAAGAGATACCTAGACCTACCCAAGAATGGGATTTATTTTTCTCTATCTAACTCATACCTAGATCCATGTCAATATCAACAACCCCATGTGTAATGGAAAATTTGGATTCATAGTAATAAAATAAAAAACATCAATATCTTCTTGAGAGTTGATTTATCTAACCATGTTTTTCTCCATTGGTAGAACCTATTCATTTTGTAAATAATATAGATGGATTAATGTTGATATTTTTTTAAGAAGGTAGTGGCATGAATTGGTTTCCCAATTCATGCCCCCTAATGAATTTATTAATAACAAAAGAGTAACAATATAGACTCGAGGAGTAAATAACTTACACCAGCAAAGAGGTAAAGGGATAACAAGAAAAAGAACTCAAACAAACCAGACGAAAAATACACCAAGCCAAATTGTGTTCACCATAGAAGTAGAGAATTCTAAGTTCAATCATTGGGTGTTAATTGTTCAAAACCAGCATTCACCATCGACAATTCTGAAACTTCATGAGGATGGAAAATTTTTGAAATAAGTAGAATTGCATCTGGACTCCTCCAAAAACAGCAAACCAATAAAATAGAGAGATAAACCAACCCGTTTCAATGAAAACTCAAGCCAGAAAAACAATAAAAGAAAACAGACTCAATTCTGTTTCGAAAAAACCCCAACTGCAAACTGCATAGTAGGAAACAAATTCTACGATGAGGAAAAATATCTCAAAACGTATTCCACACTGAATGCCACCAAGCATCTCTAAAAAACAGCACCATAAACTAGCATAAATACATAATAGAAGAGACAAACCAACCCCTACAAAGCCAGCAAGAACCAGACACCATTAACAGATGCAGCAATGTCAAATCACCTCACCGATCCTCATCCAAACAGTTTCTAGTATGCGCACAGCTTTTCCAACAACTTGACAAATAGGGGTACCAAACTAGTAACATAAAAATTCCATGTAAAAAACTTCATAATCACCAAATTCTAATTCTAAAATAAGATGACTATATGTAAATTCAAAAGATTCGGCAAGAGTGTTCCAGCTATAACCAGGTTTCCAGAGAAGAATATCAAAAATAACTTGAGATCAGACAGATTTCTATAGAAAGATCCATAGGAAAATAAATATATAATGCATACTTAGAACATCAAAACTAGAAAAACCTCAAAGAAACAGGAACTAGAGATCATTTCAAAGTTATGTACTTAAAATTAAAGTTTACATATTTCTTAAATTCCTCAGCCATTCAAGTAAACATACTTTTTCTAATGGTGTTATGCATTTATCTTTAATTATTTAATGGGATCAGTGTAAAGAAATTGTATCCCTCTCAAGGACTAATAATTTATATAACTAGATTCATGGGGATCATTTATTCTCAATAATTGACCTCCTATGTGGATATCATCAATTGGGGGTGTGGAAATATGCTTTTCCAAATATTTACTTCCTATTTGAATATGGGGATTATGATTTTATCGTTACGTCTTTCAATTTGACTAATTATCCTCTTATATTTATGGATTTGATGAATAGTATAATTAATGACTACCTTGATAAATTAATTGATGCTTTTATTTATTATATTCTTATATATTCCAAAACCATCACGAACCATGAGGATTATATAAGGTTTATCTTGAAAAATATGAGGAAGGATATTTTTTTAAAAAAAATTATCAAATTTTCAATTTAGTTGCAACATGTTGTATTCATGGGGATCATTATAACCAATGAAGAAATTTTAGATGACACTAATAAGAATGTTTTTGTATAGTAGTGGCCTCATTATACAATAGTAATTGAGATTTATAGTTTCCTTAGACTAACAAGATATTATTAGAGGTTTCAGAAAATATTATAAGGACATTGTAACCCCATAACCATGTTAATTCAAAAGGGGAAATGATCATCTGGACAATAGAGTGAGAATAATGGTTCCATGAAATAATGAAGATATTGGTTACTTCACATATGTTAAATATACAAAATATTAATGAAGGATTATTTATTTATTGATATTAAAATCTAAGTGGTCTTCGGTGTTTCCTCATTTGAAATGAAAATGTGATTTCTTATGCATCATGATAGTTATAGCCTCATTAGTAGGATTATCATATGTATGTCCTGGAACTAGTTATAGTTATATTTTTTGTCAAAATATTTAGATTAAATATTTTTTTGGATAAATTATATATATATATATATACAAATACTACTATTGTTTGTAGTATATTTTCATGAAAAAAGAACAGAACATGTGACCAAAGGGAGGGTTGGAACATTATAAGGACTATTACTTTTCAATTAATTATCACTATATAATAGAAAACAAAGTCACTGATTCATAATGTATGAAATGACATGTTGTTCTGTCAATGATGAGGATTCAAGGAGATCCTTTGATTAAAGATCGAGTAAAATTGGTGATGGGAATCATAAGGGAAGGGGCATAATCAACCATATCCCAAATTATTTTGTCAAAAATCATTACAACAGATTATCAAGAAAGATCAGGGAAAATAATCTTTTTAAAAAATATTTTAGGGGCAATAATGAGTGGGATTTTTCTCATATTCAATATTGATTAAGAAGTTGTAGTGAAATTTCATACAAGGCTATGTGTCTAATCTATCCTGAAAATAAATTAGAGGATGATGGATAAATCACATATCCTTACATTTTTAATATATCTTTGAATCACTAAAATGAATAAGAATATTCATGACCATTATTTGTGAGATACTATTAAAAGGGTTAGTAATATCTACATCACCCATTTATCAGAATGTAAAAAGGAAAAGTTTGAGAGACAACTTCTTAATGGTTTATTTAAACCACTACATATACCCATATAGAAGTGGGACAGTATCACACTGGATTTCATCACTATTCCCATAATAATATAAAATGAAATTTGTGAGATGTGGGTTACGGTGAATATTCTTACCATAACTACCCATTTTATCGTTATTCGATAATATTTATCTCTTACCCATTTTTCCACGTTATATTTAAAGGATGTGGTGGGGTGTCATGGGGTGACACATTCAATCATTTATGACCATGATAAAAGGTTCACATATAATCTTTTCAGAATTATTAAACATTATCTGAATAATGAATGGAATTTATATAAGGAATATCACCCCTAAACTAATGTGCAAATTAATATGACAATTCTTACACTTGAGATAACGTTAAGACCATTCCTAATAACATTTAAAGGTGCATGGGATCAATCCCTCCCATTATGTGAGTTCTCAATCAAAAATATCTTCCAATCAAGTATTCAAATGTCTACATACTATTATCTATATGGAAATAGATATAGAACACCTATTTGTTGGGGTGATGTTGGGGAGATGAAATTTAATTTTCCATCTCCTATGAGAAAGATGATAGAAATGATTCATGCCATCCAAATACATATAAAGGCTTCTAAGATTCAGCAGAAGTGTTATGCTAAAAATAATCAAAGGTAATTGGAGTATATTATTTGGGACAATATTTCTTTCCAATATCACCATGTATTATATTTATGTGATTTGAATGGAAAGGGAAGATTTCCCCTAAGTGCAATGAACATTATGAAATCATTTATCATATGGTAGAAGTGGCCTATATTCTATCACTTAAACATAAATTCTCTTATTTTCAAGTTGTATTCTACATAAGTATTTTGAGGCATCACAAACCTGATCTGTCACATGTACAGAATACAGTGGTAGTAAAACTAGAACATGAACACTCTTATTGGTACAAGATAGTGGAAATCATGGACGATAAAGATAAGGTACTAAGAAAAAACACTACCCAAATATTAAAATTATTCTGGAGGAACCATAAATATGAATAAGTGATTTGGGAACTAGTCGATACACTGAGGAAGAAGTAACCTCACCTATTCTCAATAGAGAAAATTAAATGAAATTTTAGGGTAGAAATTTCTTAAGGGGGAGAATGTAATGATTCATACCTTTTGAAATAATATTTGATTCATGAATAAATGCTCTCTAAATTTTACATAATACGATAAATGTACAAAATAAATATAAACCAAAAAAATATTAACTATATAAAAACAATAATTACATCCTTCTTCTATGAAACCAATTAAAATTCCAAATATGACAGTTGAATAGGAAATATAAATTTTAAAAGATAAAATGGGAGTGTATGAATAAACCGAATATACTAGACTCACCACCCCAACTATAAATTTTATATAAATATAAAATATTAGTAAACAAATAAAAATAACATGATAATTAAATATTACCTTAACATAAATTGTTCTAACTTTTGAATGAATGAATGGACTGGTATTTATAGTGTATAATGTGAAATGTGATGATTCTCAATCAACTATTATATATCCATATTTCAATATGACCATTGGAAAATATAACATAATGTTATAAATTTACCTTTATAATAAATTTTATAATGTTTAAATGAAAAGGGATAATTTAAACCAAATGAAGAATTGATGACACCAACTAGAAGAGTCATGCCCATTCTTGTCCATTTGTCTGATCTTGGGAGGGAGGCACCATCACCGGGGATCACCCATGACCAATCCATAGATTTGATTCAAAAAGTTAATCTTGAAATAAATTAACTATGGGATAATTTAATGTTATTTGATATTACTCACTGGCCGATGTTAGCTGGTGAACCCCGCAAAACTACCACAAGTGCACACCATACACTTATGGAACATACTTGTGCAATAAGGGTTTATGTGTCTATAATATAGTAAATGAAGGTGAAAATTACATTGTATATATAAAATATTTATTCTATAAATCCCACTTTAGTATATTTTTTTCAATAAAATATTTTCTTAATTTAGTTGAATTTGATAATTTAAAATTTAGATGAAAATAATACATAATTTTATTTTTCTAGAAAATATATTAAATTTTTATAAGAAGAAAGGAATTATAAATATTATATTATATAATGAAATATTTTTCTATAACACTTTTACATAAATAATAAAGGATAAAATAATTTTATAATGGCATATAAAAATGTTCACAATTGGCATAAATTTAACAGTTCCTTAATGACTACTATTTTACATAAAATTATTTTTTTATGAAAAAGAAAAATTATAATGAATATGGACGTTATCTAAAAATATAAATATCATTTTATAAATCACAATATCGAAATTATTATAGGATGATTTTTTGAGAATTTTCTAATATACATTAATTTTTCAGGAATAGTAAAAAATACAGTTGTAGCATTTTGGTATATTCTATGAAATCATGGATATTTAATTATGAATTAATAATTAATTAATCCCAATCCAAAACCTAAGATAATTTATTTTGTTAATATTAATTATTCAATAGGTTTGAATCAATTCCAGAAACTATATGTTCCTTTCCAATGCCTAAAAAGAAAATTTATATTTTTAGAAACATTACTTTTTTGGAATCTTCTATTTCAATTCAAAATAAGAAATAAAAACTATGTTAAGTTATTTTGGGTTAAAATATCATAAAATGTGACCCAAATTTTTAAAACCATGATAAAACCAACTGGTGTTTTATTAGTTTTGAATTTTTTACCCAAGCTTTCTAATGCCTATAATTGGAAATTATTATACAAATCCAACATTTATCTTACAATTAAAAATGAATTCAACGAATTCCTCTAACTCAAAATATACACGGAAAGATATTATGGTTTTTTTCTCCCATGGGGTCCCACCGAGGTTTCCTCAAGACCGTAATGTTACATCCTAAATTCCTAGGAACAAGTATTCAAGGTATGGGGAAATCATTACATCCATTTTCCATTTAACAGTCTGTGTTGTGGTTTGTATTTATATAAGATAGAAAATTTCATTTTTTAACTAAATAATTTCCTATTACTATAAAAATGAGTCTTTTGTGATTGAGATACCCATGTCCCCTCTCATTTTACCCTTTTCAAAAGCCATGATTTATATTGTTCAAAATTCCTAATTTACTTCTCAAATTTCTCTATTCTATATATAAGATTCAATTCTTATTTAATTTTGAATACCCAAACTTCTTTTCATTACAATGGGTATTAATGTAGTTGTATAAATGACTTTTTAATTTATTTATTTACATATTTCAAATGTATATTTATATTTATAGGTTAAAAATGTTGTAATGATCATGTCATTAAGAACTCTTGTATGACTATGTTTATTTGAGGAGAAACCCATTGTTTATTCTCCATATGTTATTTCTGAAATTATTTATAATTATCTATGTGGATAAAATAAAATTATAACATATGATGGGGGTTCCTGAATAGTGTTCTAATGCATTAGAAAAATATCTTAATCTCTAGAGATGACCCATTTTACGAGTCCATATTGAATAATATTTTTAATTTTGATTTATGAAACCATGGGGCTAATCCTTGGTGATATTATTATGAATGAATAATTTAAATTTTGTAGCCACATTTCCATGTTATTATTCTTGTTGTTATTATTATTGTATTTCTCTTGTTCATTATTTATTGTTATGCCTCATGTTATATATGATATGTTTGAAGACTATGTGTTATATATCTCAAATGTTTAATCCCTTATAGGGATTTTTTCTCACCCATTTCCTTTTATGTATACCCCATGTTATGATATAATTTAAATTTAACATAATGTGTACCCATGTAAATGTATTTAAATTCTATTTTAAAAAAAAAATTGTTTTTATGTATTTTTTACCTTTTTTCTAGAATGAAAACATGAAAAGATCATTTTTCTAGTACGGTTTAATAAAAGGTTATGTGAGAAAAAAGGAGGGATTCCATACTTATGTTTCATTTCCACATGTTAAACTGAAATTTGATACATATGATATGTGTATGAGGGGTGATAGTTATTAATATATTTATGGTGGATTAGGTAGATTTCCTATGAACTAGTTTTTTGTGTTTCCAATTTTCAGAAGGCACAAAACTATTACAGTCATAAATTGTGTATTTTTGTAATTTGATAAATCTTCATAAAATTTTATGTAATATCTATCTATGTTAATATTGTTCCACTATAGTTTGTATTAGAATTTTGGTTTAGAAATTGATTGGAATCTAGGATGAAAAAACTATAGTGATATCCCTAATGAAATGTATAAGTATATGTCAACAGATGACAAAAAGAGTAGGAATATGTTCTAAAATTATAGAAATAGATAGATAGTGGTTTCCAAGATAATTAATCCATGTATTTATAATAAAAGTATATGTGTCTTTAGAAAATAAGTTCTTCAGGGTAAAAACCCTGAAAATGGTAATTGAGCTAGACTTGATCATCATATGGTGCAAGATAATATTCCTTATTGAAATCAATGTTTAACAATATTAGGGGATATTCTTTGGAAATTCCTAGAATCATTATGAACCATCATGAAGGAATTAAATATATAATGACAAATAATAACCTAGGATTAACATGTGTTGTCATATATTATATAAGATTTCATGATTTGGACATCCTATATTTGATTTTTAATAATTACGTGGTATCCCATCGTGACTATTGTTTCTTACTCAATGATGTTTTTAGTCAATGGATAAAAATTGAAGGGATAGTGTAAATGGTGAATCATATAAAAATTACAATGATTGTTTTCCTAAGAATCCAAATGTTATAGGATTTGGAATTAATAACCTCATTGTTATCCACAAACAACATTATCATGCTATGAATAATGATGGACATCCAAATGAAAAAAGAAGTTAACTGTATTTCTTGAGTCATTCATGACGAAAATTTTACCTACATACAATGGGAAATTTGGTCAACTAGTTTTAGAACAATGAATCTGCACTAGTAAAATAATATTTTCTACTTCCCATTTTTCAAAACATAAAGAAATCATATTTTTTATCTACTATTTGATGCTGATAAAGATAAATGGTGGATTTTTATATAGAATAAAATATAATAGGTTGAAATTGAATACATGGATTAGCATATGTTTAAGAACTTATTTTTCAATTAGTGAATTACTAAAATTACCTTTTTAATTATAGATATGTTTTTTTTAAATAATTAAAAGGGATGATGACTCTATTTGGAAAAATGAGGAAAAATTTTCAAAACATGAGAGGTGAACTTATCATACTATCATCCAACCTGAATATAACATTGGTCGATCATTATATTGCATAAAACCAACTCTCTAAATGGAATTAT
Source organism: Viscum album (assembly GCA_963277665.1). NCBI lineage: Eukaryota > Viridiplantae > Streptophyta > Magnoliopsida > Santalales > Viscaceae > Viscum > Viscum album. Next base: position 34,646,603 of record OY728156.1, read on the forward strand.
ACATAATGGATATTAATATCTATGAAGAGATGTTCTATATTATATTATTCTGGAAATAGAGATTGTAGTTACCTATCAATCCATTGATTTTGATAAAAATTGATAAAATAGAAATAAAAGGAAAATAAAAGAACCATGGATAGAAGATAATGGGATTTCATTTATTCTCAACGTGTTGTAAGAAACATGGATGAAATATTCATAAGATTACATTTTTTTTGTTTGGATGTGATGGTCATTAGAAAATTAATTTCACATTTGATGGGAATAAGTTAGATAATGATGTGAAAAGAGGGAAATTTTCATATAAAGCACCACACACACACAAACATTTAAAATTAAATGAGTATTGGAATTATGATAAAATGTGACCATATATGATGGATAATGATGATGATAATTTTTTGAAACCTTCTAGGATAAGATAAAATAGGAAGTATAATGTGATCACTATTTCTAATGAAGTTTACGATAATGATGTTGTCAATGTTACACTAACCCCTACTTTATAACTAATAATGAATTATATGAATATTGATCTAATAGTTCATTTAATCCCTATAAATTTTACGGGAATCAATATTCCAACAAAATTATTAGGTGTGTAATTAACAATAAAAACCCTATTAATACTATGATTTCATCTCAAGTATATAATTCCACTCTGGTAGATGTTGGAAAGAAAGACCTTATTGGAAATAATTTTTGTCTCTCTTTGGTTGAATTTGATGTAATATTATTCCTGGATTGGAATTTTCTACATAAATCCTAGAACAATTTCTATGAAAGGGATGTCACATTTTATATTACAAACAAAATTATGACCATCTATCAATATTATGATAAGAATGAACTTCCGATAAATATCACATCTATTTTATGGGACTTAATTCCCTTTCAAAAGGGTGTTTATGTCAAATGGTTAGGAATAAACACAGGATCAATGATATGAATATTGTTCAGGAATGGGATGATTTCTTTCTAGAAGAGTTTCTAAGCCTTATACCTAATGTTTATGTAGAGGTATTAATAGAATTCATGCATGGTTCCATTATATTTTCCAAGACAACCAATACAAAATAAATGATTTAGTTATAGGAATTGAAGAAGAAACACATAGAAACCCTTAAAAATGGATTTATTTGGCCATGTCTTTCACATTGTGGTGAACCTATTGTTTTTTGAACAGATATATGGATCAATGCAACACTCTATTGATTATTGGGAGATAATCAATACCAAATCAATAAAATGTATCCTATTACCCATATTGAGGAATCTTTTCCATTAACGGCATGGAGGTCAATATTTTTGAATGATTTAACTTTGTTCTAGATATAATAAACTATTGGGAATGAAGGAGTACCTACACAATAAATAATTCCATACATGGTATTGACAGTATGGATATATACATTCATCATAATGGTTTACTAATGTCATGCTAACTTAAATGATATAATAAGTATAATATTTAGATATTACCTTGATTATTTCATAGTAGTATTTGATGATGATATTATTATCTATTAAATGGGTAATGATAATTATTAATATCACATGATAAATAACTGGAGACCCAAATGAAAGAAAAAATAAATTTAATATTTAATATTTTTGACTTCTAGCAGTATGAAGATTCATTTTTTGGTCATATAGTATCATGATATAGTTTATTATTAAATCTATAAATTATGGATGTTATTGAATGTATTCCTCGACCATCCATGGTTATAGAGATGTGATGTTTACTTGATTTTATAGATATTAATTATGGGTTTTGGAGATTTTATCCCAAGAATCTAATAAACTGACCATGTGAACATGGAGTGGATCCATGTTCCTGAGGAATGATGAATGAAATAGAAATTTCAAGATCCTAATGAAAAGATTAGTCAGTACACCAGTGATTACATTTAACTATAGTATAAAAGGGTTTTTTAATCAATTGTGACACATCCAAAAAAAATTTACTCTTACGAAGAATTAAATGGTTATATCTTATGCCACAAGAGAGTTTATGGTTATTAATGAAAACTACCCATCTCATTATTTATATATAGCAACGGTAACTTTTTAAGCAAAAACATAGAGGAATTCTCAATATAGATAAAAGTTTGGTATATATATATATAATAAATCATTAGAGTTTATTCTAACACATAATTATTTGAATATGATCGAAGGAATATGGTTAGAGTTGATTAATGATTATAAATTATCAATACACTACCATCATGTGAAAGCAAACAAGGTGGTTGATGCTTTTGGTTGAAAGGATGAATATTTTTTATCCTTGAAGAAGATTAAAAAACATCCAATATTTATTGAATTTAATATGAGGGAAGATATCATGTTAAAAATATGTATTTCGATAAAATATTGTAATAGATATCCTTGATTTTAAATTTGATCACGATGAAAAAATAAGGTTCATGAATAGTGTATGATATCATTCCCAATATGATTTTAGGAAGTATTTGTTTTGATACTCTCATAGTTCTTCATTATATAATAATATGGGATGTATGAAGATGCATATATATTTTAAACAGTACTTATAGTAGGTTAACATGAACATAGATACCACAAATTTTGTATCTCAATGATAGATATATCGACATGTTATGGCAGTGAGACAAATATTTATGGGGAGGTCACATCTATATTCCTTACCAAATTCGAAATAAAAAAACAAATATGGTTCATGTTGTAGGACTCCTGAAATCATCTAAAGGGAATAATTTTATATGTGTTTTAGATGATTACCTTAAATTGTAAGAACACTTCATCAATGTTATATATGACATCTGTATAGATCATATTTCTAGGATATACAATAAGGTAGTGGTAAGGTATCAGGGAGTTCCACATTACATTATTCATTATCATGATATGAGGATTGGCTCAATGTTCTCAGGAAGTAATTAGCAAGATCTTGATATAAATATGAGTTTCAGTAGTGTGTCTTATTAACATATAGACTACATATCTGATAGAACAATTGAAACCCTTTAGGATATGTTGAGTTCTTGTCCTATGTATTTGAAAGGTGGTTTATATCATCACCATAGTTTGTTTGGTGTTTCTTACAATAATATCATCCACTAAATTATTAAAATTGATATATATGAATCCCTACATGGATATAAATTTAGAGATATAATGTGCTAGAATGAATTCAAAGATTTAAATCAATCAGGACCTAAGATAACTAATGAAATGAAAAAGAAGGTTATGGCCATTCAAAAACACACCAATGTATCATAGAATCCTTAGAAATCATTTTCTGATAATCAATGGTGTGTTCCTGAAAAAGATGTTGGTTTTAAAATATTCCCACCAATTTATCCATGGAATAATTTTATGATATTTGGGAGAAAATTAAAACTAAGACCTTTGTATATTGCTCCTATTGAAATTATTGATCATATCAGACTATTATCCTAACACTTATTGCTTCCACGAAACCACTCCAATGTCATTGAGTTATTCAATGTATCTCTCATAAGGAATTATATACCTAACCCTTAACAAGTAATGAACTAAGATGTAATACCACTCAAGAATGATATTTCTAATGAAAAAAACCGGTGATATTATAGATCACATAAAGATTGTTTTAGTAAAAGATATCACTCACCTTGTTAATGGTTTCTTGTGATACTAATATTATGAGGAAGCTATGTTGGAACATGATGATATAATGGGGCATAAGTATCCTTATTTGTTTTTATAATAGTTATGAATTTCATAAAATAAATTCATTTTAAAGTGGATATCCTAGGACACCCTCGGTTTTTGTAGAATTATTTTTATCCTAATAATATAAATTTATTTTATTGTTTGTATTACATAGAACACCATGTTACACTTATTCTACATTAAATACATAGTTAGTTTGTGGGACACACAACACTTAGTTTTATGAAAACATTGATATATATTATTACAGTTATTTAATTATGACTTCTATAATCTAAATATTAAACATATATAGTGATATGAATGGAAATATATAATTTCAAATTATTATGTAAAATGGTTTTATATGATGGGATCTTACATATAAAAAATTACATAATGATCATTAAATCCAAAATATGTATCAAAAAACTATTTTTTCAAAAAATATATTTAATTATTTAAAATATTTATAAAATTAATTTTCACACATTTATAAAATTAATTTGATAAAATAAATATAATTCTAGAAAAACTAATATGAAAATTATATTTGGATGATTTTGTTTTATTTTTTATATTAGTTTCATTTGGTTATGAATACAGAAAAATACTTAAATTTAATTGAAACATAATTTTCATTTTATTTATTATTAAATTTTTATATATTTTTAAATTGGTTTTAAAGCAATATTGGTTCAATTATAAATCTATTAATCTTATTCCTATCATTTCTATAAAATTATAATTTGATTTTTTATATTAAAACATTGTGATTATTTGAACGTTTCTCTTTAAAAAGTTACATACACATCACATATGTGGGATTAATTTCAATAAAAAATTTCAAATTTAGTGAATTACATTTAGAAAAAGGGTTTTCATATTTGGAATCTTCATAATTTATATTATATCATAAGTTAAAATTAATTTTTTACAAAATTAATAGAAAAATATGTAATAATTATTTACCTTGGTCAAGGTGAAAATTGGTTTACCATTGGGGTGTTATAACAAAATTATAAGAGGTAAAAGTTAACAAAAATATGAAGAAAAACAATAATGGGTATATATACACATTATCCTATCAATTAGATATAATAATCCCTTATTGGATCCTTGTAACAAAAACAAAGTGTCAGAAGAATTATTTTTTTGAAAAATTACATGTGTTCCACTCACCTCAGATAAAAAAAGACACACATTAACCTCTATTATCCACACCATAAAACCATTTTGGTTCATCCAATCCATATAAAATTTAAATCCAAAAATCCTTAACATCATCCTAGAGTAATTAGTTGGGAGGAAATTACATCCTACTAAATCATTTGGTGCAATCCTAAGTAGGATACCTGAAGAAGAGGTAACGTTCATCCACACCTATTTTGGTTTCATTTATTCCTAAACCTCATTAAATTATTATTATTAAATTAAAAAAATTACTTAGGTCTCTTAAATATACTAATATATTTTTATTTTTGGGAAATTAACGATTACCATACTCACATCATTCAAATGGGTTACACAATCATCATTATTTTGAATGGTTGGTCACCGCAAGATGAACTAATGACATTCTTTTTTCCATTACAACCTCTCAAGACACGATATAAAGAGTTTTTTATTATTTATATATTGTATTTATGGTATTATTATACTTATGGATTTACTATATGACAGCAACATTAAAATATTAAATTTTTTTGTGAATATGATCACACCACTAATGTTTATAGTCGACTATCTCCTCGTAAAAAATGTGATTCATTAATTATTTAAATAAACTATAGTAAGAATGAGTATAATAAATATATGTAATATATATGACATAAAAATAATTCTTAAATTTTAATATATCATTCACTTTTATTTTTTAAAATAAAACTATAAAATAGAAACAGTGTTTATGCATATGTATGGCATGCGTTCTTCATGAACGGTGTATTTAATTTTTTATAACTAACTTTCAAGGATTACCATTAAAAATAATATATATATATATATATATTATATTTATATCATTATATTAAACCATTAAATTATGAAATCCCAATCAATTTATGGTAACATAAATTAACAAATCAAAATATAAAGGAAAATGAGGGGTTTTCCCTTAAGGTGACTTTAACATAGAGTTATTAATATTGTGGAAATATAATGTCATATATAAATTATATTTGGTATGATATCAATAAATAAGTCAATTTATTAAATGTATAAGGAATATATTTTTATAAAAAAAGTGGTTTGAACATGTACTAAGGAAGTAAAGACATAAGGTAACGAGTTTTTTATCAAATTTTCTTCTTTGAGATGTACATTATATATAGAACCTATATTATTTTTCATAGAATATATAATTATTATTTTCCATTTAATATAATTATTTTTTATAGCCTCGTGATAAATTATGTTCAATTTTATTGTATTCATTCATGGATCATCTAATTCAATATTACAAATTCGGTAACGATTTTATATTAAAATATTATCATTTATTTGTAATATTTATGATTATGTTTCTGATGATAAAATCATATGATCTATTTTTTAGGAAAATAATTAATATTAATAAAAAATTCTTATTTATAATATTTATAAGTAATATTATAATATTTTATTCTCTTTTGAACTTATAATAAAAGATAAAATTTTATGAAAATATAATATTATATCACTCTTCAGTCAGGAATCCTTTTTTTTATAAAAACACAATTTAAAAAATATAATATTTTCATTATAATATTATTTTTTGATGAAATTATTCCCATGATTTTATATTTATGTTTCTGGATGTATTATTCTTTTAATTTTCCAAAAAATTCATATTTCTTTTTTACAGAAAATGATAATGGAATCTATGTTTTAATGTGAATATAATGATAAATAATATCTCATCATCAAGAATGTAATTTTTTAATGACTTGATTGAAAATTTTCAAGGTTATTTTAAAAAATATTTTCAATTTTTTTAGATTTTGAAATGTTTTTCTAAAGAGGAAATGACATTTTTTCTCAAAAATAATATTTAAATTGTGGATAAAACATATTTTCGATCTAATATAGAATTAATTTATTCTGTTTTTTTTTCTTACATGTGATATGATCCAAATACCTCATTATTATTCATTAGTTAATATTTTTATGTTTATAATTAATTTTTTTTATAAAACCCATTTTCTCCCATGATTTATACCATGATAAAATTATTATGAAATATGATTATTTTATAATGGGTAAAGATTTGATAAAGTTATAAAAATATTATGAAATATATCTATTTTTAGAATATTTTGATATAATTAAATGTTTTTGAATCCCATTTCATTAATAGAGATATTATATAATGATTGTTTTATGATCATGTGGTATACATACAAATGATTTTCAAATAAGTAATGGGTGGGACATATATATCTCACTAATTAATTGGTTAATGATTTATATATCATGAGATAGATAAAACTGGAATGGGGAGAAACCTTACATAAGTAATATACTTTGTCTCCTATGTTTTCATTGTTAGTGAACCTGGACTACTATCATAGTTTTTGGAGTGAACGTGATCAACTTTGTTACCCTCGGAAGCGATCCATCGCAATAATGGAAATGTTTTCTTATGATTATGTGTATGCTAAAAATCATTATATTATTATAATATTATGGTCTCATGTCTCGATATATTTGATTATATTATGATTCATGTCTTATAAACTATTAAAAATAATTCCATGATGTGGGATTATGATTTTTTATTCAAAGTATATCTTATTAAAATATTGTTTTCAAGTTCTGATAAATTTTTGTTCATATTATTCTTACTTATATCCTTTGTTTTCCACTACTAAGCATCTATGATCACCCATTTTTATTTTCTCTTTTCTTTTAGATATTAAGAAATTTATTACGTATGTTATGTGTAAGAAGGTTATCAGTAACGATGATCATAGTGGAAGATGATGTAGTTTACCTATAGAATAATTGTTTATTTCATGTTTCAAATAAAACTAAACTATTATAGTCCTCGCGTGTGGGTTGTTTCATTGTAATTAATATTAATCAAAAATTATTTAATATCTATGTATGATAATCCTAGTTCAACATACTACCTACACAAAAATACCATTTCAATACTAATTTTGTATTTCATCCCATGGATTCAAATTTATCATTGTTATAGTTTAAGAATACTATGATGGTTTCAGTTATTTTTTTAATTTTAATATAGAAATGACACCCTAATTAGTGTTAACATCAATATTTTTTGGAAACTATTTCATATCATTAAACCAACATAAATGTAATATATCATAATGAAAAATATCTAAATAAAAATTTCACATTATTTTTATTTAATAAAAAAATGAAATCTCGTTGATCATTAAATTAGACAATATATATATCCAATGATATTGTTATTATATATTAATTTTATCTCTTTTAATTAAAGTTTTTTGGATCTACCATAATAATATTATCCATTATCATTTTTTCTCATTCGGAATCACCCTCATCAATAGGCTATTCGTCATTGGATGAATCATCATAGTGTTTTATTAGAAATCGATATATTTATAAAACCAAATTATATATATCATTTACACATAATGTATATGTACCCACACCCAAATAGTAGTTTTTGTTCTAGAAAAATATTCATTACAAAATTTTTGAATTAAAACTATTAACAACCAAACATAACCAACCCATTATGATGAGTTTATTTGAAATTAATTTGGAAATTGTTATATTCATATGATAATTATGGCTTATAATTTTAGTTAATTGGGTGAAAATAAAAACATGAGTAATATATTTAAAAATAAGACTATTTTTGACGGTGTGAAATATTTATTATATGGTAAATGTTAAAAATGAAATATTTTAATAGCAATATAATAAATTAAAAAATGACGGATGCAGCAAATGTTAAAATGATTCACTTGTCATCCTTAAAAAATAAATTACAATAAATTTTAGACTAACCTTAAATAATAAATAGATAATATATAATTATAGTCTCAAAGACACATTAACAATATTGAAATTAAATGTAAAGACTCAAAAAGAAAATAATATAACATTGTTTTATTCAAAAATCAATTAACCTGAGTTCTAAATCATCATGTATATATTTCAAAATATTAAATAAGATACATTTGTTAATTATTGTTCATGATAAAAAAAATTGTCTAGTATATTATTAATATAAAATTCATATCATTTATTACAATGTTTTATTTAGTTTTAAATTTTATTAAGTTCTCATCATTTATTTTCATGTTGTTTGGTTCCAAATCTACTAAATTAATTCACTAGAATGACCATGGAAATAAGGTTTATAGTAATATCAACCCTGGAATAATAATAATTTTATAATAATTATTTATAACTTTCAATTTAAGGGAATCATGGAATTAAAATTATGTTATTTCAATGTGGTGATATTCTGTAGGTAGACGTAATCTAGGACTACATTTTCCAACTAATTCGATGGAATTAGATTTGGTAATGAATTATACAAAAAGAATAATAATTAAATCATAAATATAATATAAATTTCATGTATCCATCTATATAACCATCCATGTTAGGTGGTTGTGAAAAATGATACACATAATTTCATTAATGATGTAATATGGTCATGTGATCAAGAAACATTTTTATTTTCCTTTGGATAGAAATGAGGGGGGATTTTGGTATGTTCAACATAATAAAATTTCATTATTTTTTTGAAACTATTTTTTAATTCCCCAAACCTAGTTACCTCCAGGCGGTGAATTATTACATAACATTGGCATGATCACAAAATATCATGTCTCTAATCACATATTTGTTTAGTAGCCTCAGAAATACTAGATACCTTCATAATTTCTACATTACATTATAAAATGAAAAACTAAAACAACATAGTCTCCATAGGCCACACTCATATCTCTTATAATATCCTTGTAGGTTAGTCATAATATACTTTTCACATCCTGAGAAAAATAAATCATAGAAAGGGGTGAGCTCAGATGCTTATTAAGGATAACAATATAGTGTAAACATTCATAAATAAACATTAACATTTAAGGCAATGTATAAGACTAAAACAAAATCTTTTTAAACATTAACTTAATCATATTATAGAAAAGATAAAATCATATAATTTCATTTACTTATTCGCATAGATTTTTTATTAGTCCAATAATCACATGCAATATTAATTGCCACTTTCATAATGATGGAATGCATAATTCCATATTTCATAACCACATAATGAATGCCTTGTGCCAAGACTACAAATAAAATTATATTTAGGACTTGTTCCAATATAGTAGTTTGTATCACGAGACCTACCAATGCATCTAGGAGCTATAACGGGCTCCACCCGTCACATACTAAGTCCAATGCATTCCTCCTATGTAATGGTTTTAAAATAACATAATCAATCATATTAAAACTAGCATACAAAATGTCAATACTTTATCCATAAACAATTAATAGTGTAAAAATAACACATCCACAGTCAAACATATTAAAACATATTCAATATAATATGAATATTTTGTATCATAATAAATCAAATTCTAATACCCATAAAATCCATCAAAGGATGTTGACATAGATGAAATCAAAAAATAATTTTAGAGAAATATCTCTTCTTATTTTGAAATTATTTAATAGTACTCTAATTATTAAAGAATTTTTTTTAAAATATTGTTATAATCTTGTAAGGGAATCTTTGACGATGTTATAAAGATATAAAATAGCTGCACTCGCCATATAAGTTAAAAAATATTTCTTACCATATTTTTGTCAAAAAGGTCATAATATACCTTATTTAGAAAACGACAGAAATATTCCTTTCAAACAAATTTATAAAAATTAAAAAAAAAGTTATAAATGAATTTAACCCATAGTATTGTAATTAATAAATTTTTTTGGAATACATATTCAAGAAAGATGTATTTTTATTATAATAAAGTCCCAACAAATTCTTACATTAAAATAACCTCAGATAATAAGGAGATTGTAAAATTAACCCTTAACATGTACTTTAACATAGCCGAGGGTAGGTTATAGTCCTTTTATAATTGTAAAATAATTGTTATTAAATTATACAAGAACCATATACATTAATATGATTTCATATATGATCTTTTAATATTATTTTTTTATGGATATTTCAGTAGTTTCATTGTTTCTGGTATTAACTGATATGTTTTCCAGCATATGCTTGGTTATGTAATCTATGTTTGCTATTGATAGGATTTATTTGATTCATATACATAATGATATTATGTTTATAAATATTATTTTTAATAATAAAATGAATATTATTCTTGAATGATTACAATGGGGAATGAATCTCATCGTATTCATTGAGACGGTAATCCGGACGTACGTACGAGTAAAAATATCGTTTTTCTGATATTAAAATTGTATATAAATATCTATTATATCATATAAAAAGAATAATGATCATTTTATATTTATTATTTACCACATTTATACTCATTATTATACCCATACAAATGATGATGTTATTGAATAACAAACTACACCACGATGTGGTGATGGTAATCTGTACGTACACACGTAAGGTGACTTTGTTGTTTATAGGATGGATAGAATAATGAATATTGTTCTACAATTTATATAATAATATCATATTGTATTGAAGATAGTATAGTTATTATTTTCTAATGGGAACAATAAGGATTGGGGAAGTGGAAGAAGAAAATAACATGGAAGAGGTGATGAAATATTTACCTCTTCTACGGGTTCTTCCTTTTGATTTGATCAAAAGGGCTCATTAGGATGGATAAATTACTAAAGTAAGGCCACTAAGATTAAGTTAGGATTTATGAGAGGATATTTTGGCAGGATTTCACTATGTAAAATGGGTTTTAAGGTCTGAATTTGAGAGAATGGGAGGTACCCTTTAATATGGGAGGTGAGAGTCACTTTAAGTAAAACTTGGAATTTTATTTTATTAAAAATTCATTTTAATTTTATAATGGATCCAAAATAAATTATTTAAAGGTTAATATGGGGAGGAGTGAAAAACCTCTCAACAAATAGATTTTATATAGTTTTAGGTCATCATATTAACATTATCTTTTAGATTTAACTCTTAGTTAAATAGTTTGATATTTACCATGTCTCTTTGTATTTTTATATTATATGGTTATTAAACATACTATAAAAAACCAAGAGAACCTCGAGAGGTTCATTAATGACATATATAATATTTTTAAGCAATTTGGCTAAACCAAAGATATTTATAAATAGAATACCAATTAATAATATAATATATGTTTTAAAAACTCTTTTATGACAATTTTGACACTATTTGGTATTTTGTTTTTGTTAAATTTATAAAATAATTATTTCTTTAAAAAGATATAATAAACCCTAACATGTCATATTAACCTATAAAATTAATGTAATTCATTAAAAGTATCATGTTTGATATATTTGGATATTTATAATATCTATTGTTTTAATCTTTCATTAATAAGGTAATTAATGCATCATCATTGTATCATAAATAAATTTATTTATATAATGTCTAAAAATTATAAATAAAATACCATTATGTTGGAAATATTTTTAGTTTTCTAATTAATATTTATAGTCTTATTTATCGTATGTATAAACCTATATTAAAAATTCTTTAGTTATTAATCTTGGAATTTAACTCTTTTATCATTTCATTAAATAAAATAATAATAAATGTCTTAATCTAATCCAAGTGGACCAAAGGGGACCATATAATAATCTTAAGGTTGTTTATGGATGAATTAGACTTATACAATAAAATTAAGACAAGTGTTAGGGTAATTATGATATCATTTTTACTATTAATTACACGATTTTCTTTTAACTGTGGTAAATAAAAGTAAAATGATACTATTCACATACAATTATTTTCATCTTATTAAACATAATTTGACATACTAATATTAATTTTGTCTCTAAAATTTTCATATTAAACTCACAGAAGTAGTAAAATTATGTTTTATACAAATTTTCAAATGCATCTCGGAGGTGGGTAAAAGACGGTAAATAGTTCGATAAAATTTTATATTTCTAAACATATTATAAAATGAATCCAAATAATTACATTTAATGTATATATGTATTATGTATGTATTTTGACCTAAAATAAATTAAAATAAATTAAATAATTATTTAAATAAAAAGTTAGTTTTAACCAATAACGCAGTGTTTTTTCAGTATTGATAAAAAATTGAATGTTTTTATAAAAATACCAAAAATATTCCCTATGCTAATTTTGATAATCCGAATCCAAAAATGAATTCCATTTAGAACGATAAAATATATAATATTTCAAAAAATTGGTTTTACTATTCATAACAGCTAGTTTTATTGGTCGTGGTGTGTTAGAATTACAAAGATGTGTACAATTTAAGGTATTGCGTTATTTACAGGGAAACATAACATGGAAGCTTGGGGTGTTAAATTATTCCCTTATTAAAATAATTTTGTCCTCATGATTTATCTAATAATACCACACAAAAATATTCGGGTGGTTCTTCATCATATGTCATGCGGTTCCCACATTGCCACTTTCATCTTATAGTTTGTCCATACAACTTTTACCATATGAGTCATCCGATTTCTCGGCACTTGTTCTCTTGTATCAAGAATTTTTACAGGATCTTCACAATAATAATGATTAGGTTCCAGTTCAATTTCCTCATAGGTGAGTACATGCATTAGTTCAGGCATTTATTTTCTCAGTAGTGGTATGTGGAAAACATCATGAACATTGGAGAGACTTGGAGTCATTTCCAAATGATAACCTAACACTAAAACTAATTCTAGAATTTCTAAAGGTCTGATGTACTAGGGACTCAATTTACCCTTCTTACTGAAATGTAAAACTTCCTTCCATGGATTTACCTTCAACAAAACATGTTCTCCTACTTGAAATTCCAAATCCTTCATTCGGTTATCAGCATAGCTCTTTTTCCTACTTTGGGATTCTTTGATGTGGGTTCGGATAACCCTCACCTTTTCTATTTTTTCCTCATCATGTTCTGGACCATTGAGTTTTCTTTCACCAACATCATCCCAATTATTTTGTGTTCGGCATCTCTTTCCATATAATTCTTCATATGGTGCCATCTGAATACTTTAAGAGAAGCTATTTTTACAGGAAAATTCTACCAGAAGTAAATATTGATCCCACAAACCTTGGAAGTCAACTGATCAAAATCTCAACAAGTCTTATAAGGTTTAAAAACTCTGTTCTAATTGTCCATCAGTTTGAAGGTGGTAGGAAGTGCTCAAACAAATTTTAGTATCTATGTTCTTCTGAAAACATTTCCAAAATCTTGATGTAATGCGGGGATCATGATTAGAAACAATGGATAAGGGAACTCCATGATGTATTACAACATCATTAATATATAATCTTTCTAGACGTTCAAGTGGTAAATTTTCTCTTATAGTAATAAAATGTGCAGACTTGGTAAGATGATCAACAATTACACATATTGCATCATTTCTTTATAAGATTCATTGGTATCCATATAACAAATTCCATCAAAATATTATCCCAGTTCCACTCATGTATGGGAAGAGGTTTCATGATTCTTCTAGGTTATGGCCTTCCTGTTTTCACTTGTTATGAAACCATACATTTTGACAAGAAATAATAAATCTCCCTCTTCATGTTGTCCCTCCAAAAATGTTCCATCAAATCTCTATACATATTAGTGCTACCAGGGTGTATAGAGAAATTGGGCCTATTAGCATCATCTAAAAATTTCCTTTTTAGATCTGATATATCGGGAACACAATATCTCTTCCCAAATTTCAAAATCACACCTTCATATTTATACTCACTCAATCTCCCATCATTCAAAGCTTCAATCTTTTTTGAAATCTCATCATCATCAGCCTGAAAACATTATATCCTTTTAGTAAATATGGTTTGTCAACCATTTGAAAAATTATTGATGTTTCACCTTCCATGATTATTCCCCAATCCATTATCACTAGATACATTAAAATAATAACCCTTTTAAACCTTATCTTGTTGAAAACTCCATGATCTTTTCAACTCAATGCATCTTTCACCTTAATTCCCTTCTCTGGGGTTTGTGTATTGTGCAATAACAATCCTTGAGTAGTTCAATCCATCGCCTTTGCCTCATGTTGATTTCTTTTTGTGAGAAAATATACTTAAAACTCTTTTGATCCATATAAATCTCACATTTTTTACCATAAATATAGTGTCTTCATATTTTTAGAGCAAAGATTATAGTTGTATTCTCAAGATCGTGAGTAGGATGGTTTTTCTCGTGAATTTTTAGCTGTTGTGATTCATAGGCAATAACTATATCATTCTACATAAGGACACAATCAAGTCATTCCATGGAACCATCATTATAAATAAAAAACCAATAATTCTCTAATGGAAGAGTCAAGATAAGATCAGTGACTAATATTCTCTTCATTTATTAAAAACATTCTTCACACTCTTTTGTCCAAAAAAATTTAACCCCTTTACGTGTGAGCTTTCTTAATGGGTTATCCAATCGGAAAAAATTCTAGGCAAAACACTTATAATAACCTGATAAACCAATAAAACTGCATACCTCAGTTATACTCATCAGTGATGGCCAATCATAGATTGCCTTGGTCATCTAAGGATTAACTGATATTCCATCCTTAGAGAAAATATGGCCAAGAAAAGAAATATCTTGAAGACTTAATTCACAGTTGGTAAAATTTCCGTATATTTCATTTATTCTGAGGGTTTTTAGAATGGTGCATATGTGATTTTTCAGATCTTCATAGCATTTTATGTATACCAAGATATCACCAATAAATACCAGAACAAATTCATCAATATATTCCATGAAAAGTGTATTCATTATATCCATGAATACAGAGGGTGAATTAGTCAATCCAAAAAGCATTACTTTAAACTCTTAATGCTCGTACCTGGTTCGAAATTCTGTTTTCGGAATGTCTTCCCTCTTCACACACAACTGATGATATCCATATCGAAGATAAATCATTGAAAAATATTGAGCTCCATGATGTTGGTCAAATAAATTATCAATGTGGGGTAGGGAATACTTGTTCTTTAATTTTATAACATTTATCTCCTTGTAGTCAATGCATAACCTCATAGATCCATCTTTCTTCTTAACAAAAAGGATAGGGGCTCCCCATGGAGAAGCACTAGGGTGAATAAATCCCTTATTTCTCAATTCCTCTATTAGTTTTATTAGTTACACAATTTTTATAGTGGCCATTTTATAAGGGTTCTTTGATATTGGCCTTATAAAATGAATTAAATCAATGGAAAACTCAATTTATCATTCTGGAGGATGTCCAGGAAAATCCAATGTAAACACATCATCATATTCTTGCACAATATGTATTTACTCTATTCAAACATTATTTTCTTATACCATAATTATTTCATTCCCATCCTTCACAATAATTGAATTTAATAGAGCTACTTGGGGTGGATCTAAATAAGAATCAAGTGGTGAAGTTTCTGCTCTAAATGTAAGATACTCTTTATCATCATTGATTATTTTAACCTTCTTCTTCTTACAATAGATTTTAACATCATGGCCCAAATTAAAATCCATACTAAGGGTTACATCAAATTCAATCATGGTTATTCTTAAGAGAATAGAAGATAAATAAAATTCATATTCCCTATTGGGAACTGATTCACAAAACATTATTGTGATGATACATCCCTTAGGTGTTTTGACTGACAACTCCCTTATAAAGTCAAATTGAAAATATCTAATTTTCATAGAAAACTAGGAATATATGAAATAATGAGATGATCCAAAATCAAATAACGAATTGGATAACCATTAGGAAACCATTCAATTATCTTTTACCACATCTTTTGGAGCATCAACCTCAGTAGTAGTGATCACATAAGCTTGTACTTTATCCCTTGGTATTTTTTGAGGTATGTTCTCTTGGATCATGGGACATAAAATCGAATAATGACCATTTTCTCTACAATTGTATCATTATATATTGAATACCTCTTTCTTTCCCTTACAATCACGAGCATGGTGGCCTTTTTCACTTCACTTTTAACAGACTCACATTACCTTGAGGCAAGTACTGGGTTTTTTCTTCCCACATTTACTGCATGATGGATATTCAACTTTTTTCTTCTTCCCCTTATTTCCATTTCCATAGTGTTTAGCAGATCTGTTTCTCTCGTTCTTTTCCTAAATTTTGTAAGACATAGAGACTTACTTTTCTGTCTTAATTGCACATGAGTCAATATCTTCGTACAAATTGAAGGATTGTGAGAGTAATGCTCAATAGAAAAGTTTTTTTAACCCATCAAATAAATGACCAATCTTACTTATTGGGTTACATTTATTATCTACATCATGCCTTGCTAACCTTGTAAATTTAGCTTCAATTTTTGCGACATTAAAATCCTCTTTTTTCCGTAAACTCAGAAATTGTCTTTCCATCTTTTCTCGATGGTCAAGAGGAAAGTATTTTTCTATGAAAAGATATTTAAACTCCCTCTATTCCATATTTTATAATTCATCAACTTTTTTTGTGTGTTTTGAATCAATGACCACCATTGATCTACGTCTCCCGTGAAGTGATAAACTGCCATGACATCGTTTTCCCTTTCGCTACTCCCCAAAGCTTGTAATATTTTCTCTATGGAATTTATCCATTGGTCAGGTACTATTGGATTTCTACTCCCATTGAATTTTGCTGGTTGTTTCCTCATGAAGCAGTCTGACATTGATCCTCTGCATTATAGATCAGGTTGCTATATATAGGTAAGGTTATTATTCATTACCTGATTGAGTTTTCCCAGTATGGTGATAAGTTGATCAGCAGTATTTGCTTCACCAACTGCACTATAATTATCATGAGTAGGTGGGAGATCCCTAATTAGATTATGTGCATTGGTAGAATTTTTATTTCTACCACTAGGCGCCATTTCTAAAAAATTTCATACACTATATTAGTTTATGAAAAGAAATACATAACTCCAAACATGTAAAACACTTAATCTAAATTGAACAGTTTATGGATATAATCCATAATAATAAAAATATTTTCTTTGAGGAAGTATATACTCATAAACACTTTATAATGGTTTGTAAGGAAAATGAGAATTATCCTAAGCATATCCCCTGGGAATGTCGTAACCAAGAGTGCAGCAAGGCCTGTTATCATGCACCAATTGATGTTCGAGTCTAGTTCAAAGTGTTTTTATGGGGTTTCACCCCTTGGTAATTTTGTTCCAGAGCCACCACTACCTACTCATATCTAGAAAGGGATTTATTTCATGGAAAACTCAAAAAATTTATACAGTACCAAAATTCTTGGAAGTTCTCATATACTATTCATCAAAGTCTATCTTACAGTAATGTTCTCTATTGAAACATTTTATAAATCTAGCTTCCATGGTTTATAATAAAATTCCTTTGATACCAACTGTAACTCCTTGAGTCACGTTACCCAATATTCAGTGCATTATTACATATCATTGGCATGATCACAAAAGATCAAATCTCAATAGATGGGTTAGTTTAGTAGCCTTTGAAATACTAGATACATTTATATGTTTTACATTACATTACAAAATGAAAAACTAAAACAACATTGTCTCCAAATTCTACACTAATATCCATTAGACTATCCGTATAGGTTAGTAATTATATACTTATTCACATCATGGGAAAAATAAAACACAGAAAGGGGTGAGATCAGATGCTCAGTAAGGATAACAATATAGTGGAAACATTCATTAACAAGCATAAACATTTAATGCAATGTATAAGACTAAATCAAAAGCCTTTTAAACATGAACTTTAGCATAATATGGAATATATAAAATCAAATAATTACATTTACTTATTTAAATGGATATTATACTATTTGAATAATCACATGCAATATCAATAGCCACTTTCATAATCATGGAATGCATTAAGCCAGATATCATGACCACATAGTCAAGACCTTGTACGAAGACTAAAAATAATATTTTTTTCAACGACCTGTGAAAAGACACTAGATTGTCTCATAAGACCTAACAATGCATTGAGGATCTATAGTGGGCTCCACCTATCACTTATTATGTCCAATGCATTCCTCATATGAAAAGTTTTAAACATAACATAATCATTCATATTAAAACTAGCATACGAAATGTCAATACATTTTCCATAAGCAATGAATGCTGTAAAAATAACACATACACATTCAAAAATATCAATAAATGTTAAATACAATATGGAAGTTTTGTATCATAATAAATCAACATCAAATAATTTTAAAATCCATCAAAGGATGTTTACATATATGAAATCAAAACATTTTTTAGATAAATATCTCTTTCTATTTTGATATAATTTAAAAGTCATATAATTATAACAGAAAGAAATTATTTTGAAAATATTTTTATAATCTTGTTAGGGATGCTTTGGCAATTTTAAAACAGTGTAAAATAGTCGCACCCTCTATATAAGTTAAAATAAACATTCTTACTTTAATTTTTCCGAAAGGTCATATGGTACCTTGTTTGGACAACAACCAAAAGATTACATTCCAAACATTTTATAAAAATTCAAAAAAGGTTATAAATGACTTTGAGACATAGTCTTGTAAATAATAAAAAAAATTGGAAAAATGTTCTAAGAAACATGGATGTGGATGTTAAAGAAGTCTCATAAGGTACTTATGTAAAAACAACCACAGATAAAAAATAGATTGTGAGATTAACCCTTAACTTTTACATTTACTTGTTCAAGGGTAGGTTAACCTCATGTATAATGGTGAAATAATTATTATTAAATTATAAAATGACCATATACATTAATAAGATATCATATATGATATTCAAATATTGCTTTGATAATGATTTTTCAGTGGTATCATCATTTTGAGTGTTAACTGATTCGTTTTGTTTTATATGATGGGTTAATTTATCCATGTTTATTATGCATATGATAAATTGGATTCATATACAGAATTATATAATGTTCATAAAAATTATTTTTAATCATAAAATAAAAATTATTCTTGAATTATTTCAATGGTGAATGAATCTCATCGCATTCTTTGAGAGGGTAATCCAGACGTACGCAAGAGTGAGAAAATCATTCTTTTGATATTAAAATCATATATAAATGGATGTTATAACATATATAAAGAACAATTATCATGTTTTATTTATTATTTACATCATTTATACTCATTATTAGACCCATCCAAATGATTAAGTGTTTGAATAACAAACTACACCACGACGTGGAGACGATAATCTGTACGTATGCACGTATGGTAACATTTTCATTTATAGGATGGATTGAATAATGAATATGGTTGAACTATTTTTATAATAACATAATAGTATATATAATATATTGGATTCATTATTTTATAATGTAAATAAAAAAGAAAGAATAAGTGGATGAAGAAAAATGAAGATGATGAGGTTATGAAATATTTACCTCTTCTTCAGGTTCTTCCTTTTGATTTGATCAAAAGGGCTTCATAGGATGGATTTATGACTATAGTAAGGCCTCTAGTATGATGGTAGGATAATTGATATAATATTTGGTTAGGGTTTGACTGATCAAAATGGATTTGAAGGTGTGAATTTGAGATAAGGGGAGGTGACCTTTTATAAGAGAGGTGAGGGTCACTTTAGAAAAAACAAGAAATATTATTTTATAATGAAATAATTTTTGGTTTCTAATGACTCCAAAATTAATTATGTAAATTATAATGTGGGGAAGGGTCTATAACCTCTCAACCAATTGGTTTTATATAGTTTTAGGTCATCATATTTACCTTATCTTTTAGATTTATCTCCTAGTTAAATAGTTTGATATTTATCATGTCTCTTGGTATTTTTATATTATATGGTCAATAAACATAATATAAACTTCCAAGATAACCTCAAGTGGTTAATTAATGAAATCTGTAATATTATTTAAGCTCTTTATCCAAAGCATATATTTTTAGGAATAGATTACCAATTAATAATATAATAATTGTTTTAAAAACTCTTTTATGTCCATTCTGACACTATTTGGTATTTTGTTTCTGTTAAATTTATAACAGCATTATTACTTCGAAAAAATATTTTAATCAACCGTAGAATTATATATTAACCAATAAAATTTATTTAATTCATTAAATGTATCAAATTTTATTAATTAAGATATTTATAATATCAATTATTTTAATATTTCATTAATAAGGTAATTACTACATCATCATTGTGTCATAAATAAATTAAACTATTTAATGACTAAAAATTATAAATAAAAGACATTTATATAGGAAATATTTTTATATTTATAATGAGTATTTATAGTTGAATTTATCTTATGTATAACCCTATATTAAAAATGTTTTAGTTATTAATATTTGAATTTAAATATTTTAACTCTTTAAATAAAATAATAATAAATGTCTTAATATAATCCAAGTAGACCAAAGTGGGTCATATTTTATTCATAAAGTTGTTTTTGGTTGAATTACACTTATCCAATAGAATTAGGACATTTTATAGGGTAATTATTATATCATTTTTACCCTTAATTACCCTACTTATTTTTAACCGTGGTAAAAAAAAACTAAAGAATTACTATCCACCAATAATTATTTCCATATTTTTGATCCACATTTTACTTAATGATATTAACCTTGTTTCTTGGATATTTTTAATTTAACTAATAGAAGTTGTAAAAATATGTTTTATGCAAATTTCCAAATGCTCCTAGTGTGTGGGTAAAAGACGGTAAACAGTTCGATAAAATTTTATATATCTAAACTTATTGTAAAATTACTCCAATGAATTACGTTTCACATATATATGTATTATGTATGTATTTTGACCTAAAATAAAATATCTAATTATTTATATAAAAATTTTGTTTTAAACAATAACGTAGTGTTTTTTCACTATTCCTCAAAAATGAATGTTTTCAGAAAAATAAAAAAAATTCACCCTATGCGGATTTCGATATTCCTAATCAAAAAATGATGTCCATTTTGAAATATAAAACTTATAAAAATTCATAAAGTGGGTATTACTATTCATAACTGTTATTTTGATTGGTCGTAGTGTGTTAGAATCTCGAAGTTGCATACAATGCAGGCTATTGGATTATTCAATGGGAAACGTACCATAAAAGCATGGGGTGTTTCAATTTTTTTATATTTATATGGATATTTTTTTTATTAACATGTAATATGAAATAAAATCAATAAACATTGTTAATTCCCTTACCTCTTTCTTAAATATCTGTCTTTGGACTAAACGTAAGCCTTTAGAATTTCTTATTATGGTGATACCATATCTTCAAGAATGTTGGAAAGAAATTTGGGTTGGGAATTTTTTAGAGATTAATTTAGATATGTTTCTAAATGTGGGTAGAAAAGTTAGGTGCGAAGGGATCATTTTATAAGTGATGGGAGTAGATCACTTTTAAAAATTATTATAATTAAAATATTATAAAACAACTCATTGGAAAGTGGAACCCAAGAGCCATAGTTTTAAATATAGTTTATTTGAGGTTATTAAACCACTCATACAATCATATTTAGTAAATTTTTAGAACTATTTTATTCCTAATAATTTATTTTAAAGCTCTTGTTATACAATTAGACAATTTTCATGGTGGAAAACTATTACTATAGAAAGTATTATTTATGATTAAAAATATAATTGGAATTATTAAATAATATAAATATTAAAATTACAAATATAGAATCTATTCTATAATATTTAATATATTAATTTATAAAATGATATGTTTAAATAGATATAATTAATGAGTGAGAAAATGTTTTTGTATGAAAATTCATTTTAATTATAAAATTGAATATATGCGTGAATAATATATAGAATTGATAAAAATAATATTTATTATATTATGAATAATAATTCAGGGATATTTTCTTAAAAAAAATTCAAAATATAATGTAAACATGTGATTAATTAAATAACGGGAAGGATAAAAAATAACATTTTTATTAGAATAAAACATCGGTTTGGTTATATAATTTTAAACATATGATTTTAAATTAAAAAATCCAATATTAATTTGTTTTTTAACCCCATTAATATATATTTCAACAAATAAAAAAGGTTTATAATAATTCATATCAATCTTATATCATGAATATTTAATAAAATTAATTGTATTGGTAAAAGTAAAATTTTTCACATTTCACAAAAGTATCATCTATTTGTAAAATGAACCTAAAATTCATGCCATAAAAGTTTTGATGTGATAAATTTAAAAATTTAATCCATTTAATAAATATAAAATAAAAAAAAATTAGAAAAATTACTTTTATATAAACCTATATAATTCATGGAAACCAATTTTTCTCTAATAAATCTCAACTTGTTTCCACAATAAAATCATATTAAATTCATATAATGTATATTAATCCATAAATTATTAATTTGATTTTGATTTACTATTTTAATTACATATATTTTATTTTTCACCAACACTTTGGAAATTTTTCCTTTAATTTTTTGTATTTTGGTAGAAATACAATGTTATTTTTTTATGAAATATTTTTTGGACTCTAATGTTACTACTTCTATCATATGATTATTCTATAAAAACAAAACCGGGTGAGGAACATTATTTAATACCAAATAATATTTGTTATTATTAATATTAACTATCCTTTCCT
This sequence comes from Viscum album, assembly GCA_963277665.1. Taxonomy (NCBI): domain Eukaryota; kingdom Viridiplantae; phylum Streptophyta; class Magnoliopsida; order Santalales; family Viscaceae; genus Viscum; species Viscum album. The sequence continues at coordinate 34,670,009 of OY728156.1, forward strand.
TATAAAAATTATTCTCCTAATACATAAATAACTCATGGTTTAAAACATGAGATTCACTATTTATATATTTCCATAACAATGAACAAGAAACACAACAGGTAAAAAAAAGAAATTATAGAAGTATAATTGAAATATTTAAAAGAGATCCCACATTTTCAAGAATTTATTATGAACTAATTATTATTGGAATTACTTTTTAATTTCAACAAAAATTCATTACCCCTTCCCACGTTGATATTTTAAGAACAACGGATTCTTATATTTCAAACGATAGATCATTCCTCTAGTTATCTTCATAAATATTTTGTATACTCTAAGAAACCCTTTTATGATGTTGAATCATATTTATATTCCAAAACATAAATATTCTACTAAATATTATCTAAATAACATTCAATCATCAACATTTTCCTAATTTATTAGCGTGTAAAAATGGTTTCATTATAATTACTCAAATGGTGACATCTGTATAGTGTAATAAATTTTTTACTATTATAAATCTCAATTAATGGAAGATATTGAAATAAACATCCCTATAAATCCAATTTTAATACCTAAAAGATATACTAAAATATAAAAATTATTCCCTCCAATTATTAATCATATTGATTATGAAAATCAATACTAAAACATAACTCAGTACCTAATGACATATGTTGTTTTATTAAAAATTCGATGTGAATCTAGAATCTAGATGAGATAAAATATAGATTGATACTCAATATTACTTATCAATATCATTAAAATGGATTCTAGATATATTTTCTAAAAAAATGTTATATAAAATAGGTATAAAACTCATATATTTATTTTGAGTATTGATAATAACAACAACCCATTATTTCCTCAAGACGTTTCTGGTAATACCATCATGAAATACATGGAAACATTACTATATTTTCATTGAGGAGATGTAAATGGTTTAAATGTTCCATTTGGATGTTGTCTCTTAGTATTAACATATTTATGAGTATATTATTTTATTTTAATATAATCATTATTATTTTTCATTCCTTCGCATAAATAATATTAATAAAGGAGTTTATACATCTCAGTACACTAGGATGAAATGAATACTATTATCCATGATCATTACTAAAAAATTCATTTTTAAAATGAAAACCATTATGTATCCAAATCCTCTTTCCAAATAATATGAAACTCCATTTATCGATATTAATCATGGTAATTTTTTCATACCTATATAGTTATAGATTTATCTCAAAACATGATGTATTATTATAAGACTTTTTAACAATTTCAGACTAAGATGGTAATAATATTATTTGAGGAAATCGTGAATTAGTTTATAGATACATAATATTTATTCGAGTTTCATTATATCATTAACTATCAAATTAAATTCCAATATAAGTATAGATAATGAAGAATTATTTTTTTGAATCATGGAAAATATTACCTCATTAGATTTACCTGATTATAATAAATCATATAATCATTATCCTTTATTAGTTACAACCATATCCTGTAACTCATGTTAAAATCTATTTTAGTGACCTTATATTTCAATATTTAATTATTAAATTATATATCACATTACTCACCATATAAAATACTTCTCTAGATTTTTAATGGAATAACTACTGTGATAATGCGAGGGTCATAAAATCTATAATTATGATCATTTGGTTTCAACTATCATAATGGATATGAATTATTCCAATTATCTTGCCTAAAAACACATCAATCATAATTCCTTGCACCATTAAAATTCAATATTACAAGATTTGTAACAATATTTTCTTTTTATTACATTTACAATATTATTTTTTTGATTTTTACCCAATATGGTAAAATATTAGATTTCATAGTTTTCATTTCCTCATACCAGCCATTTTTTCCAAAAAAATGTGTTATTTATAAACTCACACTTTCTTCATTTAAGGTAACTCCAACATCCAGAACTCTATCATCATTATGTTTTCTACCCGAAATTATTTATTGGAAGAATTATTTGAAAACATTGGATAATTAAAAAACCATAGTAAATGATGTGTATGAAAAAAAATCAGTTAGACCATTTGTAATGTTAAAAAATATATATAAACGTTTTTCTTCTTCATAATAAACCATCAATCTCCAATATATATTTATTATCCCATAAAAACAACATAATTTCTTGAAATATGATTTGAATCCATTTATATGAAATTATAATTTAAAATTCATAATAAAAATGGTTTCATGGATGAAACGAATAACTTCCTAGGACAAAAATCCCTTCACATTTACCAAAAAAAAATAGTTTAGAAAGATTTTTCTTAAAAACATAACCATGTTTTTTCACCATTTGGTATAAAAAAATCAATTGTGATAAACTAAATAATATCTTGTAGGTACCTTGAGAAAATAAACTTATATTCAATATTGCATTAACACTTACAATGAAATTACTTTGCTAAATAATTTCTATTTCACTAGAGTAACATATAATTATAAACTACATCCCTTTTACCAATAAATTGAAGATCCACATCAAGATCAACCTACATAACATCTATTTCAAGTGCACCCATAATTCATATGATATTTAAAAAAAATTAAATAAATAAACACTTATATCATGCACTTTAATCATAAAAATTGATTGGATATTACAATAATTCCTATAAGTAATGACACTTTTAGGTTGATAAATATATTGAGAAAAATTATTCAAATCCTTATAAAATCATTTTAAAAAAAACCTAGATTGTCAAGATAATATTGTCTTTGAAAAATCCTATAAAATGTTGTAGATTCATATTGATAATTAATATTTTCTATAATAACTGTAAATGGAGGTTTATCCATATATGATAAAAAATATATTTTTCACTCTGGTAAAAAAACTCAAAAATTCTCATATGTTAAATGTATTTTATATTTTTTTTAAACAAAAAAATTAAATAAAAAATTAAATTGAAATGAAAATTGACAATATTTTATGAATTGATATGATAAAACATGGAACATTTTTATGAGCATTTATATTATAGGAAAATAGTTTGATAGTATATAATTAAATAATGTTTTGATGAATGATCCCATAAAATAATTCCCATTTAAAATTATATGTTCTTTAACTCCTGAATAATAAAATTTTATTAGTTTTAAAAATTATAAATATTATTTATCATGACCATTTAAATATCATCAATATATTTATACAAATTATTACATATATTATTTGGTTTCTAAGTTGGTAATGTGGACATTGGACACTTTGTGGTGGTACGATTTATAACATGAAAATCACATTTGACGTGTTTCCCTTGAAAAAAAAGGATTATGCTTCTATTAACTCTACAATTTAAAACATTCTGTATTTATTATGTTTATCATTTATAAACACTATAAAAATCAACTTTACAAGTGGTCCAAGATAAATTAACCACGTTTTTTATTAGAGACAATAGTCGGTACCCACACATGAAGATCATTTTTATTTTTCTGAAAAGAAAAAATGAAGTTAAGAAGAAAATAATTTCATTTATAGAATAATAAATATGAATTAATTGTAATAGTTATTCATTATTTATATACTTGTGAAAATCTTTATTGGGTTAAAATGAAAAAAGATTCACATCTATTCAAGGATGTTTTATTCCGCATGTAATAACGAGTGATGTTATAAATTTCCAACAAATTTAAAGAATAATAAAGTGATCAAAATATAATCGTTCAATAATAATAATTATTTACAAAATATCAGATATATTTAATTTTTAAATAATTGGTATTATCCATATGATCGTGTGATAGATAAAACACATCACTTTGCAAAGGAGGTAGTCCACACATAAATTTAAGCGATGTTTCAATTTCTCATAAGTTAAAAAAGGAGATTTAATAGTTTTATACAATAATCATAATAAAATTAATTTTTATTTAACATAAGGATATTTTTATTTCAATATGGTGTAACTAGATATTATAGTGGTAGAAGAAGAAATAAACATTAAATAGGTTAGTTAGGAATTACAAATTATTATCTGATATCTCCCTTATTAATACACCTTAATTCCAACATGATTTGCACATTTAAAATAGAAATTAGTATAAAAATGTGAAAGGGATTTATAGTTATTTTTGGAAGGTAACAAAAAAATATAATGATCATAACATTTGAGGAAGTGAGGAGAGGGTATATTCTTTTATAATTCAAGTCAGTTGAACACTTGTTAATTTTCAAAACATTGAACAATTATAAACCATTTGAAAAAGAAAAGTGGATCCAAAGAAATAAAATTTAATATATAAGGTATTATGGGTCAAAATAATATAATATAATAATTTTCATTATAATTTATGTTTCATTATCGATTACATTTTACTAAAAAAAATCCAGATCTACACTTTATTTGGGTGACACATTTTACTATGGTTACGATTGATTATGAAAAAAATGAAATAAAACACATTTATAAATTTTAAATGCCTAATTATAATTACTTAATTCATTTTTTAATATTCTACTTTCTATGGTGAAGAAACTAATTTTATAATTAATGTGAAAAACGAAATAGAAAATATTTTTTAGAATATTGTGTAAAAAAACAACTTATAAAAAAATTATATTTAAAATTGATTTATATATAATTATATATATTAAAATTAATAAATTTTACCAAATTCCTCCTCATTCAAAAATAAAAAAATATACATTTTATTATTTTTAAATTATTTTATTCATGGAAAAGAAATGATTGTTTTTAAAAAATTATCATTTGTCACTATCGTCTAATTTTTTTTTTTACAAAAATATCACAAAATTGTTATAAAATAAATTTGATATGTTTATTTATAATATGATTTCATTTGTATAAATTTTAATTTATAAAATAAGAAATTTTAATTTAAATAGAATAATTTTATTTATAAAAAACTATTCTGTTAAATAAAACTATTATTTTTTTAGCTATGAACTTTTATAAAATTATTCATAAATATTTGATGAATATAATTCCAGAAATGTTATTCTTATAAATAATATTTTTTATGTTTTTTAGGAGTAACTAGGTTATCATATTTTTCTCCCACTACGATGTTTCATCCTCACAATTTTATTCATTACTCAAATATGTGTGTGTATTTTTCTCTCACAGTATTTTACAATCCCCATGTTGCTTCATAAAACATTTGATTCTCCAACTAAAACCTTACCTACTGAATCACTATATTTAATAGTAAATTCTCATTATGATCCAAAATATTAAACATATTTCCTCATAAGTGATATAAGCCTCTAATTGTACCTCTTTGGGGTATAAAAATGAGATGAATCATATACTTAATTTCATTGAAACAATACATGAAAAAAATATATAACTTGGTTAAAATTAGTTTTAAAAATAATCTATAAAGAGATGATAATACCATTTTAATAGAATCATATGAAACAATACACCATGTAATTATATTTACCTTTCATTTAAAACACATAACACTTTTCTATAGAGATACTTTAATAAAAACATGATCACCTACCTTGACTGATATAACATTCCACTTAAGATACTATTAACTATTAATCTTAATCTATGGTAACCATATGTTTTATTGAATTATATTTACCTTATAAACCACTTAATACACCAATTATGGTCTTAATAATTTCCAATCATAGAATATATTCCATCATGTTCGAGTCTGACACCATTTTTAATATAGTTCCAAAAAGGAATACTTCTATATACTTGAATTAAAATCATTATTATAAGAAAATTAAACTAAATAATATTTTTGATTCTAACTTCACAGATAATTAAATAATAAACATAGATGTATATACACAAAATTATTAATTTTACACTTATATTTTACATCAAATTGATGTTAAATAGTTTTAGTAAATTTTAATCATATACCCATAAAATTATGAATCCATTTAAAAAATAAAATATAAAACAAGGATAATGATAATATATAAAAGATAAAAGTACCCCTTATAATTTAAATATCTCATTATGATAATATTTTAAAAGTTCATTTAAAAAACTACTATATCTAATATGATTATTTTTCTGATTAAGACTAATGATTGTCAATAAAAAAATAATTCTTACCTTGATATGAATTTTGTAATCCCACCATAATGTATATTGACTTGTTCTATTAATTTTATTATATCATTATAAAAGTATAAATCACATACTATGGTAGTTATACATCATCATTAACATATTGAGATGTAAAACATTTCATTGTAAAATTTGTTATATATTTTATCATTATATTCCTCTAAAAATATTCCAGATGTTTGATATTCATCTTACTGTCTCTAGGATAAAAATAATATGGAGAGCTATGCGTTTTACATTATAATATATTCTTTCACTCGGAATCACATGGTACATATAACCACTTTATGAATCCAATAACACCTTATCTATCGATAATACAATTTAAGAAACATTTAATTCATAGAAAATTTTACTATTTATATCAAACCATGATCTATATTCTAAGCCTCCTAATTATTTATATCAAACATAACAACACTATTTATTCATTAAAAATAGAATAATTTTTGTCACAAATAACTTCTATAACTATATTAATTAAATCATTATATAAAAAACCATGTTCTCCATGCATCTTTAAGTAGTAACTGACTAATCAAAGAGAATATTCGATCCAGGGTATAATTTTCCTCCTTTGCAATTATTCAGCAACATTTTTGTAAATAGCATCACGATTTTTCCATTTTATAAAATATTCATGAAAATTTAGAGATTGTATATAAATTTTAATATTTCTATTTTCCTATATATCCTCTTATATTTTCTGTTATAAAAAACAATACTTTGGTATTCCCTTGGATCTTTATATATTTTAGAATATATGATAATATGAATTACAAAAACAACAATGAGATTATCAAAATACTCAGGGATCTCTCTATTATTTTGATCCATAAATAACATGGGTGTGTTTGTTAACTCAAATGACACAACCATAAACTCATAATAACTATACCTTTAATATAATGCTATCCTCTATATATCACCCTTCCTTAGATTCAGCTGCTAATAGACATACTGAAGATCAGTATTCAAAAAATAATATGCACCCTATGACTTATCAAACAAGTCTCTAATATGATAAAATATGTACTTCGTCCTAGTAGTGATATTATTGAGGGATGTTGAATCAATGCCAAATTTAATACACTGATCATTATTTTTGAATAAAAAACAGTGGTGCACATGGTGAAGTTATAGAGTTGATGAAACTGCTATCAACGAAATCATGAAATTTATATTTAAATTTTCAAAACTCAACTAATGTCATTTTAGGGGGAGGATTTAAATATTCATAGAATAACACACTAATTTAGCAATCAAATCACCATCTTAATAGTGAATAACACTAGTAAAATCATAATTATATAAATATAGATATTCATTTACTATAAGTATATCATAAATTTAAATACTTCTATCTTATCGGTTTTATATTCAAGATAAATTTAAATTCCATATTTACCAAATTTCTCATCTTCATGATATGTTATTAAAGGTGTACATTCCTTCTAATATACAATAAAAAATAAATTATTGTAAATAACTTATTTCCCTCTTCGTTATATTTTGTCATGAAAAACTAAAATATAATTCATACCTAAAATAACATCAATCTCTAAATTGGGAAAGATAAAATATTTTTTAAGAAACCCAATTACACATATGGTAATAGTTTTATTTTTAAATAATCTTGTTTATTGTATAGTATACCATAAGTTCATACATTGATTTTTTAATTAATTTATGGAGATTTTTCTTCCATTGTTCATTAAAATATCATATATACAAAATAATATATATATATTAAATAAAAAAAGTCATTTGATTAGTCTGAATAAAAATGTAATATATGTTTCACCAAATTTTTTGTTGTTCTTGCATCATCCATATTATTAAAAAATAGTTATTTTGAAACATTTTATTTTTTTATCATGATGATTTTCAACATGAGTTACTATATTTCGACATGTATTATCTTAGTGACATAACTCATTATAATTAATCCATTTTAAAACCACCTTTTCATTTCTAGTCTAATCACTTTCATTCCAAATTGCATTTCTATCATGATACAAGTTTATATGCTTCCCACATTGGTAACACTTCTATGATATCATCATTTATTAACTATAATTATTTTTCCCTCACATATCATAAGTGGGTAATATAATTTTAATCCCTTTGGGATTATTTAAAGAATTATTCCCTATTTTTACCACTTGAATCACTTATTATCTTTATTATTACGAATTTATATAAACATAATATCAATTTTCTCACCACATAAAAAAAATTTCTTATAAATTATAATATAATTAGTTTTAATATTCCTTTACAAACATGGATTCAATGTAGAGAAAATATTATTTATATTACTGTAAGATCTCGGATCTTTCGTCAGGTATGTTTTTCCTTTTTTCTGGGGTTTTTGAGAAAAATGAATTTTCTGGAAATTTCAGAAGTACACACCGTGTACTTTCTGAGTACACATCATGTACTCTTCCCCAGCTCGAAGCCGTGTGTTGGTCGTGTCCGGGACACACAGATAGTGTATAAGGCTCAGGTAGGGGCCGGTTATTTCGGAGTATGGAAAATTGAAATAAATGTCGTGTACTCTAGAAGTACAAGTCATGTACTTTATTTTTTTCATTAAAAAGACTAGGGTCACATCTAACCCCCATATTCGTCTTCTTCTTCTTCTTCTGTTTTCGACCATACGAGGGCGACTGTACAGCCAGACCTTTGAAAAACTCCTGCCTCATCGTCCGTTCTCTGAATCGAGCATGGGTGATTGCGTTGGAATCGCAGCGGTGAGTTCTTCCTTCTGCTTTAGCCTTGTTTCTTGATTCCCCCTCGTTTCCAAGTTGTTGTGGGATGAACATTTGGTGCGTTTTCTCAGATCTGCGTCATTCTAAGGGGAATTTGTGGTCAAGGTTCACGTATATCGATCTCCTAGGATCGAGGTAGGTGGTTTATGCCTTTCCATAGAAAGTTGATGAATATTATGTGCAAATTATACCAATACCCTTGAACTGGGTATTGTGTGTTTCCTGTTTTTCCCTTCTTGTTTGCCTGCTTTTTCTTGATTTCTTTAGTAAAGGTTATTGCTTATGAGTAGTGTAATTTATTTTGTGCTCAGGTTTCTTTTCCATGCTTGTTTTTCCTATTGGGCATTTTACCAGTTGTCATACCTTGTTGTAGGATAGTGGAACTGTCTCTTTTGTTACTATTGAGACTTAGTTGATAGCCAAGTAGTTATTGAGGTTTACATGGACTATACGCATGTACTGAGAATGTTTAGTTATACTCAAGACTATGAGAACCTAGAGTAGTAGACCAAATGGAGAATTGAAAGAAGGGATTCTCTAGAGAGTCCTTTAATTATGATGCGAGACTATAGGGGAAATTGATGTTGAGTGCTTCCCTAGAGAGTTTTTAGATCCATGACGTGGGCCACAGGGGGAATTGACGGTGAGTTCTTCCCCAGAGTGCATGCTTAATTACGTAGATGAACTAGAGGGGGGAGACATTGTGTGCCTCCCAGAGTGTTTCTAGTACTTAGAGGTTGAACCATAGGGGTCAGACTGTGAGAGCTACCCAGAGGGTTACCTGTTTTCTTATTATTGTTGGATGCTTACTAGTGTGCTTTATTTGTTAGAACTGTGGGTTGTAGCTGGTTGTGTTTTCCTGTTTACTGCTTCTTGTTTATTTATGGCCATGTATTCATTGACTGTTAAGCACAAATCTTTGGGTGATTGCCTACTGGGATTGCATCTCACACCCTATTTGGGCCATGCTTTTGGGCCCAAGAAGACGATGTTGTTGCAGGTATAGATAAGGGTAAGTGCCCTTCTACTTTGGGATCTTTACTAAATCAAGAGTTGGGGAGCATGGGACCGTGTCGTGGCTCGCGATGTTGTGTACCGTACTTTGTTTTTCTTTTGTACATGGTTTTAGTTGTATTTCAGCACGTTGTTGTGTTTGCTGTTTTCCTTAGATACTTGTACCTGCTGCATCATTGTCATCATAGTTATATATATACATTGATTCCCCTGCTTGGTTTCTGTTATTAGGCATGTATTTTATTGCTTCCGCTGTTTATTGTTGTTTTCTTACCTTGTATACCTTACCAAATGAGGGCATAGTTTCCCCACCGACTCACCAAGGCCCTCGCTGCTAGTCGGCAGCCTCTGGCATTTGAGGAAATGCGCTTGAGGTCATGTGGCAAACCAGGAACGGGGCACCAGTGGAGGGGATTCAGACTCGGGTCGTTAAAATTACTATCTTGTTCTAAAATTAAATCCCATGTATAAATTTTGAAACTCATATATTAAAATTCATATGCATTAATATATTCATCCTCTTTTTTCATCAAAAATATAAATTAACTATATATATAAAAGAAAAATAACTTTAGGGAAATAATTTTAATTGAATATATCATTCAATTCAGTCTATTACATGGAATAAATTTCATCCTTTTTTATAATTTCATTTTTTGAAAGACCACCATTAATAAGATTAACCATTAAACTGATAAACAAAGTCATTACTTTTTTATACTCTAGACATCCTAGAATATTAAAAATCATCTCAATTGAATTAATCCATCATTGACCATTCATTGATTGTATTCTTCCAAAAAGGATGAGGGTTTTTTGTGTAGTGAAATTATCTATTAAAGGAATGTTCATCTATTGTGAATTTGTCACCAACAAGCTTGTAACTAAGTGGTAGAAGCTCTTTCATGGAATCCAAATGACCCAGGATCAAATCCGAACATGGATGAAATTCCAGTACTATAGCAGGGAACTGTTGAAGCAGTAGAAGTGTAGTCATTGTAGCAGAACTATAGTGGCGGTGGTACTATTGTAGGTATTATAGCAGCACAGGTACTGTAGTAGTACTGTTCACCAAGGGGTCCTTTGGGGAAAAAATGGGATTTCGAGCCATGTATTCAGTCCACTTGGCCTCGGGCCTTTGGGCTATGCAATGGGACTCCCTCTACTCAAACATAAAAGAGGTCTTTTCTTTAATAATAAATTTAGGCTTCGGTCCCATCCTTTTAAAAAAATTTATCTTAAACAATTCCATAATTCCAATTAATCGATATGTTCTAATTCCAAACATTCTAGGTTTTTGGTTGAGAATGATAATATATTCTCGATTCCTTTATACAACACCTCCCTTGTTTCCTCTTAGTAAATTAATTTTGAAATGACATGGACTATATTAAGAAACATCTAAATAATTAAACTATATCTCATGATAACATAACCATAAATTAGAATATCATTAATTTCGTTTTTAATATCACAATAAACTCCAATTTTATCTACACCTTCTAAATTATAATGTATATAAAACCTTATAACATTATAAATCAAAATTACATTAATTATAACCAGTGTTTCTCATTCATTCTTTTAGAGGGTAGTTTTTCATTTATATTATTATAGAATTTGTAAATACATTATATAAAAATGATGAAATTTTAATGTATTATCAATATATCCCATAACACATGTTATTTATAATGACACACATTCTTCATTCAAGGTAACTCCCATATCTAAAACTCTAACATTAATAAATTTTCTACAAATCCATCATCCCAATGGGAAATCATTTGAAAAATTCTGACAAGAAAAAAACCTTAATATTTGTCAAATAATAAAAGAAACCCATTATACCATATTTAAACATAAGGACCCTGACATAAATGTTATGTAATATTGAGTTTGAGCCCAAAAATAACATTGTTTAACAATGAGGATCATTTCAGGATTAGTGTTTTAGAAAATCAGTTCACAACTCATATATTAGAAAATAATATAATAAAATGAGGGATCTTTTGATACGTATCTATGTTTTCCACTATTTAAACATTTCAAAAAATTATTATTTCATTATATGAATACTCATAGAGACTGTTATTTTTGTGTCATCCTTTTCCTTATCGAACCAATAAAAAATATATTAAAAATATGGTATGAAAACAAAATAATATTATGGTTTTTAAAAATAAAGGATACCATTACTTCAATAGAATCATGAAACCTCATGGAAGGTTATTATTTATCTTCATTATTATTTTAAAATATAAAATAAAACCTTTTAAAATAAAAAACATGTACACTTTTTTCCCAATAGAATTGTTTTAAAAACTATAAAATGAAATTATAATTATTATTTGTAACATGGTGCATAAAAAACCATTTTTAAATAATATAATTATTTAAAAGAAACCATTTAAATCCTTAGGATAAAAAATTTTGTAAATATCCCCTTTATCTCTATTAATACATTTAAATATACATAATTGATTGGATTTTTATCTGGATGAACCCATCATTTTAACTATAATGGGTTCACCTTGTGTTATATGGTTTTCCCAATCATATATTTGTATCATGATCAACCAACACTCTCTTTGTCAACACATTTCTCATGTATAATGATCAAGAACCTTATCATTTAATTTTTTTATTCATTCTACTTTTCTTCTGAAAACATTTGAAAAAGGACTTTTAAAACGAAAATAAAATCACATATAGATATCAAAACTCCATTGTCTTTTAAAAACCCACTTTAAAAAACCATTCTATTTAAAAAACAATTTAAAAAATAACAAGGGGAAATATAATTTTTATTTTATAAAAACATGAAATCATGTGTAGGAAAATTGAAGTAAGATAAATGAGATAGTGGAAGAAATTTTATTCCTAATATATATAATATTTATTTATTTTTTTATTCATATGTTTTGTAAAATACATGTAAATGGATTCCATATTGAAAACCATTGGAATTAAGAAAATCATAAATAAAACATTTACTATTAATGGTTTTTATTTTACGTATAAAAACTTTTATAATATTATTTTTTAAACATTTAATAGGGTGAGTTGGAAAGAAAACATTAAAATAGGGTTTTCTTAATGAAAATTCATTTATCTCATCGTAAATATTTGAATCATAATATAGAGGAAAGAAAAAATTGAAAAAATATTAAATTCTATAATAATTGAGAAACTAATGACAAACATGTAAAAGGTTTTGTATATGAACCTCATAATATAATATAGAAACAAAACGTCCAAATATCCTTCAATGAATTGAAATTGAGACGAAGTCCATTAACATGAGTCTGACATGACATGTTTTTCTTTCTCTCCTAAATAACAACTTATGTTAGTAATTTAAATTTGTGGGTTTCATTTTAATGTTTATTATTAATTTTATTTCACTCGTTACCATGTTATATAAAATTACTTAATCTATTAAGTGTGTGTCATATGTTTTGACTGTATTCACCTTATACGTCAAAGATGAATTTCGTATATTGTCTATAGTCAATGAGAAAATTATTTTAACCTATATAGAATATGTAACATGAAATAATTATCATATTTATATAAAAATTATACTATTATGAAAAATCATGATTTTTTAAACAAATTATTAACATTACAATCATTGAGATGTTAGTCTATACATAAGCATGAGTAACATTTGTATTTCGTGATAATTACTATAGAAAGTATGTAAGTAATTTTTTATCATTAATAAATGGTCATAATATCATAAATATCATAATATTTATTTAAATATTTACATATATGTATATATATATATCATCTATATTGTTTTATGATGAAATGAGAGTCGCATTGCTTCATGAAGGTAGTAGTCCACACATAGAAGAATGACGTTAGCACTTTTTAGTGGGTGAGGAGTTTAGAAAAAACATTATCTATTATATTTTTAGAATAATAAATGCGTAGTTAATATAATAATATTTACATTTATATCACATATATTCATAATATTTACCAATAATACTTTCTATTTAAATTATTCAAAATAATACCCCATTGCTTCTCCAGGCGGTAGTCTGTTGTATGAAAGAGATTTGTTATGGAATACTATATAGAATTAAAATTAAAAAATAAATATATTAAATAATTTATAAATTTGTATTATTAAATTATTAATATCATATAAAATCATAATTTTTATCATAATACCCATCTATGATAGGTTGTAAAGGAAAAAATGAATGACATTGGTTTGTGAGGCAGTACATCTCCATACTAATAAACAGTAATTTCATGACAAATTTGTTTAATGTGGAGATGGTTTTTTGGTCATTAAATTTTTATACATACATCTTATAATATATATGATAACTAGGATAATAGATTATCAGGGTTTAAAAATAATTTAATGTTGTTGAGAAATAAATAAAACAAAAATACTCATTGATGAAAGTTACCTCTTCATCAGGTATCCTCCTTATGTTTTCACTAAAATACATTTTTGGTTAGATTTAATTATAAAATATGGCTTGTATTATGACATGATGAAATTTTAAAAGTTATTTTATAAGCTAGTAACATAAAAAATGGGTTTTGAAGCTATGTAGAGGGGAGGATAAGGGGTGCCTTTCATATGGGGGGGGAGATTGCACAGTTGTTATTTTTGAAAAGAATTTTTGGATCAAAATTTTATCATATTTAAAAAGGGTTTAATAATATCCATTATAATAAATTAGAGGTTTAATGGAATAAGAAAATATATATAATAGTTTTTATTATTGTGTATTTTTCAACTTAACCTGTATCTTTTTAGATGAATCCCTAAAAATCTGTCATTAAAATAACCATAGTAATTAATTTTTACAACATAAACAATTGATTTTCTATCAAAAAAATAATTAAACATATTATATAATATAAATTTTTTTAAATATGAAATATATTTTTCGAAATTCAATTTTCATATCATTAAAATTAAATATAAAATAATCTCATAGATTTCATTGAAAACCTGGGTTTTAATGACAAAAGGTTCAATAGTTTACAATGGTTTTATATCAAAATTAAATATGAAATTCATTATAATGACCAAAATTGGATTACTAGATAAATAATTTTACCAAATTTACATTAAAACATTTTTAAAATATAATATAACTTTATAAATAAATTAAATTTAAATGTATTTTTCTCTTAAAATTCAGCATTTATAACTATTCATGAAAAAATGGGACTCTGTATAAGAATCCCAAAAATTAATTTTAATCAAATTTCAACATTATAATTTTAAAAATGATATTTATTTTAAAATTTTAATGTTACAAATTTAATAAATTTAAATTTAGAAAACCATATAATGAAAATGATTAATTGAAACTATATATTTTTTTACTTAAAAATGTACTTATTTTTTTAATAATCAATGTAACTATTTTAAAAAACATTAGTGCGATTTACTCTATATTCACAAGGTTTTTTTATAGTTACCCATTTTAATAAATGTGTTCCTCATGATTTTATTCACTTATTTATAATGTGGGGAAATCATTATTCAATATTATTCTCAAACTCCCATGTTTCCCCATCAACTATATAATTTTCCATAAAAACATGACATTGTGACACACCTTATTACCAAAAAATTCGTCTATATAGTCAAGATGTTGTGGTGGATAGTCCCATAAATAATGTTTTTCTTCTAATTGAACTGCTTACCATCTCAATACATGGGAAGAATCCATCACAAATTTCAATAACATCGAATCATGAAATACCTTGTGCACCTTGACTAAACTCAAAGTTCAAGCCACTCGGTGGAAAATATATCCATGTTTATCCGGGATTCCATACTATATAATGAACTATGTACTTATCTTCCCTTTATTACCAAAACAAAAAAATCATTTACATAGAGAAACCTCGAGGAAGACATGATCACCTACCTCAAAAGAAGGAAATTACCTCTGGTAATCTATATAACTTTTCTTCCTTCTATAAATTTTCCTCATATGTTGGGGAATCTACTACACCTTCCTCGCAATTTCCTCTACAAACTATAGTGCAATAATATTATTATCACCAACATTATCCCAAAGATATTGTGTTTAAAACCTATTTCCATATAATTCCTCAATTGGTTTCAATAGTATATTAAAAAGAAAACTATTATTATAATAATACATCAGAAAATAAATATCTCTAACCTAACATAACATGTGACCATTAAAAATGAAAATATCATATCTTCTGTGGTATAGATCCTCCAATAATAAATTTTATCAGATTGTGGATAGAAATATATAATATATTTTAATTAAATACTCAATGAATTTTGATATCCACTACTAATATTAGATATTAACCTGGGATTATTGTCATATTTAATGTAGAGAGAACTCTATGTAACCTGACTATCATTATTAAATAAAATTGAGAAATCTAATTTGAAGACGTTGAATCTAAATTGATAAGGAAATGATGAATTTTATTTAGACTATCAATAAAACATCAAATCAAATTATTACCCACAGATTTATTATAAAATCCTTCCATGAAACCCATTAATATATTGTATCATTTCCACTTAATCAATATAAAGGGATTATGATTCCCCATTGGTAATTTTCATTCATATTTAACCTAAATACTATTCAAATACTTCATGGTAATGTAAGAAATATCTTTTTCATTATATTCCTCTAGAAATATAATAAATTATCATTTTACATCTTAGTTCATCCAGGGATATTTCAAAATAGGGAACTATAAAATTCGTTCAACAACTCCTTCCTCAACAAGGAATCACAACACTTAAAAAATATTTTCTCAAATATTAACACAATTTCATTATAATTAATAATATCATGAAACATACTCTTCTTAATAGATCTTACCGTTTACTACAATTTTTTTCCACCATATGAAATTTCATAATTATATCTCACAAATATTTATACACTTTATCCCAAAAAAATAATGGTTGTCCTTACATATATAATCTATTAGAAAATATTTATCAAATAATTAACCAATGTTCTAGACACCATGAAAAATATCATTTATGTTGAATTCTTTTTTCAACTCAAACAATCAATTTCTAATATCCCATGATGAAAATGAAACTTGTAAACTTAATATTTGATCAGTATTAGCCATATTTTTTGTCTTAGGTTAAATTATTTTTATTTTAATATATATGTAATCTTTTCTGACATATATATATTTCACACTTTATACTATATAAATTATGAAGTAAAATTTTTTAATCACAAAAACGTATCTAATTTTATATAATGATTATTGTAATTTATCTCATGAGTTTTCAAATAATTTGAAGAATACTAAATTTCGTAATCATTCTGTATTACAACAGAAACAAGATCATTCAATAAAGCATATATATTGACAAAAATTCACCATTTCCATATGGTACGTGAAAACTATAGAATTCACTCTTCATATTTTTAGTTCCGGAAAACAATCATCACATTAGTTTTTGTATATTAATTTATTTCTTTTTTAGTGTACTTATTCAGTGATTTTGAAAACAGAGAAATGTTCTCAAAATTCACCTAGTAGTAACCCACTAATACTAGATAATTTAAAATCACTATGAAATTTTAGTGTATTAGAAATTATAAAAAATAAATTAACTTAGTCAAATGTTGTTATATCATTAAATAAATATGTTCAATGAAGAAAATTATTGCAATCAAAATTCAATCTTAATAAATTTTCTATAATTTTTTTTCATTTAAGTGTTTAAAAAATCATTAGATTTCATTCATGTTATAATTGACATTTAGAATATACCAAATATCATCAATAAAAACATCCAAAAAATATTCCAAGAACTTGTTAAAACTATTATTTATAAGGTCCTTAATTATAGCAGGGGAATTACACAAACCTAAAAGAAAATAAATCATGGTTCCCATATATATTCTGAAAAAAAAAATTATAATTCATTCATCATTCACATTCAACTAATGGTACCCGGATGTTTGGTCTCCCTTTTAAAAAATACTAGACTCCATGGAGCTGGTTATATAAATCATCATTAAAAGGAAAAGGTTACAATTTTTAACAGTGATGCTTTCAAAACATCTATAATCAATGAAGTTTATCATTAAAATTTGTTTATTTTTATTATAAAATTTCATATTCAATGGTTATTTGATAGTTTGGATGAAACCCTAATATTAAGACTTCTTCTTTTTTAAAATTTTCAATGTTCCTAATTTTCCATTAAATGTATGGTTTTAAAAATAGTCCTCGTATTATGTAATAAATGAATAATAAAATAAGACTCCCAACTATGAATAATATACTTATATTCATTAATAAATATATCCATGTATTCATTCACCACTAGAACATCACTAATTTTAATAAATTCTTTATTTTAATCATTATGTGATAGGTAACTTCCACCAATATCTCTAATCAATTTCACATCATCTTGGTAGGTTAGAAATGAAATGAATTTATTGAACGCAACTTTTATAGTTAAAATTATATATCAGGATTATATAATGAAATAAAATCCATACCACGAATGATATCATACTCTATTAGGACCACTTCATCATGATTTTGAGGAAAGGCCATCCCTCTAATTAAAATAGATTGATTTCTACAAATATTGTTTGTTTTATTATTTGAACTTATAGATTTCACAAAATATTCTATATAATAATCATGACATGA
This sequence comes from Viscum album, assembly GCA_963277665.1. Taxonomy (NCBI): domain Eukaryota; kingdom Viridiplantae; phylum Streptophyta; class Magnoliopsida; order Santalales; family Viscaceae; genus Viscum; species Viscum album. Next base: position 34,688,568 of record OY728156.1, read on the forward strand.
CATTCCAAATTTACATAAAAACATCTCAAAAAATTTCGGATTGTGATCCTCAAGAGTCATAAAATGTATTGGCATAACTTTAATAAAAAAGTAACATACTTTTCAACAATTCATTTTATTACCCAACAATGATTGTAATTGTAGAAAATTAATTTTCTAAACCATTATGTTCTTTATCATTCTCATTTCTATCATGTTCAATTTAATTCAGAAACACATTAGAATAACGAACCGCCTCGTCGTAACTAGAAACCGCACCGTTGGATGGATATCAATAACCTTATTTTGTTGCGGTTCTGGATAATATTATTTATAGTAACTATCCATGTTACCCAAATAACCACATTAGAAACACATCCTATATCATGTCATGAATTCCATGATATTTATTTTTCTATACTTTTTACAATTATAGGTTATTCCTCTTTGCATCAGAGATGGTTGTTTCTCCATAGACGTCCACCATGTCCTCTTATTACTATTTCTATCTTGATAAACAAACATATTAGTAAACCCCCTATAAATATTCACTATGAAATGAACCATTATATCAAAATATTTAAAAAAAAATTCATCCAATCATATTTATAAACCTAATTTTAACCAAATACCCAAACTATTAATATTACTATTAGTTTCAGGAATAAAATCCATATCATGCATTTCTAATATTATGAAATTTTCTTCATATGTTTCTAAATAATCTTCATCTTTATACCTATACTACAGGAATGTTTTTTTAAACCATAAAATATAATAAACATTGGGAAATATTTATTAAATAAAGGATCATTAAATATATCCCATTCAATGGTATCATTATAATTTTTCACTCCATTATTTTTAACCAATAACTTGTATCAAAAAGTTTAACCTTCAAAATGATAAAAAATAGTTACCTTTTTGAATTACTGAACATCCCATGACATAAAATACCTTCCCCATAGAACATATCCATCCTTTATATACCACAAGTTCTGATTTTATATTTAATTATGGGAGATTTTTTATAATTCCATGAGCTATTATGGGCATTTTTTCCAAATGAAATAATTTCTATTATTATATTTCATTAAACTAAGAAAAAGATTCATTTCAATTGGAAAATAATAATATGGTGTTACATCCAATAATTAATTCTCAAGCATTACACAAAACACAGATAGGATGTATGTTACACACCACACCAACATGGGGTATGTTATATGAAACCCTATGTTTTTACAAAACATTTTTTTTCTCATAATTATTTAAATGATACAATTATAAGATAAACACTAAACATATAAAAATGTACAGTAATAAATACTTTTAAAATATTTTTTTATAATGATTATTTTTCAAAACATCCTTTTCATATAATTTATTTATAGTGAAAAATTATATTTCAATTTTTTTTAAATTATAATTATATGAAATTTTTATTAGTCCATCCAATTTGGTTAATTGGAATCAATTTAACATTAAATTAAACATAAAAATATAGAAAACATTTGAACATTTCTACTTTAAATACCCACAATGTCAACCCGACTGTAGGATTAAATATAAATTAATTTTTACAACTTCTATTATTGGAATTTTTAAAAATGCATTCAAAATTTTTAATAATAATAATTTCTAGTTTCTAATTGGTTCAAATAATTTTTTGAAAATAAATATTAATGGAATTAATTAAAAAATTTCATCAATTAATGTAATATAATGATTAATAACAGACTAAATATTAATCATAAGGTCTCAAATGACCAATAAACTTTTCCAAGATCCATTTATGAGACATATTTCTATCCTATTTAAATTTTATTCAATTATTTCCATTATTTTATCCACATTACATGGAAAAAATATTAACGTCATTCCTTATCCAAAATTTTACAAGAGTTCCACTCCTCCTCCACTATTAAAAGGGCTCCTCTCTGAAAAATTCCTAACAACACTAAATACAATTTGGAACTACCATTATATGATTAAATATATCCTAAAAAACCTTATCCACCCCTATAATCCTTACCTTGGTCAGGAAGTATACCAATTAATCCCTTTGTTAAAAACAAAAAAGAGTTTACCGAATAATATGAAACATTTTTTCTAAAGTTCTTTAATATCATTTAAATTATACACCCCCAAGAAACATCTTATTACATTCTTGTATGAAGCCAAATATCCTAAATATGTTATCATTTTATAATTATAAGTTTTTTATCTAAAGATACACACACTTCAATCAAATATGTAATTAAACTACTAATTACATGTATGTAAAACTACCGCCTCACGAAATAATTATTATTCATTTTTACATTACAACCTCTCGTGATGGAAATTATTATAGAAAATACATTAATAAATGTTATATATTATATTTATTAAGTCATTAATATTCATTAATCATTTATAAAACACATGGTTATTCATTTAAAATCTCTTATATATAATGATTTTGTTTGAGAATGTTTGTACTACCATCCCCTCAAAGCGATGTGACTCATTCACACACTACATAGAATGTATTAAGGATGGGTAATTGAAATTATTTGATATATATTATATAATAATTATACTTAAATAATAATATATATACATATATAGTTACTTTTATTACATTTCATTCTTTCTTTCAATACAACAATGAAAATAGAAACATCGTTCATGCATACGTACGACTTATGGTCTTCATGAACAATGTATTCCTTTTCATACATATATATTATATAGAGTATTAAAAGAAACAAATAATAAATAAAAATTATATTTATATAATGGTTTAAATTCTAGAAATCATTATACAAGTATAATCACAAAAGATATATAAAATTAACACACATACAAAGAACAAATCGAATATTACACAACATGAAACATAACTATAGATTTGTTAACAGGTGGGTAATATAAAGTTATTGTAAAAAAATATATGTTATCAGATATTTTAATATTCTTCTATAAAATATTTTTAATAAACCTACATTTACTATACATGAATCTTGTGGGATTACAAATTAAGTCAAGTCACAAGGTATTGAGATTTCATCTCAACTTTTTATTTCCGTGTGATACATATCATATTCACCACTCAATTAATTTTTGTTGTGTGTGTAATAATTATAATTTATTATATTTAATTTTTAATAAAATTAATTGGTATATTAATATATATTTTTGCTCATTATTTCATCTGTTTATTCCTGAAAAGTTACCAATTTGATAATTTAGCTTCTTCTGAATATTCATTCTTTGAGAGTCAAGTTTTGTTTTGAACCTAAATTATTTTTAAGGGGTATATACTTACATTTTACATTTTATATGATAAATATTTATATTTTAATGATATTTTAATTTTTATTTAACTATATTTTTTACATAGATAGTATGATCTCATGTAACCAACTGGTAAATGTTTTTTGAAACAATCTCATCAATTTTTGAGATTGTCAATGATTATAAATCTATTGATGAAATTTTATGATCCATATCTCAAAAAAACTAATCAATTTCTTTAGCCATTATTTATTAAATATATCTCCATGCATTTTCACCATTTTACAACTTTATGTTAATTAATATAATTAATAAAACATTTTAAGGAAAATATTTTTGAATTTCTCTCTTTGTCATAAATATATTTTATTTCAAAAACCATGTTTTCAAAAATGTTCTATAAATTTTTTTCAAATTATCATTGAAGATAATATTCGAGGAAAAATGATTTTAAAAATATTTCATCATTTTCAAAGCATCCATTATAATTTTTTAATTACATTTAAAATAAAAAGGGTTTTCAATAATATTTTATGTTTTAATAATCATTTTTCAATGAATAATTGATATTTTCATCAAGAAATGTTTTTTAAATGATATATAAATCTTATTTTCATCTATGATTACATTCATTGATGATTCTAATTCTTTTGTTTGGAAATTTTTAAATTTGTTCATTCATATTATTTAATGGAATAGTTTATATTTTTTATGGCATCTTATTAATGAAACATGTTTCTCATTCACGAGATGTATTCTTTTGACACCTCCTCTTTTTCAAAAGTTATTATTTTGATGAAATGATTAAAAAACAACTAAATATTTTCAAAGGTTCTGATATGTTTAAATTTCTATGATACACTTTTGTTTTCATGGGTTATGATATGTTTGTAATGATCTTTTGGAACATGTTTTTATGATTCCATTATGAGATGGGTGGGACCTATATCCCCTAAAATGCATTGGGTAATGATTAGTTTCTGATGTGATATACTATGATGGTCTTGGGAGTGAACCTTGACTAATATGATGGTCATCAGAGTGAGCAATGACTACTAAGATGGAATGAAGAGTGAACACAAGCTAATAATATAGCCATTGGAGAGAACCATGACTACCAATATGGTATGGGTAATGAAAACATACAACCAATATTTCATTGTTAGAAATTTCGTGACATATATGGAAATCATATTATAATCACATGTTCCTGCCACCATTCCATGTTTTATTCATATATTATTCTTTCAAGAATTATATTCATTATTTCATTGTGATTAATTCCCAATAAACTAGTATTATTTTTTCAATGATTCAAGTTTATGATAATTGATATGAAGGGTATAATATTCAATTCTCCAAAACATGTTATTATACACATATTATCAGGATTAGAATTATATATATTCCTTATTGAACATTAATAATAATTTTAGCTCAACTCTTTTTATGTTTCCTTCCATTGGTTATAAATATATGTATTATGTTTGATGTGTATATGAAGGGTTCTAGTTAATATGAACCTAGTTGGAGATAATGTATCTCATTTCTGTACTAGTGTTAGTGTTTACATGTTTTTATAGGCACTGGACTAGTATGGTGTTTACGAATATTTTTGTACACTATTTTTATGTATTACAAAAAAGTTATGTAATTTTAATATATGAAAATACGGGGACTATATATTTGGTATCAGAGGGAAGGTTTAGTTAACATTTGGATACAATAATGACAGTCTATTGGTGATAACTCTATGTACATGTCTCATGATATGTCTAAATATAGGAAAACGTATACAAAAATGTCTGGGAAATTTGTTAAAGGGTAGAGTGAATTGTTTTGAAAGATTACATCCATTTCTAGATAATACATGTGTATATGGCACTAGGATGAATATAACTAGGGTAAACAACACTGAAAATATATTATTGTCCTTAATTGGTTTAATCTTGTATATGAAAACACACATTTCTACCCAACTACATTGACACTCTTGAGGTAATGTTTTTGAGAATTGACATAATATTCATGAACCATCGAGACTAATTTAAAATTAAAGATAAAAATTAGGAATATTTAGTAATCCTATGGTGTCATAGATTAAATAATGTTTCATAATATAATCATTCTCTAAGTTACATTTCATGATTTTTTGGTTCCTTTTTTTGAAAATTGTTTCTTACTCTATGGTTTTAGTTTTTTGGAATGGTTGGATCCCAAAAGAACATTGTTAATGTTTAGTACTATAGAAAAATTAAAAAAATTGTCCTACTGAGAAACTAAATTCTATGGGAGATGGAGTGACAAACCTTATTTCTAGGATAACATATCTTTCTAAAGTTATGAATCATTATAGACATCCCTATGTACAATGGAGGGAACAAAATTCTATTTATTCCTTCATGAGCCAATGTTCACATTCTTTCATATGATTTCTAATAAAATTATTTATGAATAATGTATCAGTACTAATGAAAATATAATCTCCATTATACAGTGTTTAGTGAATGATAAATTTGTTCATGATGTTTATTCGTTAGAGGTAAAATAAGTCTAGTGGTGGATTCTAATCATCAATATGAGGTAGAAAGATGAGACTTATTAAATGAATTGGGATGACTTCAATAAAAATAATTCAATAATTACTTTCGTAGGATAAATTTTACCATGATAGAGAATGTGTTCCTTGAGATAAAGAAAAGGTATTATGAATCCGTTGGTACCATTGAGGCTAGTTTCACGATATTTTAAGGCATGCTTTAGGAATAATCATAAAACATAAAAGTAAAGGTGATAGGCTATTGAGTGGAATAAATACATGTCTTATAAGGGTGTTGTAAACATTATAAATTAGTAGCTACAAATAGATTTTGCGTTGTGAAATCACTATTGAAATCGTGATTTGATTCACATATCAGTATCATGGATTTTATGACAAAAAGGAATCCTTTGTTTAAAGGAAAATATAAGAACCAAGAAGAGAAGAGGATTAGATATCATTTATTCTCTATGTGTGGGAACAATATTGGAAGAAATTTACCTAAGGGTTATAATAAATGTTTTATGTGCGGAAGGGAAGGACATCAAGAATTTAAATCCGATGTGATGGGAAGAATTTAGAAAGCATTATGAATGGATAAAAAGGGACAGAAAATGAACCTGCCATTATTCAATGATGATATTAGAGGTATAATGGCTGTTATTCTAACCACTACCCAACCTCAATGGCTGGTGATGATGAATGAAATCAAAAACCACATAAGTCAAGGGATAAGGGGAAATCACATGAAATCACTATTTCTGAAGAGGGGACTGAAAACGACATGAAGTAATTCACCCATACATTGCACTATTTAATTTCTAATGACTTATTTGATTTGATATCTGACCACTATTTCACATACAATAAAATTTATAAGGGTTTTTAGATTCATTCAAAACAATTAAAAGTGGAATTAGTAGTGAAACCCCTTAATTATATGATGATTTGCCCAGAGTCTATGATTCATTTCTAGTTGACCTATATCAAAATGTGCAACCTAAAAATCTTTTTATTCTCAATTTTTTTTTGAATTTTATGTAATTTCTGCAATTGATTGGAGTTATATACATAAATCCCCCATAAATTATAATGTAAATGAAGTTATGTTTGATATTTCAAACCCTCCGATGATCATCCATCCATGAAATGATATGTTTGAACTTCTTATTGAGATTAAATCCAATGTATGAGTCATAATTTTTATTCAAAAGGGTTTATTTTCTTAATTTTTTGGGGGGGAAATAAACATAGTTTATATGCATATTGTTCCACAATTTTTGGATATCCTTCCAAAAAATCTTTCAAGCCTTCCACCCAAACATGATGTTCAGTTCTCTATAGAGCTCATACCTGGTTCCACAACAATTTCAAATACACTCTCTTGAATGTCATTTATAGAGTTGTAATAATTGAATAAGAAACATCATTAAAACCTTTATATGGGATTCATTCGACGATGTTTATCACCTTTGGGTGCACCTATTCTCATTGTGAAAAATATTGATGGGTTAATGCAACTCTGCATTGAGTATCAAGAGTAAAATGAGATCCAAATCCAGATCATATATCATCATAACCATATTTATGGATTTTTTAGCCAATTGAAAATAGATTAATACTTTCATAGGACTGAAATTCATTTTGGAGATAACATATTGAGGTTTAAGAAAGAGGATATACCCAAAACGACTTTTCCGAACAATTCATTGACACTATGAATATATAGGGATGCCTATTGGTCTAACTATTGCAACTACTATATTCATGGATTTAATTAATATATTCTTTATATATTACCTCAAATAGTTTGTTGTAGTTTTTATAAATTATTTTCATATCTATTCAAAGTGAATGAAAAGCATGAAAATATCATGCAAATTATACTAAAGACCATATAGAAGGATAATATGTAATAAAAATTTACAAAATATGAATTTCAGATAATGACAGTTTCATTTTTGGGCCACATAATCTCTTGATTTGGTATTATAATAGATCCATCAATGATAGAAGCTATTGGATGCTAGGATATACCAACCTTGGTGATGAAGGTCTTTAGTTTTTAGGGTTTAGTTGAATATTATTGATGATTTGTCGATATGTTTTCAGTATTATCTAACCCCATGACAATTTTACTTCGAAATGGTGACAATTTCATATGGATATATTAATTTAATTAATATTTTAAGGAACTGGATAGAATTATAGCTGCTGTGGTGGTTCTTACATTACCCTATAATGGAAAAGTGTTATTAATCTATAGTGATGCATCCATGAAGAGATTGTGATTTTTTTTATAAATTATAATAGGGATATCTCTTATTCCTTGTAAACCATTAATATAAAAATTGAATATTATCCAACTTATTATTTAGAGTTAGCAACAATTATTTTTTAATTAAAGATATAGAAGAACTGTCCTTATAGAGAAAATTGTGATACATATACCGATAATTAATGTAAGAAATATATATTCAATTAGTAAGAGATGGACATGCGCTAGAGAAGACAATTATAGTTGATAATGGATTATGATTTCTCAATAATTTTCAACAATGGTAAATATAATAAGGAGGTCAATGAATTGAGTCGAAATGATTGTTATTTTTAATCCATGATGGGGATCAAAAAAGATGTTAAATTTCTACAATAGAAATTGATGGATATAGAAATACCAATTTAAGGTGAAAATATTTTCGTTCTCAAATTAATGTTAGACCCTGAATATATGGGAAGAAAAATGAGGCATTGAATGCTGTTTGACCCCTAAAATTGAAATATAAAATTTTTCCTATAATTATCCTTGATTAGGATGAAATGATAAAGGTCATGAATCATGTTTGTGTTCCTTCATATCATATTTGAAGAATGTGATATTAGAAGAAGCTCATAGTTCTTTGGTATGTATTCATCATGGATGTATGAATATGTATATGAAATTGAAGGAATAATTTTAATGGGATTTAATGAAGAGAGACATCGAAGAGTTTGTATCTCAGTGGTTGGAATGCTAGAAAGCTAAGGTTGGAAGATAAAATTAAAAAGGGAAGTTGTATCCGTTAAACATATAAGAATGAAAATTTGAGAACATAAATATATATTTTTCAATTAGACAATCCAAAAACTCAATAGGGATTAATTATATATGGGTGGTTGTCGTTCTCCAAACACAATCGGCATAGTTATTCACTATTATATAATGCTTCTCTATGTATTATCTTGTAGTGATATACCAAAAAGAAGAGATACAGTTGAATGGAGTACCACATTCTATTGTATCATAATGGGATCTAAGGTTCACCTCAATTTTCAGACGAATTATTTTGCAAGAACATTAGGAAGAATTTTTTTTCATAACCTCTTGTCATCCTCAAACAGATGGTCCATTTTAAAGAACTATTCAAACCCAAGAAGAAATTTTGAGATATTGTTCTTTGGATTTCAATAGTTTTTGGGATCAACACTATCCTCTAGTATATATTTATTAAAAAATTGATTTCACTAAAGTATTTTGATGGAACCGTATAGAATATCTCTATGGTAAGTAGTGTGGTGTTCCAACATGATCAGTTGAAGTTATAGAAATAATTTTATTTGGACCTGACATCCCTGAAGAAATGGTCAAAAACGGTAGAAAATATAGTAACATATCAAGATAGCACAAATTTGTAAGATAATTTATGTTAATAACTGATAAAATGTTCTATAATTTGATGTTGGTGAGAATGTGTTTCTATGAATCTCCCCAAGGAAGAATGTTATGAGATTTGCGAATAAAGGGAAAGTAATCCCTATGTATACTGCTCCTTTGAAATTCATGATCATATCAGGATGGTTGCCTATTATTTATAACTTATTCATAATATCTTTTAAGTCCTTATTGTGTTCTATGTATCTATTTAGAAGAATTATATACCTAAACCATCACATTTACAGAACTCAGAGGTCATGCCGCAGGAGAAGGATCGTTCTTACAATAAACAACCTACTGAAATTCTGTACCATATAGTGAAATTATAAGAAACAATACCACTCACTTGGTCATAAATGTGTGACAAATAATCAGTTAGAGGAAACTATGTGGTAATATTAGGGTATAGTGATGTAAAATCATCCGCATTTTTTATTAAATGAATTAAATTCTCTTAGGGATAAATTCATTTTAATATGGTATAATGTAACTCCAAGTGCTTTTAATTCCCTTCTTTCAAATTGATTAATTTTCATTATTTTCTTGCATTGCACTAAGTAAATAAAGAATTCCACATATAGTAGACTTAGTATACAATATACGTAACATTAAATCGAAATATTTTACATGAAATAATGACTTGGTGGATGTTATAAACAACTCAAACTTGGTCTACGTTTCACGCAATAATGAGTTTCTATGAAAGATCAATTTTATATTATATTTATTTAAATAATAAAATTTTAACATTGTTGTGAAAAAAGTAATATTAATTGTAATAACTAATTTTAAAATATCGTTTATAATGTTTTTAGATAAATAAAACATATTGATAATAGAATATATAATTTTTGGAAATGATTTTATATGTTTAAAAATACAATTCGTCTCAAATGAACTGCATTTCACGTCATTCAGTGAAAAATAATAAACATAATTTTATACATATTTAGAAACTTAATATGAGAAAATAATATTATTTTATTAATTTATAATGAGTGTATTATTTTATGGTGTATTGTAGTGATTTTTTCGAGAAACATAATTTTATTAAGAATAGTGGAAAATACTATATTTTAATTCAAGACTGTCTTATCATCTAATTTATTTATAGATATATATTATATATTAAATTGGTGTAAAAGTTTAATTAGATCATATTTTTATCAATAAGTCCTATTTGGGTAATTTTAAGCAATTTCACTCGAACATGAACATAAATCTACAGATTTTTTTTAACATTTTTACTTTAAAACCTTGAATTTTCGACCTCACTACAACATTAAATTTATATTAATTTCTTCCAATAATATGTATAGAATAGGTAAATGGTATTAATTAATTGTAATAAAACTAATTTCTATTTTCTAATAATGAGAATTTGTTTTGGAATATATCCATTGGTGAAATTAATTAAAATTAACTACATTGATTATGTTAATAATGGGAATAATAAAAAACCAAACATAAATCTCGAGGGTACAAAAGACCTACATACATGTCCATGATCCATTGCATAAAAATATGTAGACCCAATAGATTTTTTTCTTGAAATAGTTACATTATTGGATCCAACTGACTAGGAAAAAATGTGGGTCGATTTACATTCCCCAAAATTTAAAAGAGTGAAACTTTTGTAAATGAATTATTAATACTATGGGTTCTATCTACATCTACACACATATCCCTCTAATGGGTACCAAGAATACTATTTACGTGTGTAGAAAATTATCTCCTTTAGAAATGATGATTGTTTATTTTTCCTTTATCTCTCTAATAGTGGACATTATAATGCAAGCTGTGTATATATATATATATATATATTATTTATTATATTTATTAGGACTTTAATATTTATTGATAATTTTAAAAAAAATTCATTGTAATATATATTTTAATTTAATATGATAATTTAATTGGGGGATGTGTGGACAACCACCCCCTCAAAGAGAAATGATTTGTTCAGTCACAACATGGAATGTATCAAGGATTGGTTATTTGAAATTATATGATATATATATAGAATTATTATACAGTAATAAGGATATATATTACCATATACTATTAATTATATGTTATTTCCATTATTTCTTTCAATGCAATAATAAACACAGAAAGAGCATTCACATGTACGTTTGGTTTACCGTCTCCAGGAACGGTGTGTTCCATTTCATATATCTATATAGAATAAATTAGCATAATAAAAATATAATTTATATAAATTAAATTTATATCATGGTTTAAATTATTTAAAATATTATATTAGTGTAAAGATGAATTATATAAGAAATTAAGACACATGCGAAGAACAAAGTGAATATTACACGAAGTAAAACATTAACATATAATTATTAACAAGTGGGTAATAAATGTTCATAATAAAAAATATGTGTTATTTTATATAATAATATTCTTATAAAAATTTTAATTAAAAACATACAATTATTATACATAAATATTGTATAATTATAAAGAGAGTCAAGATACAATTTTAGTGGATTTTATCCCACCTTTTAATTTTCAAGAGATATATTACATATTCACCATTCAATTATTTTTTTAGGTATATGATTAACATGAATGTATTATATTTATATTATAATTAAATTTATTGGTATTTACATATCAATTTTATGATATTTATTTAATGGGGTTTATGTTTCTAAAGTTACAAAATCGGTGAGATTGTTTTTAATAAAATTTTCTTCTTGAAGACTCTTATTTTGTTTTTCACCAAAATTCCTTTTAGAGGTGTACATACAATCATTTTATATGTTACATCCTGAATATATTTATTTTGATGATATTTCTATGCTTTATGTAATTCATTTTTTTACATGGTGTCTATGATTCCATGTAAGCATGTCGTTAGCATTTATTGAAACAATGTCATCGTTTTTAGATTGTTGATGACTCGATGAAGACTTATGATTCATATTATAAGAACACTAATGGGTTTCCTAATCATTTATTTATTAAATATATATTAATTCATTAAAACAATTTCTTCTCATGGGTAATTAAGAAAATTATGAAATTGTTTTATGAAAAATTATACAATATTTATCTCTTCGATCCAAAATATATTTTATTTTAAAAAATATGTTTTCTAATGTGATTTATCAAATATATTTAAATGATCCTTGATGAAAATAAATAAGCACAAACTATTTTAAAAATTAATCATGGTTTTTAAATCATAATTTTTATTTATAATATCCATCATCAAGGAATATTTTTTTTAAAAATGATTTCTGTTTTAAAAAGTTTTTTTCAATGAAGAAATGTTATTTTTAAAAATAAATGTTATTAAAGGATATGATGAAATTATTTACCATATTAAATGAAAACCATTCTTATTACAAATTACTTTATCAGAAAATTATTCAATGTTTCCATCTGTATTATTTTATATAGTGGCTTATGTTTTTATGGAATGGTATTTATGAAACCTATTTCTCTTTCATCTGTTATATGCTTTTCAATCCCACAACATTTCACGGGTTATTATTTTGATGAAAATATTTTTTAACATGTACCTTTTTACATACGTTATGTTATGGTTACATGTTAATGATATCCAGTTAGTTTAATGTATTATGATATAATTTTTCATTATCTTGTGCCACATATATGTATTATTTTATTATGAGATGGTTGGGAATTATATATCCATCCAATGAATCAGGTAAATATTTATATAATAGGAGATATAATAATATGTTATTAGGAGTGACCCTTGACTACTAATATTTTGATGGGAGTGAACAATGACTACCAAGATGGTGTGTGGAGTGTACTCATGCTATTAGGATGACCATAGGAGTAAACCATGACTACCAAGATGGTATAGGGAGTGATCCCATACTACCAATACAACCTTAGAAGTGATTAATTGACTAATATGGAAATCATTTTATATGCTTATGTGTTTTCCAAAATTCAATTTCCCCCCATGTTATTATATCAGGGCTCATGTTTTTTGTTTCGTTATGATTATTTTTTTATTAACATACATTATGTATTCCATGATTCATATATTTTATGTCTGATATGATGGGTATGATCGTATATTTTCATGATACTGTTCTAATACCCTTATTCTCATGATTATTCTTACATATATTCCTTGTTTGACCATACTTAATATATTTTCTCACCCCTTTTTATGTTTCCTTCCCCATTTTATGAAGATATATGTTATGTATAATATTTCTACGAAGAGTGACAGTCAAGAAGAACCTGGTAGGATATAATCTAGATCATTTATTTAATAGTGTTTATGTTTCCAAAGGAACTATACTAGTACAATATTTTGGAATCTATTTGAATAATGTTTTATGAATTACAAAAAATTTATAAAATGTTAATGTATTTAAAGAGAGGGTCATTATATGTTTCTTGATGAAATTATCAACAAAATAAATGATCATTCATGGTTGTTTTTGTTCCTCTAGATCATGGGAAAAAAATACTCATAACATGTTTTAATTCTTCCATCATTGTAACAAATTGTTATATTATAATTACAACCATATCAAGAGGATAAATTGAAATGATATTTTTCACTGTGTGCCTTACCATAATTGATTTCCTATTTTATCTATAGAAAACCATTCTAAAAATATTTATTTTAGAAGAATAAACATGTTAATATTTAAATTATACATCATTTCAAATTAGTCATAATGTAAATACATTAAATGGTATATTGATATCAATATCATTACCTCTATTTTTATCTAAACCATCCAATTATACCTACTATGATGAAAATGCATAAAGATTAAATAATATGTTGATTTATTTAATAAATTAGTTTCATTGACTTTTTGTATATTTTTATTTTTATATTTTTTTTATAATTTTTCATAACTTATACAATAGAAAACCATCTAATAAAAATTGGACACTTCCTATAAGCATTCATTTTTTCTAACGTATTTATTTAATGAATCCTTATTTATTTCCTTGAAATCTCTTACAGACTTTCATCTTGAATTCATATTTACCCCTAACAATCGTATGAAAACATTTAAAAACACAAGATGAGATCAAAAACATGATAAATAATTCAAAATAAATGACACCATTAGTTTAGTAAATAGATAAAAACCCATGTAACAATTACCTTTTCATAAATTCTCCTTGAGCATATAGAATAAATAAAATTTACCTAAAAACACACACAAACACATTTTTCTTAAAGTAGTAATTTAAAAACTAGAGTAAATAATTAAAATCCAAATTCAAAAAATTTCAAAATCACCTTCCTAACCTATTTAAGACCCATATCATAATTAACTAGAGCCCAGTTAAATCCATACTATAAAACCATTGTTAAATATATCTTTATTTCTTATTATACAATGAAATATTATCCAATTGATTGGATCACTATATTCGAGAACTATATGTTCATGCTATAATGGGTTCTCCTAGTGTAATCTAGGATACCCCATCATACAAGTGAGAATGGTCTCATCAAATAATAAATAGGACAAACCATTTCCCATGTATAATGTCCAAGGACCATAAGAAGAATAAAATTTTCTTATTCTATCACCTTTTATTATAAATAAATTTAAAAAAACTCCTCAAGGAATATGAAAATCAGTTTTGAATATCAAATTACCCATTTTTAACAAACCATTTTCTATATTAAAACATGTTTTTATTCAAAAATAATATTCAATAACAAAATAAAAAAAGTAGATGATAATTATTCATTAAATAAAATATTATATCATTCAATGTAATATAGAAATAATATAATGGTAATGACATTAAAATTTTTTTGTCACCATATTGAAATTCCTTTTTCATTTTTCAAAATGCTCTATATGTATCGTATAAAAAAATCCTTATAGAAAACCATTGAATAAAATAAAAATAGGCATAAAAGAGTAATTATAAAATATTTAATATCTACATAAAAAATTAAGAAAATCATTTTAAATGTAATGAATTTTCTATTTTATAAATTTAGTGTGTTACGATCATGAAAACCGTTGGTAATATATATACAATAGTAACATTTACATTTCAAAACAAACATTATGATATGTTGATAAGTAATATTATATGTTTATATGATGTTAATAATATATTATAAACCATAATAGTTCTCAAAATGTACTTATATATACCAAAACTGTTTTTAGGTGATTAAAATAGAGTGACATCACTTCATTAAGGTAGTAATACACAAATACTTGAATAAGATTATAAAATTGTATGCGGGAGAAAGGTAAGAAATAAGAAGAAATATTATATTTTCATAATGATTAATATTTTATTAATATCACAATAATTAAATTTATATCACATATATTTATTATATTTATAATCATTTATATCCAATTAATGCATTAGAGAAAAAATAATAACACTAATCTGTGAGGAGGTAGTCCATCGTATACGTGTGCACCACTATTGTATCCCATAGAAAATATAAAGTAAAAAAGATATATATAAAATTATGGCTCAGAAGGAATAATACTATTATAAATTTCATATAAAATATATATATACATCATCATACCTAACAATGAGATGTGTTAATGGAAAAATTAATGTCATCAGTTTTTGAGAAGGTAGTTGGCCAAAAATGGGAATGATGATTTCATAACCAAATATATGGAAGAAAAGATGGATATAGGAGATTACCATGTTATTAAGATATCCTATTATGTGTATAATGTTATGGTAATTGTATTATAATGTTTTAATAAGAATTAATGTAGTTGGATGAAATATAAACAAAACAAAAAAACTTTTTGATGAACGTTACCGCTTTTTTAGGTATCTCCCTTAGTTGTTTCACTAAAACCCTTACATTGTTGAGTTATTTTAGAAATATGGTTTCTATGAGTATAGGAAAGATGTGTAAAAGTTATATTTAAACATATTGGTTGAATTAAATGGTTTTGAGGGTGTGGATAGTGAAGGAGAGGGGGTGAAATTTCATATGTGGAGAAGATGACACACAAGGTATTTTTGAAACGAATTCAGCAATACCACATTTTGAGTATGTCAAAAGGTAAAATAATGAATAATTATAGATCCTTAGTTAATTCATGGTATAAATATTTCTATAAAATAGTTTTTATTAACGTTTATAGGTCATTATAACCCTTATCTTTTTAATTGTATCCCCTGGTAAATCCATTTTAACCATACCCATGATTATTAATTTTCAATACATTCACTATTAATTTTGGAAAAAATATATTTTACCCATAATAGATAATATAAATTCTAATTATTCCAAATTTTCATTTTAATTTTCTCAATTCTATTCACATAAGGTGAAAATTATTTATTTTAAAATTAATCCTAGAAACAAGAAAAGAAAGTGCATTTTTAAGGAGAAGAAGTTTGAAAGATTATAGTGTATGTCTCTCAAAATTCAACATGAAATTGAATCCAATGAATTATATTGAGTTATCAGTTTAATAATTGAACTTTTTTTACTTTAAAACCAATTTAAAATATAATTTTAAATTGTAAATAAATTAAATTAAAATGATGTTTGAAATTAAATATCATAATTTTCACTATTCATTAAAAATGAATGATTTCTGAAAAATACAATAAAAATCATCCTAATCTAATTTTGAAATGGTGATAGATTTTTTTTACCATATTAATTTTATAATATTTATAAATTAACCATTAAAATAAAACCATATGAGAATAATTTTTTAATTAAAACTATTTACATTTTGATTTAATAAAATTACATAACATTTCTATTGTGAATATAAATGTATTAATAAAAAATATATTGATTTATTATATCTTTAAATGGGATTTTATATTATTCTTATAATATTTATAAGAATTTATTCATTTTTTAAATGAAAACTTGATCTCATATATCTATTTATTTTTTCATGAAAACATTATAATTTCATAATACATTCCAGGAAAATTATCATATACAATGACAAAGTAAAAATAATAATCATATTAGATTCTTCAGAAGCATGAATATAATTCTTTGAATGAATGATCCTTTTAAAATAATAAAATAGTTCATATGGATTACTTAAAAACATTAGATCAATTTCATAGATTTGAAAATGATAATATTACTGTTATAACCCCATGGATAAATATCACATAACTATAATATAACATTATCCTTACAATCACCGTTTTTAAAAAAAATTACAACAAAATATCCAAACTAGATAATTGTAATATCTATTAGGCATAACCTCTAACTAGTAAACTTCTTCACATTACCTAATGAATTTCAGAGCTATATCTATATCACCCATCAGTAGGGAAATGTCAAGAAAACACGCCATTCATATTAAATTCATAATACAATTTCATGAATAAAACAAATATATCTTTAAATATAATAATAAATCCTATTATAATTGGAATTCCTTCTCTTAAGAAATTATTCTTTCAGTTATCTCATAAAGAAGAGAAAATGTTTTATTTACAAAGAATAACATTTTAAAAATAAAAATTACAAGAATATTATGGTAAATCTATTATTTGAAAATATATATTGAATATTTGTTATTAAAATTTATAAATTGAAATGTATATGATGGTATTAATGGTTGGTCCGTCTATATATGTTGAAATAAAAAAGAATTTGTAATTTCGTAAAAAACAATAGAATTAACCCATATAGTAATTGTTTCAAATATTTCTTTTAACCATTAATAATGAATTAAATAATTTTTTAATGTGTAATTTAAAAATATATTATTTATTACTAATAAAATATGTGTAAAGTTTATATAAATATGAATATTTTGGAACATGAGTTTAAAGAGACACATTAAATCACATTTTTAATGAAATATCCCTTACATTAATTTTAATATATCATCTTACATTCCCAAAATCATGAATATTGTAATTATATTTATTTCAAACCTTCATAGTAACGTTTTTCATGTTCATTTAGTTAATATAATTAATTTTATTTCATTTATTATCATTTTTTATTTAGTTTCTAAAATTGTTTGGTTCATGTTGGATGCTTTGGGGTCATTTGGTTTATAACCTCAAACCACATAAGTATGTTGATCATGATTAAATGGTTCGTGTTTAAATTTCCACCATAATATGAGTAATATTGTGTTTATCATATATATTCATTATATATTTTTTCGACTAATTGTGTATAGTGGTTATGATAACTATATTACAATATGTTTTGTAGATAGTACTATGTACTTATGAATGAAAAACATTTTCTTTTTCAGAGTGAGTGAAAAAATAGGTACTAATTTACTTTAACAGAAACAAAAATAAGTTATATAAACAATATTAATAAATTATTTGTATCCTTGGTACCATCCATATAAGGTAAAAATAAAAATTGAATCATATCTCTTCGTGGGGGTGGTATTTCACAAGCACGGATGAGAGACATTATGAATTTTTAGTAGATAGAAGGAATAATAATTAATGTTTTATATTATTTATAAATATAAATAATAATTTCATACATAAAATTTACCTTCATTTTTTAGTCATTATAACCATCAATATGATTTGCTGACAAAACATAAAACACATCGCTTTATGGACTTTATAGTCCACAAGTATGCACTAGAAATGTTTCTATTTCCTATAAGATGTAATAAAATATCTGAAAAATTTGTACCATAATAAAAATCAATTTTTTGTATATATAATACACTGATGTTATTATTTATTCAAGTATGAAGAAAATTTGAATAAGTAAAAAAGGAAAATAATGTTGAAATTGGTCGGTTATACACCATCTTCTCAGATATCTCCCTTTGGATTACATTTTATAACTTCTAAAAGTTGTCTTTTTAGAATTCCAGTACCTCTAGGACATGGGGGGATTTCAACAGAATTTTGGGCATCTATTTTATGAGCAAGAGATCTTAAATTATTTGAGTATAGGAGGAGAGGAGGATCCCTCTTCTAAGTGAGAGGAGTGACACACATGTAATTTTTCAAAAAAAATCAACATTATAATTACATAATCAAGTAAAATATATTCCAAATAATTTTTTTGAAATAAGATGATAATGTTTGAAATAAAATAATCCAATAATATTTAGGATTTTTTTGTCCCTGTCACAAAGTTTTTACCTTTGTTAACCCAATTTTCACCTTATAATGGGGATAATTTTTAACCATAGTAACTATTCATAATGCAAAAAATATAAAATTGAATTAATTAATAAATTTGTACCTCATGATTGAAAATATAGAATTCATTTTTTATGATTCAATATTTATAAGTGAAAAGATATTACATTAAATATAAATGCACAAAACAAAATAAGAAACCGATTTTGGAAGATGTCATTTATAGCCTAAAACCCAACATAAAAAAATATAATGTCAAATATTATATTTTTATTTAGATAGTAATAAACAAATTGGCTAATATGTCACATTTTAACCTAATAAAAAGCATAATAAGACTTATAAATTAATCAATTTCACAAAAATAAATTAATATTTTTCAAAAATCACCATTTTTCACAGTTCAATAAAAAATGAATTTTTTCATAAATATCAAAAAATATAATCCTAATATTTATTTTATATTTTTATTTAAAAACAAATTTCTTTTTATTAAATAATATTAATAAAATTAATATAATTTTCTTCAATATAAAAAAAGCATTCATCAAAAACAATTTTTTGAAATTAACATATTCATTTTCTAACTTAAAACACTTATAAAATTTAATATAATACTATAATGAATATACATCCATTATGTCAATAAATATAAATCATAATATAGTTCTATTTTTATGATTACCTGGGCTTTCACGTATAAGGTCCTCAAATCAACCACCACTATAAATAATAGTGACACCATTTTATAATGGAAGGGAAAATACTAGTGAATTAATCAATTTTATTTTTTATTCCAGAAAACATTTATGACACTCTGTTGTCTAAATAAATTTAATTCTCATTTTATTTATCTACATTAAATTATTAGAAACCTACAATCTGTTTTCAAAACCCTATTTGTAATCACTTATTAGTTATAAAAATTTCAAATATTTATGAAGTTAAGAGGCCGTGAACATTTTTCAACCAATTTAGTCATAACAAGATCAACAATTACGACATATTTTATAAATATATATCCAATGAATTAAATTTTTTGTTACCAAAATTCAAATTTTCTGTAATTTTATTACAACATCTTTTTATTTTTATTTGGAAGATAAATCCATTAATTTTTCTCATGATCCAGGTAGGTTTTGTAATATACCCGAGTATCATAAATAAATACCACCCAAAATCTATCAAAATACTTATATAAATTACTATTCATAAGACCCATTAGTATTTTCATTTCATATATCATCATGAAATGTATACCCATAGTCTTATAACTTCCATACATATTTCTGATCACAATCCATGGAATATATTCTTCAATTATGTTAATCTAATTATATTCAGACCATATATCTATATTCAAAAAATACAACACTCACTAGAGATCATCCAAAAAGTAATCAATATGATGAAAATGGATGTTATCCTTAATATTAATGTTAATGAGTTCACTATACTCATTGAAAAGTCTCCCAGACACATCTATTATTTAACAAAACATGATATTCCTATGGTGTACTTATAGGATGTGTGAATACAATATCATAAAACTATAAAAACAAATTATTCAACCATAGTATCTATATTTTGGACCCATTTGATAAGCGGTTACCAAATTTTTCAAAGATATATAACTAAATAAACAATAAAATTAAACACCACAAAGAGAACTATATGATTGAATTAATAAATATATAAATTCATATATCACATTACCGTGGAAAAAAATGTATAATCATATACTTAATTCTAATTGTATGAGCTAGATTTGTTTCTCTTCCTTCTTCGATCAATTTCTCGACTTCTTAATATCACATCACAGATATGAACTAATGCTTATATATGTTTTCAAACCCATTATTAAAATTTATTATAACCATATTAACTATACCATATCTATTAAAATTATAAAATGAATTCAAATCCATTCCCAAAATAATTTCAAACTCTTTATAGGAAAGAGAACATGATTTACAAGAAATCTGATTCCACAATTAATAATTGGATGATTCCTATAAATTTTTATTTCTCTAATACTTACCCCAATATATTTTATTAAGATATATATCTCCACTAACTGAGGATATATTTCCATGTTACATATAATATTTTGGTGGCCGTAATAACTCCAGTGGATCATCCAACACATGATCCCCCCATCCTGATTCATGGATAATTTGGTAGAGGTTCCCTCTTATTCCAATTATTTACAAACACAAATCTAGAAACATGATCCTCCCCTACCCTGTAACTGATATAAGTCCTTCTCAAATCTACCATATATACTCTCTTATTTCTAGTGGTTCACATATCCTATTCTTGGGTTCTCTTTGTAAATGGAGCCCCATTTTTATTCCTCTTAGTTGTGCCATTTATGGATTCCTCTATGCACCTAAAATGGATGATGGTGGCCTGATCAGGGTCGATAAACCTTAAATAAACCTATTTCATATCTTCATCATATCTTGGGGGATTATGAGACATGGAAGGGTATCTAGGATTAATAATAATGCCTTTTCCATATTGCTAGAATCTTGTTAATACATTCTTAAACCCTAGGCTAGGATCCCCAGTCCATTTAGCTGATAGAGGTTATATCTATCTCGCTGGTCTATGGAGGTGCACCAAGGCTGGGAGTCTCCCAAATCGGGGGTGTGGATTAGACTCCCAATAAATTGTCTCCCATTCCAAAACCATTATTTTCTAGAGTAGATAGATGACTTACATGGATAGTTCTTCTGCGCAAATGATTTCATCCAATGGGTTTTGGATTACTCTACTGTGTGGATCTATTTCACCATGGATTTGATTGTACCTACACCGTTGTAGCTTCTACTATGGGTTGAAGGATATGATGATTGGGTAAAACTGGTTCCTTATTCATCATTACCTCAGAATTGTTCCTCTTTTCATATCCACAGTCACTCACTATCATTCCGCCGCCAATTCTTCAAATATTCATACTAGTTTTTTAATTCTTATATAAATAAATTTATGGATCTTATCAAGGATTCTACTCGTCTGTCAGTCAGAATGTCCCAATCTCCTAGAGATATATGATATGGCTCCAAAAATCAACATATTACTCACCCTTATTTTAGAGAACCTAATCTTAACATACATGGACATTACATTACTTTTGCGGAATACTTAGTACATAACAAAAACACACACACAAGGACCGTAATAGTTTAGTGTCTTTGGAAACTCGGAATATAATCTTCTAATCATGGTGAAAGATCATCAACATCTCCCATAAATATCTTCCTTTTTTACCTAAAAACTTTTTCTATATCCTGTGGAAATGAAAACATAAAAGGGTGATCTAAAATGCTCAGTAAGTGTAAACAAAATAAATATAAATCACATCATATACATAAGAACATAACTTTTGGAAATCTTAACCTGCAAAAGAGATCATAATATCATAACATGGGATAAATCATAGTTGTAAAATGTAATCCCAATAATCATAACATAAAACATGAAACTTTGTGGCATACACACATAATCATAGAGAATCATTTCTTATTAGTCAAGACTCATTGCCAAGACTATCTTAGTGGACAAAGTCCATTTCTGAACGAGTTCACTCTTCGTTTCAGTCATGTTTCACTGAACCGGTTTAACCTACCGTTCTAGTAATGTCTATCTCATGAGATATAAAATCTTTACCCAATGCATTGAAGGGAGATATAGGTCCCACCCATCTCATAATTATACCATTCTTATGTGTTCCACAAAATCAGAAAACCATACATCATAGCATAACCCATGTAATAAAAATGGGAATCTTAAACATCGTGACGTCATAAAAAAATTTATATAAGATAAAGGAATTCATAATTATATAATTACATCAAAAAATAAACAAATCAATTTAAAAATAGCGATAATAACAGAACCCTTTATTATCTTAGATGGAAAATAATTTTGATAAAACACTTGAACTCCATTCTTGATGAAAATATCCTTTCTGCTTCAAAAAAACTTTTCCTTTCGTAACATGTTGTACATTTATAAACTAAAAGAAGTTGATTAAAAATAAACATGAAAAATTGTAATGGAAGATTCTTGAAAATAATGTTTTAAAAATCCATTCATGCCGTATAAGTTAAAAAAACATTCTTCGTACTTTTTTCGGAAAAGTCAAAAAGTACCTCGTACAAAAAACGACAAAAGATTCCTTTCATATCCTTTACTAAAAACTCACCGAAGGGTAAAATTGGATTTAAACTATTTCAGGTGGATGGAAATAATATTACTTGTTGAGGAAACATGGATGTGGATGATAAAATACACCCCAGTAAATGCCAAAGTATAAACAATCTCGGATAAAAATGAGATTGTGATATTTTCCCTTACCTTAGGGCTGATTTGCTTCCTAAGTGTCTGAACCTCCTGTATAATAATTTACATAATGTCATTGACTTATTCCCGAATCATACTTATTGTTATGATATCATATATGGTTCACTTATGACTTTATTTTACACGTTCTTTTGTAAATTCCATGTTAAAGAGATTTTTGGGTAAAAACGTTTCATTTGTCGCCCGTGTTTTGGCTTGTAATTATTAATATGATTACCTAGATCATGATTAATTAATTCCAGAATATAAAACATGATTTATATAATATATATTCAGAATATAAATATATATAATAGATCAGTAAATGGAAAGAAATACACCGTTCATGGAGACGGTAGGCCGTACGTACGCATGAACGTTGTTTTCATTTCTTTATTGAGTTGAATGGAATTAAGTAGATGACATACATATATATACACATAAATACAGTATCATTATTATGTCATATATTTCATGATTACTTATTATATATACTTTATAATCATTCATGAATGGTTAACGTGGAGAATGAATCTCATCGCGTCGTGGAGACGGTAGTCCGTACGTACGCATGAGCGATGTTATCGTTTTCATGATCGTGGAATTGTATTGGAGTGTATGTATACTATATAATAATCAATATAAATTTAAAATAATCATTTATAGTTATTATTTACACCATTATACGCATCCATGTAAGGCGGTGGTGGAAAATAGATTACAACACGGCGGGGAGATGGTATTCCGTACGTACGCACGCGCGGTGATTTCGTTTTCCGTAGGATGGATAGATGGTGAAATAGGGTTGTTTAAAACTTATAATAACATATCAATATATGAGTGATACTGATGTTATTACTTCATAATGAAACAACCTAACAAGAATAAGTGGAAGAAGAAATAAAGTTGAAAGAATCGGTAACGGACATTACCTCTTCTTTGAAGCGCCTCTTTGAGATCTCCTTTTAGGGAACTAAAATTGGTCTTTGAGGAAGCCCATAAACTCTAGGATGTTTCTATGGAAGTGGAGAATGGAATTTTGAAGGATTTGTCCGAGATTTAAGGCTCAATGTGGTGTGAGGAAGAGAGGGAGGAGGTGCCCTTTTATAAGGGAGGAGAGGGTCTCCTTTGGAAAAACTAAAAATATTATTTTATTATAAAAACAAATTCGGTTTTAAATAGCTCCAAATTGATTTATTTAGAATCTAAGGAGGGGATGGGTCGAAATCGTCTCATCCAATATAATTTATACAAGTTTAGGTTCCTATTTTAACCTTATCATTTAGATTTAAGATTAAGTAAAATAATTTTACTTTTACTGTGTCTTCTTGTGTTCTTATACTATAAGGTTAATAAACTTACTATAAGCAGCCAAACGAACCCCAAGTTGTTTATTATTAATCTATATAACCTTATCTAAGTCATTTTGCCTAACCTTATATTTTAGGATTAAAATAACAATTACTAATATAATATTTTTTTAAAAACTATTTTTTATCAACTTTGAAACTATTTAGTAATTGTTTTTTTGTGAAAATTATAACAGAATGATTAGTTCGAAAAAAGTTAGTTACATAAATACTAACATGTCATATTAACCTATAAAATTATTGTAATTAATAAAAAGTCTAAAATTATATTTATTTTGGTATTTATAATATCAATTATTCTAATTTTTCACTATTATGATAATTACTGCATCATCATTGTGTCATAAATAAATTTATTTATTTAATTTCTAAAAATTATAAATAAAATATAATTATGTAGGAATTCTCATTATATTTCTAATTAATATTTACAATCGAATTTATCTTATGTATAACCCTATATTAAAAATGTTGTAGTAAATAAAATTTGATTTTAACTCTTTTAACTCTTCTTTGAATTAAATAATAATAAATGTCCTAATCTAATCCAAGTAGGTCTAAATGGTCATATTTTATTCCTAAGGTTGTTTTTGGTCGAATTACACTTATCCAATAGAATTAGGACATGTTTTAGGGTAATAATAATATCATTTTTACCCTTAATTACCCTATTTACTTTTAACCGTGGTTAAAAAAAAGTAAAAGTTACTATTCACCAAAAATTATTTTCATCTCATTGAACCAAATTTTACTTACTGACATCAACAGTGTCTCTCAGATTTTTGAAATTCCACTCACAGAAGTGGTAAAATTATGTTTTATGAAAAATTCGGTTTTTTTAACTACCACTTAGTGGTTTCACTATTCATCAAAAAATGAAAGTTTCCAGAAAAATACCAAAAATTAGGCCTAAGCTATATTTGATATTATGAATTCAAAAATGATGTCTATTTTATCAAATTCAAAACATATCAGTTTCATTAATTATTTTAAAAATTAATTCTCGTCGTCAAAACAAATAACGTGTTCTTAAGAGATAATAACTATCAAAAGATTGACATTTGTTTATGTCTGGTTTAAATGTGAAATTACATCCAATGACCAAAATTTCATTAAATTGTAAAAATATATTATAAATATACTTTAAAACCAATCAAATGAATAATTTATCACTATTAATTTTTTCGATTAAAAATGTTGTTTTTAATTAAAATTTAGTAATTTTCACTAATCATCAGAAAATGAAAGTTATCCGAAAAGTACAAAAATTTCACCCTAAGCTATTTCAATATTTCGAATCCAAAAATGAAGACCATTTTGAAAAATAAAGTTTACAAAATTTCAAAAAGTGGTTATTACTATTCATAACCGCTTGTTTTAAAAAAAATTTAATAGCATATCATTGTTTAGCGAGACTCGGTATTGCGTACAACACACGGTAACGCGGAAGGTTGCACTTGCGTGTAATACAAGGCAAGTCAAGGATGCGTGTTGTGCAAGATTATTTTGGTGTAGTGTACAACACAAGACATTAATGAAATTAAATAGAATATTTTTCATAAAATCTCGGGGTGTTATATTCTACCCCCCATAAAATGAATTTCACCCTCGAAATTTTTCGGGGTTATAAATGGTTTACTACTCGAATGTTTGTTTAATAGAAACCCACATCGTAAAAAAGGAATACCCAAACTTGGATTTAAAAACTAAAGTATGAAATGTAACGGTTACCCAAATTAACTCATCACTGGGTTTCCATGTAGGAGAACATAGGTGAAAATATGGATATGGAATAAAAATCTAACCATCAAGTTCTGATGGAGAGTGGTAGAGAACATGTCTATGAAATAGCCAACAATCAAAAAGACATAGATTTGCAATGATCTAAGGTACCATATGATTCATCAGATATAAGGGCACTGGGACAGCATTTTTGGTTTTCAAGATCATTTCCCTAAAGTTGGTGAATTAAAATAAATACTTACATGATTTTGGTACAATTTCACTATTGTTGGTGCCTTGAACAATTTCCACTTCATCTCTTAAAGAAATGAATTTGAATTTGTTATTCATGAAGTGTTAATAGATCATGTGATAGAATGATGGGTCATTCCATCTGTTTCAAACAAAAGGTTAGAAAAAGTTATCAAATATACATAAGTCCATCTATGGTGAGGTTAATCGTATATGATTCCAAAAATGAACTTTTACTTCATATATCATACCAAGTAATAAAATAAAACTGGTTTCTACTAACCATGGACTTCCTGTAGGCCAGTGGTTGGCGATAAAAGCCAGTCGTACTTCGGTTGGGGGTTCGATTCCCACAGCCTTGTCCGACACGATGGGTTGTCGCCCGTCCTGCTGGTTGTCCTTTTTCTAAAGCTATATTACTATAACATCCCATAAATAATATCGAAAAAATGGTCTACCCTAACTTATGTCCAACATAATCCATTCCAATATTTTGGCTTATCTAAAATACTTTTGTCCAAACTCATAGTATAAAGAAAATGACTACTTGAAATGTCACATAACAATCACGTGAATGCCATAATTTATCCCCCATATATCATAAGATATATCTTGTTGGTCAAATTACAAACATGTGAATACCTTAGTCATGTATTCTCTTGAATAATGAATACCCATTAATTGAACCATAGTGAAAACATGAATGCAGTCAAAAGTTAACACTTTCCACATACCAAAATCCAAAAATTCTATATACTCAAACCATGATATAACCTTCTCCTTATAATAGTCATGAGCTCATGAATACGGTCAAACATTTCATTTTCTCGTTTTCCTTTCATTATGCGCATATCATCATTTTTTCCAAAAATATCTCAATCACATTATATGGTTACCGGTACCATTGAAAACCACAATAGACCAATACATAAATATTGAAATATTCCACAATACTATATACAACATTATTTTGGAATCCCATTATATAAACACTTAATCATTCCACCACATCATTGTCATATTCAACATCGCCAATAGTTATCGCATGTGACTTCCCTTTGTCCTTTGCCTTTTGTGGTTGCTCATGTTTATCATAACTAACCCTTGGATTAGGGAATTTATTAGAATAATGCCCCATTTCCTTACACTTGAAACATTGAAGTGTTGGTGGTGCGTTCTCTGTAGTCTTTTGTTTATTCACATCATTAAAAACCCTTTTTCCATTACTTCGACACTTAGCTGCTCGATGACCTTCTTTTCCACACTTAAAACACTTTCTAGTCCCTTTAAGAAAATATCCACCATGCTTCTTTCCACATTTTGAGCATAAGGAATCATTCATCTTCTTTTCACCATTATTCTGAGATTTCTCCTTGAACTCCATCTTTTGTTTCTAGTCAAAACTATGAGATGGATAAGTAACACCAACTTACATTTCTACCTTGATAGCACAACACACAATTTCTTCATAGCTACTGAAGTATCTTATAGCTAATGCCCTTCTAAGATTTGGTTTTAATCCATTGAAGAATCTATCAACTTTACTTTCATGTTGGATGATGAATCCAGATACATACCTTGCAAGACTTGTAAAATTCGCTTCGTATATACCAACAGATTAATCATCCTTTTGCTTTAGTTCAAGAAACTCCTTCTCCATCTTTTTTCGAAGAATACGAGGGAAGTACTTATTAAAAAATAAGTTCTTGAACTCGTCCCATTCGATAGAATCAATTTTAGATCTTGGCCTAGTATTCTTGATATGATTCCACCATTGATCAACATCACCTTCCAAACGATACACTGCTAAGATGACTTTATGATGTTCAAAACATTGAAAAACGGAAAATATATTTTTAGTAGTACTGATCCATTGTTCAGCAACAAGTGGATCAGAAGACCCACTTAAATAAGGTGGGCGTTGCCTCATGAAGGACTCAATAGAATATTATTCCCTTCTCTGCTCATTTGGAAGTCTAGAATGATTCATAGCTTCTGTAAGTATAGCAATAAGATTTTTCACTCCATCTCCCATAACATTTGTTTGTTAATGAGGACAATCATTGCATTATCCATTACATTGATCAACACGGTTCCTTCGGGTTCCAGCCATCGTCTAAAACCCAAAAATAATAGTGTGAGAGGTAAAAATCATAATAAAGGGGGAGTAACTTCAATATCTAACATCTTTGGTTTAATCTAATATCGTTACCATAGTTCAACAACTATATCCTATACGTATACATATCCTTAGGGACATCCCTAGACATACCTTAGAAATATCTCCAGGGATCTCACTAAAGTTCTCACATCCTAGTTTCCAAAGGTTGACTAAATCTTTCCTCGGATACCAACTGTAAAGACCCGAAACTTGACGTACATGGACATTACATTACATTTGCAGAATACTTAGTACATAACAAAACCACACACACAAGGACCGTAATAGTTTAGTGTCTTTGGAAACTTGGAATATAATCTCTTAATCGCGGTGAAAGATCTTCATCATCTCCCATAAATATCATTCTTTTTTTACCTAAAACCTTTCTTTATATCCGGGGGAAAATAAAACATAAAAGGGTGATCTCAAATGCTCAGTAAGGGTAAACAAAAGAAATATAAATCACATCATATACATAAGAACATAACTTTTGGAAATCTTAACCTGCAAAAGAGATCATAATATCATAACATGGGATAAATCATAGTAGTGAAATGTAATCCCAATAATCATAACATAAAACCTGAAACTTTTTTTCATACACACATAATCATATAGAATCATTTCTTATTAGTCAAGACTCATTGCCAAGACTATCTTAGTGGATGAAGTCCATTTCTGAACCGAGGTCACTCCTCGTTTCAGTCCTGTTTCACTGAACCAGTTTAATCTGCCGTTCTAGCCATGTATATCTCATGAGATATAAAATCTATACCCAATTCATTGGAGGGAGATATAGGTCCCACCCATCTTATAATGATACCATTCTTATGTGTTCCACAAAATCAAAAAAACCATACATCATAGCATAACCCATGTAATAAAAATGGGAATCTTAAACATCGTGACATCATAAAACAATTCATATAAGATAAAGGAATTCATAAAAATATAATTCCATCACAACATAATCAAATAAGTGTAATAATATGGATAAAAACAGAACCCTTTATTATCTTAGATGGAAAATAATTTTGATAAAACACTTGAACTCCATTCTTGAGGAAAATATCCTTTTTACTTCAAAAACACTTTTCTTTTCTTAACATGCCTTACAATTATAAACTAATAGAAGTTGAATAAAAATAAACATGAAAACTTGTAAAGGAAGTTTCTTGGAAATAATGTTTTAAAAATCCATTCATGCCGTATAAGTTAAAAAAACATTCTTCGTACTTTTGTCGGAAAAGTCAAAAAGTACCTCGTTCGAAAAACGACAAAGGATTCCTTTCATATACTTTACTAAAAACTCACCGAAGGGTAAAATTTGTTTTAAACAATTGTAGGTGTATGGAAATAATATTACATACTGAGAAAACATGGATGTGGATGATAAAATACACCCCAGTAAATGCCAAAATATGAACAATCTAGGATAAATATGAGATTGTGATATTTTCCCTTACCTTTGGTCCAATTTGCTTAGTAATTGTCCTAACCTCCTGTATAATGATTTAAATAATGTCATTGAGTTATTCCATAATCATACTCATTGTTATTATATCATATATGGTTCACTTATGACTTTATTTTACCCGTTCTTTTGTAAATTCCATGTTAAAGAGTGTTTTGGGTAAAATCGTTTCATTTGTCGTTCGTGTTTTGACTTGTAATTATTAATATGATTACTTAGATCATGATTACTTAATTCCAGAATATAAAACATGATTTATATAATATATATTCAGAATATATATATATATATTAGATCAGTAAATGGAACAAAATACACCGTTCATGGAGACGGTAGGTCGTACGTACGCATGAATGCTGTTTTCATTTCCTTATTGACTTGAATAGAATTAAGTACATGACATACATATATATACACATAAATACAGTATCATTATTATATCATATATTTCATGATTACTTATTATATATACATTATAATCATTCATGAATGGTTAACGTGGAGAATGAATCTCATCGCGTCGTGGAGATGGTAATCCGTACGTACGCACGAGCGATGATATCGTTCTCATGATCGTGGAATTGTATTGAAGTGTATGTATACTATATAAGAATAAATATAACTTTACAATAATCATATAAAGTTATTATGTACACCATTATACCCATCCAAGTAAGGTGGTGGTGGAAAATAGATTACACAACGGCGTGGAGACGGTATTCTGTACGTACGCATGCGCGGTGATTTCGTTTTCCGTAGGATGGATAGATGGTGAAATAGGGTTGTTTCATCCTTATAATAGCATATCAGTATATGATTGATACTTATGTCATTACTTCATTGTGAAACAACCAAAAAGAAGAAGTGGAAGAAGAAATAAAGTTGAAAGAATCGGTAACGAACATTACCTCTTCTTTGAAGTGCCTCTTTAAGATCTCCTTTTAGGGCACTAAAATTGGTATTTGAGGAAGACCAGAACCTCTAGAATCTTTCTATGGAAGTGTAGAATGGAATTTGTAAGGGCCTGGCCGATATTGAAGGCTCAAAGTGGTGTGAGGAAGAGAGGGAGGAGGTGCCCTTTTATAAGGGAGGAGAGGGGCTCCTTTGGAAAAACTAAAAATATTATTTTATTATAAAGACAAATTCGGTTTTAAATATCTCCAAATTGATTTATTTAGATGCTAAGGTGGGTAGGGGTCTAAATACTCTCATCCAATAGAATTTAGACAAGTTTAGGTTCATATTTTCACCATATCATATAGATTTAACATTAAGTAAAATAATTTTACTTTTTCCGTTTCTTCTTGTGTTCTTATACTATAAGGTTAATAAACTTACTATAAGTACCCAAACGAACCCCAAGTTGTTTATTATAAATATATATGACCTTATCTAAGTCCTTTTTCCGAACCTTATATTTTTAGAAATAAAATAACAATTACTAATATAATATTTTTTTTAAAAACTATTTTATGTCAATTTTGAAACTATTTAGTAATTGATTATTGTGAAAATCATAACAGAATTATTAGTTAGAAAAACGTTAATTAAATCAATACTAACATGTCATATTAACCTAGAAAATTAGTAGAATTCATAAAAAGTCTCAAATTATATTTATTTTGGTATTTATAATATCAATTATTCTAATTTTTCACTATTATGGTAATTAATGCATCATCATTGTGTCATAAATAAATTAATTTATTTATTGTCTAAAAATTATAAATAAAATATAATTATGTAGGAAATCTTATTAGATTTCTAATGAATATTTACAATCGAATTTGTCTTATATATAACCCTATATTAAAAATTTTGTATTAAATAAACATTGATTTTAACTCATTTAACTCTTCTTTGAATTAAATAATAATAAATGTCATAATCTAATCCAAGTGGGCCTAAATGGTCATATTTTATTCCTAAGGTTGTTTTTGGTCGAATTATACTTATCCAATAGAATTAGGACATGTGTTAGGGTAATAATAATATCATTTTTACACTTTATTACCCTATTTACTTATAACCGTGGTAAAAAAAAGTAAAAAGTTGTTATTCACCAAATATTATTTTCATCTCATTGAACCACATTTTACTTACGGACATCAACCGTGGCTCTTGGAGTTTTGAAATTCCATTCACAGAAGTGGTAAAATTAAGTTTCATGAAAAATTCGGTTTTTTTAACTACCACTTAGTGGTTCACTATTCATCAAAAAATGAATGTTTCCAGAAAAATACAAAAAATTAGGCCTAAGATATATTTGATATTATGAATTCCAAAATGATGTCTATTTTATCAAATTCAAAACATATCAGTTGCATTAATTATTTTAAAAATTAATTCCCGTCATCAAAACAAATAGCGTGTTCTTAAGAGATAATAACTATCAAAAGATTGACATTTGTTTATGTCTGGTTTAAATGTGAAATTAAATCAGATGACAAACATTTTATTAAATTGTAAAAATATATTATAAATATACTTTAAAACCACTCAAATTAATAATTTATCACTATTAATTATTTCAATTAAAAAGTTTGTTTTTAATTAAAATTTATTAATTTTCACTATTAATCGGAAAATGAAATTTATCCGAAAAGTACCAAAATTTCACCCTAAGCTAATTTCGATATTCCGAATCCAAAAATGAAGTCCATTTTGAAAAATAAAATTTAAAAAATTTAAAAAATTGGTTATTACTATTCATAACGGCTAGTTTTAATAATATTTTAATAGCATATCATTGTTTAGCGAAACTCGGTATTGCATACAACACACGCTATCGTGGAAGGTCGCGCTTGTGTGTAATGAAAGGCATGTCAAGGATGCCTGTTGTGCAAGCTTCTTTTGGTGTAGTGTACAACACAAGACATTAATGAAATTAAAAAGAATATTTTTCATAAAATCTTGGGGTGTTATACTTATCTTTATTTTTCCTTTATAAATGAACTAGTAGTGAATTATATTTTCTTAGGCATAGTCATCATCCCTTTATCCCTTCATCCTTTTGTCCTAATGGTATTCCACTCTCCTCATATTTTTGTCATCTATATTCTTTTTTCCCTTGGAAATTAATTTTCATACATCAGTTCATGTCCCTCATTATAATTTTATAGTTACCTGGGTCTATCAGCTCATCCCCAACATTTTTATTTCTGTCATACTTAATATTTTTTTACATGTTCTGGGATGTCTATGAAATAATGGGGTAGAGGTTGATATCTTAGACCTTGTGGATGGATCCCTTCTAGTTTCTGTAATGGTGGGGTGCTCCTTAATTTCTTTAATTATAAAATTCAACATATTATCACATGTGTAAGAGAGTGATATGCTCCCTCGTTTAGTTCAGGTGATCCCCCCAATAGTCTCTAACCCATTGAAGGAAGTGGAAGTATCTATAGACACCTTGTATTTTCCAATTATTGATGTATGTACTAGATCATGATCAAGGAAGTTATCTACATCATTATTCTCTCATGAAAAATGGCTTATTGAACATAGGGATATTTCTTGATAGATCGATATATCTCAAATCTCTTTAATCCTTTAGAACTCCTATATCCTAGGATCCTGGGTGATGAATGATCTTTTATCGCATGACCGGTCCAAATACATGGCATCTATTTTAGTGGTACTGGTACTAAAACAATTTGGATAAAAAATATCGGATATCACAAAAAATAATTTTCATAATGACTTTCATGAACAGGTAGACTAAGAATTATAAGATATCTATATTATAGAATTCTTCTTATTAATGTAAAAAATATGACTACTTTATATCAGTTTATCTTGGTTCAAATTGCGGATGGAAATGTTTTTTCTTCTTCATGTTTGTTTAAACAATGGTCAAGGAAATTTCGAGAGACCAGATACAGAGGGACCTCAAATCCATCAACAAAAATTCCACAGTATGGATGTTTGGAGGAAACATCCACACTGTCATGGACACCTCTATGAAGAAGAGTGGATGATTCATTTCTAGAAGGGTAAGATGGAATTCTCTTCATTCACAACTTGATAGTGTATCATGTACATGGGGTTATCTAGAAACAAGTTTACATGGTTTATCAATAGAAAAGGAAGTCATTGGTCATGGTTTAGGCTAGAAAAATGCTTATATAACCTTCAGGTTATCTATATGTTTCCTAATGCACAGTTCCCTCCCTTGGTTCGATCATTGTTGGACCATTCACCCTTTTATATTATCCTCAAGGAAGGTAAGGATGGTGTAAGTCATTTCACATTCTATAACCATTGTTCCCATCATTAAATCATTCTTCCATACTTCCATGAATATTAGGGAAAACCATTCTATGGAATCCTATAGGCCAAATTTCAAAGAATGATTTTGAGGTTGAAAACTAATCATGCCTCCTGGGAAAATAACCTCCCATAATATTACTAGTCTATGTAATATATTAAGATATATATTGATAGAATTTAAGTTATTCTTAGGGAATCGTTCGATAGAGAATCATTTATGTTCTTTATTCTCAAAGAGAATCTGATCATTGACCTACTACTTACGCATGAATTAAATCATCATGAATTTTCCATATCCACCATCCTATGGAATGTTGAGCATAAGACAAAATTCTTTCATGATTTCTTGAATAAAATACTCTCTAGGTGTATTCTTTATATTCGGATTTCTGATTATTTTTTTACCAATGTCATGGGGGTTATTTGTGGAATAGTTTTCTCACATTTTAATTCCATTCTCTATGAAACTAATCCCAAATGGATTATGGGTACCCCAATTGTAAGGTTGAGCTACTGAATTTTTTTCCATAGTGTGGTCACCTCTCAATAATATGATCTCCTCCCATTCACCCATGATGATAGAGAGGTGTGGTATATAATATGAACTCTGAATCATGAGAGATCATCAGGACTAGATGGCCTCACATGGTAATTTTATATGGCTTCATGGTATATCATTAATGGTTACCTGGTGGAATATATCAATGAAATTTTCTATGGTGGACCACTTACATGGGTTACCAATATCACCTCCATGGTATTAATTATCAAGGTGAAAGACCCATATCTAAATTGAAAATTTTTAACAATCAGTATGTGAAAATTCTACATAAAAATTCTTTTATCCAACATGAACAAAACCCCCCACTCCTAATCGAAAACTAGATTTCAGAGCAGCCACTCACCTTCATCAATGGTAGGACTCTTCATCAGGATATCTGTATTTCCCATAAAATTACTGCAATGATCAAAATGAATGTGATAGTTTTTAATATTAGTGAGAAATATTCATGGACATGGATTATGATAACATTTAATGGAATGTTATTTTTAGACTGATATGCTACATGGGATTTTCTTATTGAGCAATGGACTTATTCCATTACTTTTTTATCTCATCCTGGCTCAAAATTTTGATAATGGAGAGTTAATGTAGTTTTATAAAATTTGTGAGTGGTCTATGGAATTTGGACCGTATCTCCCTTAGAATCATCATAGTGTCTTATGATAAACATATGAGGTACATGGCCTCTGATATGGAGAGTGTAGTGATCAGACTATACCACTTTATACCCAACACCAGTGTGGTGTCCCACCTCTTCTTCACTAATGACATGGTATTATTTATTAATGGATTGAGGACATCAGTCAAAATAATTAAATTTTTATTAGAATATTATTTCACTTGTAGTGAAAAAAAGAATAAAAAATTGTAAAATATGTATGTTCTCCCATCATACATCCCCTATAGGTGAATTATCAAGATATAAAATGCATTGGGTATTAAAAACACAATTTTTCCATGGAATACATGAGATCTCCCTTGGCTCTGAGTAGGGCGTGATTTTTTCATTTTGACAACCTCCTCAATAGAATAACATACTGCATTAAAATTTGGAAAATATTATTCTTTTTCCTTGGTGTAAGGATCACCCTCTAAAAATTACTATTATCCTCCCATGCATATCTTAGTAGTACATGTGTTTCCCATTAAGAATATGAATAATATCAAAAAAAAAATCTATTTACTCAGGGATTCCCATGGGGAGGGGCATTAATACTTGGATTCCTGGGTTAAACATTCTTGAACAGTGGATCAATGGGTATCACTACTAGGATAATCAAAGACAAAATTTATAATCTATATGTGAAAATAGTATTGTACGTAATTGAAGGGTGGTCCCTCTAGAGAAGGTTCATCATATGTATTAATGGAATTGTCCAAGGATCTAGAAATGGAAACCCATATACCATATAGATATCTCTCTAATGACATATTATAGACATTAAAAATCTCTAATAGTGGATATTAGGTTA
Source organism: Viscum album (assembly GCA_963277665.1). NCBI lineage: Eukaryota > Viridiplantae > Streptophyta > Magnoliopsida > Santalales > Viscaceae > Viscum > Viscum album. The sequence continues at coordinate 34,725,804 of OY728156.1, forward strand.
TAGTGACATAAGTCTTTGGGACTGCAATAGGGTATGATTGGTTATTTACGTTGCAAGTTTCCCAGTACCATACTTGTCATCCAATCAATCTAGTTTCCTACAAAAATTCATTAAAGATATATTATTCCTATCCAAGAAAGTGGATTTTTATAATATCATGATGAAGGATGTTCCAGATAAGTGTGTCTTCATGGGTAACTCACTTGGCACTTTTTCAGCAAAGTCTTAATGTGGGAAGATGAGTTCTTCTCAAAATAGTGAATAGTGGGGTAAAACTATGGGGTTTAAATACATCACGTCTGTGTTTAACTTCATCGTTTAGAGAATAAAAAATCTCATGCTCCTTAATATTGTGGATATCCAAGCCAAGTGTGTTATCCTGGCCTCTGGATGCTATTTTTGATCCTATCACAAAAGAGAATCAACCGTGTGTAACTTCTATCACAGTGAATGGGTGTCTCAAGTGTGGGGAGCCCTAAGTGATTTTTCTGAAGTTTCGTATGTGGTTGGGTCTTCCAAGGTGTTCATATAGTGGTATTTTTATGGTACTAGTAGTAACCAAATTGATGCTAAGGATTGTTCAATCTTAGTAGCAGTGGGGTGTTGTAGTATTAAGGAAATAACGAACCTATCCCATTATAATGTCCCTCCCATATTATAAAGGGACTTGGTGAATATAATTAAATTCATAGTTAAGCACCTTGTCTAGAATCTCATCAGTGGAGAGGATGTGGAATATCTCAAATGATACATAGCATATAGCTGGTCATCTATATGATATTACCCTCCACAGTACAGTGACTAGGTGGTTTTTCCCTCCCTCATATGAGACTGAAACATAATATTGATAGTCTATGAGAACAAGGTAGTATGAAGGGTGACTGTATTGGGTGATATTTGGCCGAAGTAGTGGTGTTTTCCAATAGTTAATTTTTTGGGTGTTGTGATTTTCTCAATGCTAAAGGTAAATCCATGATTCGGGTCATGGGACGTATCACGAAAAATCTTATATCATTATCTTCTCTTGAAATGGAATCAATTATACTCTATAACACCCTAAAATTCTATACTCCAACACCCTGGTGCATCATTTATTTGATTCATAAATTTTTCTACATCCTCTATGAGGGCACTGAGATCCCCTAGTCTTTCCATCAAGGTAATCAAGTGGCTGATATTTTTGTCATCATAGTCTTCACAAGAAAACCCCCCATAAAATATTTTTGTACTGTCTCTTTTCCCCCCACTGGTGTGAGCATCATTTTCGGAGACACACATGGCCTCCTCTATTTCAGGTGACCAAGACTGTACCATTCTGTATCATTTTCTTTAGTCAATAAAAAACATATATTTTTCATAATAATATGTCAATACAAAATCAAATAATACATTGGAATAGATCATGTAAATGAGTAATCCAAATTTCATATAATCATTAAATGTTCATGAATCAATAAGAATAGTTGAAAAAACCCATCCATACCATTCCTATTTTAGACATGATGATTCCAAAGTTTGTGTGACAAAATTACACCATGTGTTGTCATAATGATAGATTAAAATGAAAATAAAACATTTCAATATCAAATGACCATCTGATATCTTATTACTAGCCTAACAAGAACTAATTTCTATTTAGTTAATTTACAAATAGACAAAAATACAACAACCTTAACACATTACAGATTCTTATAAACAATCAATAAAATATTTAATACCACACGCTTGAGTTGTGGGGGATAACCTATAGGATTAATTGAATATTGTTTCTTTATTTCATTCCACTATGGACACTTATATTTATTGATTTAATGATATAATTTAGTATCAGCAACATCCATTTCAACATTAAAGATAAATTGAAAAACATCATTATAGCTTTTAAAATCATGTAGCTAAAACTATAATCATATAAATGGTTTCAATAATATATAAAAGCAATAAATTTTAAAGTCAAGGTATAGAATAAAAGTCAATTCATACATGGCCAATGTAGTGAAATTTACATCATATGTAGAAATATAATCATCATCTATTTCAATCAACACCAAAAAATTGATTTCAATTATATATCGATGTGAATTGGGATTTTTTTCTATAAATTTAACATTAAATATTTTCTTATCTATGATATAAATTCCGTTCTTCTTCTTATTAGTTTTACTTGAAGTCTATAATTGATTGGTTAATGATTTGAAACAATAATCTTCATGTTTTATCTTTTGATTCACTAAACAACCAAAAATTATTCAATATATTCTGTATTTAATTTACCCATTATTTAGTTAAAATGGGTATAATTCACCAAAAATAAACATTGGGTGTTACTTAATTAAATGATATATTATTGAAAGTTTTCCCTATAATTTATTTGAACTCTCTCTTTCTTATGTTTCTCCATAAATATCCTATGTAAAATTAGAGAACATTTCCACAAACCACTCAAATCCATATCTAACCATTTCATATTCTAGATTTAGAATGATATAGTTCCACTAAAACATTCTCGCATAACTCAACTTACTAAATCAATTGAAAAATATTATAAAATAGAAAACAATTTGATTAAGTAATATAACAACCCTTAAAGACAGTCATAAGATGATATATCTATAAGTTGACATTACTAAAATAAAAATTAAAAAATATCATATCCTATAATGTTATCTAGATGTTTTATTTGATTCCAACTATAATACCCTAGTCCTAAATACCTAGATATATCTCTAAAAACATATTTCTTCAATAATTGATTTGATACGAACGCAACAAATTCTATATAAACAGAACAAAATGATGCTTTTAACACCATTTTCTTTGAATATTATTATATTCCAATGAAAATTAATGTTTAGTTATTTACATAATTATGAATTTCAGGAAAACCTGAAAAGGATGATTCCTAATTAATAATGTTCAACACTATAGGAAAATATGGTCATGTCTTTAACTAAATTCATTTAGCACCATCAATATAATGTCAAAAATGATCTATATTGAAAATGTTAAAAAGAGTTTTATTTATCTTTTGCTAATAATGTCAATGATTGTTGAAATTTTCAACGAAAAATTATTTTAGTCTAAATAGAATTATTATTGAAATGAAGAAATGTTTATGGATATGGAATAGAATTATTTTTATAGAAAACAATAAAATCGATTTCATAATCCCTTAACTTGAGTCCAAACTCTCCATATCAGTGTTTTTATTTCCTGAATAACAAACACATCATAATTATTTAATTACTTCATAACATATATTATACTTATTAATTAATCAATATTACCTTTATATCATTTATTATGTTTCTTTGTTTAGTTATTAAATTAGTTAATTTCTCCTTAGGTGTTTAACGGTCAACTTTTTTGTTATCTTCAAATCAACTATGGTAGGATGAAAATGATAAACATGATTATAGATCAATTATAAATAGAATCGTATTAATATGACAAAAATTATTATTATATTTTATATATTCCTTAATAGACATCTATGTATGGTGTTCTAGAAGAATAAAATTAGTTGTTTCATGGACGCGGTTGTCAGATTATACCCATGAGCAAACTTTTGTTTTTACAAATGTGGGTTGGGGATGATATTATATCATATTTTATAATTATAAAATAGTTTTATTTCATATATACCATATATCCTCATTAAATCTATCAAAATAACCAATCATGTGAACCAGTGATGAGAAATGAAATAACTGACTTCATAAGGGCAGTAGTTTGTTCATATTCATGAGTAAAATTTTTAATTCACACTAGAAGAATGTTTTGGGAAAAATAGTTTTTAGATACAAATTATAAAATTCAAGTATAACAATGTTAACTATTAAGTAATATTTATATGTTTTTTTATGTTTTAATGAGGTATAAGTTGAACGAAACTTGAACAAAGTGGGCAAAAACATTTACTTGTTCCTTAGATTCCCCGCATTGTATTTAAAATTAATCCATATTATATTGGTATTTTAGTGATACCAGGACCTATAGAACATAGGAATGATATATTTGGTTTTATTTGGTATATTGTGGTCTAGCTATGGTTCTCGATATTTGGGGAGATGTAACCGAAGAAAAGATCCATTTATAATTTAGTGGAGTGGGACTCCTAAACAATTTATTAATTTTAAAAATATTTTTATGTCTCGTATATGGTAAACTGGAAATAATTCACATATTTCCAATAAAAGGATAATTTATGGTTGAAAACACTAATATAATAATATTTTGAGTTGTTTTAGTGATATTTGAAACATTATCTCTTGGTTAACCACCTTATTAAATCTTTTTAACCCATACTTTGGTGAAATATTTTACTATGTTAACAAATCATTATAAATTAATAATTAACAAACCTTATAATATAATATTAATATCTTGATATCAAATATTGGATCCATTTACTAGTATTCAATTTATTTATTTCATTAAAATTTATTTTAATATGAACACATCAAATCCAACCAAAAATAGTTTATATAAAAACTCATTTTAAGTATAAAAATGTATTTTCAACAAAATAATGTGAAGAATTTACTCCAATGAAATTTGTATATTCATAATTAAAATATTATATATATGTTACATGAAAAAATCCAAAAATCAATGTAAAATTTAAAAAACATACAGAATGAAAAGGAGCAATAATATTTATTTTATTACAATTAATTTTTTTAGGATTTGTAATTTCAATATTGGGATACTAAATGTAACATAATATTTTCGATTTTATATTTTACTCTATTAAAATTTATTTGGTCTAAAATATGTTTTGTAAACTATCATATCATTTTTAAATAATGATAAAGTTATAAAAGTGATTGTAATTTAAAAAATTGGTTTTATGATATTCATAAAAAAATTATAATTTTTGAAATGTTGCAAAACTAAACCATAATATAATTATGACATTATTATTTTCAAAAATATTTAAATTTAATAAAATTGAAAGTAAATTATTTTTAAATTAAACATTTTTGTAAAAACATGTAATGTATGGAAAAAATTGTTAGAATAATATTGTCACTTTTTTTATTGAAAAATAAAATAAAATAATTATATTAAATGTTTATAATTATCATCTAATTTTGAAATATATTTTTTGTTAAGATTATTTAGTGTATCAAATAATATATTTAAAATGGGTTCATTTTCAATGATTTTATATCTTAATCATGGGGTGGAATGCATAAACTCATACCTTGACTAAGATTTATTTATGTTCAAAATTAATTTAGTATTTTTCTTAAATTAGCACAACAAATTTTATTTTTTTCAATTTTTCTAAGTAATACATGATAGTATATTATTTTATAAATGGTAACCATATGATGTAGAGAAATTATTAAAATATGTTCATATTAATTCACTCAGTTCACTCTCAAATATATATGGGATATATATCACACACCTCCTCTTCTTATAGATATTATTTTAAAATCACTATACACATTGTATTTAAGGTTTCATACAAGTAAGTGGGACAACCCATGTAACGTCCCCTACCTAGAATATACTAAATCGATTCCCCGAGCCGAGTCATCACATGACCTCAAGCGTGCCTCCTCGTATGCCAGTGGTTGGTGACTAGCGGTGAGGGTCCAATGAGTAATGTGGGGAGACTAAACCCTCTTTATCGAAGTAATCCATAGATGAAAACAATATAAATAGTGGTAACAATATGAACAAGCAATAGCATGAATAACTAAAAGATTCCCCAAATGGCGTACAAACACAAATTAATTACAATAATGTCATGTCATACAAGTAGTGCAAAGTGAATGAATCCCAAAATTTAACATGTGGAAAAATATCCAACTGGTTTCTGAATCTATGTTCATATCCTTCTCCATGTACATTCTAAGACCAACTCACATCCTAGTGTAGGGCCTTTTCTTTTTACTTGACTTGCAGCCAAGGAATCTACTATGTTACCCAACAGTGGCCCGAGTAGGGTGTGTGTACAAAACTCAGTATGCCACAAACAGCAGTGTCTAATAAATATCTAATCTAATAGATAGTTCATGCATGTAAAAAATAAATGATAAGTAAAAATGGAACAGTTCAAGTCCCATTTTTTTAACAAATTACTTTTATATCTTGACTATTATTTATCCTACATCCATTTTTCAAACCATCATTACTACTTAATCCGCTCTTAACACGCTCTCTATTTGGGTTAGGAATATATATACATGGTTCTAACTCAATAAATCACTATAAATATGGGAAATAAATAAAGTATATATCTAATTAGGTATTCACATATCTCATAAACACATCATTATCACCTCTAAGCCTCAATCCGAGTGGAATGAAATCATTAGGGGAATAGAGCCTCCATCCCATTCCCTACCCCATGCAATTCGGGGTGGATTTCAGAGACTACGTCTAAATCAAACCGTTGGAATATAACCCCAAATAAATACCCCACTCTACCAAGTCATTTGAAATTTCTTATTTATCAATTGGCCACAACCATTCCATAATACAACCAAGCATAATCAATGTCATTTCTTTTTATAATTCATAATAGCAGCCTAAGAATTAATACTATTCCATAACCCATTAATACATTTACAATTTACAATTCGTGCCTATTTAGTAAAAATCTCATTTTCATGCCTTATAACATAATGTGTATTAAAAAACCCAATGATATTATCCAAATTCATCATTGACATATCATTAACCCATTTGTTCCATTTATCATTTCACAAGCATTTACACACTAATTCATATCAAGTAGAATTATCATAATTCACAACACAATCCCTTTATTAAACTCAATCATTTGGGAGTACCACCTAATTATCATGTATTATCCCAACCCACAATTATATCCATTCAATTATCACATCCCATTAACACAATACCCAATTCCCATTCCACTACCAAATTTCAAGTTTACCATTTGATATGCACAAATCCTCTTAGGCAAATCTAACCAAATTTCATTAAACAATCGACATAATCTCATTCATCCAAATTAACAATTTTCATGTCATTACAATCAAAACATTATCCCATTACCACCCTTGTAATATTTATCATTATTCCATTTAAAACATAATCAACCATTAACATAAGATCTACATCGGTTTCACAATATCACTCAGAAACACTTCATTTAACCCTACCATTTTCTAAGTCCAGAATAGTCGATGCACCCATGGGTGGCCTTTAAATGGTCATGCCATCCTCTACACATCCCATGGGGATTATGAGGGTTTCAATTGGTAACCAAGACACTCCTTTTTATCAACAATCTAATGAAACCTAGAATAAAAAAAGGGAAAACAAGAATACCAACTTCTATGCACAAATCCAAAATAAAACTATAGGATAATACTTGTAGACTACCTACCTTGAATCCCTTTATGAACGCTCTCTTAATCGTAACCTTGGATCTGGACTCAAACATACATTGAAGCCTCAACCTAATTAACACCTAAAAAATAGGTTTTTTGATATTCTAAATGATATGGGAGAATCTATATTTCCTAATCTAAAAAAGAGAAGTCATGAGTGGATTGGATATACCCAGATCATTGATCTACAACCAATGGTGTCTAAAATGTCCATCGATTGAAGGATAAATACAAATTGGAATCTTGGGTCATCCATGTTCATCACTAGGGTTGAGAGGGGATGAATAGACAAAATTACCAAGTTGGAGTTTAAAACCCTGAGTGGATTTTTTTTTTAATTTTCAAACTTTTCGTGGCCTTCACAGTATACCCACACCGTTTTCAAACCCATGCGCAATCCGTGCAATAGTTATAGCCAAAAAACACCCCTTTCACATGTTTCTATGGGACACCTACACAGTTTTCTTAACTATGAACTAACTGTTTGTAAGCCTCTATCAATGGTTGTGCGGTTACATGGGCTACCCTACATGGTTTTCCCTAACAAAGCACAAATAGTCAAACAAGCCTAAAAATTACTTTTTAATCATTATTCGTTTCCTGAACCCTTGGAAAAACCTCATAAATTAACATAAATAGGGGTAATCACTTATCTATAAAAAAGAATAGTCCCAAGCCAAAACATAAACAAGAAAATACATTAATAAAATCTGGGACCTTATAACCTCCCTACCTTATAACGGCTTGTCCTCGAGCCTCTCTTCTGAGCATCACCGAACATCCATAACAAGGGATCACGTAATTGGGCCTGCATATCCATCATGCTTCCCATGTTTCCTGTAGCACATCACTACGCGTCCAAACATGGAACAAGGGAACATAATTTCCCCCCGAGTCTTCCCACCTCAACCGACCACACAAATTTGAAAAACTCATCAAGGATGCATCCACGTAAACCATTCCCACCATGAGAACTTCATAGGGGAAACATAGGAGACACCACATAACTCACAACACATGGAAACGTAACACATAGAATCAAATCATCATGGAGGAACCAATTAGTACCACATCGGCCCAATACTCTATACAACTCAGGACCCAAATCAGTTGGTGAAATTTTCCTCCGTTTTTAAAACTCTAATACTGACCCAAACCTAATACCACCAGAAGGAAAACACACGATCCTTCCAACCATGTTTCAAAAATATTTCATTCCACTACAATACATCTAAATGAAACTCTATTCACATAGATACTTGACCAATTAAACCATACCAAAGATATATACCAAGGACAACTCACCCAAATGGTTACCAATTGAGTCCTTCCAACTCGAAATTATGATCATGCCATCTACCAACCATTTTTCAATTATGGTTCCTTCCATGATTTTTGATTACATGAAACCCCCACTTTCGACGAAGGACCACCATAACTCAACACAACCTTCCCATCTCCTAACATGTTCCAACTCACAGTGCCCAATAATACATAGTGCATTACCCAAAAATGGCTCTAGACTGCACTATCAAAACCATTCGGGTGGTAACTCCTACAGTATCTATCCAAATAATAAGATCCAAATTACATCACTCGGGTAAAACATCTTTTTAATGGTGCTTTCTGCTACTACATGAGCCTAGAGGTGGGTCACTCTCACCGCACCCATTCAAGTTTACCATCCCAGGTCGGACCACACTCGACAAGATTGTCCCAAAACAGCCACTTTTCACTAATGGTGTGCTACCACCTTCTCTCACCTTCCCAAGGTTCTTATCATCCTGAATCATTTCATTATCATACAACAAACCTGCTGAGGTCATTTCCAAAATTCTAGTAAAATTCCAGCATAATGGAATTACCACCCTCCAGAACATCATCGTGCCACCCCCATAGTATAACACAACATTACATGGCCAAGGATCACTAAACTTTCTAATGTTCCAAAATCACCCAAGGAAAAATTACCCTAGTCAAAATACAATATTCATTGGAGTTATAAGAACCCAACATCTCTATCGAAATCCTATTGTCATATCCAACCACACCATTTACCACTTCAATAAAGACAACACAACCATCACATGGGGCCACCCTAAGATTGAATCCTACAGTTGGCTCATCAACCACCACATCCATGTCACTCATTGCCTCTTTAAGGAACCTAACATGAAACTCATACTTTCATCATTAGCATCTTGATGCCACTATATCAACTCTATGTTCTCCTCTCCACACCTAGGAATAATGTATCACTCCCCACCTTAGGAGTGTAATATCCATTGCTCAATGTGTGGGATTCTAAAAAACACATTTTATACCCGATCATAAACCCACCCCCAATCATAGAAATAGACATCCAAAGATTTCCCAAAATAAGAAAATGAATTTCAACCATATTGAGTTAATAATATTTATTTATGAATTTTCGATTCTATTATGATTTTAAAATCACACAAACTCTATCTCAAGGAAAGGGTTATCTCCCCTTAGATTTATATTATTAGGGAAAGTTTTCCTTCCACAAGGAAATTCTTTACTTACATTTGTTTTCATTGTTAATTTTATAGTTTCTCTTATCGTAACTCATTTTATTTATAATGTAAAAAAATCAGTTTCATATCTAAAACCTCAGAATCATATTAATACATAGATATAAAGTATTCTATTTCCATATTCTGAATTCTATGAAATTCAGATTCCAAAATCTATGAAATTAAGATTACGAATTCTTAGAAATTTTGATTCCAAATTCTATGAAATTCATATTATGAAATTTTGGAAATTCTGATTCTGATTTCTATGAAATTCAGCATCTGAATTTTTTGAAAGTCATATTCCGAATTCTATGAAATTTAGATTCTGAATTATCTAGAATTCGGATTCCGAATTCACTGAAATTCATATTTTGAATTCTATTAAATTTGAACATCAAATTCCTTATAATTTGGACTCTGAATTCCTCATAATTCTGACTCGAAATTCCTCTAAATTATGAATCAGAATTCCTTAGAATTCAGACACTAAATTCCTCAGAATAAGAAAACAGATTCTTTAGAATTCGGATTCTGAATTCATTAAAATTTAGATTCTCAAATCTATATAATTCAGGTTCTGAATCCTTTGGAAAAATAGAATCCAATCATCCATGATTTATAATATCAAAGAGTTTATTTTCATAGACTTCAAACTTTATTTTTCCTTAGTCTCAAGAAAATTGGATTTCGTTGAGAAACTATATTTTATTTACCCCTCTTATATTTAAAAAATCATGTCGTACAATCTGTTTCTAAATAACTGTTTTTTGAATGAAACGTGTATAGGTCCCTCTGAGATTCAAGGAAAAATATGACCATTAGAGGAGGGGGCCGACCATGGTATAAATACCTATAAATAAGATCTCATTTGAATGATCTCAATAACAACTGAGATAATTTTTATCACTAGAGATTACATGATGCTGAAGTAATTTCTAGATAGAGATACTCTAATGCCTTGTGCATACTGAAAATCTTGTTCAGATTACTTTGTGTGACTCAAATTGATGCTATGTACAATCGATGAATTCCAGGGATAGGAAGGAGGAGGTTTCTAATACCTTAATGTTCAAGGACTTCTATGGATAAGAAGATAGAGGTTAAGACTACTTTAATGTTCGAGGTCTTGTGGGGATATCAAGATGGATTCTGATATTCCTATAGAGGGATTACCTTAGTGTGGGTAAGACATACTTTTTTGATAGTCTAAATCAAGCGACCTTTATCCAAGGTTGTTGGATACCCTTGTCATTGGGTTAAAATATTTCATACTTGTTACTCATTTTGTTTCGATTTTATATTCTTTTGTATTTTGATATAGGAAGAAAGTATAACCTTCTTATACATTCTTGTTCTTTTATGAACTCTCATTAAGTACAATTCAATACTCTTTAAGGTAAAATATTTCCCTAGTAAACATTTATTATGTTTCGCTTCTAGAACCATATTTCTAAAAAATAGCATGTTTTTAAAACAAGAAGAGGTATTCTCAGTTTACCATGTTTAACCTTGTAAAATATATTTTTCATTAAGGTTAAAAATGAATGTTTTTAGACATAAAATCCCCCCTATTTTAATTGAGCATCTCCATTCATATTTTCATCCTCAAATTGATACCAGATAGGTCTCTGAAATAATTATATTCACATATAATTTTTCATGCTCACATTTTCATTTGTCAAAAAATTTTCATTGCATAAGATTTCTTATCCTTGTCTACACAATTTTTCTACTATCAAGTTTTGGTTGAAAAAATTTCTTTTAGATTGTAGGATTGAATGTCAGTTTGATTTAAAATATAAATCTTACTAGTACACCTATATTTGATGGGAATGATTATGAATATTAGAGACATCGTATGAAGAATTTTATTGTTAATACTTTAGTGCACAATATTTTTATTCTTACTGGAGATTACAAGATTTTTTATAAGGAAGTCAAAACATCTACTAATAAAGAAAACATAGAATATCAACTAAACTACTTGGTTTGAAATAATTTGTTGTGTTCAATGACCACGAAAATATATAGTAAGATTTCTTCTATTGAAGATACAAATAATATTTGGATGAAAATGTAGGTTACTCATATTTGTACATAGAAGTTTATAGAAACTAGAAGATAAATTATTAGAGTAGAAGATCATGGATTTATATTTTCTTATGGAGAACCAGTATTCAAGGTACAATAATGGTTTATGACTATTGTTAAAAATTGATAATCCAAGGGTGAGACAGGCTTAGATGATGAGGCACTTATGGAAAATACTATAGATATCATGCCTAATGAGTGAGAATCTAAGATAAAGGCTAGGGATGAGAATAGGAAAGTATCACAAATTACTCTTGATGATATTTTTGGAACTATTCGTCAATATGAGATAATAATGAAAAGAGTTGTTGATATACATAAGAAGAAGAATGGTAATGGAATTGTATCATTTACTACTAAATTCAAGACTCTTGAAAGGGTTATAAGATCCATGTCAAAGAAAGTCAATGTTTTATCTGAATCTAATGAAAGAGAACATTCTGAGAAATAGATATCTAATCTTTCTTGAAGGGTGGACAAGATAGTTGGAAGTAAAGACATTCAGTATAGGTTTACAAAGAAATAAATAAAGGACAAGGAAGAATCTTAAGTCAGTTGTTATGAATGAAAAAGAGCACGACATATAAGGCCAGATTTTCCTATGCTTATGAGAAAGGATATAAAGGAATAGAATTCTGAGAAGAATATAAAGAAGTGCTACAAAGATAAATCTAATAATGTTTTAAAAGTCGATGACACATGGAGTTACAGTAGTGGAGACTCTTCTAATGAATCCTCAGAATATGAATCTTCTGGTCGGAAGAATCTTAGTCTAATTACTAAGATACCTATTGAATATCGTTGTCTAATGGCCATGGTACACAATACTGAATCTACAAATAATGTATCATTAAATGAAAACTACCAGGATAATAAATTTTATGAATCATCAGATGACGAATCATATTTAGATGAAGATAATATTTTACCTACTTATAAATAAGAATCTACGTTTGATAAAAATTTTGGGAATGAAATTTCTAAACTCAATAAAAAGATTGACAAGGAAAATTCTTGAATTTCAATTCTTAGTAAAGAAGTATCAGATCTTTCTAAAGATCATGATAAGAATAATATATCATTTTGAATGTATTTTCAAATATCATGTGGAAGCAATTTCTAATAATGATAAACATTCTAATGATTTTGAAAAATTACATTCAAAAAAAAATATTTTTGAGACTAACTCTAGTGTCAAAACTAATTTTTTTGGAAAAAACATATTTACTAGACTGAATTCTAACATATTTTTCATGAGGGAGTTTTTTTCATACATTAACTTAGGTAAGGAAAAAATTGATAAAATGTATTCCAAAATTTTACCTCTAAGGAATAATTCTAGTTTTGGTTATACTCATTCTAATCCGTTTTTAGTAACAATTATTTAGATCTTCAATGTGAGATATTCTACACAAAATGTATGTGGGGTGGAACTGTGGAAAAAATTTGTTCCTTAAACAAAACATAGTCTTTAGGTTTTCATAAATATTATTTTTCTTAGAAAATGTGGATACCTAAAATTTTGCATTCTGAAGTGTCCGGATCAAAAAAAATTGGGTTCATAAAGTCTAACATGCTTATTATCAGTTATATAAACATAGTACCAACATCAATACATGGTACATGGATAGGGGACGTTCCTAGCACATCATTGGAAATTAAAACTTCTTTGAAATGGTTATTAAGATGAATGGAGGAAAAGTAACATTTTGAGATAATTCTCAAGGGGAAATTATTGGTAGAAGTAACATTGTTCTTCTTGAAAAAACCTTGATTTCATATGTTTTATTTTTAATGATCTTAAGAACAACATTATTAGCATAAGAAAATTATATGATGAAGGTTACCTTGTATATTTTAGGAATGATAAGTGCTTATTACACAATTCCAAGGAAGAGTTTATTATTCCTTCCCATAGGGACGATAATGTATACACACTAAAAAAAGTCCTTAGGAACAAATACCTACCTTGACTTAGTGAAATGGAAGACAAATATTGGTTATGGAATTGAAGGTTAGGAAACTATAACCATATGATCTTAGGTAAACACTCTATAAAATGAATTTTTAAGGATATACTAAAGCTTATATATGATTCTTTAAAAGTCTGTGGTTCTTGTTTATTTGGAAGGCAACATAAATAAAGCATTATGTCAATCGGTGAAGTCTCAACTTGTAATGCATTATAGTTGGTGCATTTTTATCTTTTTAATCCAATAAAATCTATAAGAATTTGAGGTAAATATTATGTATTTGTTCTAGTTGATCGTTACACATGATTTACATGGGTATATTTTATAGAAAATAAATCTAAAGAATTTTATTATTTTAAAATCATTAGAGCCTAAGTAAAAAATGTGAAAAATCGTTCATTGATAACTATTCATAGTTATCATGAAAGAGAATTTCAAAATTTTGATTTTGAAGATTTTTGTTGTAGAAATGGAATTACTCATAACTTCTCAGCACTAAGAACCCCTCAACAAAATGGTAATATTGGAAGAAGAAATTGAATTCATCAAGAGATAACAAGAACCACGTAGAGTGAATATTCTATGGCCAATTATTTTTGGGCTAAAACTAAAAGTACTGGTTGTTATACTATAAATCGATTTTTTATTAGATATTTTCTTAATACAACCCTTTATGAGTTATGGAATGGTTGAAAACCTAGACATTCATACATCAGGGTATTTGGATGCAAAGTTTTCATTCTAAGTACTAAAGATAATTTATATAAATTTTCACCCAAATATGATGTAAAAAGTTTCATAGGTTACTCCACAACTTCTAAGGATTATAATGTTTTTAATAAAAATGATTGTCCTGTTGAAGAAATAGTACATTTTAAATTTGATGAAACTAATCATTTTTTAAACACCCTCAACCTATATCTTTGGATGCGTTTTCTAAAACTAATTATCAACCCTTTATAATAGATCCCTATGATAAGGGAAATTTTCAAGAAAATTTTTCTGAGGAATTTACCCCTAGAATATTTTCAACATAAGTTAGTGAACATGATTTAGAAAACCCTAATGAATTTTTTCTTAAGAATAATCCCATCGATAATATCATTGGTGATGTAAATAAACCTGTAACGGATACAAATTCCTTAATAAATGAATTATAACTTCTAGCATTCCTTTCTCAAATAGAACCAAAAATCACTGAAGAATCTTTAAGTGATAAAGATTGGGTAAAATCCATGCCAGATGAACTAAATGAATTTTTAAGGAATAATGTCTGGACATTGGTTAAAAGTCCTAAGAAAACAGCTGTTATTTGAGTAAAATGGGTCTTTAAAAATAAGTGTGATTGAACTGGAATCATATTATGAAATAAACACATATTAGTTTGTAAATTCTATATTGAAAAAGAAGGAATTGATAAAAAAGAAACCTATGCTCGAGTAGCTAAACTTGATTCTATTTGTACTATACATGCCTTTATAGGATTCATTAACTTTAATCTTTTTAAAATGGTTGTTGAATGTGATTTCCTTAATATATATGTTCATGAGGAATTTTTTGTTGAACAACCTATTGGTTCTGAAGATACAATACATTATGAATATGTTTTATAACTTACCAAAGATTTATATGAATTAAAACAAGCCTCTAGAGTCTTGTATGATAGACATGAAATATTTTTCTTGCAAAATAATTACATTAAGAGAATTGTTGAACCAACACTGTTTGTTAAGAAAGATAATACATTTTTTTTTATTGTCCAAATTTTTTTTCATGAAATTATATTTGGTTCAACTCAGAAATCCTTAACTAATTCTTTTGTGAATCTATTGAAATCTGTGTTCGAAATGAGTATGATGGGTGAGTTACCATTTTTCCCTGGTTTTCAAATTTTTCAAAACTAGAAGGAATTTATATATCCAATCATAAGTATATTTAAGATATTATTTAAAAGTATAGATATGACAATACCAAGAGTATAAATACTCCCATTGGTACCTCAAATTTACATGATCTAGATGATGTTGAGAAACCAGTGGATCAAATATCATTTAGATGTATGATTGGAAGCTTACAATACATGATGGTTAGTCATCCAAACCTAATGCTTTTAGTATGATTATGTTCAAGGTATCAGTTAAATTATAAGGAATATCATATAAAGGCAGTGAGACAAATTTCTCTATACTTAAAGGGAACCATGGATTTAGGAATATTTTATACTTTTGTACATGATTTTGTCTTAAAAAGAATTTCAGATGCTTACTTTGGTGGATTTAGAATTGATAGAAAAATTACATAAGTAACTTGTCGTTTCATAAGAGATTCATTAGATTCTTGGTCAGGAAAAAAGAAATTATCAGTTTCACTTCCACATATGAAGATGAATATGTAGCTGCTGGAAGCTGTTGTGCTCGAGTATTGCGGATGAAACACACAATCACAGACTATGGTATGAGTTTTACCAAAACACAAATATTGTGTGATAATAATAGTTCCAATTCCTTATGTAAAAACCCTACACATCACTCTCAGGAAAAACACATAGATATTAGGCATTAAATTCTTTGGGATCACACACCGAAAAGAGATTTCATTTTTTAATTTATTAGAACACAAGATAAATATTCTGATATTTTCAAAAAAAAATTTATCCTCCAATAGATTTTAATACATTAAACATATGTTATAAATGATAACCATGAGGTGGTATTTTATATTAAATCTTTGTTAAAACCAATCCGCATTTAGTATGAAACTCATTTTCATAGGGGGAGTACATATTCTTGAGAGTAAAATTTTTTTTGTCAATATTTTTTATAGACAATATTTTTCTTAGTAAAATATTTCGTAGTCAAAATTTTTTTGTAGTAAAAACTTTAATAATAAAATTTTTTCCTTAAATTTTTTTGGAATCTATAGTTTTTCATGAAGAATCTTCCTCATTACGAATAATATTCCAAGAAATATGGAAGCTATGTTTTCTTTCCTAAATTTTTGAAATCATCTTATTAGATATTGTTATTTTTATCTTGTTTAGGAAACTTTTTTGGATTCAATTTTTTCTTAAATCTGAATGTTTATCTTAAAAAACACAAAAGATAATAACCAATCAAAATCCATCTTTGGTTATCATCTCAATTATCAGTTCTGATTAATATTATTTCAAATGTTGAATCATGTAAATAAGTTGAATTTTCACCTCAATCATCTATATAGGGACCCCCTCAATGGTTTTCCCACATCGATCTTCATGTTTTGGCTTGCTGAAATATTGCTTCTCTATTTGAGGCTGTTCTAAATATTCAAGGTTGGATTAATTCTGAATTTTTACAGAAGCCTCTCCTTAAAATGAAATCTCTTCTATAAAGTAAATATTCGAGTTGTAGATATAAATAGGGAGGTTAGTTGATCCCAAATTATTTTCTTATTATGATTCCATCATTTCAAAAAATATTAATTTCAATGTCTAGGAGATCCTATGTATATCAAAACTGAGGGCACAAGATCTGGTTTATCCAAAGTTGTTAGTTGAGTTATGTTAATTGTTATGTTTATTCAATGAAGGAGTAAGAGACCAGTGTTCCTTCAAAATATATGGAAAGACGTACTCCCTTTCTTACAATATGGCTACCAAACTGATTGTAATTCCTTATGAGGGAGATGAAGAGTTATGTTCTAACAAGTTACCTAAAATAGAAAGATATTTTGATAAGGAGAAATTTTTAGAGTGTCATGGATTGATGGAATTGAAGACTCTGGAGATTATCCATCTCTCTACAAATCTTCAGATTTATCAGCTATGGGTTCAGGGATTTCTCATTCCGAGAAAAGGAGACAAGTATACTTTGAAGAAAAGTGATATATATGCATTAAATTTCATGGTGAATCTCATGAATATCAATTTGCTAATGTATGTATTTCTGATAATCAAGAATATCAATAATGGAACTCTAAAATCTAAGATTATTATGTATCTATCTATTCTTTGGATGAATGTATTTCTTTGTCTTCTGTTATTCAAATTTCATTATAGTTCAAAGCCATGGAATTTCAATGTAAAGTTGCAAAGTGTTAATACTCTTATGAGAATTTATGTTAGTTTTTTCACTGATTTAGTACAATTTTATGATTTTTTTGAAGCTGAAATCCATGATCTAGAAAAAAACTAGAGGTGACTGAAACCTCCAAGAAGAGTGGAGAGAAGATGAAGGAAAAGGAACTGTAAAAGAAAGGAAAAACTACTACGGCCAAGGTAACTCAATCTGCACCTCCAAAACCTAAGAAATAAAAGGCTTATCCTGATGAAGTAGTTTCTATGTGAAGGGAAGAGAAGAAAAATAATAAGTAAGGGGAGACTATTTTTGGTTTGGACCCTAATTAGGTAAAATAAATAAAAATAAATGTTGCTGAAGATCTTTAGAAGAAAAAAAATGAAAAGAGGCAGATGAAGATGTTATCAGAGGATAAAATTGTTCAATCCCTTCTCAAGGATGCAAAGAAAGGAACTGAACAAATACAAGTGTCGGAATCATTTTTTCTAGAATCACTTCCTGAGACTCTGGTAAATAAGTTAGTAATTCTAAATCTAGAACAAGAAGAAGAAATTTATTAGGAAGAGGAAGGGGAAATAGACGAGGGAGGAGAATAATAATAAAGAAGAAGGGGATGACACTAATGATGTCATAAATCATGTTAAAGATAACCATGAAAAAGAATGTCCCTTTGTAAAATTATCGATCCAGAGTTCTCAAGAATATTTCTCAAAACTTACTACTATAGTGAATGAAGATAAGGGTCAAGAACAAGTTAATAGGCCAACATATGATGAATGTATCAATCATGATTTTATTCATCTGAGAGATCATTTGGTAGATGTGGAGAAATAAATTGTTGAGGCAAATAAAATTTTTCAGTTATCAGATAGTGAGCATGAATCACATAAAGCATAAGAAATCATTCAGAGAGCTGATAAGGGGAAGAAGGTGTTGGTCCATATAACTAGTAAATCTGTAGTGAAAAAGAAAGTGGTTGGAAGTTCTTCAATGTGGAAATACAAAGAGTTCGAAAAAGAACCCTCACTAACAAATCATTCTGATTCAGAATCGTCCCCTCTTAGACCTGATTTTAATGGTACAATCATTGAAAATATTGGTCGTTACTATTTATTTATTTACAAATATAGATTCAGGGTGTCAGTTTCTTCTGTATTGATTCAATCAAGAATCAGATTTAGTTTCAAGGCTTATGGATATTTTTTTTGGTCTTGAGGAAGATTTCTAATCCTTTCTCACTGGTTATGATGCTTATAAATGATCTTGAAAAAAGATTATAACCATGTCATGAAGGACAGTCAAAGACTTGAGATATTTTGATGAATTTCAAGATAATGTGAAATATTCCTTTGACACTGAAGATAGAAAGCTTAATGTTCTTACTATGAGTTCTGAGTAAAATTTGACTCTCGAATAGACAAACCGGAAGCAAGAAGCTGAGGACTTAAATGGAAGGATTAACTATGTAGCTATGAATTGGAAGAGGGAAAGGGATCTTAGGATCGAATTTTCTGAAAATCGTTTTATGAAAGAAGATGTATTGAAGGTTCACATAGACATTCTTAAGAATCAAGAAGAAAAGGTAAAAGCCTTAGAGAATAATAGTAGAGATTATGATTAGTTTCTCAAACGCATTGAAGAAGATCACTAGGAGAAAAAGAGGTGAAAAAGTATTGTAAAAACGATAGAACCGAATAAGAAATAAGGATAATTATTCCAATTATGATTTTTTATTTAATTTATTCCCTGTACAAATTCATTTAGTCTTAATGAAATTATTGTTGTTCTGAATATATTTGATTGTTTTCTAGTAATATTTCAGGTACCAAATTTTTTTCAATTCCCTTTATTCCTTTTTGAAAATATCAAAGGTGAATAAATGAATGATAAAAAGAATAATAATTAAAGAAGATATTTCCCTAAGTAAGGGAGAGTTCATTTAATGGAAAGTTCTTATAAATGAAATTTTTTTATGGAATAAAATATAAAATCTCATTCAGGAAATCAAGAATATGATCCTTAAAGATTTCAAATCCTAAGAAGAGTTAGTCGTATTCACATTGATCCATTATTATAGGGATATATGTTTTTATACTATATTTTATAAAAGTTCAAAGTCCTTATATTCATTATTTTAAGGATGTTTTTTCTTTTAAAAAGGGGGGATATTGTTGATTCAATAAGATTTAGTTATGACTTTTCCATCCCATAATGTTTTTAAAATCACAATCACTCTATCTCAAGGATAATTTTATTTCCACTAATATTTATCTTATTAAGAAAATTTTTACCTCCCCAATGAAATTTTCTCCATAAATATGTTTTAATTGTTCAATTTATATATACTAATATCCAAACACCTTCTATTTCTAAAGTCTAATAATAGGTTTCTTATTTAAAACATCATAATCTTATAAATCATTAGATATAAAGAATTCTGTTTTCAGATTCTGAATTCTCTGAAATTCATATTCTGAATTCTCTAAAATTCAGATTCAAAATTCTCTGAAATTCAGATTTCAAATTCTATAATATTCAGATTCCATATTCATTAAAATTATGATTCTGAATTCTTTGAAATTTAGATTTTTAATTCCTTGAAATTCTGATTCTGAATTCTTTGAAATTCAGATTCTTAATTATCTGAAATTGAGATTCCAAATTCTCTGAAATTTAGACTCCGTGTTCCTAAGAATTTAGACTCAAAATTCCATAGAATTACATCCCTAAATTACACCGAATTACATAGAATTTGGACTATGAATTCCTCTAAATTCCAAAACCAAATTCCTTAGAATTCTGAATCTATATTCCTTAGAATTCAGACTTCGGGTTCCTAATAATTCAGATTTCTGATTTCATTAGAATTCAGATTCCAAAATCTATAGAATTCAGGTTCTGAATCCTTTGGAAATCAGAATCTAAACATCCATGATTTATAGTCTCTGAGAGTTTATTTTCATAGACTACGAACATTATTTTGATTTAGTCTCCTGAAAATTGGATTTGGTTAGGAAACCATATTTTACTTACCCTTGTTATAGTAATGAAATGATGTCGTACAATCTATTTCTAACAAACCATTTTGAGTGACATGCGTATAGGTCCCTATGAGATTCAAATAAAAATTTGACCATTGGAGGAGGGATCCAACCATTGGATAAATACCTATAAATAAAAGAAAAATTTCAAAAGCTCAATAACAATTGAGATAACATTGATCATTATATATTACTTTCTGGTGAAGTAACTTCTATAGAAAGAGACTCTCATGACTTGTGTGTACTAAAAATATTGTTTATCATTCTTCGTGAGACTTTGATTGCTGTTATATACAATCTAGGACTTCTAGGGATATTAAGACATATGTTCTTACTACCTTAAAGTTTGAGGACTTCCATGGATATAAAGACAGAGGTTCTGACTACCTTAATGTTCGAGGGCTTACAGGGATATCAAAACAGATTAAGATATTTTTATGGGGAGATTATTTTACAGTGAGTAAGACATACATTCTTGAAAATATAAGTCAAGGGACCTTTATCCATGGTTGTTGGATACCCTTTTGATTGGGATAAAATATTTCATACTTGTATGTTGTTTTGTTTCAAGTTTTTATTCTACTATATTTTGATAAAGGAATATATTATAACCTTCTTATACTTTCTAGATCTTCTATGTACTCTGATTAAGTATGACTTTGTATGCATTAAGGTAGAATATTTTCCTTGTAAAATTTTATTATGTTTCACTTCAAGAAACATATTTTCGAAACGTATCAAGTTTGTAGAAATAGAAGTGGTCTTGTGAATTTAACCTATTTTACTTTGTTAAACACAGTTTTCCTTATGGTTAAAAACTAATATTTTTAATCATATATTTCACCCCCTCTTGTAATTGAGCATCTACATTCATATTTCGATCCTAAAACCTAGTGCTCCTTCCTGGATTCTACAGATAGAACCCATGACATTTTTTGTCATTCGTCCTATCACGAGGTCCTCACCCAAAACCACAGTGGGTGTGCATCACATCATAAAGATATACATATATTGTTTCCATGCGCATAAACTATATGACATCTTTCATCAACCATAAACTTTTATGCCACTTGTAGTGAGGCAGAGCTTCTTATAATCCCTGGGATGATGTCATGATGGTTGTCATGATCATCACTAGATGGGGTATGCTAATAAGTTTTCAAAGAACCCCACCACCACCAACTTATCCATAGTTGATATCAAACTATGGAAAACTATAACCTCTCAAATATTTTAGGCCTCCCTATCGAACAAATTCCATTAACACTTAACCCACTACCTAGGTGTGATTGCCAAACAAGATTAACCACCGCTCGACGACCAAATCAAAAAACAGTTATAAAACAATGTTTCATGTTGATCCATTTCCGCCACACTGCTCATGTGTAACACCCCAAGCTTCCACTGTAGATTCCCAAATCTAGACGTACATGGACATTACATTGCTTTTGCGGAATAATTAATACATAAAAAAAATAGACACACAAGGACTGTAATAGTTTAGTGTCTTTGGAAACTCTGAATATAAACATCTAATCCTGTTGAAAGATCTTCATCATCTCCCATATCGATCGTCCCCTATTTTTCTTACCTAAAACCTTTCTTTATATCCTGGGGAAAAAACATATAAAGGGTGAGCTCAAATGCTCAGTATGGGTAAGAATGGATAAAATAAAACAAATCATATACATTTGAGCTTAAAAACATGAACATAAAGTTTAGACATCAAAAGCTTGAGCAATGACATAAAACATGGATGTACGTAAGGGATAGATCATAATGAAACATTAAGCATGATAAAATATCATGGGAGTAAAACATGTAATTGTGTCAACCATTTAGCACATGTCATGATTTCCATAGTATCCAAGGTATTGCTGCCAAGACCATCTTAGTGGACAAAGTCCCGTTCTGAATCGAGTTCACTCCTCATTTCAGTCCTATAACACTGAACCGGATTAACTTACCATTCCAGCCATGTCTATATCATGAGAGATAAATCTTTACCCAATGCATTGGAGGGATATATAGGTCCCACCCATCTCATAATGAAATCATTCTTACTTTTGCCACAACATAAACATAAATCTTTCATCATAACCCAAAGAATAAAAATGGGTTTCATTAACATCATCCCATCATCACATAATCCATATAAAAGTAATGGATATCATTTCATAATAATAAATGTGAAACCATGTAAATCATAGATACATGATACTTGAAACATACACATATGAAATAATGTCATTTTAAATGGAAAATGGTTTTGATAAAACACTTGAAATGAATTCTTGCAGAAAATATCCTTTCTTCTTCAAAATAAATTTCTTTTCACAAAACGTCATGAAATTTTAAAATAAAATGATTTTGTTTAAAATAGTCATGAAATATTTTGAAGGAAACATCATGAAAATAAGTCTTTATAAAACCGTAAAAATCCTTTCATGCCTTATAAGTTGAAAAATCATTCTTCTCGTACTTTTGCCGGAAAAGTCAAAAAGTACCTCGTAATAGAATGATTCCACAAATACCATGTAGTAAAAGTAAAAAATGGGTAAAAAGGACTTTAATCATACATGAAAACATTGTTAGAAAACATGGGCATGGATGATAACAATAACCCCAGTAAATACTTATGAATAACAATCTCGGATAAGAATGAGATTACAATGTTATCCCTTACCTTAGGTCTGATATGCTTCGTATGGATCCGAAACATCTGTATAATGATTTAAATAATGTCATTTACTTATTAAATAATCATATTAATTGTTATGATATCATATATGTTTCACTTATGACTTTATATTACCCTTTCTTTTGTAAATTCCATGTTAAAGTAGAGTTTTGGGTAAAATCATTTCATTTAACGTATGTGTTTCGACTTATCGTTCGTGATATTTTTACTTATATCCTGATTCACATAATTCAAGAATGTAAAACATTATTTATATATAATATATATTCATCATATACATATATATTATATATCGATAAAAGGAATGAAATACACCGTTCATGGAGACAGTAGGCCGTACGTACGCATGAAAGCGGTTTTCGTTTCCTTGTTGAATTGAATGAAACTAAATAGAAGACATACATATATATATACATAAATCAAGTACCATTATTATTTCATATATTTCATTATTATTCATTATATAAACTTTATTATCATTCATGTATGGTTAACATGGAGAATGAATCTCATCGCGTCGTGGAGATGGTAGTCCGTACGTACGCACGAGCGATGATATTGTTCCCATAATTATAGAATTGGAGTAGATGGTATAATATATCAGAATCCGTATGATGTTATAATAACCATATATAGTTATTCTTTACACCATTATACTCATCCATGTAAGGTGTTGGTGTAAAAACAGATTACACCACGGCGTGGAGACGGTATTCCGTACGTACGCACGCGCGGTGATTTTGTTTTCCGTAGGATGGATAGAAGGTGAAATAGGGTTGTTTCATATTTATAATAACATATCAGTATATTAGTGATACTGATGTTATTAATTCATAATGAAACAACTAAAGAAGAAGAAGTAGAAGAAGAAATAAAGTTGAAATAATCGGTAATGGACATTACCTCTTCTTTGAAGAGACTCTTTAAGACCTCCTCTTAGGACACTAAAATTGGTCTTTGAAGAAAAACAGAACCTCTAGGATGTTTCAAAGAAAGTTTGGAAGTGAAATTTTCAGGGTTTGGACGAGAATGAAGGCTCAAAATGGTGTGAGGAAGAGTGGGAGGCGGTTCCCTTTTATAAGGGAGGAGAGGGGCACCTTTGGAAATCTTAAAAATATTAATTTATAATAAATCAAACCCCACTTAAAAACATCAAAAAATTACACATATTCAGATATTAGATTATATAGGGTTGTAATCGCATAAACCAATAAAATTTAGACATGTTAGGAATTTATTTTAAACATTATCAACTTGATTTATCCTTATTTAATCAATTTAATTTTATTTGTGGTAATAACATTATAATTTTAAAATAATAACAAATAATTAAATATTTGTTGTGAATTGTCCATAATTGGATACTTTACAACAATTTAGAACATATAAATTTAAATTTATAAATTTTAAATAATTTTTTCATTTTTAAACAATTTTATAATATGTTATTTTTATAAAATAAGAATAGTGTCAATTTTGACACTATTAATTTATTTGAATTTAAATAAATTATACACAGAGGATATATTCAAAATAAAATATATAATAGATTCCTAACATGTAAAATATGTCTATGGAATTCTTGTAACACAATAAATAGTTCATATAATATTTATTTTAATATTTTTAAAACCATTTATTTGATATTTCTCTTAATAAAATAATTTCAACATCACTATTATGTCAAATTTAATGGTAATTATTTAATCCCTAAAAATTCTAAACAAATTCGTATGATATAGATAATGTTATTAGATTTATGGAGACTATTTATATCCGAAGTTTCATGATGTTTATCACTAAACTAAAATTATTATACTTATATGATTTAAGAAAGTGACATGGTGTCACTTTCTTTGGTTTTAATAATAATTAAACTATTTTCATGGAACAAAGTTCATTAAATGATTCTAATCCGACCCTTGGGTGTTATGGGTCAACTTTTAGTCATCCAATATGATTTTTGAAGGTGTTAGGGTAATTTTATAATCATATATTTACCCTTAATTACCAGATTTACCTTTAATTATGGTAAATAAAATTTACCGTAGCTACTATTCATAATGCCCAAAAATAAAAAGTAGTCTATAAATATAATTCAGACCCACTGATTCCAAATATGGAATCAATTTTTCCATTTTCAATACACCTAATTTTCAGAAATTAAATTAAAATTAATCCCATTGTCGAAAGAAAACAGGTTTTTTGTTTAAAACATTGCAAAAGATTAAATTGATTTAACCTACGAATTCAATGTAAAATCAATGATAATGAAATACATTATATTAAATGGTAAAAATATATTCTATTTATACTTTCAAACCATTCAATATTATAATTTAAACACATAAATTATTACGATAAAAAAGTTGTTTTTAATTAAAATATAGCGTGTTTTTACTATTCATTAAAATATGAAAGTTATCAGAATAATATGAAAATTTTATCCAAGGTAAACTTTTATATCCTTATTCCAAATAATAATTTTATTTTGTAAAATTTAACTTATAAACATGTCAAAAACTAGATTTAAGGTGGTTGCGCCATCAAAAGGCGGCAAAACTGCATTTTTTTAAAAATACTTATTTTACCCAAAAAATTTATTTTGTTCACATTAAATATTTTAGAAAATTTATAACATGAATAATAATGTTATAAAATTCAAAATGTTGTTAATACTATTCATAACGGCTAGTTCGTGATAATATTATAAACATATATCGTTGTTTTGTGAAACCCGGTATTGCGTACAACACACGCTATCGAGAAGGGTCGTGATTGCGTGTAATGAAAGCCAAGTCAGGGTTATGTGTAGTGCATGACTCCTCTGTTGTTGCGTATAACAAAATCCAACCATATTTCATTTATACACTGAATATATATATATATACACTCAATTTTTCATAGAATAACTTCTATCAAATGAACTTGAAAATGTGTATAACATGATCCAAGAATTGTGTTGCATATTCTACAAGCTAATACAGTGTTGCATGTAGCCCAAGATAATCTTGGTGTAGCATAAAACACATGAAATCAAATAAATTAACAAGAATACTTATCATAAAATCTCGAGGTGTTATATTCTACCCCCTTAAAATGAATTTCTCCATCGAAATTGGTCGGGGTTATAAATGGTTTGTTACTTGAGAATTTCTTTCATAGAAACCCACATCGTAAAAAGGAACGGTAAAACATAATTTTAAAAAGTGAAGTATGAAATATAACAGTTACCAAAATTAATTAATCAATAGTTTTCCACATAGGAGATCATAGGTGAAAATATGGATATGGAGGAGAAATCTAACCATCATGTTCTGATAGAGAGTAGTAGAGGACATGGCTATGATAAAGACAACAGTCAAAAATCCATAAATTTGTGATGATATAAGGTACCATCTGATTCATCGGATATAAGAGAACAAGGAAACCATTTTTGGTTTTGAATATCATTTCCCTAAAGTTGAAAAATTTTAATTAGAAGAAATACTTACTTGATTTTGGTACAATCTCACTGTTGTTCGTCCTTTGAACAATTTCCACTTCATCTCTTGAAGAAATGAAGTTGAATTTGTTATTCGTGAAGTTTTAACAGATCATGTGATAGAATGATGGGTCATTCCATTTTTTTCAAAGATAAGGTTAGAAAAAGTTATCAAATATACATAAGTCCATCTATAGTGAGGTTAATCGTATACGATTCCAAAAATGAACTTATACTTCATCTATCTTGTAGCATAATAAAATAAAACAGGTTTCTACTAACCAAGGACTTTCTGTAGGCCAGTGGTATGTGATAAAGGCCAGTCGCACTTCAGTTGTGGGTTCGATTCCCACAGCCTTGTCCGACGCGACGGGTTGTCTCTCGTCCTTCAGGTTGTCCTTTTTCTAATACTACATTACTATAACATCCCATCAATAATATCAAAAAAGGTTCCATAATTAAACAATACTAAATTATGTTCAACATAATCTATTCAAATCTTTAGGCTTATCCATAATATTATAGTCCATTGTCATATTATAGTGAAAACGATTACCAGAGATTTCATATAACAAACATGTTAATACCATCGTTGATCCCCATATATCATAAGATATGTGTTTTTGGTCACATTCCAAATGTTAGAAGGCCTTAATCATGTATTCTATTAAAAAATAAATACCCATTGAATCTTAGTGAAAACATGAGTGCTGTCAAAAGTTAACTCTTTCCACATACCAAAACCCCAAAATTCTATATACTCAAACCATGATATAACTATTTCCTTATATCAGTCATGAGCTCATGAATACTTTAAATCATTTCATTTTCTCTTTATCCCTTCATTATGCGCATATCATCTTCTTTCAAAAGATATTTCAATCACTTTCCATAGTTACTGGTACCATAAAATTATTGAAAACCACAATATACCAATACATAAATATTCTAATATTCTACGATACTATATAAAATATTATTTTGGAATCCCATTACATAAACACTTAATCATTACACAACTTCATTTTTCATACTCAACATCACAAATAGTGATCACATGAGACTTCCCATTATCCTTTTCAATAATAGGTTTCCCACGTTGATCATCATTAACCCGTGGATTAGGGAATTTATTAGTATAATGCCCCATTTCCTTGAAAATGAGGCATTGAAGTGTTGGTGGTGTGCTCTCTGCAGTCTTTTCTTTATTCACATCATTAGCAACCCTTTTAACATTACATCGGCACTTAGCTGCTCGATGACGTTCATTTCCACACTTAAAACATTTTCTAGTACCTTTTAGGAAATCTCCACCATACTTGTTTCTACACTTTGAGCATAAGGAAAAATTCATCCTCTTTTCATCATTATTTTGAGATTTCTCCTTGAACTCCATCTTTTGTTTCTTTTCAAAACCATGAGATGGATAAGTAACACCAACTTTCATTTCTACCTTGATTTCACAACGCAAAATTTCTTCATAGCTACTGAAGTCTCTTATAGGTAATGCGCTTCGAAGACTTGGTTTTAAGCCACTGAAAAATCGATCATCTTTACTTTCAGTTTGGATGATAAAGCCAGATGAATACCTTGCAAGTCTTGTAAAATTCGCTTTGTATATACAAACAGATTCATCATCCTTCTGCTTAAGCTCAAGAAACTCCTTCTCTATCTTTGTTCGAAGAATACGAGGGAAATACTTATTGAAATATATGTTCTTGAACTCATCCCATTCCATGGACTCAATTTTATCTCGGGGCCTTGTATTCTTAATTAGAGTCCACCACTGGTCTGCTTCACCTTTTAAATGGTAAACATCTAGAATGACTTTATCATGTTCCGAACAGTGAAGTATGGAAAATATATTTTCAATGGTTCTAATCCATTGTTCCGAAACAAGTGGATCAAGAGACCCATTGAAAGAAGGTGGATGTTGCCTCATGAAGGACTTAATAGAATATTGTTCCCTCCTCTACTAATTTGGATGTCCAGAATGATTCATAGCTTGTGTAAGTATAGCAATAAGATTTTGTACTCCATCTCCCATAATGTTGGTTTATTCAGGAGTACAATCATTGCATCGCCCATTACATTGATCAACATGGTTCCTTCGGGTTCTAGCCATCATCTAAAACCCAAAAAGAATAGTGTGAGAGGCAAAAATCATGCTAGGAAAAAACATAATAAAGGGGGAGTACCTTCAATATCTAACATCTTTGGTTTAATTATAAGATCGTTAGTGCGATTCTAGGACAATAACCTATATGTATACTTAACCTTAGGGACATCCCTAGACATACCTTAGATAGATCTCTAGGGATCTCACTAAAGTTATCGCATCCTAAATTCCAAAGGTTGACTAAACCTTTCCTCTGATACCAACTGTAGAGACCCAAATCTTGAAGTACATGTACATTACATTACCTTTGCGGAATTCTTCATACATAACAAAAATAGACACACAAGGACCGTAATAGTTTAGTGTATTTGGAAACTCAGAATATAAACATCTAATCCTGTTGAAAGATCTTCAACATCTCCCATATAGACCTTCCCATTTTTTTTCTTACCTAAAACCATTCTTTATATCCTGGGGAAAATAAATCATATAAAGGGTGAGCTCAAATTCTCAGTAAGGGTAATCATGGATAAAATAAAATAAATCATATACATTTGAACTTAAAACACATGAACATAATGTTTAAACATCAAAAGCTTGAGCAATGACATAAAACATTGAAGTACATAAGGCATAGATCATAAAGAAACATTAAGCATGATAAAATAGCATGGGATTAAAACATATAATTGTGGCAACCATTCAGTACATTTCATGATATCCATAGTACCCAAGGCATTTCTTCCAAGACCATCTTAGTGGGCAAAGTCCCTTTCTGAATTGAGTTCACTCCTTGTTTCAGTCGTGTAACACTGAACCGGATTAACTTATCGTTCCATCCATGTCCATCTCATGAGATATAAATCTTTACCCAATGAATTAGAGGTCGATATAGGTCGCACCCATCTCATAATTAAATCATTCTTACTTGTGCCACAACATAAACATAAATCATTCATCATAACCCAAAGAATAAAAATGGGTTTCATTAACATCATCCCATCACCACATAATCCATATAAAAGAAATGGATATCATTTCATAATAAGAAAATTGAAACCATGTAAATAATATAGACATGATACTTGAAACATACACATATGAAATAATGTCATTTTAGTTGGAAAATGGTTTTGATAAAACACTTGAAATGAATTCTTGAGGAAAATATCCTTTCTTCTTCAAAATCATTTTCTTTTCAAAAAACGTCATGAAATTTTAAAAGAAAATGATTTTGTATAAAATATTCATGGAATACTTTAGAGTAAACTTCATGAAAATATGTCTTTATAAAACCATAAAAATCCTTTCATGCCGTATAAGTTAAAAAAACATTCTTCTCATACTTTTGCCGGAAAAGTCAAAAAGTTCCTCGTAATAGAAAGATTCCATACATACCATGTAGTAAAAGTAAAAAATGGGAAAAGTGACTTTAAAAATACATGAAAAAATTGTTAGAAAACATGGGCATGGATGATAACAATAACCCCAATAAATACATATGAATAACAATCTCGGATAAGAATGACATTGCAAAATTATCCCTTACCTTAGGTCCAATATGCTCTGTATGGATCCGAACCTCCTGTATAATGATTTAAATAATGTCATTGAATTATTAAATAATCATATTCATTGTTATGATATCATATATGTTTCTATTATGACTTTATATTACCCGTTATTTTGTAAATTCCATGTTAATGTAGTGTTTTGGGTAAAATCATTTCATTTATCGTCTGTGTTTCGACTTGTCGTTCTTGATATTATTACTTATATCCTTATTTAGATAATTCCAGAATGTAAAACATGATTTATATATAATATATATTCATCATATACATATATATTATTGATCGATAAAAGAATGAAATACACCGTTCATGGAGACGGTAGGCCGTACATAAGCATGAATGTTGTTTTCGTTTCCTTATTGAATTGAATGAAACTAAATAGATGACATACATATATATATACATAGATCTAGTAGCATAATTATTTCATATATTTCATTATTATTAATTATATAAACTTTATGATCAATCATGTATGGTTATCATGGAGAATGAATCTCATCGCGTCGTGGAGACAGTAGTCCGTACGTACGCACGAGCGATGATATTGTTCCCATAATTATAGAATTGGAGTGGATGGTATAATATATAAAAATCAGTATGATGTTATAATAACCATATATAGTTATTCTTTACACCATTATACCCATCCATGTAAGGTGTTGGTGGAAAAACAGATTACACCACGACGTGGAGACGGTATTCCGTACGTACGCATGCACGGTGATTTTGTTTTCCGTAGGATGGATAAAAGGTGAAATAAGGTTGTTTCATATTTATAATAACATATCAGTATATGATTGATACTGATTTTATTACTTCATAATAAAACAACTAAAGAAGAAGAAGTAGAAGAAAAAATAAAGTTGAAAGAATCGGTAATGGACATTACCTCTTCTTTGTAGCGCCTCTTTGAGACCACCCCTTAGGGAACTAAAATTGGTATTTGAAGAATACCAGAACCTCTATGAAATTTCCAGGGAATTGGTAAAGTTAAATTGATAGGGTTTGGCGAGCTTCAAGGCTCAAAATGGTGTGAGGAAGAGAGGGAGGAGGTGCCCTTTTATAAGGGAGGAGAGGGGCACCTTTGGAAATCTTAAAGATATTAATTTATAATAAATCTAACCCCACTTAACAAACCTCCAAAAATGACTCATATTCAAATATTAGATGATATAGGGTTGTTATCTCATAAACCAATAAAATTTAGACATGTTAGGAATTTATTTTAAACATTGTCAACTTGATTTATCCTTATTTAATCAATTTAATTTTATTTGTGGTAATAACATTCTAAATTTTAAATTATAAAAAATAATTACTTATTTGTTGTGAATTGTATATAATTGGATACTTTATAACATTTTAGATCATATAAATTTAAATTTAAAAATTTGAAGTTTTTTTGTGATTTTTAAACAATTTTATAATATGTTATTTCTATAAAATAACGATAGTGTAAATTTTGACACTATTCATTTATTTGAATTTAAATAAATTATAAAAAGAGGATATATTCTAACTAAAATATTTAATAGATTCCTAACATGTCAAATCTGTCTATAAAATTCGTGGATCATATTAAATAGTTCATATAATATTTATTTTAATATGTTTAAAACCATTTATTTGATATTTCCCTTAATAAAATAATTTAAACATCACTATTATGTCACCTTTAATGGTAATTATTTAATCCCTAAAAATTATAAATAAATTTATATGATGTAGTTAATTTTATTATATTTCTAAAGACTATTTATATCAAAAGTTTCATGAATCTTATCACTAAACTAAAATTGTTATACTTATAAGATTTAATAAAGTGACATGATGTCACTTTCATTGGTTTTAATAATAATTAAATTATTTTCATGGAATAAAGTACATTAAATAATTATAATCTGACCCTTAGGTGATATGGGTCTACTTTTAGTCCTACAATAGGATTTTGGTAGGTTTAGGATAATTTTATAATCTTATATTTACCCTTAATTACCCGATTTACCTTTAACTATGGTAAATAAAATTTACCATAGTTACCATTCATAATACCCAAAAATAAAAAGTAGTCTATTAATATAATTTGGACTCACTGATTCCAAATATTGAAACAATTTTTTCAATTTCAATACACAGAAGTTGCAGAAATTAAATTAAAATCAATCCTTTTGTCGAAAGAAAACAGATTTTTTGTTTAAAACATTGGAAAAGATTGAATTGATTTAACCTACGAATTCAAGGTAAAATCAATGATAATGACATACATTATATTAAATGGTAAAAATATATTCTATTTATACATTAAAATCATTAAATATTATAATTTAACTACATAAATTATTATGATGAAAAAAGTTGTTTTTAATTAAAATATAGCGTGTTTTTACTATTCATTAAAATATCAAAGTTATCAAAATAATATGAAAATTTTATCCCAAGTTAAATTTTATATCCTTATTCCAAAGAATAATTTTATTTTTTAAAATTGAACTTATAAACATGTCAAAAACTAGATTTAATGTGGGTGTGCCATCAAAAGGCGGCAAAACTGCATTTTTTGAAAAATAATTATTTTACCTGAAAAATTTATTTTGTTCACATAAAATGTTTTAGAACATTTATAAGATGAATAATAATGTTATAAAATTCAAAATGTGGTTAATACTATTCATAAAGTCTTGTTCGTGATAATATTATAACCATATATCGTTGTTTAGTGAAACCCGGTATTGCTTACAACACACACTATCGAGGAAGGTCGGGATTGCATGTATTGAAATCCAAGTTAGGGTTGTGTGTAGTGAAAGACTCCTTTGTTGTTTTGTATAACAAAATACAACCATATTTCATTTATACATTGAATATATATATATATATATACACTCAATGTTGCGTAGAATAACTTCTATCAAATGAACTTGAAATTGTGTATAACACGATCCAAGAATTGTGTTGCGTATATTGCAAGCTAATACGGTGTTCTGTATAGCACAAGATAATATTGGTGTAGCATAAAACACATGATATCAAATAAATTAAAAAGAATACTTATCATAAAATCTAAGGGTGTTACATCCATGGTACGCTTCTCTTTGAATAATACAGAAGCGTGTGTTGTAGGTAACTTCGAGTTCTAACACACACCACAACCAATCAAACTAGTCGTTATAAAGAGTAATACCCACTTTTTTAAATTTTATAAATTTTATCTCTCAAAATGGATTTCATTTTTGGATTAAAATTATTAAATTTAGCCTAAGGTAAAATTTTGGTACTTTTCGGATAACATTTAAATTTTGATGAATAGTGAAAATTAATAAATTTTAATTAAAAACAACTTTTTTAATCGAAATAATTAATAGTGATAAATTATGAATTTGAGTGGTTTTAAAGTATATTTAGAATATATTTTCACCATTTAATACAATGTTTGTCATTTGACATAATTTCACAATTAAACCGGACATAAACAAGTATCAATCTTTTGATAGTTATTATATCTTAAAAACACGCTTTTTTGTTTTGACAGCGATAATTAAATTTAAATTAATTTCTGACACTTATGTATTTTGAATTTGGAAAAATGGATTCCATATTTGGAATCATGATGTCCAAATTGTGTAAATAGGTAACTTTTATTTTTAGACATTTTGAATAATTATTTCAGTAAATATTTTATTTACCATGGTTAAAGGGTAAATCTGGTAAATAAGGATTAAAAAATAATATTATAATAATACTAAATTATCCTAAAACGTGTCCTAACCATATTAGTGGATACATTTCCGACCATGGCCATCTTTGGGTCTATTTTGGGACCCCATGGAGCCACATGTAGGTGATAGGGACACTTTATTTTAATTATGTTATAATAAATACAAAAATGATATAAGCATATATCTTTTAGAAAAACAATTTTTTTATAAGGTTATATATGTCGGATTTTTTACTATAAGTTTTCATTAGAAAGATACAAATTTTCCCTACATAATCGTATTTTATTTATAATTTTTAGACATTATATAATTTAATTTATTTATGACACAATGATGATGCATTAATTACGATAATAGTAAAACATTAAAATAATTGATATTGTAAACACCCAAATAAATATAATTTGAGACTTTTTATGAATTAAAATAATTTCCTAGGTTTATATGATATGTTAGTATTGATTTAATTAACTCTTTTAAAACTAATCATTCTGTTACTATTTTTAAAAAATTCATTTATTGAATAGTGTCCAAATTGGCACAAAAGAGATTTTAAAACAAATATTATATTATTAATTGATATTAAATTCCTAAAAATCAATTTTTTAGTCCAAGAGACTTATATCATGATAGTTTAATCATTAATGTACCACTTGGGGGTCTATTGGATGTATATAGTATGTATATTAACTATATAATATAAAAATAAAAAAGAGACATTGTAAAAGTGAAACTAATTAACTAAGAGTTAATACTGCAAGATAAGGTTAATATAGTGACCCAAACCTATCTAACTCCAATTGGTTGAGTTTTTTCGACCCATCCCCACCATAAACATTAAATAATCCACTTTGGAGCCATTAGAAACCAAATATGAATATATTATAAAATAATATTTCAAGTTTTTCCAAAGATGCCCATCACCCCTATTATAAAAGGGCACTCCACCTTCTAATTAATTCACACCTTAAAAACCTTTTGGTTCGGCCAACCCATACCCAAATACTCTCTCAAATTCCCTAACTTAATCCTAGAGTCCTTCCATTGGTCAGAAAGCCAACCTATTGAGAACTTTTGATCAAATCAAAAGGAAGAACCCGAAAAGAGGTAATGTTTTCACCACCCTCTTTCAAGATCCTTTCTTCTTCCACTTCTTCATTCTTTGTTATTACCATTCTAAAATAATAACTCCAGTATATTATATATACTTTTATGTTATTATAAACATCGTATAACAATATTTCAGTATTCTATCCATCCTTTTAATGACATGTCACCATACGTCTGTACGTACGGCTTACCGTCTCCACATCGTGGTGCAATTGTTATTCAAAACATTATTATTTGGGTGGATATAATAATGTTGTGTAATTCATGTAAATAATAAATATAACATGATAATGATTCTTTATATATTATATACCATACATTTAAATATTATTTTAATATCAAAAGAATGATATTGTCGCTCGTGCGTACGTACAGACTACCGTCTCCATGAGCGCGATGAGATTCATTCTCCATCGTATCCATTCAAGTATATTTCGCTTTTGATGATTAATAATAACGTGTAAGTTCTTAATATCAATATGGATATGAATAAGATACAACCTATCCATAACAAACATGGCTTACATAACAAAACATATAAAAGAAAATGAGTAAGTTAACACCCGAAATGACAATAATATTAAGATATTATTAACAAATCAATGTTCAAAGATCATATATGGTATCATATTAAGGTATATGGTTCTTGTATAATTTAATAACAATTATTTCACCATTATATATGATGTTAACCTACCCCCAACCAAGGAAAAGTACAAGGTGAGGGTTTATTTCACAATCTCTTCATTATCTGAGGTTGTGTATATGTAATTATCTACTAGGACTTCTTTATCATCCAAATCCATGTTTCTTAAAAATGTATTTGATAACAATTTTACTATTTACTATAATATGGGTTAAAGTCATTTATACCCTTTTTGACTTTTTATATGAGTTTTATAAATGAATCTTTCTGTCTTTTTCCAAACAAGGCCCTTGTTTAACCTTTTCGAATGAAATAAAGTATGAATGTCTTTTTTTAACTTATACGGTGGGTGCGGTTATTTTCCACCGTTATAAAATCTTAGAAGCTTCCCTTATAAGCTTATAAGAAAACATTCAAAGTAAATGTTTTCTTTTATAATTATGTTATTTTTATATGATTTCAAAAAAAAGATATTTCTCTCAAATAGTTTTGATTTTATCTATGTCAACATCCTTTGATGGATTTTAAGCTTATTTGAAGTTGATTTATTATGATAAAAAAATTCCATATTGTATTTATGGTTTTTTGATTTGTTTGACTGTGGATGTGTTATTTTTATAACATTAATGGTTTATGGAGAAAGTATTGACAATTCGTATGCTAGTTTTAATACGAATGTTTATGTTATGTTTAAACCTATTCATATGAGAAATGCATTGGACTTAATATGTAATGGGTGGATCCCGCTATAGCTCCTCGAGGCATCGGTAGGTCTCATGAGACAAACTAGTGTCCTGGGACAAGGCATTGACAAAATCTTATTTTTAGTCTTGGAACGAGGCCTTGGCTATGTGGTTATAATAGTCTGGCATTATGTGTTCCATCATTATGAAAGTGGTTATTGATATTTCATGTGATTATTCGATTAGTAGAATATCAATGTGAATAAGTAAATAGAATTATTTCATTTTATTTCTTCCATATTATGTTGAAGTTCAAGTTTAAAAGGCTTATGTTTTAGTTACACATTGTCTTAAATTTTTTTTGTTATTTATGAAAGTTTTACGCTATATTGATATCCTTATGGAGGATTTGCACTCACCAATTTCAATGTTTTATTTTTTCCATGATGTGAAGAAATAATTTAAGAATGACCTTCTGGGATAGTATATGGGGATATGAGTGTGGACTATGGATACTTTTTTGCTGTAGTTTTCATTTTATGATGTAATGTAAACTTTATAAATATATCTAGTGTTTCCAAGGCTACTAAACTAATCGGTCTTTTGAGACTTGATCTTTCTTGTGATCATGCCAATTTGATGTAATAATGCATCAGCTCTAGGTAACTGGGGTCGGGGCTTTGCAGTTGGTATCATAAGAAGTTTAGTACAAACCTTGGAAGCTAGATTTTGATAAAATCTGATTAGAGAACATAGATTTAAGAGGGGATTTGAGGATTAGTTTAGAAGAACTTCATATAATTTTGGTATTGTAGAGATTTTGTGAGTTTTCTGAGAAATACATCCATGTCTGGATACGATCAGGTAGAGGCGGATCTGGCACAAATGTACCTAGAGGTAAAACCTGAAAACACCGCTTTGAGCTAGACTCGAATGGGAACTGGTGAACAAAAGCTGTCCTTGCTGCACTCTTGGTTACGACACTCTCTAGGGATATGCTTAATATAAATCTCATTTTATTTAAAAACCTTTATGAAAGGTTTATGAGTATATAATTCCTCAATGAAAACATTTTTATGATTATGGATTATATCCATAAATAGTTCAATTTAAGGTAAGTGTTTTATAAGTATGGAATTATGTATTTTTATTCATAAACTGATCTAGTTTATTCCATTTTTTAGAAATGGTGTTTAGTGGAAGAAATGGAAACTGTATCAATGCATGCACTCCATGTTGGGATTTCCCTCCCGCTCAAGATAATTATAGTGGATATGGTGATGGAATTGGTGCTGATTAACTAATCACCATACTGGGACAACATACTCAGGTTATTAATAATAACCTTACACATATGGAGCACCTGGATCAGTAGCGTGGAGGATCAATGTTAGATCTCTTCATGAGGTAGCAACCACCAACATTAAATGGGAGTATAAATCCATTAGTAGCTGAGTAATGGATAAACTCCCTAGAGAAAATATTTCAGGCTTTGGGGAGAAGTGAAAGGGAAAACGTTGTCATGGCAGTTTATCGCCTCACTGTAGATGCTGATCAATGGTGGTCATTGATTCAAAACACTAAGGAAGATAATGCAGTAGAAAATATGGAATGGAGGGAGTTCAAAGATCTATTTTTAAAAAAATACTTTCCTCATGACCATCGAGCATATATGGAAAGGCAGTTACTGAGTCTGAGACAAAAAGAGGATGAGAATTCCCAAAGTACGAGGATAACTTTACAAGGTTAGCAAGGTATGTTGTAGATTATATAAGTAACCCAAGAAGTAATATTGATCGTTTCTTTGATGGGTTAAAACCATTTCTCCATCGAACATTAGTCTCATAATCCTTCTCATCATATGAATACATTTTCTCATGTGATATCAAGACAGAAAAGGAATTTTCTAAGTCTTATGACTTTAAAGCTAAGAAAGAGAAGAAGAGATCTACTAATCAATTTGGGAATGGAAATAAGGAGAAGAAGGGAAAAGTTGAATATCCATCCTACAGTAAATGTGGGAAGAAACAACCTGGTACTTGCTTAAATGGAATGTGAGTCTGTTCTAAGTGTGGTGAAAAAGGCCACCAAGCTCGTGATTGCAAGGGGAAGAAGGAAGCTACCGATGTCCAATTCTACAATTGTAGGGAGATGGGACATTATGAAAATGAATGTCCTAAGTGTTAGGGGAACATAACTCAGAAAAGGCCAAGGGATAAAGGCCAAGCATATGTTATCACTACTGCTAAGGTAGAAGCTCTGAACAACATGGTGGCAGGTAATTAAATGCTTTCCTCAAGTTTATCAAATGCATTATTCGATTTTGGATCATCGCATTGTTTCATATCATACAATTTTTCTAAGAAGATTAGATATTTCCAATTTTATTTAACAAGGGAGTTGTCAGTTAAAACTCATAAGGGAAGTATCATTGCAATAAAGTATTGTGAATCAGTCCCCATTAGAGCACATAAATGTTCTTTATCCGCTGATCTCATTTTCATACCTATGATTGAGTTTGATATAATCCTCAGTATGGATTGGCTTTCGGACCATGATGTGAATATTTATTTTGAGAATAAGGAGGTTATGATTTTTGATGATGATGATAAGGAAAACATTATCTTTAGAGTAGAATAGTCACCACCTAATTCTTATCTAGATCCACCCCCAATAGCTCAACTAAATTCAATTATTAGGGTGGAAGAGAATGAAATGACGGTGGGTGTGGAAAGGAATGTTCAAATAGAATATTTACCTGTTGTTAAAGAATATGTAGATGTGTTTCCGGATGATTTACATGGACATCCTCCAGAATGAGAAGTTGAGATTTCCATTGATTTAATTCCTGTATCATGGCCTATATCGAAGACCCCTTATAGAATGGCCACTGTAGAATTATTTGAACTAAAGAAACAACTAGAGAAATTGAGTAATAAGGTATTTATTCTCCATAGTGTTTCTCCATGGGGATCCCCTGTTCTTTTTTAAAAAAGAAAGATGGATCTATGAGGTTATGTATCGACTACAGGGAGATCAATGCTATAACAATAAAGAACATGAATCCCCTACCTCGCATTGATGATTTATTTGACCAACTACATGGAGCTTAATACTTTTCAATGATTGACCTTCGATCTGGATACCATCAGTTGTGTGTGAAGAAAGAAGACATTCCGAAGACAGCATTTCGAAATGGGTATGAGCATTACGAGTTTACAGTAATTCCTTTTGGGATAACTAATGCACCCTTTATATTCATGGATATAATGAATAGTGCTTCCGAGTAATATCACGATGATTTTGTGGTGGTATTTATTGATGATATCTTATTATACCCCAAGAGCTACAAAGATCATGAAAATCACTTACGCATTATCCGGAAGACTCTGAGAAGACATGAATTGTATGGGAAGTTTAGCAAGTGTAAATTTGGGCTTTATGAGATTTCTTTTCTTGGATATATTGTCTCTAAATATGGAATCTCTATTGATCCTTCTAAGACCAAGGAAATCCATGAATGTCCATCACCTATGAGTATAACTGAGGTACGTATTTTATTGGTTTAGAAAGTTATTATCGAAGTTTCCTCTAGAATTTTGCCCGATTGGCTAACCCATTAACAAAGCTCACATGTAAAAGGGTTAAATTTGTCTTGACAATCGAGTGTGAAGAGTATTTTGAAGAACTGAAGAGAAGATTAATCAATTATCCTATATTGACTCTACCATCAGGGAATGATGGGTTCGTTATTTATATTGATGCATCGAAGAAAGTACTTGTTTGTGTCCTTATGCAGAATGATAGGGTTATTGCTTATGCATTAAGACAGTTGAAAATTCATGAGCAAAACTATCCTACTCATGATCTCTAGTTAGTAGCTGTGATTTTTGCTTTGAAGATATGGAGACACTACCTCTATGGTGAGAAATGTGAGATTTATACTGATCACAAAAGTTTAATATATATTTTCTCACAAAAAGAACTCAACATGAGGCAAAGGCGATGTCTTGAACTACGAAAGGATTATGATTTCATGATACACTACAACCCAGGGAAGGAAAATAAGGTGGCATATTCTTTGAGTAAAAATAACATGGAGTTTTGAACAAGATGAGAGTATAAAAAGATCATATATGCATAGATCTAGTGAATATGGACATGGGAATAACCATCGAAGGTGAAACATCAATGCTTTTTTCAAATGGTTGCCAAACCATCTTTACTAGAAAGGATAAAGAGTTCTCATACCGATGAGGAAGAATTTCAAAAGAAGATTAAAGTTGTGAATGATGAGAGATTGGGAGACATTGTGTATAAAGAAGGAATGTTAAAAGTTGGGAAGATACTTTGTGATCCCAATATACCTGATTTAAAAAGGGAATTTTTGGATGATGCTCATAGTTCCAATTTCTCTATACACCCTTGGAGCACCAAAATGTATAGAGATTTGAAGGAACATTTTTGGTGGGACAACATGAAGAGGGAGATTGTTGATTTTGTGTCAAGGTGTATGGTTTGGAAACAAGAGAAAGCTGGAAAGAAATAGCCGCGAGGAGTCATGCAATTTTTTCCCATACCTGAGTGGAAATGGTACAATATTACGATGTACTTAGTCATGGAGCTACCAAAGACTCCTAGAAGGAACGATGCAATATGGGTTATTGTTGACCATCATACCAAGTCAACACATTTTATTTCTTAAAGATAAGTTCTACCACTGGAGCGTCTAGAAAGACTATATATTAATGATGTTGTGAGACTTCATGGAGTACCCCTATCGATTGTTTCTTATCGTGATCCTCGTTTTACTTTAAGATTACGGAAGAGTCTTCAAAGGGCCTTGGATACTGATCTTCGTTTGAGCACTACCTACCACCCTCAAACAGATGGATAATCATAACGGACTATTCAAACCATAGAAGACATGTTGAGATCATGCTCAATTGTCTTTCAGGGAATGGGGGATCAATATTTACCTCTGGTAGAATTATCCTATAACAATAGGTTCCATTCAAGTATTCAGATGGCACCATATAAAGCGTTATACAAAAAGAGATGTCTCACACCAACCTGTTGGGATGAAGTTGGTGAAAGAAATCTTGTAGGCCCCGAAATGGTGGACGAAACGATGGAAAAGGTAAAGGTAATCCAAAACCACATCAAAGCAGCTCAAAGTAGGCAGAAGAGTTAAGCCAATAATCGAAGGAAGGATTTGGAATTTCAGGTGGGAGATCTTGTTTTCTTGAAGGTATCTCCATGGAAGGGAGTTATAAGTTTCAGTAAGAAGGGTAAATTGAGTCCCAGGTACATCAGACCCTTCGAAATTCTAGAACGAATTGGGTCTATAGCTTACCGTTTGGCAATGCCACCAAGTCTCTCCAAAGTTCACGATGTGTTCCATGTATCACTGTTGAGGAAATACATGCCTGACCCAATGCATGTACTCACCTATGAGGAATTAGAACTAGAACCCAATATGTCTTATTGCGAAGAGCATGTCCAGATTCTTGATATGAGATATCAAGTACTGAGAAATCGGACGACGTGTCTGGTAAAAGTTTTGTGGAGAAACCATAAAATGGAAGAGGCAATGTGGGAACCCGAGGAACTTATAATGAAGAACAACCCGAGTCTTTTTATGCAGAAATATTCTAGAAATTTTGAGGACGAAATAATTTAAAAGAAGGTAGAATGTAACACCTCAATCTTCCACGGTACGCTTCTCTTTGAATAATACTGTAGCCTATGTTGTACGCAACTTCGAGTTCTAACACACACCACAACCAATCATACTAGCTGTTATAAATAGTGATACCCCATTTTTGAAATTTTATAAATTTTATCTCTCAAAATGGACTTCTCTTTTGGATTTGGAGTATCTAATTTAGCCAAAGATGAAAGTTTGGTACTTTTCAGATAACATTTATATTTTGATGAATAGTGAAAATTATTAAATTTTAATTAAAAAAAACTTTTTTAATCAAAATACTTAATAGTGATAAATTATGAATTTGGGTGGTTTTCAAGTATATTTATAATATATTTTTACCATTTAATACAATTTTGGTCATTGCAAATAATTTCTCAATTAAACCGGACATAAACAATTATCAATCTTTTGATAGTTATTATATCTTAAAAACACGATTTTAGATTTGACAGCGGGAATTAATTTTAAATTAATTTCTGCCAATTCTGTGTTTTGAATTTGGAAAAATAGATTCCATATTTGGAATCAGGATGTCCAAATTGTTTCAATAGGCAACTTTTGTTTTTAGCCATTTTGAATAATTATTTCGGTAAATATTTTATTTACCATGGTTAAAAGGTAAATCCTGTAAATAAGGGTTAACAAATAATATTATAATAATACTAAAATACCCTAAACGCATTCTAACCTTATTGGTGGATACATGTCCGACCATGGGCATCTTTGGGTCGATTTTGGGATCCCATGGAGCCACTTGTAGGTGATAGG
Source organism: Viscum album (assembly GCA_963277665.1). Taxonomy (NCBI): domain Eukaryota; kingdom Viridiplantae; phylum Streptophyta; class Magnoliopsida; order Santalales; family Viscaceae; genus Viscum; species Viscum album. Next base: position 34,769,400 of record OY728156.1, read on the forward strand.
GACACTTTATTTTAATTAAGTTTTAATAAATACAAAAATAACACAAGCATATATCTTTTAGAAAAACAATTTTTACAAAGGGTTATATATGATAGATTTTTGACTATAAATATTAATTAGAAATATAAAAATATTTCCTACATAATGGTATTTTATTTATAAATTTTAGACATTAAATAATTTAATTTATTTATGACACAACTATGAAGCAGTAATTACCATAGTAGTGAAAAATTAAAATAATTGATATTATAAACACCCAAATAAAAATAAATTGAGACTTTATATGAATTACACTAATTTTATAGGTTTATATGACATGTTAGAATTGATTTAATTAACTTTTTTCTAAGTAATCAATCTTTTATGATTTTTACAAAAATCAATTATTGAATAGTGTCAAAATTGACATAAAAGCATTTTTAAAACAAATATTATATTATTAATTGATATTAAATTCTTAAAAATATAAGGTTCGGAAAAGAGACTTATATCATGATTGGTGTATCATTAATGGACCACTTTTGGGTCGCTTTGATGTATATATTATGTTTATTAACTATATAATATAAAAATACAAAGAGACATTTTAAAAGTGAAACTAATTAACTAAGAGTTAATACTTCAAGATAAGGTTAATATAGTAACCCAAAACTGTCTAAATCCTATTGGTTGAGTTTTTTTAAACCTATAACCACCTTAACCTTTAAATATTCCACTTTTTAGCTACTTGATACCTAATATGAATTTATTATAAAATAATGTTTCTAGCTTTTCCAAAGGTGCCCCTCACCCCTCTTATAAAAGGGCACTCCCCCTTTTCAATAATTAACACCTTCAAAGCCTTTTGGTTCAGCCAAAACCTCCCCAAATTCTCTCTAAACATCCCTTAATTCATTCTAGAGGCCTTCATTTATTAATAAATCCAACCTATGGAGTCCTTTTGATCAAATCAAAAGGAATAACCCGAAGAAGAGGTAATGTTTTCACCACCCTCTTTCAAGTTCATTTCTTCTTCCACTTCTTCTTTCTTTTTTTATTAACATTATACAATAATAACTCAAGTATATAATATATAATTTGATGTTATTATAAACATGTTATAACCATATTTCAGTATTCTATCCATTCTTTGAATGACATGTCACCATACGTGTGTACGTACAGCTTACCGTCTCCACATCGTGGTGTAATTGTTATTCAAAACATTATTAATTGGATGGTTATAATAATAATGTGTAATTTATGTAAATAATAAATATAACATGATTATGATTATGTATATATGATATAACATCCAATTAAATATTATTTTAATATCAAAATAATGATATTGTCGCTCGTACGTACGTACGGACTACCGTCTCCACGAATGCGATGAGATTCATTCTCCATCGTATCTATTCAAGTATAATTCACATTTGATGATTAATAATAATGTTTAAGGACTTAATATCATTCTAGATATGAATATGATAAAACCTATCCATAAAAAACATGTCTTACATAACAAAACATATAAAAGAAAATGAGTAATTTAACACCCGAAATGACAATAATATTATGATATTATTAACAATGAAATGTTAAAAGATCATATATGATATCATATTAATGTATATGATTCTTGTATAATTTAATAACAATTTGTTCACCATTATACAGGAGGTTAACCTACCCCCAACCAAGGAAAAGTACAAGGTAAGGGTTTATTTCGCAATCTCTTCATTATCCGAGGTTGTTTATACGTAATTATCTACTGGGAATTCTTTGTCATCCACATCAATGTTTCATATAATTTTATTTGAAAACATTTCTTCTATTTACTAGAATGTGGGTTAAAGTCATTTATACCATTTTTTAACTTTTTCTAAGAGTTTTATAAAGGAATATTTCTATCATTTTCCACACAATGTCCTTTTTTAACCTTTTCGAAAGAATTAAGGTAAGACTGTATTTTTTTAACTTATACGGCTGGTACGGATATTTTTCACCGTTATAAAATCTTTGAAGCTTCCCTTACAAACTTATAAGAAAATTTTCAAAGTAAATGTTTTATTTTATAATTATGTGATTTTTAAATTATTTCAAAAAAGAGATATTTCTCTCAAATAGTTTTGATTTCATCTATGTCAATATCCTTTGATGGATTTTAAGCTTATTTGAAGTTGATTTATTATGATACAAAACTTCCATATTGTATTAAAAGTTTTGTGATTTTTTTTATCGTGGATGTTTTATTTTTATATCTTGCATGGTTTATGGAGAAAGTATTGACATTTTGTATGATAGTTTTAATATGAATGTTTATGTTATGTTTAAACTTGTTCATATGAAGAATGAATTGGACTTAATATGTGACGAGTAGAGACCTCTATAGCTCCTCGATGCATCGGTAGGTCTCATGAGACAAACTAGTGTCTTGGAAGAAGGCCTTGAAAAAATCTAATTGGTAGTCTTGTCACGAGGCCGTGGCTATGTGGTTATGATAGTCTAGAATTATGCATTCCATCATTATAAAAGTGGTTATTGATATTGCATGTGAGTATTCGATTAGTCGAATATCCATGTGAATAAGTAAATGGAATTATTTCATTTTATTTCTGCTATATTATGTTGAAGTTCATGTTTAAACGTATTTTTTTAGTTATACATTGCCTTAAATGTTTATTATTATTTAGGAAAGTTTTCACTCTATTGTTATCCTTACTGAGCATTTGTGCTCACCCATTTCAATGTTTTATTTTTCCTAGAATGTGAAAAATAATTTATGAATGACCTGCGGGGATAGTATGTGGGGATATGAGTTTGGACTATGGAGACTGTGTTGTTTTTGTTTTCATTTTATGATGTAATGTAAACATTATGAATATATCTAGTGTTTCCAAGGATACTAAATTAATCAATCTTTAGAGACTTGATCTTTCTTGTGATCATGCCAATGTTATGTAATAATGAACCGGCTCTGGGTAACTGGGGTCGGGTCGTTACAGCTGGTTCTTTTGATGTGTCCCTAATTGCTAACAACTAAAGAACAACAGTTTTCCACACCAATCAAACCAACGGTCTCACAAAACAATCATAAACTGATATTAACCCATTGCCAACTTACTAGCCTAACCATGTCTATTGGTTAGCCAGTCTCGTTATACATTAGGCAACCTCTGCATCTCACCCAACAACCAACCCATTCCTACTAACAAGTTCTGCAACATGACCACCCTCACCATTGTTTCACCATCCATAGAAGGTTTATAACCTCACATTAGCACCCATTGTATTTTATTGTCAGAACAACTTCCATACCTCCATTAATCCTCACCAAAATAGGTCAGTTTCACATTATTGCAATAAAAACATTAGAAACAAACCGTACATCTTAACAAAAACACTAAGGTTCACTTATAGAGGAACTGGGCACAACTATACCATCAACCTTCCCACTTATCCCTCAAGGCCAATCCTAAACCATTTAACACTATGAGTCCCACTATCAAGTCCAAACATCAACATGTGAAAGATATACCAAAGGAGCTATAAACATTGTCTGACCTCTCTCATAGGTCACCATGAAGGCTGAACAATACCAACTCTCTTGACTAGAGTCATAACATGGGAAATCCATTGGTCCTCTCTCTAAACCATAGTTATGATGACATGAAAAAATATTTTGAATGAATGGAACTCTCACTCCCATTTCAATGTACATTATTCTTAACGTACAAATGAACCCTCTACTCTAGCTTCTACATAAATGGTGTAAAATTCATCTGCACTACCGGAAAAAAATACTCTCTGAGATTCGAGAAAAAACACGCAACGTTTCTACTCACATGGTTAGAATGACCTAGGCACCATCAATAGGGTCTGGCATGTAATCTGTACGGTCACAGACCACAAGAGTTCCCTCACTCACATTTCCAAACAACTCGCAACCCAAATGCCACAACCCTACCAAGGTTTCCCTAAATAGACCCTAAGTCATATCATAACTGGAAAGGACTCACAATCCAATCCTAAAGTATCAAATAGGAAACTATCACTACCATAACCTATAAATACAGGGGTCAAACCGAAAATCCAAAGGTTACCACCCTTTGAACTCAACCATTCTCATTTTTTACTTATCGTACACACAACACATTGAAGAATAGTCAACATGATTTAAACAGAAGTGGAAAAGGTCTCATGCTATCAACCTTACACAACCCATTCATCAATATTTATCCCAACGGTCATCATCAAACTTAAAACAAAACCCTCTACCATGACTAACATGGGTCATGGCCAACATGGGGGTGACCAATTTAAATAATCATGAGTCTTTTGTCAAAACATATTTGACCCAATTATTCTTCTACAATACAATTCCTTCCCTCTTAGGCCAATTTCATATTTAGAAACTTGTTACAATCAAAATTTTAATTCACATAAACCTTTCATTAGGAAAAGGACTCCTTAAACATTTTACTGTCATTATGAAATCATTCTCTTTTAGATTCTTAATCAACATTTAATGTTTCTTAAAACCCAAAATGTTATTCCGGACTCAACATTTTATTATACAAAATATTCCTGAACTTTTTATTTACATTCATCTCATTCACCTACTTTCATTTCCATTATTAGGCATCATTGTTTTCATATTATCAATGAAGTAAAATGCATTATACTCTCTATTGCCTACAGAACAATCATGGGTGTGTGTGATTATAATGATACATGCAACCTACTACCTTAGTTTCCTAAAATGATGCATGGATGCACAACCTCATCCTAATCAGACCATGAGAAAAATATAATAATAAATCAAATCACACAACATGTGAATCACCCAATGGTGAAATATCATTAAACTATAACAAAAAACATCAAGAACAACAATTCCCACCCAGTGTGACTTGGGATTTCTCTCGTACATTGGCTAACTACTCCCAAGAATGAGCTCATTACCAAGGCCCAAAACTACGCTAATCTTCAGTATACCATCCATAAATAGTATGAAAGTTAATAGAAATCCTCTGATACAACTTTATAATTCTCCCAACCCAGAAGCCACTAATATGGTTCCCCAAGCCGAGTCGTCTCATGACCTCAATCTTTCCTCCCTGTGTGTCAGAGGTTTCTAACTAGCAGCAATGGTCCAATGTGTCATATGGGGAGACTATACATTCTTTACCAATGTAAGGCACATAAGAATAGAATATAAATAGATGAAATGCTATAAGTAACCAACAACATGCATAACCAAAATTTTCCCCAAATGGGGTATTAACACTAATCAATTACCATAATATCATATCATACTATTAGTGAAAAGTTAATGAAACCCAAAATAAAACAAACAGCTAAATATCCAAATGGGTTCTGACTCAAAATGTGGATCCTTCTACGTTTACATTACAAGCACAACTCACATCCTAGAGTAGGTAATTTTCTCATTTCCTGGCCTACAACCAATGAATCTACTCGGGTATACAACAGTGGCTCGAGTTGAGTGTGAGTACAAAACATTGTAGGCCACTGCCAATATTGCCTACAAAATATCTTTTCAGACAGTGCACACAAGTACAAAATACATGGTATGTTAATAAGGAGCAATTCATTTCCCATTTGTTAACAAATTTCCCTTATATCTCGACTAGCATTTATTCTAGTTCCATTTCTGTAATCATCTTTACTACATAATCTATTTTTAACACATTCCCTATTTGGTTAAGGAATATAAATTATCTATACGTGGGTCTAAGGAACCCAATCATTATGAATAGGGGTAATAAATCATGTCCCTATCTCACTAGGGATACACATATCACCTAAACGTATTATCCACACCTCTAAGCCTCAGTCCAAGTGGAATGAAACCATTAGGGGAAAGCAGCCTATGTCCCCTTCACTAACCCGTGCATTTGGGGTGATGTTTACAACCTTAGTCTAACATGATCCATGGCTGTAGAACCTCAATTTAATTCCCCAGTCTACCAAGCCATGTTCACAAGCTTATTTACCAAATCAATGTAACCATACCATAACAAAACTAAGCATATTCAATTTCACCAGTAATCACAATTCATAACAACAACATGGGAATTGATATTATTCCATAAACCTTTAATACTTTTACCATTTACAAATCATGTCCATTTATTTTAATTCCCATTCTCATGAATTAATACATTATGTGTGTTTAGAAACCCCTATAAAAGTAGTAAAATTCATCATTGACAATTCATTCACTTCTTTATCACATTTATCATTTCACAAGAATTTAGCCACAGATGCATTTCAAGTACAATTCTCATATCGCATAACACAATCCCTCTATTACACACAATATGTTGGAGGTACCACATAATTCTCATGTATTAACCCATCCCACAAGTTCATCCATTAACTTATTACATCTCATTAACACGTTCTCTATTTCCCATTCCACAACCCAATTTCACATTCACCATTTGATATGCTCAAATCCTATTAGGTAAATCTAACCACATTTCCTTAAATAATAGACATAATCTCATGAATCCCAATTACTAATTTCCATGTCATTCCAATCAACACCTTATGCCTTTATCACCCTAGGAATATTTATCATTATTCCATTTACAATATAATCAACCATTAACACAATCTCTATATGATTTTCACGGCAAACCTTAATTTAACCCTACCATTTTAAACGTTTGGAAAAAGCTAGTGCACCCCAGGGGTGGGCCTTAAATGATCATTCCATCTTCTATGAATCCCATGGGGATATTGAGGGTTTCAATTAGTCATATAGATACCCCTTTTAGACCACATACTACAAATATCATGGTTAACACACTCTTAATCATATCCTTGGATATGTTGTCACGACCCGACCTCGGGGCCCGTGCCGTGACTACCCCAAGCCCGCCTTCCATAGGCCAGGGGCTGGCGACTAGCACCAAGGCGTATAATCCCGGTAAACAGGGAAGGCATTGCCTTTATAAGTAACAACCACCACAGAGTCAGCAAGCGGAAAGTAACTACAAGTGCAGAAAAGTAAAGGGGGCCGGAATACAAGCCCAACTGAAAGTAAAGTACAACTCGAAAGGGAAAACAGCAACTGAAAGTACAAGCGGCTCCTGGAACGTCCTCCTCGATTCCTACCTGAAGGGTAGGTACAGATGGCACAGCTCCTGGATCGTCCACCACGGATCCTACCTGAAGGGTAGGTACAGATAGCTCACAACTCCTCGGGTCCAACTGTCCGCTTCGAGCACGTCCCGCTCAGTGGTCCTCCTCCGGGTACCGACCTACTCCGAAAGCCTCATCCACAGTCAGCGTTGTCCGTCGTCTGCAACCAACACAACGAAGTGCGGGCAAAGCCCGTGCAGGGGTGAGTATAAGCTACTCAGTAGGGACCCCGAGACCCCTGAAGGTCTCTCAAATCCACAAAGGATAAACCACGAAGAAAATTAACAATCACGAAGTAACATCCAGTATTGATTAGGTATATGCCCATACATATACCTATGTCACCAATTTCCGTTCGGCTCCAACACGAGCCCAAGAACAATCCAATCCACAAAGAAGAGTAAACAGTAAAATCCACATAGGATAACAGTACAAGTCCACACGGTTTATAACAAGTTTATGAAATCAACGGATAACTATTACCCAGGTATATGCCCATACATATACCTAAGTTATCAAGCGACCCATCTCAATCATGAGGAAACACAAAGATCATTGACTCAGCTCAAACCAGGATTTTTATTATCGAAACCATAGCTGCTGAAGAGCCCCGTCTCTGAAGTGTGCAGTAGTCCTGTCACGACTCCGAGGTACTGCTCACTAACCTATGACTGCTGAGGTACTCCTCCTGTCGAGTACTGCGGGTTTGCGGCCAACTACCGGGTGCTCTGTCCGCTGAGGGTATGTCGCCAAATACCGGGTGCTCACCCAAATAGCCTACTGAGGTACTCCTCCTGTCGAGTACCGCGGGTTTGCTGCCAACTACCAGGCGCTCCGTCCGCCGTGGGTCTGCCGCCAAATACCAGGCGCTCCGTCCACTGGGCTAGTCGACTCACTCCATGTCGATTCGGTCAAGCAGTCGTCAGGTCTCAGTCGGCTACACGGTCTCCGAACTCCGCACGCACGTCTCCACCGTCGCGGGTCTGTCGCTAAAACCAAGCACACACACTCCGTAGAGTATCGCGGGTCCGCCGCTACAACCAAGCGCTCCACCGCCAAGGGTCTACTGCTGCATCCAAGCGCACCACCACTGTCAAGTACCACAGGTCCACCGCTACACCCAAGCGCTCCACCACCCAAGATCAACAGAAGATTCAGCTCACACAGGTTCGGTAGCACTGTTCCACGTAGGATCGCTGAGTGTTGTAGTCGTCGTCGTCGAATCCACATAGGATCTCTGTACTGTCATCGTCGCAGTCACAGTAGCAGTAGTAGTAGTCGTCACAGTAACAGTCGCAGCCAGCACTAGGGTTCCCGCACACAGTAAGCTCGTTCGGAGGATCCGCTCCACGAGCCGAGAGGCTGATACATCAACTGTCACAAAGACCAGAGTTGATGTATCCAAAAGTTTCGTATCGTCAACAGGAACTCAACGCAACAGACGACGCTTCGATCGGACGTCCGGTCTGAGAGTTATTGGCATTTTCGTTCCCGGGGCCCGGTTGGTTTTTAAGGCAAAACCAACCCGACCGTACTCCACCTGCGTCCAAACCTCGGGCGGAGTATGCCAAAAGATCCGTCTCACTTAGAGGATTCCATCAAAGTCGACGGCACGTCAATCGGACGTCCGGAACTCAAGATATGAGCGTTTCCGCTCCGAGGGCCCGGTTGGTTTCGTGAACGAACCAACCCGGCCGTACTCCACCTGCGTCCAAACCTCGGGCGGAGTATGCCAAAAGATCCGTCTCACTTAGAGGATTCCATCAAAGTCGACGGCACATCAATCGGACGTCCGGAACTCAAGATATGAGCGTTTCCGCTCCGAGGGCCCGGTTGGTTTCGTGAACGAACCAACCCGGCCATACTCCACCTGCGTCCAAACCTCGGGCGGAGTATGCCAAAAGATCCATCTCACTAAGAGGAACACAACGCGACTGACGGCGCGTCAATCGGACGTTCGTAGCTCAAGATATGAGCGTTTCCGCTCTGAAGGCCCGGTTGGTTTCGTGAACGAACCAACCCGGACGAACTCAAAGTAAACCGAAACCTTGAGTGCGATATATCGAAACGACCGTCTCGATCCAAGGATCGTGTTTCCGCAGACGGTTCGTCATTCGGAGGTCCGAGGCTCAAGTTATGGGCCAAAAACCAATTCTGGTTTGAAACGGGGGGGTCCGGGTCCGGGCCGACCCGGCCCGACCCCCCCCCCCCCCCCCCCCGGGGCGGCGCGGCGGCGCAGGAGGCCGCGGCGGCTGGCGCCTGGTGCCGCACGAGGGTGGAACGCAGGGGGCTAAGCCCCCGCTTCTTGGGAAGGACGGCGCGGCTCCATGCCGCGCCCATATTTTAAAATCGCCCCCCCCCCCCCCACGTGGGGGGCCTGTTTGAGCGGAACCGGGGGGCTGCTGCCCCCCCCCCCTTTATGGAACCGCCTCCCCCCTCTAAAAGAGGGGGGTTTTATTATGACGGCCGGGGGATTAATTCCCCCGGTTTGAAGGACTTCCGGCCGGCCAGCTGGCCGGCCGGTTTTCTCCAACGGACCGGAAATTTCCGGTCCCCCCTTCGGCTTCCGACGCCGGCGGCCCGGCCGCCGGTCTTCTCTTCCGCCACGGCCCGGAACCGGCCGCGGTGTCCTCGTCCCGCCGCGGCCTGGAACCGGCCGCGGCGTTCGTCATCCGGCGCGGTGCGACGGCACCGCGCCCCTTCGCCGTGCCTTGATTCCATTCAACGCGGCGCGACGGCGTCGCGTTCTTGAAGATTCTTCCTTGGCGTAGCGCGACGGCGCCGCGTAAAATAAATGCACGATCATCCGCGTGATGCGACGGCACCACGCCACTTGCTTCCACCCGCAAGATTAAACAAGAACGATGGGGGGGGGTTCGGCCGTGTTCGTGCGGTCCGGCCCCCCTCACGTTAAAATAATAACGCAACTTAAAATAAAACAAGCCACACGTTAGGCTTGCTATTCATGATCAAGAATAAAATAAGGAAACCAAAAAGAAAACAACAACCCCTACCTCGAAGGAAGTTCGCGGAGCTCGTCAACGATCCGCGAAGGACGAGCGTCGCGGAGATCGGACATCACGGAGGTCGGTCGTCACGGAAGAAGATGTCGTCGGCATCGCGGTAGACGGACGCGGGTTCGCCGCGAGAGGCACATCGCGGAAAGTGCGTTGTGGCGTCGGACGTAGGTTCGCCGCGGAAAGCACGTCGTGGAGAGGATGCGTTGCGGCGTCGTGGAGGAAAACCAACGCGTTGCAGTCCGACGTCGTGGAAGAAGGACGCCGCGTTCTTCGTGAAGTTGAGTGTTCTTCGTGATGTTGAGCGTTCTTCGTGATCTTCGTCAGAGATGAAGAAGAAGAAGAAAATGCTCTCCACCTCTCAAGGAACAAAGGGACTAACCCAAAAATAATTAATTAAGCTCATACTTAATTTATTAACACAACACCAACCTTTGAAATTCAAGAGTTTGAATTTCAAAACTTTAATTAAACTCACTTATTAATGACATTAGTTATAACCTAAGTTTACATCATTAATTGTGAGTTGGGGAGGGTTAGAGAAAATGAAGGGGTGGGGTTCGTGTGGGCCCCACCACCCACTTAACCTCCCAAGGGAAGTTGGGTTGTCACCCAACTTCCACCCAAAGGATAAAAACACTTAAGGAAGATAAAAATAAAAATTGAAGTTAAATTTTTATTTTAACATTCACACTTTTATTTTTTACAACTCCCCTCATGTAAACGCAACTTCGGGAAAGGTCTCCTTAAGCGAATATCGGCGCTGCGAGTTCATCGGTGCCCTCGGATTTCAATTCCGAGCACCGGATCAAAAGTTAGGAATTCCCACTCGTTCGTTCACTGAACGTACCCGAGCCAAACTTCGGAATTTAATTCCGGGCACTCCGGGCCTCGGAATCAGGTGCCGTCAGAAACCGCTCTCTTGTAAAATTCTAAAGAAAATTAAGAAAAAATTTCCCTTTAATTTTACGGGTCTTTACATTACTCCCACCTCAGGGCTTTACGTCCCCGTAAAGCTTCAACTCACACTTAAGGGAGACAAGGTAGTACTGAGCACGCAACTGAGCTTTACACTCCCATATGCTCAGCTGAAGATCTCGTGCTACCCGAGAAGCACCCCAGAGGAAGCAACCGTTCACGTAGAACCTGCTCCTGTCGATCCTCGATATCTACTAGAACCTCTGTGCTTGTCGCCCTGTCATCGACGTCCAACTCCCCGAGGTCGATGACGTGTGAAGAAACATACACGTATCTCCACAGCTGAGACACGTGGTGGACATTATGCACCCGGTGCGACTGAGGTGGTAGGGTCAAGCGGTAAACCTCTTCGCCTACCCTGCTGAAGATCAAAAGGGTCCATTGAACTTCGGAGATAACATGCCGCTTCGGCCACATCTCTGAAACCTCATCGGGTTGAGACCGTATAAGATCGTGTTCGTCACCCTCGAATTCAAGAGGTTTCCCTTTTTAGGATAGAACTGAAACTCAAAACTCCTGCTGCCACAAGGGTGGGGTTGACCAACTCAAGAGTGATCGGTCACACCCTCTTATGCCTGAGTTTAACATGTGCTGCCCAGGGTTTCCTTTTCGCCGACCAAGGAAAACCCATTCCGACGTTTGCCTAAAACAGTCAACCGGGGTATGATTTGTGAATCAAAACCATACCCAGATCAACGTCGTAAGGCCTCTACGCTGCCACCAAGAGATTCCAACTGAAACTCTCGCCTCGAGGTCAAATCACACCGTCGGCGTAAGTGTGATTATCGAGTCTCCTCCCAAAGGTATCTCCAGACGTGAGGGTCAAGTCTACGGCTTACCCGGAACCTCTAGGTCTGGGACATGATTCGCGGAAGGGTAGAATTATTGGTTCTTATGTCTATAGATATGGCAGCTCGTAGTAGACATAATTCGTACCCCGAATCATTCTTAGAGCTCCTGGGTCACACTCCTTGACCGCAATGCAGCTACTCTCCTCCCCAGCCCTCCTGCTCCCTGAGCCTGGCGGGGACTACTAAGTCGGGTGGTCGTAACATGTTGAAATGTACACCACCACATGCTGCTCTCTAAGCTCTGCTTCCACGTCTGCTACCCTACAGATTCATCTGTCCTTAGCACTTCCTCCTCCTGAAACATTTTACACACCCGAGTCTCTGAGACTGGCGCTAGTTTCCTGCCCTTCACTGCTAACGTTCACAACCACAAAGGTTCTCTCTAGCATCCTAGCATAGGTAGAAATGCATAGAGGAAAAGTAATGGTTCAGATTTCCTTTAGACACACTTCGCTCAGAAGTTCGAGTCTATGGAACTGATCACAACGTAACCAATGAGTACCAAGATTGATTGGTAACCCACGATGAGTGCTCTGCTTCCGACATGTCGTACTGTCGAAGCTGTATTAGCTCCAAAAAACTCACAACCACCTCCTCAAGCCAGTCCTCAGCCGCCTACGAGTCAGGATCACCTCGAAACTTGAGGGATATCTGGTGCTAAAACATATGTAAGGCACTAAGCCTGTGATTCTCTGCTACCGGTACCGCCGGTAGTGTCTACTGACCAACAGGTAGTGACATAGCTGGCGCACTACCCGTAGGTACTATCCCAGGTATCGGTTCGCGTACCGAAGCCTCATTACTATAAGGACCAACCTCATGGTCACTCACTGGAAACAACAGGAGCTAAGATCATCATCCGCTCTACTAGTATCCAAGCTAGGCGAAGAACTCTAGCAACCGCCTCCATCCAGTCCACTGCTGCCTGGGAAATCTGTCTCGCCTCGTATCCTCAGAGGCCTCTACTGCTGGAACTCGTGCATCGCGCTCTGTTAGCGTGCACCGTCAGCTAGTGGCATCTGCTGCCTAACGGGTGGTGGTGCTGCTGGTACACCACCCGAAGGTGCCAACACTGAAAAAGGGGCCCTGCACCGGAGTCTCGCTGCTCGGTGGGCCATCATCGAGAACTCTCTCGGAACTCCAGCTAACTATCTGCATGGTGACATCCTGAACAGATGCGACACGGTCATCGTCTTATACCTGGTGAGCTGACCTGGTTTGAGATGACTTTAAAACTTTGGAAACACACACGCAATCAGTGTTTTTGTGTACAAAGTCGGAGATCATTAGTCAGGGTCCTGGTGTACGGATACGTCGGCCGCCGCACCAACACTGGACTCCCTGGACTGATAACCCCACTCAATATACTAAACACTATTGATTCACATAGAAAAAAGATCAAAGTCTGCGGTAGAACCGACCGCCTCTGATACCAATTTGTCACGACCCGACCTCGGGGCCCGTGTCGTGACTACCCCAAGCCCGCCTTCCATAGGCCAGGGGCTGGCGACTAGCACCAAGGCGTATAATCCCGGTAAACAGGGAAGGCATTGCCTTTATAAGTAACAACCACCACAGAGTCAGCAAGCGGAAAGTAACTACAAGTGCAGAAAAGTAAAGGGGGCCGGAATACAAGCCCAACTGAAAGTAAAGTACAACTCGAAAGGGAAAACAGCAACTGAAAGTACAAGCGGCTCCTGGGACGTCCTCCTCGATTCCTACCTGAAGGGTAGGTACAGATGGCACAGCTCCTGGATCGTCCACCACGGATCCTACCTGAAGGGTAGGTACAGATAGCTCACAACTCCTCGGGTCCAACTGTCCGCTTCGAGCACGTCCCGCTCAGTGGTCCTCCTCCGGGTACCGACCTACTCCGAAAGCCTCATCCACAGTCAGCGCTGTCTGTCGTCTGCAACCAACACAACGAAGTGCGGGCAAAGCACGTGCAGGGGTGAGTATAAGCTACTCAGTAGGGACCCCGAGACCCCTGAAGGTCTCTCAAATCCACAAAGGATAAACCACGAAGAAAAGTAACAATCACGAAGTAACATCCAGTATTGATTAGGTATATGCCCATACATATACCTATGTCACCAATTTCCGTTCGGCTCCAACACGAGCCCAAGAACAATCCAATCCACAAAGAAGAGTAAACAGTAAAATCCACATAGGATAACAGTACAAGTCCACACGGTTTATAACAAGTTTATGAAATCAACGGATAACTATTACCCAGGTATATGCCCATACATATACCTAAGTTATCAAGCGACCCATCTCAATCATGAGGAAACACAAAGATCATTGACTCAGCTCAAACCAGGATTTTTATTATCGAAACCGTATCTACTGAAGAGCCCCGTCTCTGAAGTGTGCAGTAGTCCTGTCACGACTCCGAGGTACTTCTCACTAACCTATGACTGCTGAGGTACTCCTCCTGTCGAGTACTGCGGGTTTGCGGCCAACTACCGGGCGCTCCGTCCACTGAGGGTCTGTCGCCAAATACCGGGAGCTCACCCAAATAGCCTACTGAGGTACTCCTCCTGTCGAGTACCGCGGGTTTGCTGCCAACTACCAGGCGCTCCGTCCGCCGTGGGTCTGCCGCCAAATACCGGGCGCTCCGTCCACTGGGCTAGTCAACTCACTCCAAGTCGATTCGGTCAAGCAGTCGTCAGGTCTCAGTCGGCTACACGGTCTCCGAACTCCGCACGCACGTCTCCACCGTCGCGGGTCTGTCGCTAAAACCAAGCACACACACTCCGTAGAGTATCGCGGGTCCGCCGCTACAACCAAGCGCTCCACCGCCAAGGGTCTGCTGCTGCATCCAAGCGCACCACCACTGTCAAGTACCACGGGTCCGCCGCTACACCCAAGCGCTCCACCACCCAAGATCAACAGAAGATTCAGCTCACACGGGTTCGGTAGCACTGTTCCACATAGGATCATTGAGTGCTGTAGTCGTCGTCGTCGAATCCACATAGGATCTCTGTACTGTCGTCGTCACAGTCACAGTAGTAGTAGTAGTAGTCGTCACAGTAACAGTCGCAGCCAGCACTAGGGTTCCCGCACACAGTAACCTCGTTCGGAGGATCCGCTCCACGAGCCGAGAGGCTGATACATCAACTGTCACAAAGACCAGAGTTGATGTATCCAAAAGTTCCGTATCGTCAACAGGAACTCAACGCAACAGACGGCGCGTCGATCGGACGTCCGGTCTGAGAGTTATTGGCATTTTCGTTCCCGGGGCCCGGTTGGTTTTTAAGGCAAAACCAACCCGACCGTACTCCACCTGCGTCCAAACCTCGGGCGGAGTATGCCAAAAGATCCGTCTCACTTAGAGGATTCCATCAAAGTCGACGGCACGTTAATCGGACGTCCGGAACTCAAGATATGAGCGTTTCCGCTCCGAGGGCCCAGTTGGTTTCATGAACGAACCAACCCGGCCGTACTCCACCTGCGTCCAAACCTCGGGCAGAGTATGCCAAAAGATCCGTCTCACTTAGAGGATTCCATCAAAGTCGACGGCACGTCAATCGGACGTCCGGAACTCAAGATATGAGCGTTTCCGCTCCGAGGGCCCGGTTGGTTTCGTGAACGAACCAACCCGGCCGTACTCCACCTGCGTCCAAACCTCGGGCGGAGTATGCCAAAAGATCCGTCTCACTAAGAGGAACACAACGCGACTGACGGCGCGTCAATCGGACGTTCGTAGCTCAAGATATGAGCGTTCCCGCTCCGAAGGCCCGGTTGGTTTCGTGAACGAACCAACCCGGCCGAACTCAAAGTAAACCGAAACCTTGAGTGCGATATATCGAAACGACCGTCTCGATCCAAGGATCGCGTTTCCGTAGACGGTTCATCATTCGGAGGTCCGAGGCTCAAGTTATGGGCCAAAAACCAATTCTGGTTTGAAACGGGGGGGTCCGGGTCCGGGCCGACCCGGCCCGACCCCCCCCCCCCCCGGGGCGGCGCGGCGGCGCAGGAGGCCGCGGCGGCTGGCGCCTGGTGCCGCACGAGGGTGGCACGCGGGGGGCTAAGCCCCCGCATCTTGGGAAGGACGGCGCGGCTACATGCCGCGCCCATATTTTAAAATCGCCCCCCCCCCCCACGTGGGGGGCCTGTTTGAGCGGAACCGGGGGGCTGCTGCCCCCCCTTTATGGAACCGCCTCCCCCCTCTTAAATAGGGGGGTTTTATTATGACGGCCGGGGGATTAATTCCCCCGGTTTTAAGGACTTCCGGCCGGCCAGCTGGCCGGCCGGTTTTCTCCAACGGACCGGAAATTTCCGGTCCCCCCTTCGGCTTCCGACGCCGGCGGCCCGGCCGCCGGTCTTCTCTTCCGCCACGGCCCGGAACTGGCCGCGGTGTCCTCGTCCCGCCGCGGCCCGGAACCGGCCGCGGCGTTCGTCATCCGGCGCGGTGCGACGGCACCGTGCCCCTTCGCCGTGCCTTGATTCCATTCAACGCGGCGCGACGGCGTCGCGTTCTTGAAGATTCTTCCTTGGCGTAGCGCGACGGCGCCGCGTAAAATAAATGCACGATCATCCGCGTGGTGCGACGGCACCACGCCACTTGCTTCCACCCGCAAGATTAAACAAGAACTATGGGGGGGGGTTCGGCCGTGTTCGTGCGGTCCGGCCCCCCTCACGTTAAAATAATAACGCAACTTAAAATAAAACAAGCCACACGTTAGGCTTGTTATTCATGATCAAGAATAAAATAACGATCCGCGAAGGACGAGCGTCGCGGAGATCGGACATCACGGAGGTCGGTCGTCACGGAAGAAGACGTCGTCGGCATCGCGGTAGACGGACGCGGGTTCGCCGCGAGAGGCACGTCGCGGAAAGTGCGTTGCGGCGTCGGACGTAGGTTCGCCGCGGAAAGCACGTCGCGGAGAGGATGCGTTGCGGCGTCGTGGAGGAAAACCAACGCGTTGCAGTCCGACGTCGTGGAAGAAGGACGCCGCGTTCTTCGTGAAGTTGAGTGTTCTTCGTGATGTTGAGCGTTCTTCGTGATCTTCGTCAGAGATGATGAAGAAAAAGAAAATGCTCTCCACCTCTCAAGGAACAAAGGGACTAACCCAAAAATAATAAATTAAGCTCATACTTAATTTATTAACACAACACCAACCTTTGAAATTCAAGAGTTTGAATTTCAAAACTTTAATTAAACTCACTTATTAATGACATAAGTTATAACCTAAGTTTACATCATTAATTGTGAGTTGGGGAGGGTTAGAGAAAATGAAGGGGTGGGGTTCGTGTGGGCCCCACCACCCACTTAACCTCCCAAGGGAAGTTGGGTTGTCACCCAACTTCCACCCAAAGGATAAAAACACTTAAGGAAGATAAAAATAAAAATTGAAGTTAAATTTTTATTTTAACATTCACATTTTTATTTTTTACAACTCCCCTCGTGTAAACGCAACTTCGGGAAAGGTCTCCTTAAGCGAATATCGGCGCTGCGAGTTCATCGGTGCCCTCGGATTTCAATTCCGAGCACCGGATCAAAAGTTAGGAATTCCCGCTCGTTCGTTCACTGAACGCACCCGAGCCAAACTTCGGAAATTAATTCCGGGCACTCCGGGCCTCGGAATCAGGTGCCGTCAGAAACCACGCTCTTGTAAAATTCTAAAGAAAATTAATAAAAAATTTCCCTTGAATTTTACGGGTCTTTACATATGTACTCAAACACTCCTTGAATCCTCAACATAAAACAAACCTGAAAAAGAGTGTTATATAGCTTTATAATGAAATGTGAGAAAACTCAATCCCTAATTGAAAGAAAGGATTAGAGGGGTGGAAGAGAATTACCTTGATATTCGATACCCAACAAACAACATCCAAACCAGGTAAGGATTAAATAAAAAACACCTCTTGGAAGCTTGAGTTGTCCAATTTCATCACTAGGTTTGAGACGGTTGGAGTGGAGGAAAATCCAGAGTTGGGGTTAAAACCCCAGAGTGGAAATTGTTTAAATTTTCCATATTTTCGGGGCCAGACAATTTTCCCATAGGTTTTTTGAAAACATGTTCAAACTGTGTAGAAGCTACAGTCCCAAAGACAGTTAGTTCACATGGTTCAATGGGATTCCAGGATGATTTGCTTAACTTTGTACCAACTTTGTGTAAGCCTCTTTCCATGGATTCACTCTTACCAGGGATACCCTGCAGGTTTCACTAACCATGGTGAAATCTTGTAATAAGCCCAAAAATTCCTCTATCATCCACATTCATGTCCAAAACCCTTGAAACACCCATGTGCCTTCACATAAACATGTGGGAACACTTATCTATCCCAAAATAAAAGGACCATAGAAAAGTTTAATCAAGAATGTACCTTAAGAAAATATGGGACCTTTTAACCCTTCTTATCTAAAATTATTCAAAGTATTTAATCATGTAATTTTATCAACCAATGGTTAAAAACTCCACATATATATCAAATCACTAGTTTAATAATCAGAAAAACATATATAAGATTTTATTATGCTAATATGAAATAAATAGTGAATAAAAATTATGGAGTTTTCTCAATATCGGCTTTTATAAATTATTATTATTTTAAATATTTTTTTATTACTTATTAATACATATCAAACAAATTTTTATATTCAGTATGTGTAAAATTTTATTCCAAATGATTTCTAATATCTTATTATTTCTATCCATGATTCTATATTTATAACTATTATACTACTTTTGGGATATTTAATCCTCATAATAGAACCTAAAATTATGTTTATACACATCACTATTGTGGTTATAACACATAATATTTCTTCTAATTTGGTTCATTAAAAATAAGGACAATTATTTTTTAATTTTTTTAACATTTTATACTTTGATTACAGTAAAATTGCAATTATAGTGCATTAAATTCCATTTAAAAACAACTTCTTCTTCTTCCCTCTAAATATATAATTGAATATGATATATATTCCTTATTTTGAATATGCTAATTTGTTTAAAATATGGGGGATATATATATATATTAATCCATTATAAACAATTTCTCTTAAATACATAAAATTTGACTAACAAATATTAAATGATGTAGGTATAGGATGTTATTTTCAAATAATGTAACTTTTCATGCATTTATTATCCATAAAATTTAATTTTTTTGTAAAAATGTTCTCTCAATATAATTAGGATTTATTATGTTCTTGAAAATTTATCACACAAACCCATATCTACATTGATATTTCATATACATGTGAGAGTATATCTCACAACCCGAAAAGTATATCAAATAGTTATTCATTTATCTCACGAATTTTATATATGGTATCTTACAAAAGAAATTTATATTGAATTAAAATCTATTTATAGTGCATGAGAGTAGGAAATATAACCTCAAATGTCAATTTTGTTTATTGTATTATATTTTATTGACATATAAATGACCCCACATTCATTTAAGATTATCAATTCATCACATAAATCACTTTTCCTGAGTAATATTTTTCATATTTCATTACATATATATTTGTGTTACATGATATATAAAAACTTCTTCATTCATTATCATGGTTTTAGAAATCTATTAATTACTCTCTCACTAATAATTTACCCACATCAGTTTTATTGGTAGCTTCTATATGACAAAATAAGGATAATATATATATATATATATTATAAAAAGATTCCAAAACCAAATATAAGAAATTTAAAATTATTAAAACTTTTCTTATTCCCCATGTTACAATACAATTTATTCCCCGCAAACAGAAAAATTATAGGTTCAGTTATTTTAATCATACATAATTTCTTATCCATTTATATATGATAAAATATTTAACTCAATAAATTATACTTTTTATTCATTTTCAAAGTCTCTACAAAAGTTTAGGCTCATATCCAATACTTAAACATCCCTTAGTTGTACAAGCAACATAAAAAAGTATGATCATATATTTAATATTTAATTTCAATGATTTACAATAATTTTATAAGAAAAAAATCTACCAAAAAATAGTAACCTCACTAATAAAAACCCTTTTTGAGTTTTTATTATAATATTTCCAATATAAATTCTAAATCTATTAGAAGAAATTCATATTATTAGTTGGAAAAAATAATGTCATTTATTTACCTAATATCTAAAATTAATTCATTTATATAGCCATTTTCTCTCTCTCAATATTATAAAAATCATGTTCATGATCCTTACCCACATCAAATTTAAACATGTCTCCAAAAAAAATTTCACACATTATTCCTAATTTTATCAAAATAGTATTAAAATTTTTTTATATTACATTTTAAATTAATATTGAATATGAAAATGATTACCTTTTTTATCATGTTGATTTCCAAAACATTCACGATCAATATACTAATCATGAGAGGTAATTATGACATATAGTCTTTTTCAAAAAACATTTCATTACCCCATCCATTGGAACCCCTCTTAGGTCATTAATATATTTGGAGAAAACCCTCTAAGATCGCAACAAATAGGCCTTAGGATAGAGACCATAATAGAGGTAATAAAAAAGATAAGAATTAGATACATTACCATCAATATATAAATTCATGGGAAATATATATGATTAGATACACCAATAAAAACTATCTGATAGATAAAAACTATCTCATTAAATTAATTTAATTTTATATAAGTTGAAAAATATGTAATTACATAAATAAATCATTTTATGTGACCCTGAAAATATAAAAATAATGAGAAACTCCATGAGCTAGTAACACCAAACTGTATCTTTAAGTTGCTTCTAGAGACCTGAAAATAGTTTATATAGATATAGGGGGAGAAAGCATGTATACTCAGCTGGATCCTCCCCAAAAAATCTCATTCGAATGTAAAATACGTATTCCAATACCTATAGAATAAATAGTATATACATAATTGTTACCTATGAAGGTAAAACTGTATTCCATCAACTCAACGAATTGGTCACCATATAACATATAAAATTGATTAATTATGTATCAAAATATAATAGCTAAGAAAGGTTCCCAACATTCACATCCCATCAAGTTTTTTCAATCTCACTCCTCCAAAATAAAATATATTGTTTTTTAATCACTTGAATAACTCAATATACACATTTTGTATACATATCATGGCTACATCACCATTTCATCCTACATTCCATGAAACACTTCATATCCCAATCATCTGTACGTGATGTATAAACATGTATATATTATATAAATCTATTATAACACTTGTATTAAGAACTATACCCAATTTAACAATAGCTCATGCATGTATTCCTAAAGAACAATTTAGTTTCAACAACTATGATATATTTTTATTTTATAACATCTAGACACTATATCTAACACAATGATATAGTAAATTGAGAAAGATCATATCCCTTAAAAATAGATATTATATACCTTAAGAAATTATAGTATATATACACCTATGTACTGTTTTACATCTTAAGGGTGGTGGGAAGGAGGGATAAGTAATCCATTAATACCATTGATGACCAATATCATGAGGAAACCACCAAAAACAGAAAACATTTTATCATCAAATTCTTGTCAACATCAGGTAATGGAGTATGTAAAATTAAAATATATAATGAATAGATATAAAATTCAACCAAACTATGGTGAACTATCTATATGTAGACTAAACAATAGCCATAATCATACTTAAAATCAAACTACAACCAATATGGTTTAGGAAATTACATATCATATAGGTAACCAATATTAAAATACTCACCATTATTAAATACATTCACTAATTAATTAACAATTAAAATATATTCATTAATAATATTTCATATTAATGATTTATCAATTTAATTTCAACCAAATCCATAATTATTTCATAATTCACATTTCAATTTTCATATTTCCACACCATTAACATAGAAAATTAGTAATACAATCCAAATATAATCATATATCGTATATCATTACTTTTATTAACATCCATCCCTTGATTTATTTTTAATTCATTCACCATTAAATAATCATCACTACTAGAAATATTACATATACTAACGCATATATACAAAGGGTTTGTAAAACCTGTTGGAATAGGTACCCTTTCCCAACAGTTTTTCCAAACCATTGTGAAAAGACCACTTTGAGACCTCTTTTCCCAATAGTTTGGAAAAACCGTTGGGAAAGGTTACAGATTTCTCAACGGTTTTTCCAAACCAATGCGAAAAGCCCACATTGACCCCACTATTCCCAAAGATTTGAAAAAATTGTGGGGATAGGGTATGGATTTCCCAACGGTTTTTCCAAAACATTGGGTAAAGATATTTTTTAGAAATTTTTTCCAACGGGTTGGTCAAACAGTTGTGAAAGGGTACGGATCTCTCAATGGTTTTTCCAAATCATTGGGAAAAGCCAACTTTGACACCACATTTCCCAAAGGATTTTCTAAACCATTGGGAAAAGACAACATTGACACCACTTTTTCCAAAGGTTTGGCAAAACCATTTGGAAAACCATACCCTTTCCCAATGGTTTGGCCAAACCATTGGGAAAAGCCCACTTTAAGACCACCTTTCCCAATAGTTTTCACAAATCGTTGGGAAATTCCCACATTGACGCCACTTTTCCCAACAGTTTGGAAAAACCATTTTTAAAGGGTATGGATTCCCAAACAATTTTTTCAAACAATTGTGAAAATCAAATTTTGATACCACTTTTCTCAATAGTTTTGAAAAACTATTGGTAAAGAGTCCGTAACTATCCAAACAAATATCAAAACCGTTGAGATATCTACCCTTATATTTTATGAATTATTTTTTAAAATATCATCAAATAAATCATTATATAAATTACATATATATATATATCCAAATATATTAACAAAGGTAATTGTACGATACTAGTAAATTCATTGATATATAACCCATAGGTTGTGGGTTCAAAACTCTACTATAACTATTTTTTAATTTACCTATACCAATGTTTTGGGGACCTATACCAATAGTTCCTAACCATTGAAATTGGTAAATCCCTATATTAACAAGTTCTACCTATCCTAGATAACGCAAATATTTTACTTAACCATCTTTAAATTAGAAAATCACTCTATTAACTAGTTCCACATATCGTAGACAACCCAAATATATTACATAAAATTATAGAATGTCCTTCATGATATATACCACAAATACATTTCAAATATTTTTATTTTGATAAAAAAACATAGGTGAGACAATATCTATAACATCAATCACACAGGCAGAGTAGACAACATATTACAATGTTATTGGGATCACAATAACCAAGCATAATTCAATCTCATATAACAACCATTTTTATTAATATATAATAATAACCAATTAATTATTCATAGGAATCATCATCAACCATCATAACTCCAAAAGATAACAATATCATAGAATGAATCATGAACATTATTCAAGTTATACAATAATATAATATGGTTTCCAAAAAAATAATGATAACTTAATTAAAATGTTTATTCTTTTAATCACATTATTATTAAATATTTAGGATTTTTATCCTTTTTCATGCTTATCACTGATGGTAAATAAAAGAATAATTTTAAATAGATATCAAAGAATAAATTCATATAGCCATTAATGAAATTAAAAAACAATATGAGAACATATAACCCATTAAATTCATTCTTTGGTCAGACTGTTATATTAATTTTGGTTTATTAAATCTTTAGTCAATGATGAAAAATAATAATAATCTCACACATAAATATAAAATAAGTATATGTCACAAATTCCCTACTTCATTTTGAATTTTTTACTAAAACAAAACATATTAATGGAAGAATTAGGGATCTAATCACCCCCTACATTAATTAAACCACATCAAAACCAAACCACAACAATCCACAGTAATTCTATTCTATAAATACAACTAAATGAGAATAAATTTGTCACACAAAGACACCAATGGGAAAATTTAAAATTAAATAGAGAATAATATTTTATAAAGATAAATTGATCTAAAAGTATTGTATCCCTATGAACAAAGAGTATTAAATGACTAATGGATATTTATAAAGAACACTAAGAAGAAATGCGGTCATATATAAAATAAAGGGAGATAATAAAAAATGAACCAAGGATGGTCAATATATATATATAATTGAAAACTAATGGCCTCCATCATTTCTTTATGACTTGCGCTACAACCATGCCACCTATGACCAATGAGAGTTCTATATTTTTAATATATTGAAACATTATTTCCCTATTAATGTCATTTCTTTTATAAAACCTATATTAAAAACAATTGATTAGAATTAAGAATTATGAACATTATAAAAGCATTAGATTTAGAACATAATGTTGCTAACATGGACATCACTATCACTTAAGGAGAATAATCAAAGAAAATTCTCACTACACAGAATATTTTAACATGGTGGCTACCAACTCACTGATTCTCATCAACAATGCACAACTCACCATCTTCTTAGTTCATCCAATGCTTTAAAAAAACATTCATATATGGTGGATTAATCCAAAACTAATAAGATATCGAACTACATTACTAAAACATCATTCATTTAACATTGGAATGGATAACTTCCCCTCTCATAACATGTGAAATTGCTAAGGAAAAACATACTTCACAATAGAATGAACTCAACAGTTTGATCTCTATTGTGCACTAAGCAACTCACGATACATGTGAAATGGAAAAGATCCAAAATGATTAACCACAAATGTAATGCCTACTGGATAAATCCTTTAAAATGGAAACCACCCTTGTTTTTTCATATAATTTGTTACACACAATCATGAAATTTCCATATTCTATAACCAAATCTCCCAAACAGTTACAACACCCTGAACTCAGCATCAAATTGACTTGAAAAATAGTTACAACATTGAACATTAGTAATTATGGCCACCACTCTTCTGTCATCCATGTAATAGTTAACTTTTAGATACATATAAACATAATACCTACCACATGAAATCCATAAATACCTCTCTCGATTCCTCCAAGACCAATGAGAATTGAATTGTAAATACTCAAATAATTGATCCCTTAAATTTGATACCTCTCAAACTATTACATTCCAAGAAAATTTAACCAGACATAGGATATAATGAATTTGAAAAATTAAATGACCACAACATAAGATAATGTTCTTGAATATCCCTATTAAAATAACAAAACCAACACATCATTGGAGTAGGGTCCATAAAAACAAATCATTACCAAATATCTCATAAATCAATAATGGTCTCCCATAGAAACTGTAATATTATTTAACATCAATGAAATTTCGATTTTGGATGTGTATCAAAAACTATTTCCCCCATCTACTCTCTGGTAATCCATCATTCCAACATTAGACACAAAATAAAAGAATATCATTCTAGTAAATTACCTTCTATTAATGATCATATTATTAAACTATTCATTCCCAAAAGATCACATCATCTTAATCTTTGATATCACCTATGTTAATAAAATAGGAATAATAATTTTGATGTAGATGATGAGGAAATATAAGAAATAAATAATATATAATTCTAACCTATGGGTGAAGTGTAAACCAATATGCAATATCTCTAATTGGAACCATCCCCTCAAAATGAATTAGATACCATGGAGAAGTGTTATTACTCTAACCAAACCATCACATACCATATTGAGATAATAGATTTATTAATATATGATATATTATACTAAACAGAAGTTTCTTCAATTCATGATTATATTATTTCTGCTTGTGATATTGTTATCCCTTGAATCACTTAATCATAATATACATATTCTCTTTCATGAACTACAACAATTCAATTCCAAGAGTCATTTCATCTCCATTTTAGATTGTAAACAATAATTAATATCACGGTTGGCCATTAAAAAAATTATCATGTCCATGCCAATTGTAGTTTAATAAATATTTTTATATGAAAACTCTACCAAGGATAAGTGTCTCACTCATAAACATCTAAAGTCAATAATATATCAACATTTTATATATTTAACATACATATAGTCTTATTTTTGTTACTATCTGTATACAATTTAAATGTACAACTAAGAATTATCTCATATCCATAAAGAATATTAAGACCTCTCCGAACCATAAAGGACAAATTTTGAACAAGATAAATGATAATCATATTTTAACACCCACAAAACCCTACTACCACATCCAGATAATATAACGATATAACATTGACTAAAGTAAAACTATTTTACATTAATAAGTGCACTAACATCTTGGATGTTTTTGAAATCACCACTATAATATCTAATCCTCCCTACACTCAAAAAATCAGACTGATGAATTCCATCAATATGACCTCCAATTTCTACTGGAGGATATCAAGTGGATGATTCAACTGATAGGTAACATAATGATCAACAATTATCCTTAGGTGAATCAAATATCAAGACATGAACTCCATGATAGTTATCTTCATCCTAGACCACCATAATGCGACATAAAAGGAATGATAAATCATAACCACAACTAGATGGTTAGTGAAATGGGAGATGTAGAACTGATAGAGAAACACATCACATATCATTGAATGAATTATAGTTATAGCTTAAAAAAACAAATGATGATTATCCAGATTCAACACCTCTAGGTCACAAAAAAAATATTTCACAAAATTTACAATATGAATCCTTTAAGTGGGATCGTTAAATAACTGAACCATAAAAATTGAACATTAATTTATAGAGTCACCCTATTCCAACATCTTATACCATAAAATAATGCATCATAAAGATCTTCTCCATCACTATATAAGCATCATAATAATTTCTCAAAAAAACTCCATTTGAAATCCTTCCAAAATAAAAAAAAATTCCCTTTACATGGTGTATAGAATATATTGATGTCACTACACCACTAAAATTACATAAACAACCACTACTAAAAATGTAGATCGCTTTGGAGGAATATATAAGGGATAGTCGTATGAATTTTCAAGAGAAAAATGTTTTTACCAATTAAGTATATATATAATAACATTAAATAAAACAAAAATCTCGAAATATCAAGATCATTTGTAGCATAGTCACATTCAATATGTAGTAACTACCAAAAACCATAAGATATAACAGCTATCTACTATATTAAGAAAACCCCCAAAGAAAAAAATAATAATAGATATAATAAGACTAGAATAAATCACCCTCCTCTAGATAAGAAATTTTTTTTAATTGGATTTTTTATCCTTAAAATACTCCAAATATATATATTACTGCTAATCATAACCAAAATGTTAGTTTTTTCTATTGAAAACAATCAGTTTGTTTCAATCTGATTAATTTTGAGTAAAAAGATCCTATATTTTCATGAAATACGAATTAAAATATACAAATCTATTGAATTAATAAACGATACAAAATAATAAATGACCTAAATATCTAATGGATCTATGGATAATCAAAAGAAATTAAAAAACATTCTCCAAGATTATACCTCAAGGGCCTATACCTCAAACATTAAAATATCCATAAATAGGTAATAACATTATAGAAATCCCAAATCAGCTAACATAATAATTTTTTGGTCCACCTATCACTCTATATATACCTTGATATATGAAATAAACACCAATAATAACTAATATAGAAACTCATGGACCACTAAATTCACAAGTCACAATAACATAAGTTGAGTTATAGTAACACAAAATTACATTTGAATGAATTTATAATGAATATAACTATATATAAAAGAATTCATCAAAACTTCATAATCCTTAATAAGGCTATTAAAACATAACTAAAAAAATTTCATTGATGTATATTCATAGATTATACATCTCAAAAGTGTCCATCCAATATGGGTAAATCAATATCCTCTTGACAGACATCTATAAATATATCCCAAATCTGACCCCCCATCAATAATGTAGGGCTAGAAACACTATGGTAAAGATATTAGGGTACTCTCCAAAATCCTTTAGTAACCCCACAAACTGACCTGCCAATAAAATCAGTATTATCTTCTTCATCATAGTGGAAATGGAAAATCATGTCTTTGAAAAATACAATGGCCTCTCTTACTAACAAACACAACATGCTCTATATAAGTGTCATATAATATTACATTCACCATTTATATATATACAATGAATCCTACAACAAATACTTATAGATATTCTTGATGAATCTATTATATGGATACATTCAAAAACATAGAAAATCCCTTGAAGCATGATAGTACCCTAGCATCCACATAAAATCCATGAACATTTAATTCAAGATAGATCGAACTCTATATTTTTTTAATTTGGGAGGAACTAGACTC
Organism: Viscum album; assembly: GCA_963277665.1. Taxonomy (NCBI): domain Eukaryota; kingdom Viridiplantae; phylum Streptophyta; class Magnoliopsida; order Santalales; family Viscaceae; genus Viscum; species Viscum album. Next base: position 34,797,637 of record OY728156.1, read on the forward strand.
ATCTCCATATTATTTACATAATAATGGGGTATGAAAGGTGAAATGATGTAATCCATACATCCTAAATTAACTAATACATAAACCCATGTATAACACAAGAACAAAATACCTCACACATTGTATGTCTCTCATATCATTGGAGACTATAAGGAATGAATCTATACATATCATGATCCAAGAACTCTAAAGAATTATTTGTAACCAAATCTATTGTTTCAGTATTATTTCATTTTCTAAATATTATAGGAATCAAAACAATTTACCCATATTTCCTTATCCCATATTTGTAAATTTAAATCAAGATCCCACAAATTTTTCATTTTTTATAGGATATTACTACAACATTTGATCTAAAAGTGGGTCTCAAACTCTATGGTGTCTATTAAGTTAGGTAGATTAATAAAAAACTGGATTCCCATGTCCTCTATAGTAAAATAAACATTCAAGTCAATTTGTTGGGGGTCCGTGAACTACCAACCTCAGTGAAATGGAATGAACTAGGATGGATATCACTCCCTACGATGTAACTCTTCTTTGACTCGGATTCAAAGAAATATGGAAATATATATTCAACATATATAGTTCTATAATCTCCATTCCATTGATTATTTGGTCCTTTGAACACCCTCTATATAACCTATACCTTCTCAATCACCTCAAGATATGTTAGTGACATGAACATGGGGACCTAGAGTGGGATCCCAAGATATAATGTGACCATTTAATTCAAATCCCTAGCCCCCTCATCTAAATAACATATTATTTGTAACAAAATAAAATTTTAAATCGTATATTGAACTCCATCATGTCAAAAATCCATTTTTTGAAAATAATAATATTGTACTAAAAATTTAGATTCAAAGTGAATGAAATAAACTCATCTAGAAATTAATCATAGATCTTATCTCTTATAATATATTACTACCCCTGATCCCATTATAACAAGAACCACCACTATCTATATAAAAACACACCACAGTAATGACAATAAAAATTCTCATCCCATTGATCAGAGGTCAAACTGAAGAAAATATCTAAAACCTCAAAAAACCCTTTGCATGCTGCATTGAAATGAATTCATCATACTTATATATTCCGTTGCATTGAAGATATTTAATTGAATTCTTCTAGTTTTTATCATCATCTATATCAAATCTATAATGATATTAAAGTATATCATTACAAATATAAAAATCACTTAACTAGAATTGACATCAACCTAGATATATATATAAAGTGGGAATTGTTAGGGAACCCATAAACATATAATTTTATATTATATATAATTAAATAATTAATGACAATTTAACAACTCTGTCATCAATTAAAAAATGACAACTCAATAACATAAAATATTGAAACATTATCCTTACATTGGTTATTACCTTACAAGAACCATCCTATTACATTTCAGGTTTAGTAGTCATTAAGTCCTATGTGTCAGATCATGGGGGGGCTGAAATATTATCTTTTAGCTAGTCTCCCTTACATTTGTCAAGTGATTTTTATATATGATAATATTTCCCTAATAGATAATTAGAAAATATCTATTGTCTATTCCTAATATCTATCATATACTTCAACAAACATCATTGATGCCACTTTGTCATGATACCCCTATAATAGTACTTTTCCTATAATAGTAGTGATGATGGTAATTACCCATGAATAAATCATCTAATGGGACATTGGATTATGACTATCACTAAGGGTATAAATTTCATAAAATTGGGAAACAAGAACAACATTATAAATATTTATAGAAAAGTGGTATGATATGATCCATTAATCAGCACTCTAATATAGAAATATAAACAACTCAATACAAAAATTTAATTTCATATTGGATAAAAAACATGAAATACCAAAAAATCATAGGAAGATACCACGAAACTCCAATAGCACATGAATAAATCCAAGGTCTAATATAATAATTATCATTCACTATACAACTAACTTTTCTATAAAACTAATATATATATATATATATATGGAGTGATTATATAGGTATACATAGTATGATCATCCGCGTAACCTCTTATGAAAATATAGAAGAATCATTCTAATTCTAATTGAATAAATAATCGAAAATAACTAACCACCTAACTAGGTAACAAAATATCCTCTCCTCACTAAGTATCCCTCCAAAAAATAATTCATATAAGTTAGTCATTCAATATCAGAATCATATACACGAGAACAATTCCCAACATCAACTTAATTATATATGAGGTAAACATATTGTAAATAAATACTTCATCACCAAAACTATTGAAAACCACAATGTTTATTATTTCATCATGATGAAACAACACATAGTACCTCACAAAATTAATAAATTACATTCATAATAATGGACCTAACTAGTTGGATAGGAAAAAAAGTAATATAACACGACACCATAATGTTTAACTCTAGTGAATCATACTCTAAAATTAAATTTCAAATATGTAAAATATGTTAATATTATTAAGAATGAAATAATTTATAGAATATACATCTATATATAATAATAAATGGATTTAAATTATTATAGGATATTCGAATGATGTGTATATATAAGGGGTAATATATATGTTTTAATCTGTCCAATGGAATCTGACTATTGGAAAATAACCATTTTAATCTTACCATTGGAATATAACGATTTAAAATATGATAATTGTAATAGTTCTATAATAATAAAACATGAGAATTCATTATAAATTAAATAAAAAACATTTGAAAATAGATTATTTAATAATTATTTGAGAAAATAAATACTAATTTATCAATTTTTTATATTATTGTTAAATTATAACTATGAACAAAAAATATTTACATGAAGAATGTGTTCCCAAATTCATAGTACCAAACCCATAATTTTGAAATAAAAAACTATTTTATTCAAAAATTATAATAATATTATGATGAATGTTATCCTTAGATTTTTAAAAATAATTTATAGGATGATTTTGAAATTTTCCATTGGTGGATTTTTCTAAATGTTTTAAGATAGAAAAATAATTCTCTAAATTGTAAAACAAGGTCCTCATATGAAATAATTATTATAATGTGATTATGATTTAAATATTATTTGATGATTAATATAATCAAATACATGAACACTAATATGTTATTTATTTAACATAATGTATTTTAATGAATTAAAATGATTATACAAAAAGAAAAATGTCGTTCCATAATCATGAATAAAAATTAATGATTTTGAAACAATATTTTTTTAAAAATTACATTCCATGGGGAATTTATAATTAAAAAGTACATTCAATTATAAACATTAAAATATGCAAAAACATCTTAAATTTTAAAAAAATAACTAACACCATGTGTAATGTGAGAACATGGATTTTCATGTGTAATGTTTCTTATGTAAAAGTTTATGTATCTTATATTTGTATAAATATATGTTTCCCATGTTTATTAGAGTGTTCGGTGGTGTCTTGGGGGTTCAACACATGAATATATTGATAAATGAGCTTTATGGGAATTCTGAATAGTTTGTGCACGGTTGGTGAAAACATTGTGAGGGAGGGACAAACCATGAAATTTGATATAGTTCCATATCGTACGGTTGGAAAATAGTTTTTAAACTGTATGGATCTACCCAGGTAAACAGGCATCCAATTTTTTCCTTATATAGTGGATTCCACAATTTTTTTGCACAGTTTGGAAAACCATGCATCCTTTTAAAAGTTATAATTAACATAAAACTAACATTATATGATTTAACTTCCATACCTGATTTAACTACTATTTATCATCCTCTAATACCTAGTGACGAACCCTAGAAACACATGTTTCGAAGTGGTTATTAAAAATTGATCCTAATTTTTTCAGAGCATTGAATGTTGTGGATCAAAGATATGGGTGAGTTTAATCCATATTTTGATACACTTTTTGTTTTATGGTTTTCATCTTCCATTTATCTTAATATAATTCTCTAAAGGACTAGCTTCTCGTGACTTCTAGTTTTAGTCATAATTGGGTGGTAGAATCATTATTTATGTCTATGATTAAGATTGTGTTCATCAATAGATTCATTTTTGGTGGTATACATGTAATTTCTCATTGTTTAATTGTATATTTTTGATTGTTAGGTTTATTCTTACCAATCCATTATTATTATTTCTATGCTATTAGTAATATTTGGTAAAATGGGTATCTAAATGATGATTAGAAACCCTTATGGTCCCCATGGGATGCACAGAGGTTGAATAGATCGATTTAGGGCCACCGATGGGGTGCACAAATATTCTTTTTCATAAAAAATGGTTAATTAACGGAATGGTTGTTTTGCGATAATGTAGATCCCTTGTTGACTATTTTGATATGTCTAACGGAAGTGAAAATTGAATATTGGTAATGTTTCCAGATTTGATAACTGATTAATGGATTGTATTGTATGACATCGAAAAGGGTTAATAGTGTTAAATGAGATTGTGGTATTTGGACGATTAACTTTATTAGAAAATCATATGAGAATTAGTGAATAAGTACTAGTGGATATTTTAAATTGGTAATAGTATTTGAAATGATAAATATGTTACATGTGTTTTCATAGTTAAACTGATAAATATAAGAAATGGGTTGATATAGTGGAATTATTGAATTTACTTAGTGATCTGTTCATGGGAGTAAAAATTAGGATAAAGGGGAAAAATAATGGAAGTAAAAAACATTTTATTGGGTTATTAAATAATGTTAATTTCATTATTGATTTTTATATATTATGATTTTTATTTGTACTAGTTTTCTTGGGTGTTGGTATAGTTTTTGTGTGGTAAATGGATGAATATACATGTAAACATGGTGTGAGTTGTTGGATAATGGACTGAGTCTCCTCCCACGTATCAAGTTGGATTGATGCCCAAAATCCACCCTCATTTCACCCGTTATGGAAAGTAATGATGATATATTCCCCTAGTTGTTTCATTTCACTGGGACTGAGGCTTCAAGGAAAGGACATTATGATGTTATGATTTGTTATCCCTAATGTGATAATGGCTTGACTTATTATCTTATAAACAATGATATGTGACTTGAATCATTGTGTGAATAATGTATATCCCTAATCCATAGATTACATATTGATGATGAACAATGTAATGATTAATATTCAAATGATGAGTTTTTCTATATGTAATAAATGGGGATGTAAATTTTTATTGCAAATCGCAACTAAAGTTCTTTTTATTTAATTTTAATGTATTTAATACATTCATGTATTATCTATTTAGAAAATATTTTTGGTAATTAACATAGATGGTGGCATACTGATTTTACTCACACACTACTCTGGCCTCCATTTGGTACTCGAGAAGATTTCAAACATGCAATTTAGAAATGTGGAATGGTCCTTATTCTTGGAAATCAGGTTATTCTTGAGAGGTAAATAGATGAAGTTATAGACATAGAGTTAAGACCATATTGATGATTCCAATGTTTTTTTTATATTGGTATCTTTTTCACACCCAAATTTAGTATGGAATAACTTATTTTGTATCAGTTGTGGTTTGTGCCCAATTTTGGGACATGGTTATTCTGGCATGTTCAATGGTTGTTATATATATTTTTCAATTATATTTATTTTTATCTATAGTTTACTTTGTTAATGAGGGAATAGTCTCCCCACATGACTATCAGACCCTCCCTTCTAGTAGGAAACCTTTGCTATATGGGGAGGTGCACCTGAGATCATGTCGTATGGGAATATGTTACATCATAATAGGTTTGGAGAGGGATTAGAGTAATCCAATATATCACAAGGGAACATGAAGGGAACATCAGGTGGTGGACTTGTGCTGCCAACCGGGAGGAAAATTGGTGCATCTTATGAGGGAAGGAAGCATCGTTGTGGGAATTTCCAACGGGGATAATTTTCATAGAGTATATAGAAAATAGGGCCATTTCATAGGGTGATGAGAAGGTGTTTTTTTACCAGTGCAGTTGTCTGGGGAACATGTGGGTTTAATGTTCTCGACCACATGTCGAGTAAAGGTCATGTGGGTTGGGAATCGGTCACCCTGTATCAAGTAGGAATTCAGACCTCTACAATATTTCCTAGTAGAGGTGATGGATTTGGAACTCTAGTTCGAGATAGTACATACTAGTATAGCAGTGTTGTGTAATGTACATAGTTTGGATCCCAGTATAGAGGGTTGGGTCATATTCTTGAAGTTCAGTTTACACCTATATGTGGTAGGGATGTAATTTCTATCATTCTATGAAGGGTTCTTGTAGGTTGCATTCATTCAAGTGGTTTATTTGACACATGTACTATGTATTCTTTTATTTCTCCACGATTTCTAATTGTGTATGGCCTAAATATTGAAAGTGTGTGTTGGGTTATGTCAATTGATACTTCATTAGGGTTTGTGAGTTGAGAATATAAAAACATGTAAGGGTTGTACTTTAGGGGTTGATGGATATAATTTTCTATGGAACAGTTTTTCCCTAAGATGTCAGGTTTCCACATAATATTGGTTATATACTCGATGGTGTTTTATCAATCCTATATCTATAGATATCAATTTTTACGTAACATTCACATATCTTTATAGAGACCCTTACATCCTACATGGTGATTTGGATGTTCAATCAAGCTGTACATGGCCTATTTTCCAGTAGTTATGAAAAATTGCATCCCATGTGGCTTGTATTGGGCTAGATAAATAAGGGAGGGATCCATCATTTTTTCATCCCATTGTGAATCAATATCAGGATGTTTTTTATGAGAATTTTAATTGGATACCAGTATAGAGATATGTTAGGTTTATGATCTAATTGTGACTAGTGGAATAAATGGATTCAATTCCTCGATTTCAAATGGATTTGGAAGAACTAAATGAATATCAGGTTTAGTAAGAAGAGTTGGAGTGGAATGGGTTTATTTGACCCGGTACATCTCATTGGGCATCTCCAGTGTTATTTTTCAAGAAAGAAGATAGATGATTGAGATTATGTTATGACTATTTTAATTTGAATCATATGATGAATAAAAATTGATGACCACTTATTATAATTTATGATCTGCTTGACCAATTGAATGTTTCCTTTTTTATCCAAGATAAATTTGAGATATGGATGACATAATTTGATGGGGAGACCATATGAAGCACCAGATATAGGTTTTTATATTTTTTAGAGGTTTCACTAGTTTGTGGTGATTCCATTCAAGTTGACTAACACACCATCTGTGTTGAAGACATGATTCAACAAAAAATTTCGCAGCTTCCTATATCAGTTCATAGCCCTTATTTTTTATGAAATCATTGTGTACCCAAGAACTATTAATTTTAATGATATACTCTTTCACATGATCTTATGCACACTAAGAGTGAATAAAATATACACCATGAAATTAAATTATCAGTTATATATTTTTTAATGTGATTTTATTGGGTCATATAATTTATGAGTCAGGTGTTTCTATTGATCCAGAGAATATATTGGTGGTGGTGTCTGGGGAGCAGACCAAAAATGTTTATGATGCATGGAGTTTTGTGAGCATGGTTGGTTATTAACAATGTTTCATTAGTAATTTATCAGGTTTGGATGTTCCACTCATATGATTAATCAATAATAGAGTTATGAATTTGTGGTTAGGGGCATGTGAAAATGATTTTCAATATTTAATTAATAGATTGAATACCGCATTGGTTCTGACATTACTCAAACCAGGTAATAGGTACACCTTGTTCTGTGATGCATTAAATTTTTAACATGGGGTAGTGTTGATTCATGATGATCAGGTTTTAGAGTATGGGACAATACAATTGAGGCACCATGAATTAAATTACACTACTCATGATCTAGAGCTTTCTATAATGTTTTATTCCATAAAATTTTGAAGCGATTACTTATTGGGATAGAGTTTCATAGTGTTTACCAATCAGAAAATTATTTAGTACATCTTCAATCAGTGGCATGTGAATATTTGATATAAAATCTATGTTTAGTTCCAAATATCTTTTGATTTTCATTTGGTTCACACACCGGGAAAAATAAATAGTTTTTTGGATGCTCTGAGATGAAAGACTCAGAATCGTGTGATATAAGAATACAAATCCAAGTGGAAATTGATGGTGTTGTTTTCTAATAAGAAATACGAGGTGTAGGATGGGAAGAATAAAATTACCATTGAGTATATAGCATTTGTTTCTGTTCTATTGATACATGTCAGGGAGAGTCATCTAGAGGAGAAAGACTGTTTGAATATGAAGGAAAGTCTTGAATGGGGCAAGTCAAATTCTAGTTTGGCTATAAGTGATGATAGAATCCTTAGTGATTGTGTCAAGGTAATTGTGCTGGTGTTTAGGTTGGAAGAGTTGATGTGTGAGTTTCATGCATCAAAATTGGAAGTGAATCGTGTTTTACTAAGATTTACCATGATCATAGTAGTCATTATTGGTGCCCAATAATGAAGAAATTGGTAGTGGGTTTTTTGGTGCATTTTCGTACCATTAAATACATGAAGTCTATGAATCAGTGCCTCGGTGGTTGGTCACAATAATTATCACATCCAAATAAGATGTGGTATGACATCATAGTGGATTTCATATTGGGTCACCTGAGGGAACCTCAAATGAATGATATAGTTTGGGTGGTTGTGGATTAGCATACTAAGGTGTTCCATTTCATTATAAGCTCGGAGATATACATAGTTAATCAGTTGGGTTATTTATATGTTTGAGAGATAGTGTGGTGGAATGGTGTCATGAGAATTTTAGTTTCGGATCATGACCTTCATTTTACATAATTCTTTTGGAATGGATTATAGAAGGCACTTGGTACCCTGGTGATTTTGAGTACAACTTATCACACACTGATTGATGTGATGTTAGAGTGTACAATTCATGTGTTCAAATATATGTTTAGAACATGTGTCATATATTTTGGTGGTTTGTGGAAAATATTTTATCTATATTATAGTCATCCGTCAAAAAATATACTAATAGATACAATTTAGATGGAACATTTTGAGGAACACTGTGGGAGACCATGAATATCTCCATTATTTTGGTTAGAAGCAGGGGATTATGAGGTGTTGGGACCAAGTCTCATGAATTAGTCATTAGAAAAGGTTTGATTTATTTATAAGGTAATAATTATATCATAGTGTAGGAATAAGTGATATAAAAATTACTATCTTAATGCAGTTTATTTTTGTATTTATTTGGGTGACTCAATGGTTGGGTCACCATAAATTTTCAAAATAGGGCATGTTGTGTCCAAGAATGTGGGTCTATTTGAGATTGATTGGATCATAAAAACAGTGGCTTACCTATTGGATAGTCTATATTGGTATAGTGGCTAGAACTATGTTTCGCATTTTTCACAACATCAACAGTGTCAACTTGACTGAAATGTTGTGATAAATGTTTTGGATGTGGATCTTGATGTTAATGCTCCCTTTGAGGACCATCCAGTTTTTATTGTGGATCATAGAAAGAAGTAATTTTGGGTCATGACTATAACCTTTGTTTTTGTTTTATGAAAACATGGAAATGTTCATGAAGAATTTTCAGGCATAGTATCCAAATCTATTTTCATTCGAATCACAATAATTCTTGAATGCATGAGTCAAGGAAGAGCTGTTTATAAGTGGGGAGGTTATATGTTTCTATATTTTCTTAAGTTATTTTATATTATGTTTCATATTATGTCTATTCTATTTGGATAAATAAATGCTTCAGAAGTTCATGAGAAGTGTCTGGGTTGTCCTGTGGGTTTGGGACATGAAATTGAAGGGAAACATTACTTTTGGGGCATTGTTTATAGTTTTCATATGGGTAGTAAAACATGAATGAGGGGAGGTCCAAATCATTTAATTTCAGATAGTGGAATATTTTATAGTTGATAAATGGTTTTTAAAACATTCAATGATTCCTAGGTAACTGTTCATCCTCCTTTCCCCTAGATAGTATCTTCTGCATGGTTTACACCTTGTTTGGAAAGAAGTATATATATTCTATTCCCCTATTATAGTTAAAAAATTATAATAAATTCTATTATAAGATTTAATAAACTCAGGAAATTTCCCACCTAGTTATCCTCCTATAATACCTAGTGACAAATCCTAGTGAACCATGATTCCAAGAGGTAATTCACCTTTTATCCTCTGCAGTTTGGACCGCATCAGATAGCAGTCCGAATCTTCAGGTGTGTCTAATCCCTATCTTGTTTCTCTTTTTGTTTTAGGGTTTGAATGTTATTCTTTTCTTAATTTGAACTCTAAAACACAATTTTTTAGTAACATCTAGGGTGATGATTCAATTTGTGGTTTTATCGGGATATAAAGCTCTGGTTATTAGTGCATTCATCAGTGGATTAAATGTTGGTAGTCTACAACTTATATATCATAGATTCATTGTATATTTTTGCATGTCCAGTTTTGTTCCTGGATAACCCTTATTTTGATCTTGATGAAAATTTTAAGATATGGTGAATTTGGTGTCTAAATTATGATTTAAAACCCTCATGGTCCCCATGGGAGACATTGAGGATGTTTTGACTAATTTAGTGCCACCCTTAGGTTTTACTGATTTTCCCAAACCTAGAAATTGATTAAGGTAAATGACAATGTGTGATAATTTTGATCGCTTATTGTGTATCATGGTATGTTTAATGGATGTGAATATGGAATATTTGTAGTGTGTTGTGATTTTTTAATGGATTATGGTTATTATATGACATGGAAATGTGTTAATTGGGTAAAATGATATCATGACATGATAAACATGATTTATTTTTGAAATTACTGGGAGAGTTAGTGCATACATAATAGTGAAAATTTTAAATTGGTAATGGTATAAAAATTGAATATTTTTAAATTGGTTTTTATAATGGAATTGAAGAATATGTGAAATGGGTTGATAGAATGGAATTATTGAATATGATTATTAAGCTATGCTTGAGAATGTTAATTGGGTTAAACGGGCTAGGTAATGTAAATTAAAAATGTGTTATTGGGTTATGTATTACTGTTATTTTCAATGTGTATTTTTATTGACTATGATATTTATATATATAGTTTTTGGTGGATTGTGATATGGTTTGTGTATGGGGAATTGGTGAATAATAATGTTTACATGGTTTTAGGTGTTTGATAAAGGACTAGGGCTCCCCCCACAGGTCGTGTTAGATAGATTCTCTAACTCCACATACAATGTATGAGTTATGGAATGAAATTGAGATATATTTTATAATTGTTACATTTTACTTGGAATGAGGATTTGAGGTTGTTAAATTTGGATGTCGTGAAATATTATCTTTGGTAAGGAGGGACATTAATAATTACCTTATGAAAAATAATGAATTAATTGAATCATTGTGTTAATTATGTATATGCTCGGCTGATGGATTACATGTCAATGATGAACAATGTAATGAAGAAGATCCAAATGATGAAATATTATAATGTTAATAATATTTAATGTAAACATATTTAGATAATGGAAACTAAACAATATTTTATTTATTTTTCATTTACTAGTTTTATTTCATGGACAATCTGATAGATTGGATTTTTTGTACAGATCATCGGTGGTGGCCTAGTGAGTTGAACTCACACCCTGCATGGGACACTATTGGGTGCTCATGAAGATTTCTTGCTTATAGATCATGAAATTTTCATTAGCCTTATTCTTGGATGTTTATGCACACTTGATATGTACACATATGAGCTTATAAACTTGGAGAGAAGACCGTTTTCGGGATTCCACAATTTTTTTCAATTTTGGATGCATTTAACTTGACAGAAGACTTTGAAATGATAAATTTACTATTGTTTTTTTAATGTGATATGTTTTTGTACATGGTTATTTACTAATGTTCATTAGTTATTCTATATATTTTTTAAAATTATATTTTTTTCATGTTGTAACTTACTATGGTAAAGTTGTTATTTTCTCCCCATGTGACACGTAAACCCTCCCAACCTAGTTGAAATCCTCAAGAATATAGGGATCCATTCTTGATGACATGTAAACCTCCGATTGGGGGCACTCATTTTGTGTCTCCCGGATCTTGGACGTCATAGGAAACCAAATGGTTTTTCATTTTGTAACCTATTTTTTTAGGCCTCTATTGAGAAAGAGATAAAATTTCTCCCGCATTTACAATAAATACCCATCAATTTTAAAATTCATATCCACTGCAATTATATTTAGAATGAATGTACTATTATTTTGCATATCAGTAGTCTCCCTAAATAGTCTCTAAATTTTTATGTAATATTACCAAATATTTTAGAAGCTACTTTTCAATGTATCAATTCCCAACCATACTATTTACCATTCCATTGAATGCATTTCATTATAATATCATTTAAATTAATTCTTAAATAATTTCACTTATGTAATTACATGTTATTATAGTATTAATGAAATATTTTTTATGATATATTATATTTTCACTCAAATTATATCGTTTTAATTGGCTATTAATATGGTAAATTAAATTTAATACTAATTTATCTACCACTAATTGAAGTACCTCATATTATTTTATATAAATAGATATGTTATTATGATCTTTTATTATAAATTACTTAACATATTAACTATTATATAGTTATATTACCACTAATTTTACTTACTTCATAAAAAATGAAATTTATCAATCATTCTTGTATCCCTAAAGTATACTAAAATTTTGGTAAAATAAGGTGTATTATATTTCATTGAAATGAAATCCTTTTCTAGATACAGACAATTGGATGTGGACTTTGATTCATTAGGGGTTAATAAAAAATAATTTTTTTATTGAATATTAACAAAATATTCTCTCTTCTTTCCATTTAATGATCCCATCATCACAACTAGTTTAGGACTATAATAATATATAATTTGGATGATTCACAAATTATTTATAATCAACAATAAATTAATATTTTCTTGTAATATCACAAGAATATGAATTTTCTCTTCCCTAATAACTTTTTTTCATTTTATTGACATTGTAAAATTTAATAAAATTGTAAATATCATACTATATTTTTTTAAATTGTGGATATAAACCTGTATAGCCATATTGGATTATTGAATGGGGAAATATTGATAATAGATAGGTACAAATTTCTATATAAAATACCATTTATTACATATCCAAAACTATTTATGAGGATCTTTATGAAACTATATGAAATTTATTTTTTATCCTTACCCTTCATATGAGGGATTTGTTTAATATATTATGTGATGTTTAGGGACCAGAATTATTTAACCCCTTGATGGATCTACTAGTCTCATGAAGCAAACTAGTTGTCTATTTGGGGTAATACTTAATTATTTATGTATAATGTATTTTAGAAATTCCTAAATGGTATGATAATTATTTCATACATTATGTATTTCATCATGATGGGATCAATTATTATTTTACATCTGTAAAATTATTATAATTTTATCAATGGATATATTACAATAAACGTTTCATATATTGTGAAATTATTCAAATCATTTATCGCCACAATATTATATATTACTTACATATAATTGAGAATTTTCTACTATACAGTAGCCCATACTAAACATATATGATCACTCATCTTTATTATTTCATGTTTACCAATGTGTCAATAAAGGATGATAAATTTGATCTGGGGATTTGTAATAATAAATAAAAATTATTTCTTTTACCCAATTGATGTACTTTATATATCAATTTATATTATTTTGTATTTATAATTATAGCTCTTGATACTACTAATACATTACATCGTTTATATTGTAATATATTTATTTTTTACCATTTTAATAAAATATCCAACAGATCTAGGTTACTGGTGTTTTGGTGTCAAATTTTATATAATGAAAAGTATAGTGTTGACCTTAGATATCAATTTAGAAGTACATAGTTTGTGAAAATAACACTATGTTAAACCCATATTGTATTCTAGGTATATATATACATTACATAATATGCATCAAATTCATTTTAATTATATACTATGATATATAATTCATATTTTTATTCACAGAATATTTAATGTGTATTCCATTGAATAGAAATGATGGGTAGTAACTTGATTCTTAATATTTTAATTTCACAACAAGACATTTATTACGATGAAAAATATGATCACAAAGGAATTTATAAAATTATTTTGGATTTATATAATATATTAAAAAACTATGTTGTGGAGTTGTAATTTTTTATGGGTGTTTAGAAGTAAAAAATATGACTAGTCTTTGTGATTACTAATTTCATCAGTATGTGGTTAGAAATTTTGTAATTGTTTTTAAAATCGTTGATGCATTATGATAATAGTCATTCTATTATGTAAATATTAATTGAAAAATATAATTAATTGTGTGGTAATTATTAAATTTTAACATATATAAATTATTAATTAATAATAGTTTTATTATTATTGTTAGAACATAATGATAGATATTTTTTGAAAATTTTATATGGAATGGATGGCTAGAAATTAATTAACAATAAATTTATTTTTTTCTGGATGGAAAAAATAAAATTTTTGTGTTAAACAACATGTATATATTTATACTCAAAATAATACATATATATATATTGAATGATATATATATGTTGAATTATATATGTGTATATATGCAAAGATATGTATATGTGTGTGTATATATAAATAAGACGATTCGTATGTCTATATATGGGTGTATATGTATGTGTTAGTGTGAAAATATATGCATACACAAGAAATATATTTGTATACATATATATATGTTTAATCATTATATATATTGAAAAATATTGAAATAAATAATTTTAATAAATATGTGGTACAATATGATTCATATAATCATTAGAGGAAATAAAAAATGAAAAAAATGAAAAAATGGAGAAAAAATGTATGAGGGTATAAGGGAGGAATACCAAATGATACATAAATATGAAAAAGTTATAACTATATATAAAAAATAAAATGATAACTAATTGAACAAAGGTATTATAAAAATGGAGGGTGTACCTTTTTGGTGGTGCAGAACAGCAATGGGAGGAGAATTAAAGCCACTCATGCCTATCCCTCTCTCTCTCTCCAATCTTTACCTCCCTCTCACATTACCTTTATCTCCATAAAATTTTTAAAACTTCTATCTTTGATATTTCCCACAATATTAGTATGAATAATGTGACATTAGTGGTGTTGGATTAATCACAATTACAGTGGGGTTAATATGAAATATTTTTCCATGGTGAGGAGTAATTTATTATATATTTGTACTAAAATAAATTTCCTTATTTATTTAATATTTATTTTAATAGTGGTTTATATGATGAACCGTAAGTTATGTTACATTTATATTGATGACAGGATTATATGCCCAAGGATTATTATCATAGGGGAAGAAAGTTTTAATTCTAATTTTTTTAAATTCATTTTCATTATTAAAAACTCAATGATGATGATTAATATTTACGATTCTTTATTAACATATTTTATATGGGTTCTTAAATAATTGTTCAAGAGTTTATTAGATTCAATTTTATTGGTTGAAAACAAATCCCTATGATTTTATATCATTTAAGATGTGAATATTATGTGTATCAACATGGAATGACATGTGTGTGACCTTCTAGATTTGAATCGATTAATATTTATTTATAAGACCCTGTATGGGCCCCATTGGGTATTTCAGAATTGGGACTAAGAATTTTTGTAACCTGAGAGTGGTTCCAACCTTGAACCAAGGTTTTTACACTATGTGATTGAACATTGATCCTTATAATGAATTGTGAATTTTTATTCAAATTGTATTATTGTGTGAATGGGAATAAAATTTTTATTGGGGTAATTACATTGAAAAAGTACTTGTCTTAAATATGATAAATGGAATTCAATTTTCTTGGATGAGACCGCATGATAACGTATGGACATGATGGCCCGTTAATGGTAATTGGGATTAAATAATATGGGAAATGGAATTATTTGGATTAATGCAGTACTTTATAATATGTATTAATGTATTAAATGAATTATTAATTTTTAATTTGATAAATTTTAAAATATAACGTATATTATTATATTGGTAATGTTTTTTGTTTGTTATTGAAAAACTATTTCATGGAATACTGTATTTTTATGAATCCTTCATTATGTTTAATGCTTGAGTGTCAGGAGTATGGTTATATATCACCTTAGGAAATGTTGCGTGGTGATATTCTAAATGAGGGATAAATGTATTGTTAAACACCTCATCAAGGGTAGATTTATGTTAACACACCACTAGTGGAATAAATTAATGGTTAAATACCACCTAAGGGATAGATGCAACAGTTCATATCCCCAATGGTCTCTATGCATTTGTACTTACCACATGATAGATATTTAAATGGTTATTTGATTCATATGATTGTGATGTATTTTTATATTTAATGCATGAGGGAAATATTGTAGGTTGGAAATTTATTTCCATTTTTGTATTTTGCATTAGGCTTCAAGGACAAAGAATTTTGATATCATGGTAAAGCAGGTTTGGCTGACCTTATGTGTAAACCCCCTGCTCATAGTTGGTATTTATTTAATGTTGATAAATAATTTTTGAAACAATTACACTGTTTATCATAATGTTACATAATCTATATATTTAAATTGATTTAATTATACACTCTAGGTGTTGGGGAATAGATTTAATATCACATGCTATTTATGAACCATTTTTTTTCGAGGAAGACCACAAGGATAAAGGTTAGATAATAGAAGGTGACCAATTCTTGATTGGGTTGTTTGTGAGTTGAGATTACAGTATAGAGAAATGATTGATTATGGGGTTTATGATCTATAATATAGTGTCATTAATATGTATTTGGAATTTAGTAAATTTTATTATATAATAACTAGTATGGAATTTATCCAAAATTTTGTATTATAGGACATGGTTTATTATATGTGGACTTATTTTTATATATTTTTCTACTTTCATCCTTTTATCATTATTATCTGATTACATACTATATTTTTAGAATATACTACTGGTTATTGTCACAAAATATATTCATGACACCCTCACTTTTATACAACACACTCTAGTATCTGAAGAGGTGTGTTTTCAGTCATATAATGACATGCCTCGATCATGTAACATAGAACTGGCTTGGTGATGTTACAAACTTTTAATGTATCCCTGAAATTTTATACTATTTTAAATTTTTTTAATGGTATATAATTGAATATGATTTTTTATGTCTTGTAAATGAGGTCATGTGTGGGATTATCTAAACCATATATTGGGAAATCCCCAAGTTCCAAAAGATAACATTTATGTTATTAGGGGTTTCATTCAATAATTTTAATTTTTCTCACCATGGTTCACTCACTTGTTTTGTGAAGTAGCTTATTTATGTGTGTTTACAAATTAGAATGTAAGGAACTAGGTTGAGAATGCATGCATCATGATAGTCTCATAATT
This sequence comes from Viscum album, assembly GCA_963277665.1. NCBI lineage: Eukaryota > Viridiplantae > Streptophyta > Magnoliopsida > Santalales > Viscaceae > Viscum > Viscum album. The sequence continues at coordinate 34,815,030 of OY728156.1, forward strand.
TATTCATGAAGTTATGTTATTACTAATGATTATATTTTTATTATCATGTTTTTTGATCTTTAATTAATCTTTTAAATTTGATAAATGAAAATAAAAATTTAATGTATAATGGGTTTTTAAAATGTCATTAATTTTTTCAATTTATTGAATTGAGAATTGGTTTTAATACTCAAAAAATGTTAATCGTGATAGATTTATTCTTTGATTTATTGATTTTTTTTTTGTTTTGTTTGAATAAAGTCATGCTAGATATTATTTTCAAAATATATAACATGTTTCTATAAAATTGTTCTTCATTGTTGATTTATTAATTACAATGATATTATAGTCATGAAAAAATGCTTGTTTATAAAAACTGTAAATCATTATTTCAATAAATTGAATGTTGAAATAAAATACATGAATGGATCATAGAATGTTATTAATGTATTTATTATTTTTACTGTTATATTATTAGTTTATTTAAAAATAATTATTTATAATGTTGTCGAATGATTTGTTAAATCTTCATTATTTTCAATGAATTATTATAATGATATAATGGTTGATGAATAATGATAATTCATATATTTAATTCATTATATTGTTCCATGATTTATTTTCATATAATGTGTGTAATGAGGCTATTGAAAAAAAATAACATTTTATAGTATCTTCTATGGAATAATTATGAGGTATATTTTTATTAATTGTTTTTTGATGAAACATTTTTATTGGGATAATGATTCATTTTTTTAAAAAAACTCAACATTTGTTTAATATATTAATAGTAATATTCATGGTTCAAATGCTCAATGAAATAAACACAATTTTTGGAATGGATAATTATAAAATTTTGAATGGGTAGTTTTTGTTGTTTTCCATGGAATAATTGTTTTCGAGTGAGCTGTGATGATATTAATATGGAAAGGTTATATTTAATTTATGTTTTTTGAATCATTATTCATGATAAATGAGAGAAAATAAGAATAATAAATAAATTTCTAATAAATAACGAAGAATTTTTTTCCCAATAACATGTCAAAATTAAATAAATAATTTTTATTATAATTCATTGGAAAAGTATATTTTTTTGTGAAACACAATCCTTAGTTGAAATTGGAAAATTTAAAATATGTAAGAGTTTTTAAATATCTTTGGTGTTAGTTATTTACATTATAAAAAATTATAAGATGGAGAATCTGTAAATTAAATGAGTTTTTATATTCCATGATATTTAACAACGTGAATTTATTTAGGTTTATTAATTGTAGTTTGTTTTTGAATTTTAATATAATTAATATATTATTTAAAAGTATTTATGGAAATTTATTGTTGAATTTTTATATTATGGAATGATCCATTATATAGGTATATAAATTTTTATTTTTATTTGTGTATTTTTAAATCATTATGACTTGTGGTTCTTAAAATTGTTTCCTCGTTAGATAAATATTTTTGTAGTAATAATAAATTTTATGAAAGAAATTAAAAGAGGGTTTATAATTGTTTAGTACATGATGTGGAATGTTTTGTATAGAGCCCCAAAAATTTATAATTTTAAAAAATTATATTTTTTATAGGGGAGTTTGACATATTATTAAATTGATTATCTTTAATTACATAAAAGTTTTGTATGATATTTATTTTATTTAATATTTCAATGGAATTTTTCTAACAAATAGGATCTTTAGAAAATATTATTATTACTGTTAATGAATTATAATTATTATGAAATAATTTTATTCTATGTTTACAAATTATTTATATGGGAACTGTAAATGTTTTTATTTTATACATATTTAGATTAGATATTCACTATGAATGATTTTTTATTTAAAAACCATTCAATTTAATTATTTAAGTGCCATTTATTTTTCAAATCATAGTTATTTTGGACCCATAATGAAAGAAATAAATGATGTTAAAAGCATATTTAATTTATCCATAATATTTATATAATTTCATGAATGAGCCTTTTCATTATTTTTTTTATAAAAAAAGTGTGTATTAAATATTATTAAAATAAACTATTTTCATAAAAATTTGAATATATATATATACTATAACAAATTTCACAAAGAGTTTTTTTAAAAATATATTTGTTCCAAATACTTTTATCAATAATTTTGTAAATAAATATTTTTGAAAAAAATATTTATTCATAGTTAATGATATATTTTTCTTGGATATTATAAATTTTATGTAAGGAAATATGATGAAAAATAATTTCCTCGTATATAGAAAAATGTGAATGTATTCTATGGTATTTTTGAGGTTAAAATACTATTCAAATTAGAGTTAAATTATAAAGATATTTTACTATAGAATATTCTCTTCCATGATTTGAGATCCAAAAATTATTTGAATTATTTAATTATAATTTTGGTATTCAAATAGTGAAGATTAGTAGTTCCATTATAAGGCCCCGACCTTAAACCTTACTTAATCTTGAGTTATTACAAGATTACACATTGAGGATCTTTTCAGGTTTAGAGTTTTAGAGAATTAGAACATAAAACTTCCATTACATTCCACATATAAACAAAGTGGTTACATAAAGATAGTATTAATTTTTCTCATCAATGAAAACATATTTAAAATAAAACATGGATTAATTATTGACACATCCTTGACACTATCATCATATCATGTACCTTTCCCTTGACGTGTGAAAAATATTTCAAAAAAACATGGGATGAGCATAAAACGCTCAGTATGGGTTATAAAAATATGGAAAGGAAACATAAGTTCATATATACATAATAATGAAATCATATTTACCTATAAAACATAAACAATTTAACATACCTCATCAAATCATTAATAAATCATAGAAATAATAAGACATAAAAGGTAACATGAGGCATTCATAACTTTCCTACATATGGAGTAACCCTCTTAGTTACATTTGGAAAACCCACCACAGTATATTACCTAAATCTATTCGGAGAAACCTTAACGTTTCACTCCTTCACGTTACCCAATGCATTGGAGATCTATATTGGGCTCACCCGCCCTTATTTTATAAAGGAACCACCCGTCTTCAGAATAATGCCCAAGAACCTCAACATAATCGTATCACATAAAACATGCATATAGGAAACGTAACATTTCCACCTTTCAATCACAAGATATCAATACAACATATTGATATAAATACATTATGAAAACCATTTTCAATACCAAATCAAAATAAAAGTAAAACATGGTATTTATTTTTATTTTTTAAAAAAGGTATGGCTTGTAGAGGAAGTCGAAACTCAAATAATGGTCACGGCAGCGGAGAAGTCTTTGTCGCCACATACGTACGACAAAAACATTTCCTTTTGTCATTTAGTAAAACGCTTCGTATAAAAATGATTCCTTTTGGATAAACATAAAATTCAAAGGGGTTTATACACCGTATAAAAGAAGGTTTTGTATAAAACAAAATATGCCTCAATGAAAGAAGATTGAGACGAAGTCCCATACCTCGGGTCCGACATGACTCGGTCGTTCATTAATCTCCTGAATAATAAACTTGAGTTAATTTATACTTGTTTAAGAACCTTTTTCAAGTTCATTATTCCTTTTATATCACTTATTTCCATGTCATGAACACTATGTAATTATTTAAGTTAATAACGGTCGTTTTAACGATCATTGGTACTTGAGTAAAAAATAAACCCTTTATAATTACAAGTTTTTCATGTATCCATTATATCCTGAATTATAATCATGATGTATATATCATATATAGCATATATATCCAGTATATACATGCATTTATAATATTACATAATCATTTAGAGGTAAGAAATGAAATGCACCATTCATGTAGACGGTAAGCCGTACGTACGCATGAACACGACTTTCCTTTCTATTTCATATTTTATAGAATGGAATAATAATTATATAAAGGTATACTATAATTACAGTTTAATATCATATATAATATCATAACTCCATCCTTTATACGTCCCACATATGGTATTTAACTAATCAAATCACTTTGAGGGGGAGGTAGTCCACACTTCCTTAAATGAAGATATCACGTTTACCCATAATGAAAACCATAAATGTATGGCCAAAATGAAAAATAAAGAAGATTAAGGAAAACATAAACATATTATATATCATATATAAATATATTGTCATCTTAATGGCCACCTTTGAAGGTGTTAAAAGAATGTTGAACAATCATCGTTTCGAGAGGCCGAAATTAGCCATCCACGGAAACAGTATGTTCTTTAACAATTATATGTAGATGTGTGTAAGTGTAGCTCGAATACTTCATATAACAACATCCTAGTATACTTATGATAATGTATTTGTTACAAAATAAATGAATAAAAAGACTTTAGGGGTTGGAGAAGCAAAATAAAACAAAAGGACTCAAATGAAGACATTACCTTAAAATCGGGTAACTCTCTTTGGTTTGAACTCAAAGGATTCAATGAGAAGACTTATGACAAAATTGAGGCTTCAAGGAGTAAGAGAGGGAAGTGGAGAGACGAAATGGTCAGGGGTTGGCCGAGCCAAAGGCTTTGGAAGTGTGGGTAAGGAGGTAGAGGTGGGGGCCTTTTATAAGAGGAGAGGAGGGGAACTCTTTGAATGTAAGGAAATGTTACTTTATTTTAAAACGATTTTCGAATTAAAAAGGTCCCACATTTATATAATTCTAGGTTAAGGTGATAAGGGTTCGAAATCCACCCATCCAATAGGTTTTGGACATGTGTAGGTCATAAATTTTACATTATCATGTCATTTTATTTAAATCCTTTATTAATGAGGTAATCGATGCATCATCATGATGTCATAAATAATATAATTTATATAAAGTCTAAAAATTATAAAAAAAATACTAGGATGTAGGAAATATTTTTAGATTTACAATTATAATTTATAATCAAAAATATGACTTTTATAACCCATTGTAAAAATTGTTTTAGTAAAATAACTCATGTTTGTGTCATTTTTACTTTAACATTAAATAAAAAGATATTAATGTCATTTTCCTACCAAAGTGGCTCCATGGGGTCCCCAAGTTGACCCATGGATTGTCTTGGTCGGCCATGACACATCCAATAAGGGTAGGACATGTGTCCAGGTCATTTCATATTATTAAAACATTATTTTTAATCGCGAAAAAAACATAAAAGGTACTATTCACCCAAAAATTATTTTAATCCCATTGAACCACATTTTACTTCTTAATGACAACCATGTATGTCGGATTTTGGAAATTCAAAACACAGAGGTGGTAAATTTTCATTTAATCGAAAAATCAGTTTCTTAAGTACCACTTAGTGGTTTCTCTATTCATCAAAATTGATTTTTTTCAGAAAAATACCAAAACATCACCCTAAGCTATATTTGATATTCCGAATTCAAAAAGTCTGTCTATTTTACAAAATTCAAAACATATAAGTTACATTAATTAATTTAATAATTAATTTCCGCTGTCAGAGCAAATAGCGTGTTTTTATGAAACAATAAGTATCAAAAGATTGACACTGGTTTAATTTCAATTTCAAAGTGAAATTAATTCCAATGACCACTATTGGATTAAATGGTAAAAATATATTCTAATTTCACTTTAAAAACAATTCAAAATATAATATAATCATATAAATAAATTAGATTAAAAATCAGTTTTGATGTAAAATGCAGTATTTTTCACTATTCATAAAAAAAATGAACATTGTCAGAAGAATACCAAAAATTCACACAATGTAAATTTTGATGTCCCAATCATAAAGAATAAGTTTATTTTGAAAAAAATATCTTATAAAATTGTCAAAAGATAGATTTAAAAATGGTTTTCCATCAAAAGGAAGTAAAACAATCTTTTAAAAATATTAGTGTATTCCATGCTTATGATTGGATTTATTTTCATTTTAAGCCTCTAAAACACTATCTAATTCATTAATAAACCTAGATAAAAATATCTATTATTCATTACTTACATGGGATGTTACATCCTTCCCCCCTTTAGAAAATTTCGTCCCCACAATTTATTTACTTATCAAATAAATGGGGGTACTTATCCCTCATTGCATTTTCAGAATCCCATGTTGCCTCTTCCATCATGTGGTTTTTTCAGAAAACCTTAACCTGATTAATCACCTTATTCCGTAACACTTGCTCCCTTTGGTCAAGATTCGGGATCGGTTGTTCCTCATAAGATAGGTTCTCTTCCAGCTGAACTACCTCTGGACTCAAAACATGAGATGGATCTGGCATATACATTCTCAACATCGAAACAAGAAAAACATTGTGTACCTGAGATAAACTCGAGGGTAAAGCCACTCTGTAAGCAACTGATCCAACTCTCTCCATAATTTCATATGGTCCAATGAACCTTGGACTCAGCTTTCATTTTTTACCAAATCGCATCACACTTTTCCATGGTGATACTTTGAGAAAAACATGATCACCTACCTCAAAAGAAAGACCCTTCCTCCTGTTGCCCGCATAACTCTTCTGCCTATTCTGAACTGTTCTCATGTGTTTCTAAATCAGCTGAACTTTTTCTTCCATCTCTTCTAAAAATTCTGGTCCAATCAACTTCCTTTCACCCACTTCATCCCAGAATGCTGGAGTTCGACACTGCTTCCCATATAACACCTCAAATGGTGCCATCTGTATACTGGAATGAAAACTGTTATTATATGAAAATTCAACCAAAGAAAGATGGTGGTCCCAACTTCCCTGATAATCCATAGAGCAAGAACGTAGCATATCCTCCAATGTCTGAATTGTTCATTCTAACTGCCCATCTAATTGAGGATGAAATGTTGTACTAAAATTTAATTCAGTACCCAACGACTTCTGAAGGCCCTTCCTAAAGTTAGAAGTAAACCTGGGATCACGATCGGATACAATGGAGAGAGGAACTCCATGTAACCTGACTATCTCTTTAAGATACAAACGGGAAAGTTGATCTAGAGAGAAAGTATCTCGTATAGCAAGGAAATTAGCAGATTTAGTCAAGCGATCAACAATAACCCAGATTTCATTATTACCTCGAGATGTCTTTGGTAATCCCACAACAAAGCCCATGGATATATTCTCCCATTTCCACTCTGGAACTCGTAAAGGTTGAAGCATCCCTTTCGGTAACTGCGGCTCTACTTTAACCTGTTGACATGTCAAACACTTCACAGTAAAATCAGCGATATCTCTTTTCATTCCATCCCACCAGTAATACTCCAACAGATCTCTGTACATCTTAGTACTTCCAGGATGAACTGAAAACGGATAACTATGAGCTTCACATTACAACCATCTGTTCAACTGTGAATCACAAGGCACACACAATCTCTTCCCAAATCTCAAAACACAATCATTGTCAATGTTGAATTTAGGCAACTTACCCTTCTGAACCAGCTCTACCTTTTTATGCAACTCACGGTCTTGCTTCTGTGCATTCTTGATACTGTCTGATAGAGATGATCTCACTAATACCTGAAAGAAAACAGAAGAACTTCCTGCACCAACAACTTCTATGCCAAAGTTCATCAAATCCTTAACCGAAGGATCACGTTCCAAATGCAACATTGTTAAAGACGCATTACTTTTTCGACTCAAAGCATCAACCAGTTAATTTTCTTTTCCCAGATGGTAATGAATTTTACAATCATAATCCTTGATTAATTCCAGCCATCTTCTCTTTCTCGTGTTTAACTCTTTCTGAGTGAATATATACTTTAAACTTTTGTGATCAGTATATATTTAACACTTTACTCCATACAAATGATTCCTCCAAATTTTTTAAGCGAAAACAACAGCAGCTAATTCCAAATCATGTGTAGGGTTATTTACCTCATGAGTTTTCAACTGTCGTGAATCATAAGAAATTACCTGATCATTTTGCATTAGGATGCAACCGAGTACTTTCAATGAAGTATCACTATAGATAACAAACTCACCATTCCTAGAAGATAGTTCCAAAACTAGAGCATTCACCAGTCTTCTTTTCAACCCTGAAAACAATCATCACATTCTTTTGTCCAGATAAACTTAACACCCCTCCGAGTTATCTTAGTCATTGGAATAGATAACCGTGAAAAATTTCTAACAAATCTTCGGTAATAGCCTACCAAACCAAGGAAGCTACGAATCTCAGTTACATTTGTGGTTCTTGGCCAATCTTCCACAACTTTTGTTTTTGCAGGATCAACAGTTATCCCATCTTTTGAAATAATGTGACCAAGGAAAGAAATTTGTTGCAACCAAAACTCACACTTTCTGAATTTCCCATATAATTTATTTTCTTTTAAGGTTTGAAAAATAACCCTTAAATGTCTTTAATGCTCCTCTTTACTTTTAGAAAACACCAAAATATCATCAATGAAAACCAACATAAACTTATCCAAGAACTCCTAGAAAATTCTATTCATTAAGTCCATGAATATAGTAGGTGCATTGGTTAGCCCAAAAGGCATTACTACAAATTCATAATGGCCATATCTTGTATGAAACGCAGTCTTCGGAACATCTCCTTCCTTTACCATCAGCTGATGGTACCCCGATCTCCGGTCAATCTTTGAAAAAAACTGAGCTCCCCGGTGCTGATCAAACAAATCACCGATATGAGGAAAAGGATATTTGTTCTTAACAGTGATGTTATTCAAGGCTCTATAATCAATGCAAAGTCTCATAGAACCATCTTTCTTTTTAACAAATAAAACAGGAGCACCCCATGGTGACGTGCTAGGTCGAATGAAACCTTTCTCTAATAAATCTTGCAATTGCTCCTTCAACTCTAAAAGTTCAATTTGAGCCATTCGATAAAGGGGTTTTGAAATTGTCTTAGCATCAGGAACTAATTCAACAGTAAACTCAACTTCCCGGTCTGGTATTTTTCCAGGAAACACATCAGAAAAAACATCAGGATTCTCATTTACCACTGGCACATCATTAATCTGAACAGTTTCCTTGTTTTCAACAATATGTTCAAGGTAACATTCATTTCCATCTTTTACAATTTTTTCGGCCACTTAATAAGTTATCAACAGTAAGGGTTCATTCTTGTACACAAACTGAATGTATTTCTAAAAAGAAACTTCTTTATCTCTACGGACAATCTTAGTTTGGTAAATAGAGAGCCAATCCATACCCCGGATAACATCAAACAATACTAGAGGTAGAACAATAAGGTTTGCAAGTAGGTTCTTTCCACAGATAAGGATAGGAAGATTCTTATAAATTCTTTTTGCCTCAACATTTCCCTCAGGTATTTTTACCAAATGTTCAGGAGTCATTTCTTGAGATGGTATTCCAATTTTAATAGAAAAGTTTTTAGAGATGAAAGAATGTGTAGACCCCAAATCAAGAAACACACTGGAATAATCTGAAAAAACAAACAAAGTACCTGATACAACTTCATTTGATGGCCCGACATCTACTGAAGTAGTTGCAAAGGATTTCACCACCCCTTTCTGCTTGTATTCTAACTGATTCTCATCACTCAAGCTCTTTTTAGGATACTCGTTTGCATAGTGACCCATCTCATTGCACTTAAAAGATTTCACTAACTATAAATCAAATTTGGACTTACCACATCAGTAGCACTTATGTCCCATCTTACCACATCAGTAGCACTTTCTACAATTCAGAAGACATTCCCCAGCATGCCTTTTACCACATTTATCACAAACTGGAAACTTAGTTTTCTTACCATCAGACTTTTTTTGAATAATTCTTCTCTTTCTCCTGCCACCTCGGTCTCTTCTTCTGTTGGTTGTTGTAGAACACTTGATCATTGGAAAACTCCATTTCCACCTTCTCAGAACATCGAACAATATTTTCATAACTTTTAAACTCACGAGAAGCTAATGCCCTTCGATATTTTGGCTTTAATCCTGAGTAAAAACGATTGATTTTACTATCAAGGTCTCGGATAAAATTTGGAGCATACCTTTCCAATCGAGTGAACCATTCTTCATAGGTAGCCACAGAGTCTTCCTCTTGCCTCAATTACAAGAATTCTTCTTCCATACTAAGCCAAACAGCCTTAGGAAAATACTTTTCAAGAAACATACCTTTGAATTCATCCCAGTAGAGTGCATCAATCTCATCAGCATCCCTGATATTTTTAACCATTGACCACCACTAATCTGCTTCACCCTCCAAATGATAAATAGAAAGACTAACATTTTGATTGTATGTACACCCCATGACATCGAAAATCTTCTGTAGTTCATTAATCCACCCTTCAGATAGCACTGGGTCAGACGATCCTCTGAATGATGGGGGATGTTGCCTCATGAAATGTTCCACCACTAACATGTTCCTCTGCAGTTGATCTGGCTGATCTCGTGCATGGATACCACCACCATTTATCGCTTGAGTCAACTGCGCCATTACTGCAACAAACTGTTCAGTTCCAATTCCGACCATCTTAGGATGCTGATTCGGAATGTTATTTCCTTCTGTATGCCTTCCTAACACTGCTTCCCTATTTCCTCTGCGGAAAACCATTCTGAATAAACATGTCTTAGATGAAGCAACATGGTAATATTCAAATTCTATATCATTTCAATTTGACCATAAAAAAAATATTTTTGGATAATCATTTAATAGAATTATAACTCATGAAGTTATCTAAACCGACCTCTGATACCAACTATAATTCCCTGGCCTTAAACCTTACTTAATCTTGAGTTATTACAAGATTACACATTGAGGATCTTTTTAGGTTTAGAGTTTTAGATAATTAGAACATAAAACTTGCATTATATTCCACATATAAACAAAGTGGTTACATAAAGATAGTATTAATTTTTCCCATAAATGAAAACATATTTAAAATAAAACATGGATTCATTCTTGACATGTCCTTAACACCATCATCATATCATGTACCTTTCCCTTGACCTGTGAAAAACATTTCAAAAAAACTTGGGATAAGCATAAAAAGCTCAGTATGGGTTATAAAAATATAGAAAGGAAACATAAGATCATATATACATAATAATGAAATCATATTTACCCATAAAACATAAACACTTTAACATACCTCATCAAATTATGAATAAATCATAGAAATCATAATACATAAAAGGTAACTTGAGGCATTCATAACTTTCTTGCGTAGGGAGTAACCCTCTAGGTTACGTTTGGAATACTCACCACAGTATATTCCCTAAATCTCTTCGGAGAAACCTTAACGTTTCACTCCTTCACGTTACCCAATGCATTAGAGAGCTATATCGGGCTCACCCGCCCTTAGTTTATCACGGAACCACCCATCTTCATAATAATGCCCAAGAACCTCAACATAATTGTATCACATAAAACATACATATAGGAAACATAACATTTCCACCTTTAAATCACAAGATATCATTACAACACATTGATATAAAAACATTATGAAAACCATTTTCATTACCAAAACAAAAGAAAAGTAAAACATGGTAATTATTTTTCTTTAAAAAAAGGTATGGCTTGTAAAGGAATCCGAAACTCAAATAATGGTCACGACGGCGGAGAAGTCGTGGTCGCCGCATACGTACGACAAAAACATTCCCTTTTGTCGTTTAGTAAAACGCTTCGTATAAAAAAGATTCCTTTTGGATAAACTTAAAATTCAAAGGGGTTTATACACCATATAAAAGAAGGTTTTGTATAAAACAAAATATGCCTCAATGAAAGGAGATTGAGACGAAGTCCCATACCTCAGGTCTGACATGACTTGGTCGTTATTTAATCTCCTGAATAATAAACTTGAGTTAATTTCTAATTGTTTAAGAACCTTTTTCATGTTCATTATTCCTTTTATATCACTTATTGCCATGTCATGAACACTATTTAATTATTTATGTTAATAACGGTCGTTTTAACGATCATTGGTACTTGAGTCAAAAATATACCCTTTATAATTACAAGTTGTTCATGTATCCATTATATCCAGAATTATAATCATGATGTATATATCATATATATCATATCTATCCAGTATATACATGCATTTATAATATTACATAATCATTTAGAGGTAAGAAATGAAATGCACCTTTCATGGAGACGGTAAGCCGTACGTACGCATGAACGCTACTTTCATTTCTATTTCATATTTTATAGAATGGAATCATAATTATATAAACTTATATTATAATTACAGTGTAATATCATATATAATATCATAACTCCATCCTTTATACATCCCACATATGGTATTTAACGAATCAAGTCACTTTGAGGGGGCGGTAGTCCGCACTTCCTTAAATGAAGATATCGCGTTTACCCATAATGGAAACCATAAAGGTATGCCCAAAATGAAAAATACAGAAGCTTAAGGAAAAAATAAAAATATTATATATCATATATAAATATAGTGTCATCTTAATGGACACCTTTTAAGGTGTTAAAATAATGTTGAACAATCATCGTTTCGGGAGGCCGAAATTCGCCATCCATGGAAACAGTATGTTCTTTAACCATTAGATGTAGGTGTGTGTAAGTGTATCTCGAATCCTTCTTATAAAAACATACTAGTATTTTAAAAATACTGGATTTGTTACAAAATAAATAAATAATAAGAGTTTATGGGGTTGGAGAGGAAAAATAAAACAAAAGGACTCAAGTGAAGACATTACCTTAAAATCGGGTAACTCCCTTTGGTTTGAGATCAAAGGCTTCCTTGGGAAGACTTCTGCCCAAAGTGAGGCTTCAAGGAGTAATAGAGGGAAGTTTATAGACAAAATGGGTTGGGGTTGGCCGAGCCAAAGGCTTTGAAAGTGTGGGTAAGGAGGTAGAGGTGGGGGCCTTTTATAAGAGGAGAGGAGGGGCACTCTTGGAAAGTAACGAAATGTTACTTTTTTTTAAAATGAGTTTCTGATTAAAAAGGTCCCACATTGATATAATTAGAGGGTAAGGTGATAATGGTACTAAATCCACCCATCCAATAGGTTTTGTACATGTGTAGGTCATAAATTTTACATTATCATTTCATTTTATGTAAATCCTTTATTAATGATGTAATCGCTGCATCATCATGATGTCATAAATAATTTTATTTATTTAAAGTATAAAAATTATAAAAGAAACTATGATGTAGGAAATCTTTTTAGCTTTATAATGACTATTTATAATCAAAAATATGACTTGTATAACCCCATGTAAAAATTGTTTTAGAAAAATAACTCATGTTTGTGTCATTTTTTACTTTGACATTAAATAAAAATAAATTAATGTCATTTTCCTACCAAAGTGGCTCCATGGGGTCCCCAAGTTGACCCATGGATTGTCTTGTTTATCCAAGACACATCCAATAAGGTTAGGACATGTGTCTAGGTCATTTCATATTATTAAAACATTATTTTTACCTTAAACTACACTAATTACCACTAATCGCGATTAAAAACATAAAAGTAACTATTCCCCAAAAAAATTATTTTAATCCCATTGAACCACATTTTACTTCTTAATGGAAACCATGTATGTCAGATTTTTGAAATTCAAAACACAGAGGTGGTAAAATTTCATTTAACCGAAAAATCAGTTTCTTAAGTACCACATAATGGTTTCACTATTCATAAAAAATTGAAGTTTTTTAGAAAAATACCAAAACTTCACAATAATCTATATTTTATATACAGAATTACAAAATTATGTCTATTTTACAAAATTCAAAACATATAAGTTACTTTAATTAATTTAATAATTAATTCTCGCTGTCAGAGCAAATACCGTGCTTTTATGAAACAATAAGTATCAAAAGATTGACACTAGTTTAAGTCCAATTTCAAAGTGAAATTAATTCCAATGACCACTATTGGATTAAATGGTAAAAATATATTCTAATTTTACTTTAAAACCAATTCAAAAGTTAATCTAATCATATAAATAAATTTGATTAAAAATTAGTTTTGATGTACAATGTAGTATTTATCACTATTCATAAAAATTGAACATTGTCAGAAAAATACCAAAAATTCACAAAAAGTAAATTTTGATGTCCCAATCATAAAGAATAAGTTTATTTTTACAAAAATAGCATATATAATTGTCAAAAGATAGATTTAAAAATGGTTTTCCATCAAAAGGCAGTAAAATAATCTTTTAAAAATATTAGTGTATTCCATGCTTAAGATTGGATTTATATTCATTTTAAGCCTCTAAAACACTATCTAATTCATTAATAGACATAGATAAAAATATCTATTATTCATTACTTACTTGGTATGTTACATCCATTATCTAGAGTACTTCTCAATGATGTAAATCATTATGTTGTGGATACTATAATGACCCATTTTAGTAGATTTGAATTTTCAGATAACATTTTTTATAAGATAGAAAATATATTCTTCTTCAAATTTATTATATTTTATTTTATTTTTTGAAATTAATAATCAAATATTTTTCAGATTTTGACTATTTTATTTTGGGCCATTTTATAATAATATGATTAATATTTATGTTCTATTATTTAAGGGGTACATTTTTTATATTTGTTTAATTTATTTTGAAATGTTTGACGTATTAGGATAAAATTTATTCGATATTGTTAATTATCTAGAAAATATTATTTATGTTTTTATTATAATAACTTGTTTTGAATAAACATGATTATGAATTTATTAATAATTTATTTACAATTGCTGGAATTTAAATATATATTTTATTTTAATATTTTATATCGACGGTTTGACTTAGAAATAGTTAAAAATAATTAATAAAAGTTTTAATAAATAACATATATCTATAAAAAATCGTATATATATACATACATAGTTATATATTTATAAAAGGATATATATATATATGTGTTTGTATTAATATATAAGGGTTGATATGTATGTGTGTGTGTATATATAAATGGGATGATATGTATGTCTGTGTGTGTATATATATATAATCGGAAAGATGTGTGTGTGGGAAATATATTTCTCTTTATATATATAGTGCATATTTGTATATATGGAAAGTATTGAAAATAAATTAATGCTATAAATAAGTGGGTATAGGATGTGGCTCATATGAATGAGAGGATAGAAAAAGTAAAAACATAAATTAAAAAGGGATAACATGTCTAAGAGGGTACATGGGAGGCACAATAAATGAATGAGATATAAGAAAAAATATATCATTTTACAAGAACAAATAAAAATATATTTAAGGGTAAAAAAATTATAAAGGGAGGGTGTAATATGTCCAATGGTGGAGAATTAGTCCCACTCATAACACCCTTATCTTTTCTCTCACTCTATCTCTGTTATGTTCTCTTCCTCTTCCTTAAATTAATAGAATTTATTTATTTAACATCTTTAAAAATATTGATATAAAGGACCAAACATTAGTAATGTTGGATTTTTATGAAGAATAAGAGGGAAGATAAAAAAATTTGTATTGCTGATATGGTATTTGGACATGATTTTATATAAATATCTAATTTAATTAGATATTTAAAATCTATTTTACTGGTGGCTAAAAATAAATGTTATCATTGATGTTTTATTTTTATAAATAAGGGAATGATAAACCCAATTTTTTTCAAAGGAAATGATGATTTGTTTATATATTTAATAAAATTATAATTCCAAGATTAAGTAAAAAAGTCATCATTTAATATTGATGATTCTTTGATACCATCACATAATTGGTGGATCAACACAAAATTTATGATTTCATTATAATTGGTGTGGGTGTTATAAAACTACACACCATGGTCATTTTTGTTCATAAAGCATTTGAAACATGTTCAATCTCTTTTCCACAACTTTTGAGTGATCTTGTTACCTGGCATTGTTTAGTGATTATTGTAGACATCTCTCATATGGCCTATTGGTTTAATTGTAATTGTTATAGGGACTTGTAAACACTCAAGAGTTGTGCCAAACAATGAACATAGGAAAGAACATGGAGAGATTAAACTTAAAGACTTATGATGAATCGATTATAATTATTAGAATGGTATAATTGTTTGAACTGTAATAACATGTGAATTGAGGGAAATGTTATCATAAAAAATTACATCGATTATATATAGTTAAATGGGTTTTAATTGTATTTGGTATGACCACCTAATAGAGTAGATAACTAATGGATAACGATTACTAATTAGGCTTAAATAATATGTTAAATGGAATTATTACATATAATGGGATAATTGGTATCATATATTAATGGAATAAATGGATTGGTAATTAAAAATTTGAAAAATTAATGAATATAGATTATATCAACATGCATGACATGTTTTTTGTTTGGTATTATAAATGGATATCATGGAAAATTGTTTTGTTATGAATCTATGATTATGTTTGATAAATGAGGTATATGTTTTCTGTTGTATACCACTAGAGGAAAATATATATGGTAAAATATAACATAAAGGGTAGATTAATGGTTATATACCCCCTAAGTTACGGAATCATTGTAATATACCACCTAAGGGTGAGAGGCATGGTTATATAACACTTGGTGCCTATCTTCATTTCTATATTCCAAATAAGAGATATATGCAATGGTAAAAATTCTCTAGGAGAATGATATGTGATTATATAAGGCCTACAGGAAAGATTTATGTTTATATTTAATGAAAAAAGGGTGAGATTTTTGTTTTTACATAACATTACTTCCTTTTTATTTTAACTAGTATCCATGGATGGACAGAAATAACCTTTAATCAAAGCTATCATGGATTTCCCCATCTGTAAAACTAGAGCTCATTGGTTGGTGGATTATTCAATGTTATTCACTCATATAATAATTAAGGAAAAAATTAATATTATTTTATGCACTATGTATTTATAATATATTGTATAGACATCGTGGGAGTTAGACTATTATTATTTACTGACACCCTATATTGACTATATTTGGTATTAAGGACAACTTCATGGATGTAGGTCTATAAAATGGAAAGGGTGTGATTTCTGGATTGTTTTTTTGGGATGGGATATAAGAATGGATATTAGAACTATAATGTGTTTTGGTATTAAGATTATGGGTTATCAATTTAGTTTTATTTATTTTCTAAATTCTTGTTTGACATTTAGATGATATTCAGACTTACATGACATGTTTTATTTGTTTTTTGAATGATTGGTTTTTGTTAGTCTATCTTTTATTTGGATTGTATTTATTTTATATATTATTTACACTTATATTAATACTCTATAAAAGATGATTTAGTCTCCACACATTATTCGATATGTTGTTACTTCATGTCAGTGGCCTCTTGGATACTTGGAAGAGCACCTTTCATCATGTGGGGAGAAGTCTCTATCACATGGGGGAGTAAAAGGTTGGGTATTTTACCTAACACCAAATAGATGGATAAATTCGAGTAAACAACCGTAATCAAATTGTGTAATTCCTTTATGAGAATATAAATGGGGATAGAGTTAGAGGGAAGAATAATATGACAATTTTTGTTAGTTTATAGAAGTTATAGTTGATGATCATTCATTTATGATCAGAAATTTTCTCCATATAAATGTAAAATAATTATGGACCAATTTATGTGGTAGAAACCTCAATCCTTTGATAGGACCACTAATCCATTAATGGATGATATATAGATAACTTCTTTATAGAATATATTTATCTATCAATTATATAAGGATAGGGAAATGGATTCCATGATTTCATACAATCTAAAGGGAGATATTGTTTAGTTGTGGTTTTTTATAAAGAAAAATTTCTTGATGAAATTGAAAATATGTAGTGTAAATATATTGAAGTGATTCTTCTATATAAATAGTATTCACATCATTAGAGTTGAAATGTAATAGAAATTCATTATTTTAAGAAAAACACAAGAGTAATATTTGGTTTAATAGATATCTACCTTTACATCATTATCAAAGCACACTATAAATTATATACACAACCCTGAAAGAAAGATCAATGACATTTTTGATGGACTAAATACACATCATCTAGGTGAATTGAAATATCATAAACATTCATCAAAATATAAAAAATTTCAACTATGATCAAGAATTAGATAGTTCTATTTGAGTTTACTATTATCTATGGAATGAAATTGAAGAAGAGAGACCATGATATCCATGTTGATTTTTTTGGATATGTAGAATAAGTAAATGATAGAATTCCCAACATGAAATAAATATAATAAAAAACACCCAAGGTATATATTAATGGATATTTTAGTCTCTCATATGTATGTAGATTACATCTACCAATATCATGATTGACATTTCATTAATGAAGTTACAATTATTCAATGATTCAATTCTATAGAGATGGGAGACATTATAAATCAATTCCCCGCGCATAAACTATACCACACAAGTAAACCATGGTATTATAATAGAACCAAGGGTTAAAATTATGAGTTTTATAGACTATTGAGTTTCGGTCGTCATAAAGTGGAATTCAGAGCACTATTTCTGTAATTTTCTTTAGAGAGATAATTGCCATGTGTTATAAGAACTTGTCAAATATTAGGATAGACCACTTAATTCTACGTCATATCATTATTGTGGGATTTAATAGTTACTAGGGTTATGGGAGTATTATTCTCGGAATATTCTATTATATTAGATGATTTTATTTGTTATTATGAGTTTTTAATATATTCTATATATAGGGTATTATGTAGTCCTATTATTAAGAGGCCTATATTCATGAAAAATATTTTTCATGTAAGACATATAATAAATTTGAATTCTTACGTGTGATTGGTTTTTTTGATGGGTGTCTAGTTATTTAATATGTTGATGACAATAGATTTAGAGTTTTATCATTTAACATATTATTTATTTTATATTAGATTAATTATGGAATTTTTATCCAATGATGGCCATATTGATCTTGGTTGTGGAAATCCTTTCCTTGTGGAAATTAATATCTTTTATAAGGGATATATAGAAACCCTAAATGTTTCATTTTTGGATTCTTATTCCTTGGTGATGTCTTGATTAGTAAATAGAATTCATGGGTGATGATTGGGTATTTGAATCTATTATTATATGGATGTGTAAACCCTGAGGTTTTATTGAGAAATAAACTAGTGATATTCCTGAGCTTGTGATATAGAGTGTATGAGGTTCTATTTGGATCCATTATGGTATAAATGGGACGTATTAGAACAATTCCAAACACTATTGTCCATATATATGTGTTTGGTGACATGGTAGGAGTGTGTGTATATACCAATTGTTTATGAGATGGTAATGTATGGAAGATGGTCATGTTGTTGTCCTTGGTATAATTAAGTTTACCTAGACTATAATTTATATAAATGAAATTTTATTGGAGTATGTTTTTTGGAATATTATCATCATCCTATATATGGTATAGCACATCATATTGTTATTATGTGTGTGTGACAGAGTCATACACAATAGTACAACCATTGAGATCAGGTGCGATCATGTTATATCTCTAGAGAGAACTTATGAGAGGGTTATCTATGGGCCGCACCCTCTTGGTGTAGGAGAGTAAGCATTGATGTATATTTTATTTTTGAAATTATTAATGTGAAAGGGTAGGTACACACATTTTAGGTAAATTTCTCAAATGTGTTGTGAATCAGTAAACAACTTCTATTTCTCATGACAATTGTTCTGGTTTTGGATGATCATGAGAATTTATTCAATTGTTATGTGATGTTATACCAGGGTGGACATGATGGTCTAATGTTTTCTCATAAATTTGGTTTTATCATGGAGTCATTGTGTTGAGAGATGTTTGGGGTTGATGATTGAGTAATTTGATACAGTAATATATATGGTTGGGAAAGTACTATTGATTATTAGATAGATCATTTTATGATTGGGTTGGTTTAAGAATCGTTATTTTAATTTTTTACAGTTCAATTTTTTGTGAGAATTCCATTTATTATCATTATGGGAGGTAATATATGTATCATGTGTCATGGAGATCAATTTTTGGGGTTGGAGTGTGGTAATAATAACACTCTTATGGTGGGGAACACCATATTTATTACTAGTGAATATCCCTCATGTTATACAGTTCATGGTTTTAATAAGAATGATCTATGGATGGATAACATAATACTATTATAATGCTTTGTGGAAAGGTCATGTCAGAAAAAATCACCATTGATGGGGTTTTCGAGGTGATTTTCTTTTTATTAAAGGATTGTCATTGTTGGTGAAGGTTGTTTATCTTAGGAGGGATGAAGTTTTTGCATGAATTTACTAAATAATTCTATAGAATACAAAATACATAAAGGATCGTGAAAATAGAAATTGTCCAAAAAATCACATAGATCATGTAGGTGACAAAGGATCACTTTGATATGTGTAAGTACTAAACGGTCATGTACATATTATATTTCATTCCAAGGTGAATATTTAGCTCTGTAGATCACAAGATCTCATAAATATCACATTACCACAACACATGATCCTTGTGCGTATAAGAGGATAATGGTAATGGGTTGTCCAAATTATGCATTGTATTCAATGGATTTCATGAAGGAATTACAAATAGAACATGAAGGGAAATAGGCTTTAAATGATGGATTACTCCCACTATCTTTTGATATCATTCAATCACAAGATTGTCACTGGATTTCTTGATGGGATCACATGAAGTACACATGATATTCATTGTATCTCATTTTTATCTTGTTAGCTAAATATTATTTTCATTGTATATCACTATGAGTTCATGATATGAGAATCGAGAAAATATCAGTTACCACTAAATGATTGATATGTGATCTCATGAATAGATCTTGTTATAAATGCATGATTTTCAAGGTGTCTCTTGATGGGGTAAGGATAATAACTTGAATCAAGTAGAAATTGATCACAAAAAACACTTGGGAAAAGAATGATGTGATCACATAATGATCTTGGGATAAGATAAATTTCATAAAGGTTGATCATGAATGCTATAATTGATCACATGGAGCATGTAAGTCAGATATTTAGCTTTATCAGGTAGGGGAATGGATGGATGATAGTGGTCTGTGTATATAAGGAATTTTATTTATACATGTAAAAACAATAAACATATTATTAGGGGGTCAAATAAGTTATCTTAGGTTGTTTAATATAAGTAAAAATTATTTTTCTTGAGTATAACATTATTTCGCAGCATAATCTCATGATCCACATAAACAATAGAACATATTATGATGTGGTATCTTGAATGTATAATTTAAAGGGACATTTTTCTCTAGGTATTGGAACAAAAACATAGACTCATAGAAGTCACATGATATATGTGTCTATAATAGGATCTCACAATATTCATAAGAATATTAGATTAAATTACCAGTTTTATTTGATATATATGATCTGCAAAGGGATTCTTGAATGGATCTTATTATGTTTTCTTTCTAAGTGTTGTCTCAAAGGGGTTACATTCTGGGGTCATATGAAAAGAGATACACTCTATTGTTTCCTTTTCAAAAATGTAATTTTCATATTTGTTTTCTAAATAAGAATAATTCAAAGGATCTACACCATTTGGAAATACTTACATAAGTAGTTTATTCACCACTATATCTAAGGATGTGAAATGAGGAAGGTCACACTGTATTCTAGAAAGTAATGGAATTTTATTATTACTTCTTCCAATAGTATTTTTTCATATCTTGAGGAATGTTCTAATGTGAAGAGATGTTTCCATGATACCTATGGGAAAACTGACATGTAAGTGAATGTTACAATCAAGGCTATGAAGGAGGACATTAATTTCAGTTCACTAAACTTACATTTGCTGCAACTATTAAAAATATAATATTTTTTACAATATCTTTTATGGAAATTATTTTCTTTCTAATAAGGTGATCATATGAGGTAATTTCATCACATGTGACCTCATGGAGTTACTGCATATTCCCTAAACATTTTATGGGTAGGGAGGTAAAATACGTACAACCTTTCTTAAACTAACAATATTTTTCTATATTTAATTTGGTATGTTGTAAATTTTTTTTAGTTGATCCTTGGATATATAATAGTTATGGTGAAACAAGTAAAAAATATTTTTTCTTTCATACTCATTCGTTATTTACATTCCATTCATCCTCATCATATATAGTTGAATAATAAGATCAATATAAATGAAAAATTGAAAGAAAATGTACCCTTATAATAAATTTATCAAGATCCATTGTGGTGACATGAATTTTGAAAAGATTTTCCATGCCCAGATTAACCCCCGGTTATTTATTCCCCTTTTAATCCTAAATTTTTTATCAATACATAGGATACTTTTATTATATTTTAATGATCTAAATTATCCCATTTTAATTTAAATGTTGAACTTTCAATTTGATCTATATTTTATGTTATATATAAAATAGAATAATTTTAATGATGAATTAAAATTATAATGGATTTACCCAATGTGTAATTATCTATGGAAATAGTGATATTCAGTTCAAAAAATATAACAATATAATAAATAAAGGTTCGTGTGAATCATATTGTGAAACTATTTATTCATTTATTTATTATGCACTAATGAGAGAGTAACCATACATTCCACGTGATGATGGAACCCCTGATTTAGAATTTATTATAAGAAGTATGAATTGGTAGTTTCTTATATGAAAAAATAATTGTATCAAAAATTATAAGAATATATTAAGTCTATAAATATCCAAATTCTATAATAAGAAATTTATGGTATGAATATAAAAGGATTAAATAATATACTTTTTAATGTGTACGGTAATGTAAGAAAAAAATGATAACTAGGATGAAGATATACATGTGATGTAGAGAATGAATAAAAATCTCAATGATGGTGATAAGAGAATTAATCTAAGATCAGAAGAATTTAAAATTTGTAATCCATAAATGATTATTTTATGACTCACATATTAGATCTAGTGTGGGATAATATAAATAAATTCTAAGAGAATTCATTTCCTAATGATTATATTTATTAGATTAATTCTACAATAATAGTGAAATGTAATATGGTGGGTAAGCTCTCCTAGGAATTGGAAGATGAGATGACTATTGGGAATATTTCCATGATAAAAATTAATGTTCAATATGTGTAATGGGACATTAATACTAAAAGATTCATTGAAGAGGTTGAATTAGTCAAAAAGGAAGGGGATGAATCGTATGCTAAAGGAATGCCTAATTTGAATGATGTGTTACATTTATTGTTTGAAAATAATTTGGAAGGATAAAATGAATTGTAAAGATATATATTTTGTTTCTAAATAAATAATAAAGAATTTGTTTCTCATCCAAATGTCTAGGGTTTTTGAGAAAAATTGTTATTGGAAATGATTAACCCTCTCCAATGCATGAGAGGATGATCTATTAAAATCTCCAAAAATTAGAAAAATTATATAGTTGTTTTAAATAAATTTAAAATTACTTTATCAATAATTTATCAAAACATGTTATGTTTGTGTTTTAATCATTTTCATATTTCAATTTTTTGAGGATTTTGAATAATGATTATGTGGTAAAGATAAAAAATATTTACAAATCTTATAATTAGAATAACCTTCATCAATATTATAATAGAGACTACTCCCAAAAAAATTATTCTGGAAATGATACTATTTTGGATGAATGGGACACACTGTTAGTATGTGTGGATAATCCTAAGGGATCAATTTTAGTTGAATATCTATTATTAGACTAGCATGTCAAAAGTTAATGATGATACATTTCATGCTCTTAATGGAAGATGTATTAAATGTAATAATCATGGCAATTTGAAAAGATATTGTTGTTGGAAGAAATATTTGATGGCCATGGAACCAAAAACTATAAATCCAACTCATGTGGTGTATAATGATATTTTCAATACTAGAATAAAACATTATATGTTGAAAAATTGGTAAAATGTATCTATAGAAACACAAGTATTTCAATGAATATTTTGCGAAACACCTCCACTATTACACTCAAAATTTCTCTATTATAATTTATTTGAATGAAAATTGAAGAAAAACTATTGATATAATCGAGTTTAGGGTAAAGATAATGTATGTTTAGTGATGGGATCAATCCAAGTAATAAAGGGTATTATTACACAGATAACTAATGAAAGAAAAATAAATATATAATTACTTGAAAAATTCACATTTCTTTCCATAAGTTAGGAATTGGGGGCATGAGAAATTTCCTTCCAATTGGATAACAATCAAGAGAAGAAAACAATGGAATGATTAAAAATAAGAAAAAAATAATTTAGTGTAGAATATAGTTGGAGTGTTAATGAATGAAATATGTTCTAGTTGATTTAAGTCGAACTTTATAAAATAACCATTAATAATGAACCGACATATCTACAGAGGACTGATAATATAGGTAAATAATTTCTAGTTATATATTCATAATAGTTGATGATGGATTGGTAGTTATAAGAAGCATTGAATTAGTATAATTATTTTCATGAAAATATCAAATGTTTTGTTAATTATGATCAAAGACAATCCTCTTCTTTAAGATTTTAGATATAATTATCTCTATATTAATTATACTGTTACACATATTTGTTTTAAGTATTTTAGTCTTATGGGGGAGATATAATCTAGGGGGTGTGTGTTAAAATGAAATAGGTGTATATGTTGAGTGGAGATACCTGTGAAACGACGGTTGATAACATTTAAAATGTTAATGTGTTGTGAGCTTAAACAAGTATTATTACAAAACCACTTTTTTTAAATACATTTCAAGAGTTTCCTTTTGTGAAAAAATATGAGCATGAGATGAAGATATATATGTGAGATGAATGTTTTATCATAGTTATACATAAATTATCCAGTGGTTTCAAGTGAAATTGAATTTTCATCCATTGATATCAATCTTCTATACATGTGGTATTTTTTCACATAATAAATAAATATTGGATGAAGAGAATCATCATTCATGTATTTAATTATAATATGTTTTTTCTAGAAATGTCTTATGAGATGAATTTTTTTAGGATACAAAGAAGATACTAGTGAAAATATAATACATTTCAAAAATGGGGTTTCCCTACTCTAAACAGTAATTTACCCTCAATATTTATCTCAAAAATTAGTGTTAATGATTTATATCAGTTCAGTACTAAATGATTTCAATGATATTGGAAAGAAATAACTCTAGGTGATGTAGTATTATCTTAAAAATATTTCTCAGATGAATTAAATAAAGTCAGGTTATTACCATCAATGTACATAACTGAGTTACATAGATAATGTTAGTGGATATTTGATTAAACTATTGATTCCAAAATGGATTCCCAACTAAATAGGATGGACGAATCTGTCACTTATTCATGTAATTATTTTAATTTCACTTTCTAGTAATCATTAATAATTTTGAGGTTATAATAATGAATATGTCACTATGATTAAAAAATTACTAATATGAGAAATTGTTTAATCATATATTGGTAAATGGAGTATAATTTGATATTGAAAATTGTTGACATAGCCAAGTGGTATTCAGAGGCCATCTATTGGTATCACATGAAAAATAAAAAGTCCATGACCAATGGGGTCGAAAAATATATGATCATGCATATTTTAATAGTTATATAAAATGTTATGTTCCCTTAGGAATTTTTGAATTAACGTAAATCTATTGAAAGAATATCATTGATTAATGGAGTGTAAATTCATAAATAATGGAATCCCTTATGGAATTCAATGATAAAATTTGTTATTGAAGTAAAGTATTTTGTCAGTATCTATTGTGATAATTACTGTTCAAGGAATCATAGAAAAAAATATTTATATTACTTATAGAAAATGAACATTGAAATCAAATATCACTACAGTATGAGGAATGTGGATAAAGGAATTATGAAGACCGAGTATGTGATTAATAAACTCTAGGTTATAGGCATCCTGGTGAAGGATTTTTAAAATTAATAATTTTAATACACTGACTAGATCTTGGTGTTTAGTTGACTCCTCACACATAAATTTTGTGTATGTGAGACCCCCTCTCCCTGAGTTATGGTGTGTTTTTTCATTTATGTGTTGATATATATTTTTTATCATGTTTCATGCCAAACAGAAGAGGTACTAATGATTATTGGTAAAGGGGGGAAAAGATATTATTAAAATAGGAGAGATGTTGATAGTGGGAAAAATGAATTCGGTGGAGATTTAAATGTAATTTTGTGGATGATACCCTAGTAACATTGAAAAATAAAAATAAATATTTCATTGGGGGTTAGGATGTGAGATATTTACATTTCCATGTAAACAAGTGATCTTGAGGACTAAAATTGTATTATCTTTTGGTGTTAATATGGTTTACAGAAGCTATATTAAGAATAATATGATTCAACAATGAACATTGCATCCTAATCTTTTTAATCCTGCCAGTAATGACATATTGTCTCTCAGAGTACATTATTAGTAAGTTTTTTTATCACTACCTGATGTTTCAAAAGTAAAATAATTTCTAATATGTGTAACCTATTAACATGATGGGTTGGGAAATTTTTATTATTTTCAGAAAAAATAAAGAGATAGATTTATGGAGAATCCGCCTTTTTTGTCGTTGTTGGATGACTTTACTTTTTTAAAAGGTTTAACTTTTTTGAAAATGTTGTTTTTTAAAGGACACAAAACGATTTAATGTAAATTACAAATAAGTAAACAAGGATAGAGAATGACATAATGGATCATGTGAAGGAGAAATTTCTTCAATTTTGTAATGGGGTGCATAAGTGACATTCTATCATTAAAAATTGTATAAGTGATATTTTTATTATTAAGGAAAGGTGTACGTGTTTTTATTGAAATCATGAGAGATAATGAAGATTAGTTGATTACATCTCTAGATCCATGTGAATATAATAAGATTATTTAATGGGATCAAGAAAATAACATGTGGTTGTTAATGAAATATATGAAGGAATAACAATAATTTTATTGAGGGAAATTGGATAGAAATGATGAAGTATTCCTATAGTCAATCAAAATCATCTGACCAAAGTATAGTGATTAGCTAACACAATGTGATCATATAGAGAACACATGATTGTCTATCGATAAAATGATGGATCGCATTAGGAATACATGGTTACCATTGGATCTCATGATATCATCACACAATGAACCTGAAGGAAATATCATTCACCACTACACCACTATTAATTTATCTTGTGAACTGATCACATGATGATAAAATGATTGTCAAGGGTTCTTGCGATGGGATCAAAATATGCAATAAAATATATTGATGGGGTTCACTTGAAGGAACAAAAACATATTTAATGGGATCATGGGATGAACATGGGAAAACATATTGGTTATCACATTAGGTTATCTCAACAATAGAAAATATATGGATGTCAATCAACAATGATATACAAGAGCACGAGAAGTGGGTAATGTTGATATTGAGTTTGTTGAGGATGTGGAAGGAATGTATTTACACAATTATCTTGGTTAATTTATTGAATTTATTCTTATAAATTGCACGTAAATATTCATTTCATGTGTTTAAAAGATTAATTTAGTGGGTTTTACCCAAATTACATGTATTTATTAGGAATATAACAATTTCTTATGCCAGATTCCAATGATTTTTACAATCAACATAATATAATACAATGGAGTCTCCTGAAAGGTATCTTACAATGTGAAGTTATGACATGGATTTTTTATTAATATTTACACCCACTAAAGTTACATGATCGTTATAACCACAAAAAGGTCTCATGATCTGTGTATTCTAAATAATATCTCACACTAGTGTTATAAAATATGGATGATCTAAATAGGGAATCATAAGGGGGCATATGGAGGGGTATCTCTAATAGGCATTATGTAAGGGTCACATTCTAGGGTATCATTCATCATGATATGTTAACACCATCATCATCATATATGATATATATAGAATATAAAGAAGAAGATAGAGGGTCTGAATGATTTGAAAATAATTGGAGAAGGTGTTTATTCACTAGTACATCAATGTAAATGAAAGGAATAATGTGATGATTCATTTTAACAATTGAAAAAATTTCTAAAATCATTATGGAAATAGAAATAATTTAAATATCTTGAATAACATGACAATATTAGATGGATCATACATGATTTATCATAGAAATGTGATACTCAATCGGATTTTCACATCATGGTTGTGATGGGGACATTAAGTTAAATTAAACCTATCATAATTTCAATGTAAATATCTATAATATATGAAAATAATCATTGGCCTATTATCCAGTTTTTTTACCTGTAATTTAGTTATCATAAGAGGAATGTGTTCAATAATTGATCACAAGGAGGTAGTCAATATTCCTCATACATTGTATGGGTAGTGACCCAAGGACAGAGTGGGATAGCCTAATCCAATAGTGCTACACATTTGTGGATTTTGTACATTGTCACATTTCCTTTGTTGGTATTTTGATATATCCTAGTGATGTTGAACAAACTACAAATCTCCATGTAATTATTCATAATTTAATTATTTATTTTTCATGGATCATGATTAGAAATAGTTGGAAAACATAAGTTTATTATAAAAATGAAATATAAACTGAAGTGACTTATAATAAAGAGATCAAAATCTATTTGGGCATAATGAATTTTTAAAATAATCTCCATAGCCAAATTCACCCCCTCATGGTATTTATACCCCTTCTAAGCCTATGAGATCTAAATTTATCGAGTTTCTTTATAAATAAAAGTTTTAGTATTTGAATGTAGTGTTATGGTGGATTAATTGATAAACCCTAGACTAATACTTAAAAGTATGATACTAAAAAAATACTAAACAAACCATAAATATCAAAATTATATTAATATAATAATAATTGATGGACTGGAGTTTTTTTACATCACATACAAAAGAAATTAATTTTACTATACTTGTAAGCATATTTCATTTGTTGTACCAAAGTAGAATCCCCTTATATATATCTCATAAGATATATTCATCAAAATTACTTGGGGAATGAAATCATATGAATGTGGTGAGATCCAATGATCATTAATAGAAAGGATAATTAAAAAATAATCAATGGTTATATCACAATCGTATGAGAAAACATTGTCATGGGTGAAATATACTATAACAAAGAACATGGAAAATTGATAATTTTCCATAAGTTGTGATAGAAGGACATGGTATCTCAATTGATCAAACACATAGAATGAAATAAGCGTATGAGATAATATACATGATCTATGGATAATAATCATTTACATGTAAAATTTAATATATAATTTGGAAAATTATTCTAATAATGATCTAATTAAGAACAATGTGTATAGGGATTGATAGCCTTCATGAGAAACTCATGCACACCAAATCATGAAAAATAAATTTACCATGTACTAAAATAGATATCTTATTAGATATAAATACTTAACCAACTCAGTCAATGGTGATATAATAACACACAACTAAACATGCATATTTATCAATCCCAAATAAAATAAATCATTCATAATTTCTTGATGAATCCACTAAAATAAAATAGATTTCATAATATTTCCAAATGTAAAAAACAAATGAATTCAATAATTAGATTGATTGATAAATAAAATAAATTTCTCAAATTGATTATTCATTGATTGAATTATTGGGTTTAGTCGTAAAACATAATTCCATTAGATTTATAAATATTTTATTAAAATAAGAAAATATAAGTGAAATGAAAAAAAGTACATTAGAAAACATACCTAAAGTTCATTATAAAGATAAAATTTTATGAGACAATTTCTGAAACAAATTTTTTAGAAGTTTTCACAAAGATTTTTTCAAAAATCATTTCATATATTCTTAATAAATAATATTTGAAAATGATATAGAGTTTTTTAAAGGAATTATGGAATTCAAGATAAATTATATAGTACTGAAAAGAAAAACCCTTTCGGTGTCAAAATTATCTTTATGAAAACCGAAATAAAAAAATGGTGATTAATCATCCATTTTAAATGATGTTAACAAGAAATTATAATTTTGTTAAAAAATATATTTTTTTAATTTATAAATTATAAATGGGAACATTGGTAGACATAGAAAATATGGACAGGAAAAAAAATTAATTTCAGAGGATGGTAATTATTCATAAAATCATAAAATTTATTGAAGAACGAAATCCTACAAAGGATATGTATTCGATTTCAAAATTTAATAAAAAAATTATTAAAAGATGTATAATATCATTATAGTATTGTGGAAAAAATGTTTTTGAACCATACATAAGGTCATAATATTATAACCCATAAAATAATGTTTAGTCAAGATAAACCCTTATCTATTGGCTAAAATTTTAATCAAATCCCCTTGAATTATATAATATAAAATTGAGCATTAACATATTTAGTAAAAATTAATTTATAATATAATTTATTAATTACTTATTATATAAACTAAATAATGAAAAATAGGTGCATAATATGAAACTCATCCCAAAGAATGGAATTTGGGACAAAAAATATTTTCCAATATTCCCATTTAGATGAACACGCTCTAACATCCTATATAACACTACTGAAAATAATATATTTCCCAATGGTTCAGAACTGTTGGGATAGGCTGCATAATCATTGGTATATCTTATACCAATGGTTCTTCCAACCGTAGGTAAGTAAGGTGTTGGGAAAAAGTTCTCCCAATGGTTTATGTAGATCCGTTGGGATAGGTTAGTTACATTAACCAATGCCAACAATTTGGTTGAACCATTTGTATTTGTTTTTCCAATGGTTCAACCAAAACGTTCGTAAAACCACTTCTAGGAACCTTTTCCAACAGTTTACAAAACCATTGGCAAAGTGATTTTACCAACGGTTCTCATAGAACCGTTGGTATAAACATCATAAAAAATTTATGCCAAGGGTTTAAAACTGTTGGCATAGGCTATGCTATGAAAATTGCACAGTAGCATGCAATTTGCACAGTAGGGTCTGCAATCCCATTCTTGCATGCTGTAATTCTATCCATTGTGCTCTAATTATACATTCCCTATCCTTTCCAATTATTTAACATATAATGAATACACATTTAACATTGCACCCTCGAACTATACACATACAGAATAAAATCATAATTCATAACGTAATTATAAACATACATAATTGATAAAGAATTCAATTTAAAACTTAGATGACAGTTATATGCTGAATGCGGGAAAAAATTCATCATTGAATACATACATAATTTAATTATAAATTATCAATAAAATACATAATAAACTGAATAAGTAATTATATGGGTTATACACAAGTAAGAATACATACAAGTGTTTTTAACTAAAAATGATGACCATTTTAAACATTATACATACACATGGAGTGATACCGGCCACTACGTGTCTCGGATTGAGGCGTGGTTGACTCGTACACCTCACATATGACCCATGGATCGTTGTCCTAAAGTATCAAACATATTTCGAAAGCATTTGGTCGGTCACAAATGAGAGACACTTTGAGTGGTTCTGGCCACACCATGCCTCAGATTGAGGAAGGATTGACTCGTACATGTCACCCATGACCCATGGATCATTGTCCTATAGTTTCAACAGAATTTGAATGTTCTTGGTCAGTTTTCTGTATGCCAACTGTACATTTCACTTAAAATGTTTTCCATTTAAAATAAAAATAAAACACATCGAGTTGTGCCTTCTACACCGTTCCTTGGATATAGTCAGTGATTACTCTTACACATCACATATGACTTGTCGATCATTGTACTAAAGTTTCAATGGAATCTGGATGCGTTTGGTCAGTTTCCCGTATGTCAATTGTCGGATTCACTTAATATGATTTCTATTTCAAACAAAAGAGAGACACTTTGAGTGGTTTCGGAAACACCACCCCTCGGATTGAGGCGGGGTTGACTCGGACACGTCAAAAATGATCCCTAGTTCATTTTCCTAAATTTTAAACAGAATCCGAATGTGTTTGGTCAGTTTTCAGTATGTCAGTTGTTGTTTTCACATAAAATGGTGTCAATTTTAAAGAAAAGAGAGACACTTTGAGTGGTTCCAGACACACCTTGCCTCAAATTGAGGTGGGGTTGACTTATAAACGTCACATATGACCCATGGATCATTTTCCTAAAGTTACAATGTAATAAGATTTTTTTGGTCAGTTTTTCGTATGTTATTTGTTCTTTTCACTTAAAATGAAGTCTTTTTGAAACAAAAGAGAGACACTTTGAGTGGTTCTGGTGACAACGGGCCTCAAACTGAGTCGGGGGGTGACTCATTCACATCCCATATGACCCATGGATCATTGTCTAAAAGAATCAACACATCTTGAATGCGTTTGGTCAGTTTTCTATATGTCAGTTGTTCTTTTCACTTAAAATCTCGTCATTTTAAACAAAAGAGACACAGTTAGGGTGATATAGGCCGCACTATGCCTCATATTGAGGAGGGTTTGACTCTTACATGTCACATATTATCCATGGATCATTTTCCTAATGTTTCAAAGGAATATAAATTAATTTGGTCAGTTTTCCATATGTTATATTTTGTTTTCACTTAAAATGATGTCCTTTTGAAACAAAAGAGAGACACTGTGAGTGGTGTCGGCCACACCAGGCCTCATATTGTTACAGGGTTTACTCGTAGACATCAAATATGACCCATGGATCACTTTTCTAGAGCATAAACACATTCCAAATGTGTTTGTTCAGTTTTCCTTATGTTAGTTGTACTTTTCACTTAAAATCCCATCCATTTTAAACAAAAGTGACACAGATAGGGTTCGACCGGCCACACCGTACCTTGGATTGATGCGGGGTTGAATCTTACTCATCACAAATAACCAAGGTATTTTTGTGCTAATGTTTCAATGGAATCTAGATGCGTTTGGTTAGTTTTCCGTATGTTAGATATTGTTTTCACTTAAAATGATGACCTTTCGAAACAAAAGAGAGACACTTTGAGTTGTACCAGCCACATCGGGCTTTGTATTGAGGTGGGGTTGACTATTAAACATTACACATGACCCATGGATCATTTTACTATAGCATCAAAAAATTACAAAGTCATTTGGTCAGTTTTCTGTATGTCAGTTGTTCTTTTCACTTAAAATCCCATCCATTTTAAACAAAATAGACATAGCTAGGGTGATATTAGCCACACGGTACCTCATATTCATGTGTGGTTGACTCGTACACATCACATATGACCCATGGTTCGTTTTACAAAAGTTTCAACGGAATCCGAATGCATTTGGTCTGTTTTCAGTATGTCAGTTGTTGTTTTCACTTAAAATGAAGTCCTTTTGAAACTAAAGAGAGACACTATGAGGGGTGTCGGCCACACCGGGCCTTGGATTTAGACTGGGTAGACTCTTACACATCACATATGACCCATTGATCGTTTTCATAGATCATACACACATTCCGAATGCATTT
The DNA here is from genome assembly GCA_963277665.1 of Viscum album. NCBI lineage: Eukaryota > Viridiplantae > Streptophyta > Magnoliopsida > Santalales > Viscaceae > Viscum > Viscum album. The sequence continues at coordinate 34,848,272 of OY728156.1, forward strand.
GGTCAGTTTTTTGTATGTCTATTTTTCTTTTAACTTAAAATCATATCCATTTTAAACAAAAGAAGCACAGTTAGGGTGATACCGGCCACACTGTGCCTCATATTGAGGTGAGGTTGACTCATACACCTCACATATGTCCCATGGATCATTTTACTAATGTTTAAATGGAATCGGAATGCTTTTGTCTACATTTCCTTATGTCGGCTTTTGTTTTCAATTAATATGATGCCCTTTTGAAGCAAAAGAGAAACACTTTTTGTGGTGTCGACCACAACGAGACTGGGATTTATACAGGGTTTAAATATACACGTCAAATATGACCAATGGATTGTTTTCTTTGAGCATCAACACATTCCTAATGCGTTTGGTTGGTTTTCCCTATTTCAGTTGTTCTTTTCTCAAAAAATCCCGTCCATTTTAAAAAAAACACAGTAAGGCTGCTACCAGCCACACCGTGCCTTGGATTGATGCGGGGTTGACTCATTCAGATCACAAATTTCCCATGAATAGTTTTACTAATGTTTTGACAGAATCCGAATGCTTTTGTCAGTTTTCTGAATGACAGTTGTTGTTTTCACTCAAAATGATGTCCTTTTGAAACAAAAGAGGGACACTTTGAGTGGTGTCGGTCACACACGACCTCGTATTGAGGCAGGTTTGACTCATATAGTCACAAATGACCCATGGATCTTTTTTCTATAGCTTCAACACATTATGAATGCATTTTGTCAATTTTCCATAAGTCAGTTGTTCTTTTCACTTAAAATCAAGTCCATTTTAAACAAAAGAGACACAGTTAAGGTGCTACCGGCCACACCGTGCCTCAGATTGATGCGAGGTTTCTCTTAAACATCAAAAATGACCAACGGATCGTTGTAATAATGTTTCAATGGAATCTAATTTCTTTTGGTCTATTTTCCGTATGTCAGTTGTTGTTTTCACTTAAAATGATGTCCTTTTGAAACAAAAGAGAGACACTTTGTGTTGTGTAGGCCACACCGTGCCTCCTATAGAAGGGGGGTTGAATCATACATGTCAAATATGACCCAAAGATCGTTTTCTTATATCATAAAAACATTACTAATTCATTTGGTCAGTTTTCTTTATGACAGTTGTTCTTTTCACTTAAAATCGTGTCCACTTTAAAAAAAAGAGACACAGTTAGGGTGCTACCGGACACACAGTTCCTCATATTTTTGTAGGGTTTACTGTCACATGTAACATATGACACATGGATCGTTTTCATAAAGTTTAAATAGAATATTAATGTGTTTGGTTGGTTTTCCATATGTCAGTTGTTGTTTTCACTTAAAATGAAGTTCTTTTAAAACAAAAGAGAGACACTTTGAGTGGTGTTGGCCACACTGGGCCTCAGATTGAGGTGGGGTTTACTTTTACAAATCACATATGACCCATGTATCATTATCCTAGAGCATCAAAACATTTAGAATTCATTTGGTTGGTTTTCCATATGCCAGTTGATCTTTTTACTTAAAATCACGTCCATTTTAAATAAAAGAGACACAGTTTGGGTGGTACCTGCCACACCGAGCCTCAGATAGTCACGGGGTTGACTTGTACATGTCACATATGACTCAGGGATAATTTTACTAATGTTTAAATGTAATACGAATGTGTTTGGTTGGTTTTCTGTGTGTCAGATGTTGTTTTCCCTTAAAATGATGTCCTTTTGAGACAAAAGAGAGACACTTTGAGTGGGGCCAGCCACACAGGCCCTCAGATTGTGGATGGGTTGAATCTTACATAACATATATGACCCATGGATCATTTTACTAAAGCATCAACACATTCCAAATTCATTTGGTTGGTTTTTCATACGTCAGTTGTTCTTTTGACTTAAAATCGTGTCCATTTTAAACAAAAGAGACACATTTAGGGTGCAACCGGACACACCGTGCCTTAAATTGAGTAGGTGTTGACTATTACACGTCATAAATGTCGCATAGATCATTTTCTTAAAGTTTAAATGGAATCTGAATGTGTTTGGCTAGTTTTCTGTTTGTAAGTTTGTGTTTTAAGTTAAATTGATGTACTTTTGAAACAAAAAAGAGACAGTTTGCGTGATACCAACCACACCGTGACTCGTATTGAGTCTGGGTTGACTCGTACACTTCACATATGACCCATGGATCGTTTCCTTTTGCATAAACACATTCTAAATGTGTTTGGTCAGTTTTCTATATGTCAGTTGTTCTTTTCACTTAAAATCCCGTTCATTTTAAACAAAAGAGACACAGTTAGGGTGATACCGGACACACAGTTCCTCATATTGATGAGGGGTGACTGTTACACGTCAAAAATGTACCATGGATAGTTTTCATAAAGTTTAAGAGGAATCCAAATGCATTTGGTGAGTTTTCCATATGTCAATTGTTGTTTTCACTTAACATGGTGTCCTTTTGAAACTATAGAGAGACACTTTGAGTGGTGACAGCCACACCGAGCCTCGAATTGAGGTGGGGTTGACACATAGAAATGATATATGATTCATGGATCATTTTACTAATGAATAAACACATTCCTAATGTGTTTGTTTGGTTTTCCATATGTCAATTTTTATTTTCACTTAAAATCGCGTCCATTTTAAACAAAAGAGACACAGTTAGGGTGCTATCGGCGACACCATGCCTTAGATTGAGGCGGGGTTCACTCTTACACATCACATATGACCCATGGATCATTTTCTTAATGTTTAAACAGAATCTGAATGCGTTTGGTTGGTTTTCCATATGTATGTTTTTGTCTTCAATTAAATTGATGTTCTTTTGAAACAAAATAGAGACACTTAGAGTGATCCCGACCACACCACGACTCGGATTGAGCCGGGGATGACTCTTACATGTCACATATGACCCATGGATCATTGTGATAATTTATCAACATAATCTGAATGCATTTGGTGTGTTCTCCGTATGTATGTTGTTCTTTTAACTTAAAATCCAATCCATTTTACAAAAAGAGACAGATTTAGAGTCCTATCGGCCACAGTGCGCCCCAAATTTAGACGGGGTTGACTCGTACACGTCACAAATGACCCATGGATCATTTTTCTAATGTATCAACACAGTCCTAGTAACAGTCACATAGAAACCAAAACATACATCCTGGAATTTCAATTCTAAATTCCCTGAGCATGACGAGTCCGTCCATGAGTCCTTAACATGAAACCCATGACATATCCTAACAATTGAAAAGTAAACCAAATCAAACAAGGAATAATTCACATAACATGGAGAATTCACAACAAGTCATTGTATTCAAATTAAAGCATATCAACATATGCATTTGACGAGACTGAGCTGATAAGCATACCAACACATTCATATAATTCAAGTCATACAAAAATGGTATAATCCAAAATAACATTGCATGATCAGAGAAATAAAAAAAGTCATGTGAAATCAGGGAGGAGGGTGGGTGATGTCTGGGGGTCCATGGAGGAGGGTGGGGGCTGTCTGGGGGGAGGTTTGGGGGGTTGTCCAAGGTCTAGGGAGGACGATGGGGGGCTCTCTGGGGGGCTCTCCGGGGGCTCTCTGGGGGGCTGTCCTGGGGGCTGTCTAGGGGGCTGTCCGGGGTCTAAGGAGGATGGTGGGGGGTTGTCCAGGGTCCATAAAAGAGTGGGGCTATCTAGGCAGTTCCCAAACACACAAAACTCTATAAACCTTCTCAATATACAATACAACCACTAAATGACATCAACATCCATGAAAACATACAATATAAAAAAATAACTCAACTTCAATACTATACTACGACTATAGATAAAACCAACAACTAGAATATATTAAACATCAAATATTAGTAATATTAGTCAAAACTTTAACAGATCAACTTTTCCCACATCACCATCACCATAATCACCAGCATCATCACCCTCTTACTCATCCTCTCCCTCCTCAACTCCCTCCTCCTCTCCCTCCTCCTCACCCTCGCCATCTACCTCACCCTCCTCCTCTCCCTCCTCTTCCGCATCAGACTCCTCGTCATTATCATCATCAGGCTGGACATCGTCTTGACCACTACTAGAACTGCCACCCAGTGCACCATATATAGAATGTATCGATGAAATATATTCATCAAAAGATGGACAGGCCTCTGGGGGAAGTGTTGGACGTAGAACATCAATAAATTTCATAAATGCACTATTTTCCCTAGAAGACTATTCTACCATATATGTGGCCCTTTTTTCATCCTGTTCTGCATGTTCTCTAACTTGATGCAGCTCGGTGGCACTACAACTCGTACCTGATGAGGGCCAATACCAAGTCCGGGCTATCCTAGGTCGGCATCGTACTCTGCAAGGATGATCCTCTCCCAACACCTGATGTAAGTGATCAGTTGGACCAAAATTGATTGGTTCTTGGGCATCGAGGGCCTCTAAAGAAGTCTATTAAAAATATAAATATATTATTAAGTTACAAAATAGATATTTAAACATAAAATTAATAGATTAAAACTTAAAATCTGCTGTTGAGTCGCTTCATTGACGGCACTTCCATTATTTTTCCGTCTACTCCAGCAAAACAGTTTTTCTCGAGGCAAATGTCCTTCAATTTTCTATATTTGCCTCTATAATGACATTGAAAAATAATGTTATATGAAAAATTTATCAAGCTATTAAATAAATTAGTAAACAAAAGAAACTGTAAGTCGTAACGAAAACTTATAAACAATTGTCATACCTGCTTCCTCTCATGATCTGGCATCGTAGTACGTCCCAGTGTGTGGAGGAATTTTTTTGCATCAATGTTTTTTTTCAGATGATTCCTAAATAAAATTTGATAATGAAAAATATAGTATTAATTCAAAACATGAAAGTTTTTATTTATATACCTCAAATTTAATTCATACCTTAAAATGGGTAGTCGTCCAATGAGTAATCATCTGATGATACTGCTCTATAGGACAATCATTCATGACTGGTACCGCCTCTAAAATAGTGTCAACTCTAGAACGCCAGCCAATATACAACTCATGCTTGTAGGCTCTCCAAAGCTCTCCTAAACCCTTTAGACGTTCCGGTCATGCACCCTCACCATCGGGAAAATTAAATTGAAGATGACATCAAAATATTAATTCATATAAATACAAAAATAATTCATGGCATTAAATACAAAAGATTTTTTTACCCATATCTCCACCCAAGCTCTATCCTTGACCTCATGTGGAAAAATTATCCATGATAGCAGGCTGATTGGAATGTTGTCGGAGTATTTGGAAAGCATTACCAAAATACTCTGACATTGCTGCCCTGTTTTCTCAACCCTTTTTTGTCTTCATTATAATCCACCATAACCTATGTGCGAAGGTTCCACACTGCATGCATTCATGTACACCCCCGCCTCCTTTCAGTAGATGTATCTGTCATGAAATAAAAACAAATATTTTATCAAAACATGTTATAATGAAAATAAATATTTCCATTAAAAAATGTTAGGGGTCTATAAATATACCTGCGCCAGTCTGATCGCTGAGTGCCACTAGATCCATAGAAACTTATGGAACACCCTGTGGTGGAACAGTAGTCGTAGACGATGGAATATAGATGTCAGATAGACAGAGGTAGAAGGAAAAGAAGATGGGATATCAGTATAACCAGATTCTGACTGGGGAGTGGGAATCATCATGGGATATAAAAAAGATGGGCTAGAAGATGCAAAAGGTCGAGAAAACAATGGAGGCCTAAATATCCCGCGTGTCCCTAACGACACACTGCGATCAAAATTTTGGAAGGATGACATGTCAGTGGGAGGGGAAGGGTCTAGTCGGGTATTCGAAGCTGCTTCTCCACCTCTGGTACGAACCCTCCTCATACCACCAGCCTGAGTAATAGGACCAGTACTAGTCTCCTAGTCGAATAACTATCGACGTATAGGTGGATCCTACAAAAATGAATACAAAAAAAAATTAATCACATGACATTATATATTCTTTAAATATATATATTTGAATTAAATTACTCACTATAGGCACTAATTGTAGAACGCCCATGTCCATCATTCGACGATTGTTCTCCATTATTTTTTTCCATCATCTCTCTTCAACTGGCTGCATTTCTTGATTTTGATAACAAATATGTAATTAATTAGAAAAAATAAACTAATTATATGGAGTTTATAGTTATGATCTTCATCCACCTGCACAACCTCCCCACCCCTCTTGGAGAGCCCTACCCCCACCCCACTTGGACAACCCAGCCCCCCCCCCACCCCACTTGGACAGCCCTACCCCCACTCAACTTGAACAAACCAGCCCCCCACCCCACATGGACTGCCCTACCCCCACCCCACTTGGACAACCCTGCCCCCCCCCCCTCACCCCACTTAGACAACTCTACCCCCACCCCACTTGGACAACCCAGCCCCCCCCCCCCCACCTCACTTGAACAGCCCTACCCCCACCCCACATGGACAACCCAGCCCCACCCCCACACCAAACTTGGAAATCCCTACCCCCACCCCACTAGGACAACCCAGCCTGCCCACACCCCACATAGACAGCCAACCCCCCCCCCACCACATGGAAATCCCTACCCCCACACCACTTGGACAACCCACTCCCCCACCCCACATGGATAGCCCTACCCCCACCCAACTTGGAAAACCCAGCCCCCCCCCCACCCCAATTGGACATCCCTACCCCCACCCCACTTGGACAACCCATCCCCCCACCCCACCCCACTTGGACATCCCTACCTCCACCCCACTTGGACATCCCCACCCCCCCACCCCAATTGGACAACCCATCCCCCCCCCCATGTGGACAACTCTACCCCACCCCACTTAAACTACCCCCGCCCCCCACCTAGATAGCCCTACCCCCACCCCACTTAGAAAACATAGCCCCCCCCCCCCACCTGGACACCCCTACCCCCCACACCCCAATTAGACAAACCAGCCCCCCCCCCCATCTCACCCCACCTGGACAACCCTACCGTCACCCCACATGGATAACCCATCCCCCCCACCCTACAAAGACAGCCCATCCCCCAACCAACCCGCACACCCTCCCTTCCCACTTAGACAACCCTGCCTGGACACCCTCCCCCACCCCACCTGCACACCCTCCCAAACCCCATACATCCCTACCCCCACCCCATTTGGATAACACAGCCCCCTCCCCCACCCTACCTAGATAGCCCCTCCCCCACCCTACTTGGATAGCCCATGACATCCTCCTCCACCCCATCTACAGACCCTCCCCCACCCCAAATTGAAATAAAAATTCATTCAAATCATTATCCAATTTTCAACTAATCTAATATACACCAAAAGTACCATATCACCCCCCTAAACAAACCCTTTTCCATGTTTGAAGTGAAGAACAAAAAATAGAAACCAAATCCAAGGGATCCGTAAACAGCTACCCAAATTTAGCCTAAATAAAAAAATCATACAAAAAAGAGGAATAACACTAAAATAAAGGTAACACTTACTAATTTGAAGTGTGAAATAAAATTTTTTTTGATTGAAAATGGATCATGGCAGTAAGGAGTCTCACAGTCGAGAAGAATTCAGGAGGAGCTCGAATATGGTATGTCCGCAATCGAGTGGAGTGGGGGCTCGAGTGTTATGTATTTGGGGGAAATCTTTCCCAATTGTTATTAAAAATGGTTGGGAAGGTGTATCAATACAAACGGTTTTGTTAAACCATTGGTCTATGTTTAACAAAATCATGGTTTCCCAGTGTTTTTCTGAAACTGTTTGGAAAACTGGTATTAGTTTACACATTGCCAATGGTTTGAAAAAACAGTTAGCAAATGATATCTTCTATACACTATACCAACGGTTTCTTTAAACCGTTGGTATACTATCATTGGGAAAACACTAAATTCCAGTAGTGTAAAAAAGATAAATAGATTAATAACTTGTTTATATAGTTTATTTAATAATATTAACTTTAATATACAAAATTTATAACCATTTATTATAATTACATTAGTCAATTATATCTATTTTCTACCACTTATCCTTAGTAGTTTTGAATATTTTGTTCATGTTTCTAATGTACTTTTTTATATTTATTCCATTTGTACAATTTAATCATTACCATATTACTCAAATTAGTAAATTATGAGTTCTATAATTATTTATAATGTTCGATTTTTATTTCATGATAGTTCTAGTCTCCATTTATGAAATATGAATTATTGAAAAGCTAGTTTCAGTAATTTTTTAATCAATAAGTCGTGATATATTAAAAGTTAAATATTAATATAAGACTTCAAGAATGATAAAAAATTTATTTTCTCATTCATGACTAATAATACAAGTATTTAGATTTTCATAGTCCTTAAACAAATATATTTAATGTTTTTCTATTGAAGGTGGTTGAACTGGCCAAAAAAAGATATTATAATCGATGAATGATTATGGTTATAATAGAGAATTATTTGAAGTAGTATCCTTATTATAGACCCATATGGATAAAATTTATTTTTTATTTTTTTAATAATATTTTACTAGTTTTTATAATGAGTAATATACTTTATTGATAAAATATAAAATGCTTTACTATGGTCAGTGGTAGCCTAAACATATGTGTGGGTGTTCGTTTCATTCTCCCTTGAACTAAAGATAAGTATAAATTAGCTTATCATTTAAAAATATTAATAATTTTATAAATATCATATTAATAAATTAAATAATATATAATAATCATCCCAATATAAAGGTGATAAAAAATGAATCATGTCATTCATGGAGATGGATATGTCCACATACTCATGAATGTTGTTTTTGTTTTTTTAGGGATAATTGAAAATGAATCAAATAATTATTACCAAAAATATTAAAATTAGGGATACTAATGATACTTATATCATTATAATATAATGGTAAAAATATATTTTGATGAAAAATACTAAAAACATAATTGGTAAGGGAGTGATTAGTACTCATGTTCAGAACATAGATTTTACCTTAGATGATTTCTTATAAATGAATAATATTTTTCGTTTCATGTGAATAGATAAATATGAAATTTTGAATAAAATCATATGTAATGTAAAATGGGAAGTGGTTCAAGGGAAATTATAATGGTGATAATGACTATTATATTGATTAAGTAGAGAAACTTTTATGGGTGAAAAGTTAGTAATTTTCTTTGTTAATGAAATTTAGATAGGGGTTATGAATGGGATTTCATGAAATATATGGGATTTATGTGAGGGGAGCCTATTGATAAATTATTGTGTTATATTAGAACCAAAAAATCATTTAGATGCTATTTTATAAATGTAATCTAGTAAAGTTTGAGCCACTTTATTTTAATCATTTTATCATTACTGTAATTTTTAAATGTCAACCATGGTAATTATTTCTTATTAAAATAAAATATAACCCTAATTAATAAATTTAAAAATGAGTAATCCAAATTTGGAATCCATTTAATCTATTCAATATCTAAGGATTATAAATTTATCATTAAAATATAATCAAATAATATACTGTAAAACATCTTTTGTAGGAATATATTTTTTATAAATATTAAGTAGTCATATTAAATTTAAAAAATTTAATAATTAAGTAATTCATAATATAATTATCTATAAAATTCACTATTATATTAGACTCATTATTGTAAACAGGTAAATTATGAATATTCTGATTAAAATTAAATTAAATTTGACCAAAATATAAAATATTATATGTTTTACCATTTTTAGTAATATTTACCAGTGTTATTTATTTTTATGTTATAATTGAAAAAAATATGTTAAAATTTTTATATAATTAGTAAAAAAACTATTTTATTTTATAGAATTTGTGATGTTTATAAAGATATAGTTATCTAAAAGAGTGTATATCACATTAAAAACATTTCTTTAGAAAAACTGTATATTTATAATGAACTATATTTATTCATATTACATTACGTGAGATAAAAATAGTATAGAAACTAAATAATTATTTTGTATAAATAATTAATACATTATGCATTTTTATGTAGAGAAAATTTGTATTAAAAATACATTGTATATAGAAGTATAATTTTTTATGAAAAAATATTCTTATCATTAAATGATTTTATTCCTATTTATTTGTTTATTTGTTAATTTTATAATATATATTATATATAAATTACAAATATATATATTATTATTAAATATTTTATATTTTTGTAATTTTATTAATATATCATATAAACATTTTCTAAAAAATTAGTCACAATAATGATAATATATAATGAATAAATACACATATATGTACAAATATTTATAATTAAATATTTTAAAAAAACAATATCATTTCCATATTTCATTCTCATAGTGTATTAATGCATGTGTTGTAATGAAATATTATATCATCATAATATTTATCAGGGTTTTTTAGGTGTGATTTGTTACAAAAGCTATTCAAAATAATATTTATTTAATTAAAAATATTTTCTAAAATCTCAGAGCATTACATTCTACCCAACTTAATTTATTTGTGTTCTCACAATTTGAATTATCACCTAATAATAAAAAATAGATTATTTTATATCTATGGTAATAATATGGAACTAAATATCATGGGTATGACTATAGTTCTTGTTCAATTTATAATATTAATATATTTACATTCTCACCCACTTGTTCCAAGTATTACAAAATATTTACATAAATTTTTCAATAGATTATTGATAAATACCTTTCATATATTCAGTTTTATGATCCTATTTCAAACCAAATACTATTTCCATAATTGTTATGATGATATCCGATATAATTAATTTAAATTTTTATATGATTAAGAAAAATCATTCTTCTTATGTGGTCCCCTGTAAAATAATTATTTAAAACAATGATACATTTAGTTTGGCTATGATGTATTTCGATCAACCATTCACCCCTTTATTTCCTCATAGATTTTACATGGTAATTTTTCTATTAGTTTATCTATCATGTCTAGTTAAATATTAAATGATAAAATTATATTTAAATATTTCATTGATGTTTTAAATAGTATGTGAATACCCAATTCTTATCCCCAAATAATTCCAAAGCAGGTGTGCAATTAAGACTTTTTTTTAGCATCAGGTAGAGAGAAAGTTAAAAACTAAAAATACATTTTTATGGTTATTTCTTTTCGGTTGAAATTTAATGCATCTTTTATCCACTTGTTGTAATCCGAAATGTTATTTCACTTCTAGGAAACGTCATACTCAGTACTTTAAAAAAATGATAGGATTGTATGCTATACATAGACTACTCCCATGGGGTTTAACAATATATTTGTAATCCAAATTCTTATAAAGAATACAATAATAGTAAATAATTACTAATCAGTTATGTGATTTGTAATGACCCGTATTATCTATGTAATTTTTTTAAAATTATTTTTGATTTTAATGAATCTGAAAAAATTGACGGCGCGTGATTCCGAGGCATGGTTTTCCTGGAAACAATTTCTAAACGTTTTTAAGGTACATTCAGTAAACACGTAGGTGGCATTTCCTATATTTTGAATCAGCGCTCAAATTAAACAATTTAGGGAACCGTTGAATCCTTAATATCAATATTAGATTAAGAGAGGCTTCACCTAGACCATAGTAGGTCGGGTGGAAAAGTTATTTTTAGAGACTTTTGAATGAATAACAAAATAACTTGTTATATTATTTTATTTATTTTCTTTTTCTCTAGAAGATAGGACACTGTGGTGGGACCTATGACATGTTAAGCCATTAATTGGCATGACTCCTCCATGTTTGTAACTGTACCGTTGTAATAAAGGAGATTAATTAACTAAATGAACCTCATAATTTCATCATAACATTAACCACCTCTCCCCCATATTATTTATATGGTTCTCGGGGAGGGGTGTTGGCATCGCATTACGAAGCGATGATCTCTAGAAAATTACCATGATGCCAACCACTTGGAGGACAAGACTAGTTTCAGAAAGTAGTGATGAGTTCCATATAATCACGAACTAATAAAAATAATGAAGGATGATCCATTAATTTTCGTCAGAAGACGTCATGTCCAGGTAGGGGGATTGTTGTAAATATCATATTGATGTGATAAATTGTTGACCGCTTGATACAATCCGAACCCGGAAGGAACGGGTAAAAAAACAATGTCCGAACCCTCCATTTCAATGGTAATTGTCTGATTATTCTGTATGGTTTTCCAAATAGAGTGGTTGGAAGAAACCAGAGGACCCATAGCAGTGTCGGTGCACTGAGAGCCTCACAGGCACTAATGACATCAAAAACAGACCACTAGAGCAGCTACGGTGGCCCACAGAAGAAACTGCCAGTGCGCCTTGTCAGCAGTAGCCGAAGGAGACCTGTAACAACTATCCATGGATGGTAGAGAGTGGAACGCCGTCGCGCACCATGGAGGAAAAGGGCAGTCGTCTGCATGTGATAATGACAACACCCACAGGTTCCGCGATAGTAGGAGGACAGTGTGTCCCCAACCTGCATCACGTTGGTGGAATCCGGTCACCTAAACGGCCGACCATTGAACCCATTGGGGCATAACCCCAATTGATGGTCAAATAAACCCCACAACCATGGGGCCAGATGGAGAAAATGGTCCACCTCTTGGTCGATCGGGCCAGACGCGGGCTGGCAGAGCGTGCTAAACCCGCGGCCCAATAGACCAGCTTGGGTGGGACGAACCCCACCCGGCAGGCCTGGCCAACCGCAACTCGGGCCTGAATACCAATAGGCCAAGACGATGTTTTGGACCCATTGAACTGGGCTGACACATAACTTGTCAAATCTAGGCGAGGTTAAGTATACCCTGACACCCATTGCGTTGGGTTGGTTAGTCTGAGTAGAACCAGGCCCAGACCCAACCGGCCCCTGAATAAATAAACACCCGTAACTGACAAACCAAGTGCCTTTTTCCATGTCATTAGTTTCATTTTGAGAGAAGAGATCCCTTTTACATATTCCAGTGGGCCTAACTGAGCCGAGCTGTACTGAGGTGCGATCACCCTCGATTCCCGAAAAGGGATGTAACTAACAAATCTGGTGTCTGATCGACTCATCGTCGGAGGCATAAGGTCCTTTGTGATAAGACCGTCCTTTGGATATACATTAAGTGAGTTTTTATGGAGTTTGACGTGAAAATTTAGTTGGATCAAATAGGAATCCAACTGGACCCTTTTGACAAAAGTGCTCATATTTCACAGATCAGGCATCTGAGCGATGCGTTGTCCGTCACATTGGGACCCCTATGACGGGGCAGTCCCTTGGGTATGCTTTTTTAGGAAATTGTACCGGTTGAAACATGAACCCTAGCTTGAGAGTGGTTCTCCCAGAATTATTCATGCTCTGAGTGGGAATCCTATGACCGACTATCTTAGAAGTAGGGACCTAGTGTGAATCATCATCATAGTGACCCTATGTAGATCAGAATCATATCTACCTGATGAGGAACTATTTTAAAGTGGCCCTTTGAGGATCAACAACTTTCTAACCTCTGTAGATCAACATCAAGTGACTCTGTGTGGATCATCCTTCCAACGACCCTATGTGGATCAGCATTCTAGTGACCATATGTGGATTAGCATTCTAGAGACCCTCTATGGATTAGTAGTGCATGACCCGATGAGGACCGGCCTTAGAGTGGCCCATCATGAATCAGTGACATACGGCCCTATGTGTATAAACAATGGAACAAATCCTTCATGTTTCAGTTGTGGAAAAATTCTAACGGAATAAATTGATATAGATTAAAACTATTCATCTTTATTACTGAACTTTGAGATATATACCTGGTGTGAGATGACTAATGCTTTGTGCTTTGTGATTGAGGTCTTGTTTTGGGGTATTTACTTTTTGGAATTCTTGGAGACCTTCGAGGGTCTCAAGGTCCATTATGATTATTGCTATACTCATCCCTGCATGGGATTCACCCACACCTTGTTGTGCCTTTTTCAGATGATAGACAACTTTGACAGAGGTTTGGGAGCTAGGCATGGATAGTACTCAAAGGTGGACCTTTAGACATGATGTACCGTAGTGATGATTGACCATGAGTTGTACCTACCCTTTAGGTAGGAACCTTTGCGGACAATTCTAAGATGTGTTTTTGTTTTATTGTTGTAATTTTCTATTGGGATTTTATTCCACCCCCCTTTACATACAGTACTCACACTTTTTACTTTCAGTAAACATATTTTTACTAATGCAGTTTTACTACATGGGTTGTGCTCGCTATATTCTTGGACTGAGTGTATGCGGGATTAAAGTAAATTCTTTAAAAGTATTTAGGGATTTTGCTTTTGGTGCAAGTCTCCAACCCTTTTCCTATGGAAGGAGGGATTGGGGTAGTCATGACATGTGCCCCTAGGGATAGGTCATGAAAAATTTGTATTAGAGGAGCCGGTTATACCAAAGAACTATGACACTGATCATTGAAATGGAGTAATAGTGTTAAGTGTTTTGAGTGTGGTTTTATGTTTGGGTGTCCATTTTTGGTTTGGTGGCCGACGTATCCATACACAAGTACCCTGAGCTCTGATTTCCAACTCGGTGTATAGAAAGACTGATTGAAAGAGTATTGGAAATGGTTTACATTTAATCTCTTTCTAGTTAGATCACCATGTATGAATTATTGATCATGGAACACCTATTTCTTTTCAGGATGACACCACATAGGCAGCCATCCATGATTCCTGAGAGATTACACGATGAAGGCCCACCGAGAAATGAGGCTTTGGTGTAGGGACCTCTTACGACGATAGCACCATCGGGAGGGGTACCAGTCGTACCAATACCGATTGGGTATCAATTTATACTATCCCCACCAATAGATAGTGCACGTCTATTGAGCATGTTACACGAGTTTCAATGGAAGAGGCCTCTGAGGTTATGAGGTGTGACGGATCCACAGGCGACTGAGGACTAGCATGAGGTTGTGGCCAGATTTTTTCTCTTATTTGGGACACAAGCTGACCAAATTATTATCCTAGATACCTGTCTTTTCCAGGGCGCAGTAGGGAGATGGTGGTGCCTGATGCTCTTGACACATGTTGTGGTGACCCTCCCCTGGGAAAATTTTCTTGATCCTCTTCAGGGAAGAGTTTGTTCTAGCAGCTTTATGCTCTGTGTGTATACATGAGATGCTACACTTACAACAAGGCATCCAGACTATGGCCCAATACTCAATGAGGTTCACCAACCTCTTGTGAAACTCCACTAACATGGTGTGGGGCCCTTTCATCATGGAACATAACTATGATCAAGGACTTCGATGGGAGATTAGAGCTACGATAGTATATCTCAGCATCCCTACGCATGTTGTAGTGATGGATAAAGAACTATTGGTGGAGATATTTCATTCTGAGAAGACACTGACGGCGAGACCCACCTATGGGATACATCTAGTAAAGTCATATATGGATGGTAGTAAGAATATGACGCAGAGGTCCAAGTGGACCAGACCATCTAGTGGATGACCTCGGGATATATTTTCAAAGGTGTGAGGCTCACAAGGTATTGCATAACAACATAGGAGTAGAATGTGCTTCATGTGAAGCCGGAAGGGTCACATGGCTTGAGACTACCCAACCAACCGCACTGATGATCATCAGAAGGTTTAGGGACCACAAAGGTAGAGGAAGATATTTGATCGTGGAGGTCCACAGGGCAGTGTGTTAGGCAGAGGAGCAGGTCATCCAGCAAGCGGTGGGTGGCTATTTGAGGTTCTACAACCACCTCCTCCAGGTGGTCCACCCCGACCACATGGACCAGGTCGACATGGAGGTGTTATTCTCTTGGAAGTTAAGGCCTACAACCACGACACTCCAGATATGATTTGAGGTATGATCTGTGTCTAATCCACCTTAGCTACAATACTTATAGACACATGTGTCAGTCACTGTTTCATTGTCAGGGCTCTCATTCAGAGCTCAGATAATTTGGTGGAGATGTTGGATCACTTTTTGATATTAGATACTCCTAAGAGATAATATTTGATGATTAAAACATGGTTTTGGTAGTGTTAGGTTACTCGTGGAGGCGAGACCTTCAGCTAAGAACTTCTATTATCAGAGTCGAGGCCTTATGACATCATCTTGGGTATCAAATTATTATCCAAAATCCATGCTCAGATTGAATGAACTAGGAGAAATTTGTGGTGTGTATATGAGGATGGGACTAGTTTTTCCTACACCGATATAAGGGAACCATTTCAGCTTCGAATGGAATTGACTGGAGGAGGATGTATCCGATCACACAACAGTTGGATAACCTTACCCTGGGAGTAGTTTATTTTTCGATTCCAATATATCATGTAGTGGTGGACCAGTATACTTATGTCTTCCCTAGTGATGTTCTAGGACTACCTCTTTGCAAGGAGGTGGACATATACATCGACCAGTACCCCAATATGACACAAATATATACACCAGCATATCATATGGCTCCCACGGAGCTTCGTGAGTTACAACTTAAGCCAGATTACTTATAGAGGAAGGGGTTCATAAGGCCCATTATTTCTCTACGGGTATCCCTGATTTTTTTCGCCAAGAAAGAAGATGGGAGTTTGAAGTCCTGTGTGGATTATCGGAGCCTGAAACAGGTGACCAAGAAGAACATGTATCCACTCCTAGTAATTGTTGTTCTCTTTGATCAGCTGAAGGGAGATCATTGGTTTTCGAAGTTGTACATTAGATCAGGCTATCATTAGATCAGGGCACGAGATGAGGATGTCCAGAATATGACATTTAGATGTAGGTATGGATACTATGAGTTCTTGGTTATACTATTTGGTTGGGCCAATGCCTCTGTGGTGTTCATGGGAGTCATTAACAATATCTTTTAGACATACCTCAATTTCTTTGTCGAGGTATTCATTAAATACATCTTTATATACATGGAATCGGAGGAGGATCATTCCTATCATCTTCATATATTTTTGGATACACTCCGAGATAAATGGATTTATATTCATCTCTTAAAGTTATAGTTCAAGATAAGGGAGGTCCAATTTCTAGTACATGTTATCTCGGAGGCTAGAGTTGCAGAGGATCTGGAAAATATAAAGTTTGTGCTAGCTTGGGATCCACCGGGGAGTGTGATCGAGCTGTGGAGTGTCTTGGTGTTGGATGGCTACTAAGAAAGATTTGTACCTGACTTTTATACAGTTATAGAAACCTTTTAAGTGTTGACGAATAATAGATAACACTTTTAGTGGATGGAGAGATTTCGGAAGAGTTTTCAGGAGCTTAGCTAGAGACTAATGAGTGCCCCCATCTTGAGGCTACGAGAGGTGGGTGTTGGTTATATTTTCTATTGTGATGCATCAGAGACTTGAATGGGATGTTTCCTGAAGGATGAGAGAGAAGTGATGGCTTATGGTTCCGGAAATCTGAGATATCATTAGCAGAACTACACTACCCATGATCTGGAGTTAGCAGGTGTGGTCTTCTCTTTGAAGATGCAGCGTCAATACATGATGGGTGAACAGTTTACTGTTTACCTGGATCACAAGATTCTCAGGTATATCTTCTCACAGAAGGACGTGAACACGAGACACCGATATTGGATAGAGTTCCTATAGGACTATGACTTCGAGATAATCTACACTACTAGGAAGGGGAATGTAGTAGCAGACACACTAAGCAGGATGTTTGGTCTACATTTACTGAGTGAGGAGATAGAGCATCTAACTACATTGCATATATAATTTGGGATAGAGATGGAGTAGCTTACCTCCAGACTATGACTATCACTCCCCCACTTCATCAGTGACATCGAGAGGCACAACTTGGGGACATTGACTGCGAGTCTCAACATGCTCAGATATCCTCAAGAAAGTCACCCGAAGGATTTTCTGAATGTGGTGAGCATGTCTTATTCTTCAGAGGAAGCACCGTGGTATTGGTGGTGATATAGGAGGAGGTGATGAGGGTGCTCCAAACGTCCCCTCTTGTGGTCTATCCTAGTGTGGAAAAGATGTACCAGAACCTTGGGCACGAGAACTGGTGGAGAGGGATCAAGAAGGCAGTGGTAGAGTTTGTTTCAAGATTCCACACTTGTCATCATGTGAAGGCCAATCATCAGGTTCCAGTAGGCTTAGTATAGCCATTAGAGGTATCAGATTGGAAGTGGGGTGTTATTTCCATAGATTTCATGATAGGGATACCACTTACATCTAGAGGCCACGATTCCATCTAGGTTATCGTTGACCAACTCACCATGTCGACCCACTTTCTACCCATCTTAGCGCAGGGATCAGTAGAGGGAATGGGACTCCTCTACATACATGAGATTTCATGGATTTATGGGGTTACATAAATGATCATCTCAGATCGTGACACATTACTTCTCGGTTGTGGAAGAGATTATAGGATGTGTTTGAGACTCCGTTACAACTGAGCACTGCCATCCATCCTTGGATGGATGGTTAGACAGAGCAGACCATAAAGACACTGGAGAAAAAGTTATGTGCTTGCATAGAAGATTTTTTTCCATAGTTGGGAGGATCACATGCCCATGGTGGAGTTCGCGTACAATAATACATGTCACTCCACCATTGGTATGGCAGCGTTTGAGGCCTTGTATTGTAGACCATGTAGATAAACTCTATGTTGGACTGTCCCGGGGGAGTCAGAACTTATGGGTCAATAGATTTTAGGGGCTACAACTGAGAAGGTGCATATAATCAAGGAGTAGATGAAGACTACACAGAGCATACAAAAGTCTTATGCTGATAGGATACGAAGTCATTTGGAGTTCGAGATGGGGGACTATGTCTTCCTATGGGTCTCACCTCGATGAGGTTTGTAGAGATTTGGACTGGGCGATAGGGTATCTCTGAGGTTCATTAGACCCTTTCAGCTTCTCTTAAGGTTTGGGGAGGTGGTGTATCACCGAGATCTTCCCCCACTGATGCATCAGGTGTGTGACATTTTCCACGTGTTGTACCTAAGGAAGTATGTTCAGGATCCATCGTACGTTATTTACAAAGGAGAGATGGATATTGATGATTGGGTGACATTTACGGAGGTCCCAGTAGATATTAAGGATTGAAAAGAGTGGGTCCTTCATTGATGATTGATCCCTATGGTGGGTGTTTGTTGGCAGCACGAGAGCCTCTATGAGAGCACATGGGAGAGGGAGGCTCAAATTCGTGCTCAATACCCCCAGTTGTTTCCTTAGTCTATGTTGTCGCTTTTGGGGAAAATCCCTAAGGTTGGGGGAATGTAAAGATCCAGATTTTCCTTTAATTTTTTTTTAATTATTTGGTATTATTATGAGTGTAAAATTTGACGACATGGGATTCCAAGGCATGGTGTGCCTATAAAGAATTTCTGAACATTTTTTATGGTATGTTCAGTAAACGTGTGGGTAGTGTTTTCTATCATTTGAACCAGTGCTTGGATTAAAAATTTGAGGGCATTGTTGAATCTGTAATACCAGGATTATCTTAATAGAGGATTCATATTGACTATAGTAGGTTGGGTGAAAAAGTTATTTTTTCATTCTTTTGAAATATTAATAAAATAACATGTTATGTTGTTTATTTTCTTTTATTTTTCTCTAGTAGATAACTGGTGGTGGTGGGACTGATGACATGTCAAGCCATTTATTGGATTTACACCTCCTTGTTTGTAACCATACCATTGGTATTTTGGAGGTTCATTAATTAAATGATCCTCATAAATTTATCGGAATGTTAACCACCTCTAACCCTACTATTTATATAGAGCTCGCGGAGGGTGTTGGCATGACTTCACAGGACAACGATGCTCTATAAAAGTACAGTGATTCCAACAACTTAGAGGAATAGACCAGTTTCATTGAGACGTGATGAGCACCACTAATTCACAAACTGATGACAACAACAATAGTAGTTTCATCGATTTTCATCAACTGGTGTCTAGTCCAGGCAGGGGGATTATTGTAATGATTATATTTATGTGATGAATTGTTGACTGCTTGATACAGTCATAATGCTGAGTGTGTGGGGTAAACGATCATGTCCTAGACCCTCCACTTCTATGGTATTTGTCTCATTATTCTGGTACAATTTTAAAAACAGAGCGGCAGGATAAAACCAGGGGACCCGCAGCAGTGACGGTTACCCGAGGGCCACATAGGCACAGACGGCATCAAAAATAGACCACCAGAGCACATCTGGTGGCATGCAGAAGAAACCATTGGTGCACCATGTAAGAGGTGACTTAAGGGGGATGGAGGAGACCCACAGAGACCGGACAAAAGCAGTGGAAAGCAGCGTGTCACCACATGCCATGGTGGTTTAAGGGTGGCTAGCCTGAGCCCGTAGCGTGGGACAAAGATGGCACCCGCAAGCACCACCGACAGAAACAGCTACGGCTAGTGGGCCCCGGCAGGAGGAGGGTGGTGCAGCCTTGTTCCCACATCGCATTGGCGGAATCCAGTCAGCCAAACTACCGTCCGTTGAACCCGGTGGGCAGCACCCAGCAGATAAAGAAAAAAAACCCACAACTGCAGGGCCAACTCGAGAAAAGGGTCTGCATTCTGGCAGAACGAGTCGGACCCATGACCCAGCGATCCAGCGTGGGTGCACTCAACCCACCTGATGGGTCAGGACAACCACGAATAGGGCCCATGAACCAATGGGCCCACCTTGATTGGCTGGACTCAGTGAACAGGGCTGAGCCTTAACGGGTCAAATCCAGGCAGGGTAATGTAGACCTCAGGACCCGTTGTCTCGGGTCAGTCGGACAGAGTCGGACCATTCCCAGATCCAACCAGCCCGCAAATAAATAAATTCCCATTACGAGCAAACTGGGTATCCATTTGAAACAAATTCATTGGATTTGGTGACCCCTTTTAGGAATTGGTCAATTTGGTATATTCTGGCAGGCCTGACTGAGCCAAGCCGAAGTGAGGTGTGATCACCCCGATTAATAAAAATGGATGTAACTAACAGACTGGGCATTCGATCGACGTTCTGTCTATGAAATAAGGACCCTTGTGACAAATTATTCCTTTGGAGATACTTTAAGTGAGTTATGACGGAGTTTAATGTGCGACATGGGTTAGATCAGACTTGAATCCAACTAATCCCTTTTAATAAAACTGCTCATATCTAAAATATCGGGCATCCGATCAACATGCCATATGTCACATTGGGATCCCTATGATGGGGTGGTCCCTTGGGTATGTTTTTTGCAGAACTTCGTACTGGTTGAAATATGACTGATGGCTTGAGTAGCAGTTCTCTAAGAAACAAGCATTCTATGATCGTGAATCCTATGACTTCTTGTCTTGGAAGTATGGACCATGTGTAGATCAGCATCATAGAAACCCTATGTGGATCAGCCTTGTAGCTACCCGAAGAGTACTTGTTTTAGAGAGGCCCATCAAAGATCAACAACTAGAGACACTGTGTAGATCTACATCGAGCAACCCTATATGGATTAGCTTTCCAGCGACCCTGTGTAGATATTCATTCCAGTGACCATGTGTGGATCAACATTCTAGCGACCCTGTGTGGATTAACATTGCATGACCCAATAAGGACCATCCTTAGATTGACCCATCGTGGATCAGTGACATACGAACCTGTGTGGATCGACAATTGAAGAACCCTTTCATGGTTTAGTTTTGGAAACTTTCTAATGGAATACAAGGATATAGCTTAATACTAATCATCATTATTCATGAACTCTGAGATGTATACCTGGTGTGAGATGAATAAAGATTTGTGC
Organism: Viscum album; assembly: GCA_963277665.1. Classification (NCBI taxonomy): domain Eukaryota; kingdom Viridiplantae; phylum Streptophyta; class Magnoliopsida; order Santalales; family Viscaceae; genus Viscum; species Viscum album. The sequence goes on from OY728156.1 coordinate 34,869,940, forward strand.
TTTGTGATTGTGGTATTGATTTGTGGTATTTACATTGTGGAACTCTGCGAGACCATCAGGGGTCTTGGGGTCCCTACTGAATATTTTTATACTCACCCCAGCATGAGTTTCGCCACACCTTGTTTTTTCTTGTGCAGACGATAAACAACTTTGACTGACGTTCAGGAGCCAGGCCTAGACGGTACTCGAAGGTGGACCTTTAGACAAGATGTACAACAATGACGACCGACCGTGAGTTGTACATATCATTCATGTTGGATCCTCTTTGGATGATTCTAGGATATGTTTTTCTATTACGGTTGTACATTTCATTTGGGCTTGTATTTCGACCCCCTTTACCTACATTAATCACCGTTTTTACATTCATTGCATATATTTTTACTACTAAATTGTTACTACATGGGTTGTGCTCATTATATTCTGGAACTATGTATTTGAAGGTTTAAAGGCAATTCCTTCCCATTTTCATGGATATGCCTTTCAGTACTAGTCTTCAACCTTTTTCCTATGGAAGCCTAGCTTGGGGTACTCATGGCACTGGCCCAAGGGGACGAGTCATGACATGATTTCAATTTTTGTTCCCCAAACCCACACTATCATTCCCCATGATTATAAGAAAAACATTATATAGAGTCATTGATACAAACATAGAAAACCTAATAACAATATATTAATTATAATATTTCCATTAATTATACTTTATATAAAACAAATATTTTCACAATCCCAAGGATGGAAGACTTAGTATCATTGAGGACAAACTATATAAGATAAAAAAGTTATGATATTTGGAGAATTCCGACATAATCGAACCACACTAGACTCACATCTAGACTTCCCATAAGTTATACTCATCTTCATAAAATAGGAAATGGAATCATAATAATAGGGTGAGATCGGACACCTTATTAGTTTAAAACCCAAAGACTTTAGTTCAATAATACTCTATTTGGTATGATTATAAACACATAACATAAAAAATAAATTAACATCAGTAGAATTTTTAAGTATTTTTATTTAAATATGGCCAGTTTAAACTAGTCATTGGAATGGAGGGCATAAATCATAGAAATGTCATTACAGAATATGATTAGTTTTTTCCAACTAACATACTTATTAATTACTAGGAAATATTTATCTAATTTTCATTGATTATATATAAATAATATAAGGTTAATCACATTTAATGTTTAAATAACCCATTTTTATTTAAAATAGAACTTTGTTAATATATTATATAGTTATTTTAATAGAAATGATTTTATTATTTAATGTAATAAATACATATTATTTTTATATTTAAATTAATTCATAATCATTCATAAATTGATTTTTTTAATAATGATGGTAAAATTTTTGATATTAAAAATATATTTTTTTGACCACTATTTTATGTGTTTATTGTATATTTTTCATTATAAATTAACTGGATCAGAAAATATTAAAAAAAATTAATTTTTTTTATAAAATATTCATTCAAATAAATCCATAACTATAATGGTTGATAATATTATGGGTATGGGTATAAATATGATTTACTCAATGAAAATATTTATTTTATAAAAAAAAATTCTATAGATTTGTGAAATAATATTTTAATTATTTTGTTACACATTAATAAATTATATATAGTAAAATGAACTTAAATTTTTATTTAATCATATAAAATATATTATATGGTTATTTTTTTTAATATGTTTTAGGAAAATGATAATAAAAAATATATTTTTAGAATATTGTCATTTTTGTGGCACTAATATGAAATGAAACTAACAATAATGTTAATGAAACATTTTTTTGGCCAAAAATATATTAAATAAATAATATAAATCATTAGAAAATATAATCCTAAGCATATTAATCTCGGTTTATCATTTTTTAAATGTATAAAAATTTTCAAATAGGAACTCATTATCCCTTGTTTATTTTAAAGAATAATTCATTATAAATTATTTCTTTATAAAATCATTTTATGATTAAACCGAAAATTTTTATATATAAAAAATAATTTTTTTGGAATTTCATGTAAAATGTAGTTAATTACACATACAATAATTGAATCATGTAAATTTTTTATTTATTTCCATTTATCTTAAAAAAATATTTATTTATGAGGGAAACATACTTTCTTTACATAATTAATATTAACGATTGAAAAACCCTCTCACTATAATAATTATTAAATGTATTAATAAAGAGGATAAAATATAATTAGGCATGATAAAATAAAATAAAAAGTAAACTAAATGCTTTTTATTTAATGTTGTTAGACCATATATAATCTCATATTTGACTCTAATCTCTTTTAGATCAACATACCCATAGGGTGACTTTGTTATAATTTAATTTTCTCAAAATTAAAATTTTTTATTTCCTCCACTCATATAAATGTACAAATCAACTGCTATTCTCTCCGCTAAACATGAGTCACATAGTTGGACTAATCCATAAATAATCCTTCCCAACATCCCTCCCCACATCTAGAGGTTCTGGTCTCACCAAATTATCACTTCAACACGGATGGAGGTGTAACCCTAATAATATTAGCCAATGAAGATTTAAATGATCCTAAAATTATTTTCCATTTCCATTTACTCTTAAACATTAACCAAATAATTGAAAAACATCATAATGTAAATAAATTTCAATGCCAAAAAAACATAGATACTATTATTTTAGTAGTAAATCCATTTTCTATATCCATTCCATTCTAGGGAAATTTAAATCATACCATATGCATATCTACAACCTATAAACTCCACACAACGTTGTAGTTTTTTCTTCATCACCAATTTACATGTATATTTAAAAGGATATAATTAATTAATATATATTAATATAACCACATCATTATGATTATATAATTATATTTTATCCTCTTCCATATTACCATACAATCTGTTGCATGCTGATAATATAGTTCATGTGTACATGGGGTCTACCACCTTTGGGATGAAATGTCATTCATTTTTCTTTTACCACCATGTTAGTTGATTATAATATATTATAATAAAAAATAAACATGAAATGCTTAAAAATTAAGTGTATAAAGTAACCATTTCATTATAGCTTTATCCATGGTAAATATATCGAAGTGTTTTGGGAAACTAACCAAACACTTTTTAGTGGTCAATGTTACAAATAATAATACAATGAATTTTTGTGCCACAATTTATACTTCCCACATTCCATTAATTTTTTTAGAAATCATTGACACTTTATTAAATACATGATTACTAATTTTTTTTATCCAATCTATTTTAGAATTTTTTTAGAGAACATTACATTTTTCTATTCTTATAATAAGTTATAAAGTATCATGAATATATACATAAAATTCTACATTCTCATTTTTGTAATGAGTATTTTTCTGGTGAACATAAGATTCACCATTATCATGTCATATTTTAAACATTCAATCTTGTATATAAAAATCAAAATGTCATAATAATTGATTTTTTATATGTACTAATATTCATCAAACTAATACTCATAAGGATTAGTATATTCACAGTTATAAAGAAGTAAATAAGAATATTTATATTTATATTATAAATATAAAAAAAGTATTTTAATATAGATCTTTTAAACTATAATAGTGTGAAAAAATATGACGTCAGACAATTAGTTACGCCTTATCATTATAATCTTTCAAATTTTATTTGTCCAAGTTGTTACAAAAAACATAGAGAAACATGAATTTTGTGAGATAAATAATAATGTTGTAAATATTCTTATAAATAACATGTCATTCGAAAAATTATGATCTTATGTTAGCTAATATATTTATAATTTATTTCGTTTCCTTTTTATTATTTTTAATGATCCATATCAATTGAATAGTTTGAATGTATTGTACTTATTTTTTTTTTTTTTTTTGAGATTTTTAGTTTAAAGGAAACCTTATAAGGGTCATTTTTCTTAATAACCCATATCATTATAATCTACATTCAATCTTCATATCGATCGAGGTCTTTTATGGATAAGAACACAGATAATCTGATCTATCAAATCCATAGATGATGGGGATATGAAGATAGGGAATCTGATCATCGTATTGAGAGATACTGAGTATATTTAGACAGATAATCTAATCCTTGTATCAAGGGTCTCGATGATAGAAATATAGATACATGCCTATCATCACATAATTTTTTTTCCTTTGTAAGGAAAGGAAAACATTAATGTAATTATAAAATAGTGTATACCTTTAGTCTGGGTTATAGACTACCATTATTTTAATGATAAAGGATTTAACTTATTAATATCATCAATGTCATTATTTATTATGTATCCTATTGTATTACTTGTTTATCACAATTTTTCTATATTCCTATACACATTTAATGTGAAATTCATATTCATATTTCATATCTTATTATATATATATATATGATTATGATAAATACAATATTTTGAATTAATCACATTAAATGTGATTACGATACATTTTTCATGTGATAATAGGATTCATAGTGGTTCCAATTTTTCACTTTGTTTAAATATAACCATTTTATAGTTATGATCATGGGAATATGATCATTGGACTGAGGGCTAAGTTGAATAATAGACTTAAAGTAGAATTATATTTGTTTATATTCATTATTTTATATTATATTTTAAGTATTAATATCCTCCACTCATGTAATTTTATCCATCTATTGATATTCTTATGATCATAATTTGTATTCTAAATATATTGATCTTATAATTGGTAGTAGAGAAGGATTCAACTGTTCAAATAATTTTTGAATTTATTACATTTCGTATTTCTTAAAGTTGTTGAAGTTTTATTATAAAAAAAAAATTTATAAAAATTTTATTACAGTAAAATTTTATGTGTAAAAGAATATATCTTTTGTTTTAAATATGTAAGGAATTAATATCAAGTCCAAATATAACATGAATCCTAAAAAACAACTTTTGATAGTGCTGATTATGAGTACTAGAGGGATGTGATGAAAACATTTCATACCAATAGAATAGCCTATAATATTTTTATATTAAAAAGAGTCCACAAAATTCCATATAAATATGTAACAACTTTTCCTCATAATTAAAAACAAGAATATTACTTACAATATAATGTCAAGAATAATTTGATATGTTCTATGAAAAGAATAATTTATCGTCATATTTATTCCTGTAAAGCTATAAAAAGTATATATAAAATGTATTATGTCACACATATCGGTACATATAATGTTTTTTAACATTTGGATTAATTATATAAACATAATATCGAGACATTGATTACATAACAAGTGAAATTGTTTCAAAGATAAATATGATGATTATGAATATTATAAAAAAAATTAAATCTATTGGTGAGAATGGTCTTGATGATGAGAAACTTGTTAAAAAGATAATTGAAATCATTACCAATGAGTGGGAGGCAAAGAGATATATAGTTGATGGGACTATAAGTAAAATAATTTTATATTAGATGATATTATTAGACATCTTATTTAGTATTAAGGTGGAATTAGAAGAGTTACGGAGAAATAGAAAAGTATAATTGGTGATGTTTCATTTTCATCAATGTCTAACTTTTTCCTAAAGTTAATGCATAAGAAATATTTATTACGGCGTTAGGAATTAAGAATGTTTTAATTATATCTTATTCAAGTACTTCTAAACATTCTGGGAATCTATTAGATAACATGTCCTTAAGTATGAACAATCTAGTAAGATATAAATATGTCCAATATGTTTACAAAAAATATCATAAGGACAAAAATGATATGAAATATGATGTTATATGGTTTGAATATAATAAATATGGACACATTAGGTTAGATTCTCCAAATCTAAAGGGGAAATACCAGAAAAAATCTTTTTCTAAAAGGAATGCTAAAAGGTTTTATAAATCCAATGGAAAAAAAGTGATGAATGATACTAAAACATGGAATTCCAATGAAGCAGATTATTTGAAGAGTTCTACTGATAAAGAAATTTCTTGATAGAAGACCAAATTTCTATATCTAATGTAACAAATGTTATTAAATGTTTTATGGAAAAGTTACAGACACAATAAAACTATACAAATATGTTATTATGTTCCAATTATCCTAATTAGTATAATTTTATAACATCAGATTTAGAATCTTCATCAGTAAAATATAACTCTCTCCCAACTGATAATGAAATTTCTCATTTTGAAAAACATTTTGAAAAAAAATTCTAAAATTTTCAAAATATATGATAATTCTAAAACTAAATATTTTAATGATTATTCAAGGATAAAATTTTTTAAAAAATGAAATATCAGATCATTCCAAATATACTGATGAGACTATTTCTAAGAATGAAAATATTTCTAATGACATTGAAAAATTAGTTTATCAGAATATTTTTTTATAAAACAAACATAATTCTAAAACAAATACAATGGAGGATAAATATTAATTTTTAAAAAATCTAAAATATGGACATTGATAAATGTTTTATCAATAATTACCTATGGAAATGAGTGTTTTTAAATATGTGGAATTTTTTTTATCTTGGTAATGTTTCTAGAATGGGTTAAACATGTAAAATTTTAGCTTTTTGAAAAAATTATTTATTATTAAAAAATAAAACTTTATCTCAAAGTGTAGAAGTGGTGTCTATTAAAAAATTACTATTCACATAATAATATTTGATCCCTAGGATTTCATAAGGCCATGTTTTCAAAAAAATGTGGATTTCTAATTTTGTTATAACCGTACTGGACTGAAGAAGGTTTCAACAGAGAAAATATAATATTTTTTATTTTTAAGATTATAAAGTGTGTAACCACAACAAAATTACATGGTACATGGATAATGGGTGTTAAAAACACATGATTGGAAAAAAATATTCTTTCATAGGATTATCATAATGAATGGTGGTAAAGTAACATTTGGATATAATTCTTAAAGAGTCCCTATCTCTATACGTAATATTGTTTTTCATGGAAAATATATTATTTCAAATGTTTTTTTATTTATAGTTGTAGTAATTTATTTATAAGAAAATCTAAATTATTTTATGAATTTTACCATTTGGTATTTAGAAATGATAAATTTTTATTAAATAGTTCCGAGGAAAAATTTATTCTATCATCCAATAAGCATTACTATCTTTAGAAACATAACGTAGAATACCTTAGGATCCAAGAATTACTTTTACATAGTGTAATGGATAAAAAATATTGGTTATGGAATATAATTTTTGGACTTTGTAGCATTATAATCCTAATAAAGTTGACTGTAAAATGAATTTGTTAAATATCTTCTAGAGCTGAGATTTGATTCTTCAAAATTCTATAACCCTTTCAATACAATAACCAATATAAGTCTAATTTAAAATCTATAACTGAAATATCAACATTATATTCTTTATAGTTAGTGATTTTAGACATATTTAGTCCTAAAAAAACATTATGTATTGGAATAAAATAATATGTATATATCTTAGATAATTATTATAATAGATACACATGGGGTAAGTTTATCAAAAATAAATATGATGAATTTTTTATTTTATTTATTTTGATCCAAAGTTACAATTATTAAAACCCGTCACATTATAAATATTTTTACTGATAATGGTGGAGAATTTTAAAATTATAAATTTGAAATTGATTTCTCGTATTAAATTAATATTGAATAAATTTTCATCTCATAGAACACCTCATCACAGGGTTTAGTTGAATGAAGAAGTTCAATTATTCATGAAATAACTAGAAACATGTTGAGTGAATACTAATTTTCTAAAAAGTTTAGATTTAATGTATTCTTTCTGAATACTAAATATAATTATCAAATCATTTCACACAATTATGTTATATGAATGGTTTTAGGTTTTTCCAATACATCTAAGGCATATAGTATTTTCAATAAAAAAATTTGTACAATTGAGGAAATAGTTTATGTTATGTTTCAGGAAACCGAACCTTATTTTAAACAACCCCAACCAACATCCTCAGATCTGATTTCTAAAACTGATTTTTAACCACCATTAGCAAATAATTCGCATAATTATATAAAAAACACATTTTTCCTTAATTTATTCATTAGTATTATGTTTTTCCCATTACAGTTTAAAATATTTTACAAAACCCAAGAAGTCAGTTGTATCTTAGGAATAATCCCATCTTGAGTATCATTTTTAATGTAGATAAACTATTTTATACTAGAAGTTCCTTAAGAATTTAAATTGATAATCTTTCCTTATAACCCAAATTTGATCCCAGGAATCCTAATGATGATTTAGTTGATAAGTATTAGTCTAGTTAAATGCAATAATATTGTAATTAATTTTATAGTAAAACTTTCTATACTATAGTTGAATGATGTTCAAAAAAAATCTATAACTGGAGTGAAATGGGTTTTATGGAATAAATGTTATAGGAATGGAATAATTTTTATAAATAATTACATATTAGTTGTTATGTGTTATAATTAATAGGAAATTAATTATTATAAAAAAACCTATACACCGGTTGAAATAATTCATTAAATTGGAATACTTAGAAACTTTGAAACATTCATTAATTTGAAATATTTTAAAGTGGATGTGAAGTGTTATTTTCATAATGGATACATTCAAGAACAATTTTATGTTTAAAACCCCCATATTATTGAAAATAATAAACGTCCAAATTTTGTTTATAAACATACCAATGATTTATATGGACGTAGAAAATCTCATAGTTCATGGTATGATTGGTTAGCATGATTTTCTTAAAACCTATTTTGTTAAGGGAGATTCAGATCCAACAATTTATATATGAGAAGTTATAAAAATATTATTATTTTTCAATTATATGTTGAGGAAATGATATTCGAATCAAATAAATAATCATTAATAGATTCCTTTGGGATTCTTATGAAATATGATATTGAGATGAGTATGATTGGTGAGTTAACAGATTTCATTTGTTATAAAAATTAAAAAAAATTAGGAACTTGTATATCTCAACGTATGTACATAAAATATCTTCTTAAGAAATTTGTATTTGAAAAAACTAAAATTATAATTGCTCCGATAGGTACATTTATTACATCAGATCATAATGATGGTATAAAACCAGTTGACCTATATTTTTTAGATGTGTGATATAATGATTAAATTACATTAATGATAGTCATCTAGATTTAATTTTTTCATTATTCTTGTGAAAGAAATATCATTAAAATCTAATGGAATCCCACATAAATGTTGTGAAATGATATTTTTTATCTTAAATAACATTAGCTTTAGGTAATTGATATTCTTAGGAAAATGTTTGTTAATTAATTTTTTTCTAATGCTGATTATGGTGGTTGTATAATGGATTGAAAAAGAAAATTTATAACATTTACTTTCTTATGAGATTTATTAGTTTCTTTTTCATGTATGAATCAGTAAATAGTATCAATTTTAACTACTGAATATTAATATGTGAACACTTTATATTTTTTGCTCATGTGTTGTGGATGCAACTCACACAAACAGAATATGGCATGATTTTGACAAAAACTAAAATACATTATGACAACAGAAGTTTCATTACCTTATGTAAAAACCTATCACATAAATCTTGTGTTAATAACTTAGATATAATAAACTATTTCCTTCATAATCACACATATAATGAAGATTTAATTTTAATATTCATCGTAATAAAAGAATAACTTCTTTATTCTTTTATAAAATCTCTTCTAATCAATATATTCGAAGACTGTAAACAGATGCTAGGAATAATCCACATAAGTAAATCTTTCACAAATTTATAATTAATACCTACATTCATACATTATGATACTCCTTTTAATACAGTTCTTAAATTTTTATTATGTTATAAAAAAATAATTTTTAATAAAAAAAATTAATTTTCTAAAAATATTAAATTTCATAAAAATTTTATGATAATGAGTTTTCTAGAGTCAGAATTCGTTATTAAATTGTTGGATCCATAATCATTAAAATGATATTCAGACTCATGATATATTATAAAATTTTCCAAAATCATATTTTCTTAAAAAAAAATTGGATTTAGAAAATTTTCATGACTAGTTTATTTATTTATAAAATCGTATTTAGTTTAATTATGAAAAAAATATTCCAATTAAATTTCTTAATTAATGAATCATAATTAATTCTCTAAAGAAATATTATAATTAGGTTTTCTATTGAATTCATTCGTATTCACTATTTTAAAAAATAAAAATTATCGTCATATTTTAGTTTAAAATAATGATGAATAATAGTTATTTCTATCGATAGATCAGTTCCTGAATAAAAAAAATATTCTATTATTTTGTATTTGTAACATATGTCATTACATTACTTTTTTTTTGTTATCATAATTTTAATTTTTTTTAGTTTTTTTAGTTTTAAAAAAATATTTTTCCTTAATCGTATTCATTTTCAATATGATGATTTTTTAAAACCCTTAATGTACAATATTTCATTTAAACATTCCCCATATATAATATAACTATCATATCATATTGGATTTAATCTCAATCATTGGACTTATTGTAAAATTTCACCAGCCACACTAAATATCTACAAATAGAAGGAACCCCACCCCCTCTCCATCCCCTTGTCCCAAAATTATTGTTCCAAAGATTTCATCCTGACATGATTCCCCATTTATGTTCACCAGTCCCAAAAAATCATATTTTGTCTGATCTACTAGAACTAGTACTAGTCAGATGGAATATAAATAATATTATAAGAACTGTTATATTTTTAGGTAAATGATAGTTTTAATAGATTTATATAATAAATATGATTCAATTTTTTAAATGATTATATAATTTTAAGGATGATAATCTGTCTACATTGAAAATTATGATAATAATTTTTACATGATCTATTAATATAATGCTAATGATTTTTTTTAACTTCTATCAAATTATTCAAGGAATATAGAAAATAAAAAAAACTGGAATGTTTGGGAATTGTAACTTGTTATCTTATAATAATGCGTCTAATTTTGGACAACTACCATCTGATGGAGTTGAAAATTTTACATATCAAAAATTTCCTGTTATTCTTGATTCTTTTAATAAGAAGAATATAGAAGATTTATTGTATTATAATTAGGAGAATGTGTGGAAGGTTTCTCTTCTCATTAAAGACAACTTTGTTATTTCCATATCGATTCAAGGCATTTTGATGTAAGGAAAGGAGATCGTGATACGTTAAAAGTATCATACAATTTTATTGGGTATCTCCTTGTGAACATGATAATGATTGATTTGGGTATTTTTTCCTTAGCCATATAGAATATCATGAATGGAAAAATAAAATCCAAAATCATCATGTTTCCTACATTCAAAATTAGGTTGATTGAGGATTGTATTCTTGTGAAAACCCTTCTCTTTATTACACACTTAAACATGAATTATTACATTATATTCACTCGATACAACATAGAAGATTGAGAGATGTACAATATTTGAGGCTTTAGATCATTACATACGAACTTAAAACATGAATTACAACATCATTATTGAAAACATCCTATACATGACCACTACATTCCAACATAATTAGCATTACAAGGGATAACTTGAGGACATGCATAAGAAAAGGGTAAGCTATAAATCCTAGTAATGGGGTAAACATGGAATAAAATTAGTAATACAATACATGTTAGAATATTGGACTATCAATGGAGCACAAGAGAAACATGAACATAAAGACATGATAAAGCATGGTATTCATGATATAGAAATGTGGAAACAACACTTATCAAGTAATTAGCATGATCTAAGGCTCATTGCATAAGGAGAATGAGTAAACCCTCATTTCACATGAAGCACGAGTAAAAAATCATTTCACTTGAATTTTAATGAGTAAACAATCAGTACACATGATATATAATGATATTATACATTACCCAATGCATTGGATCATTATCCGGGAACACCCCTCTTAAACATTTCATGTTATGCATATGTGTGCCCCATGGATCATGTAACATGGAATCAATCAACATCATAAGTTATTCCACGATTTAGTAATATGGAATAAATAAATTAAATTACCATTAAAAATGTAGATGTTCATAAAGGTTAGAACCCTTGATAGAGATAAGAGTATGGTATTATGTACACATTGATCTTGGCTTGGAAAAAATGCGGTGCAATTTCGCCAGCAAAACGGTGTGACATAAAGATTCATGAAAATTTTAGATGAAAGATAAATGGGTGTCTCATAATATTTACATAAAATGGATAGTAAAGTGGACATATATATACATGTCCCAACAAACATAATTTAATTTAGATGCATAATATAAAAGAATTACTTGGATGTAAAAGAGAAGAGAGAAATCTCTCAATGAATTTTTGCATGGTAACTGGTGTACATTATATGCATTAATGAGAGATAAAGGGGTCTCCAATAATACAAACATAAAGAGGGATGTATGGGTGAGGATCTAAATTATAACCCCACATTTTTAATTAAAAACAAAAGTGAATAATTACTTAATGAAAATTTGGAAATAATGATATATAATTAAATCTCTTACTTGGAAGTGTGATCCCAAAGGATTGGGCGAGGCTTGAGAGAGTCTTCGTGGGAGCATGGGGACACTTGGTATTATTTTATAATGTGGAGTAATGGGTTGTTAAAAACCCAATGGCTTTGAGTTAAAATGAAGTGGGGGATTGGGTGGGTTTATATAGGAAAGGATAGAGAATTCTTTATTATTTAGGTTTGGGACACCTCACATTAAACTAATCAAAACCATAAACCAGACCATGGTTTCTTCCAAAGGTTATTAGATCAAAATATTTTATAAGGACAATTGCCAAACATTTTAAGATTATATGGTGGCTTATGTATAGGTGAGCGACACTCTCAAGGAAAACAATTTAGAAAGACAAAATGTTTCTTACGTCATTGAGGGTCTACTAAAGCTTTGTTAAATAAATTAAAAAATTAAAAAATATATTATTTTAATGTTAAAACATATATTTTCCAAAAATAATTTTTATAGTATTTTGTTACATCACTATTGGGTCATTATGATGACATAAAACACATTATATATTTAAACGGTATTTTTTTTAACACAAAAATTCGATTGTCTCATTAAATTATGAAAATTCACCATTGGATAATTTTGACATACTATTTCCAAACATAATACTCATTTTATCTAAATAATTTTCAAAATATGTGAATTTTACTTTAAAAAAACAGACATTTATAAAACATTCATAGGTTTTGACAAAAATAGTTTTCAATCCTTAATAAAAATTACAATTTCATTCATAAAATTATACGATAATTTGTATTTAATAAAAAGTAGTTTAATAAAAATAATATTTTATTCAAATAATATTTAATTCAAAAATCCATTAATTCATTAAAATGGACTTCATAGATGAATATTAACTAAAAATACTATTTGTGCTTTAAAAACTATTTAAAATGTAATAATAAAAAGATTCTATATTCACTATACAAGATTAATTTACATAGTCATGGTGCTAGGGTATCGTTAGATAACCCCTCATAAAACCTGCATAATACCAAAGGGTAAGTTGTGAGATAGTGACAGACTCCTGGGGTGGCTCGGATAAAATTGCTCCTGTGTTAATATCTATTAACTTCCACTTCTCCAGTAGTCAGTTTCGCTCAAGTATAACGTGTTAAAGCTCGGCTTGGGCTTGGTCAAGAGAGAATACCAATGATGCCACCTCCTTTCTGAGCTTCGATAAATGGGCTTCATATAGGGAAAGTCTACAAAATGAGGCCATTGCTTCCTTCATCTAAGTAAATTTGATTTGATAAAGACCTATATTAATACTAATCATGTGATTTCTGTTCAATGGCTATATTATCAAAGGACACAATTCTTTACTACATTTTAAAATCCAAACCATAAAACGAAATAAGTGCATACGTTTATCATAACTATAAGAAGACATTTAAATATAAATATAGGAATTTTCATTAATGAATTTTTGGATCATTACAATCTTCCACCCTTATAAAAATTTTCCCTTAAAATTTCCTTTTCCCACTCTAAATCAGATGTGGGTTACTCTTCTTAATCATTTCCTCTGATTCCCACATCTCTTCTTCAAACATTTGGTTTCTCTATAACAGCTTGATGAGGTGAATCATCTTATTCCGTAGAACTTTATCTCTATGATCTAAGATCATCACTGGTTACACCTCATAAGAAAGATCATCCTCTGGCTATACTACCTCTGAATATTGTACTTGTGAAGGATCTGAGAAACACTTCCGTAATAGGGATACATGAAATAAATCATGTACTTTGTCCATGGTAGGCAGAAGTGATACTCAATAGGCCACATCCCAGACATGATCAAGAATTTCAATGCGTTTTATGTACCAAGGAATTAACTTCCCTTAATTTACAAACCTCATGATCTTATTTCATGTGGAGATGTGTAGAAATACCATGTCTCTAACTTTAAACTCAATGTCTTGTCGACGGTTATATGCATCACTCTTCTTTCGACTCTGGGATACCTTGATATGTTGCTTAATGGTTTTCACCTTCTCAACCATTTCATCGACCATTTCTAGTCCTAACAGCTTACTCTCACCGACTTCATCTGAACACAATAGTGTTCTGCACCATTCCCATAATGGGATTCTTATGGTTCCATTTGAATTATCAAGTGGAAACTATTAATATAGGAGAATTCAGCCAGAGGAATATTTTGATCCCATCCTCCTTTAAAGTCCGTTGAGCATTCTCTCAATATATCCTCAAGCATTTAGATTTTATATTCATATTGGCCATTAGTTTGAGGATGATAATTTTTATAAAGTTCATCTCAGTATCAGATCATGTTGAAGAATCTTCCAAAATATAGAGGTGAATCATAGATGTCGATCGGATACAATAGATAACGGTACTCCATGCATCCTTACCACTTTCCTTATATATATATGTGCTATTTTATCTAATTTGAAATCCTCCCTGAATTAAAATGAAATGTGCAGACTTTGTATGATGATCTACAATAACTGAGACTTCATTGTTGCCTTTGGATGTACTCAGAAGTCCGGTGAGAAAGTCCTTGGTGATATTCATCCATTTCCATGATGTTATGGGTAATGGTTGCATCTTCCCCTTAGACTTTTATCTCTCAGACTTCACTTGATGAAACTCTATGCACTTTGATGTAAATTCCGAGATCCGCATTTTCATATCATCCCACCAATAATTCTCTTAGAGATCTTGATACATCTTTTTGTTTCCTGGGTGAATATAGAAATTCTAACTATGGCCATTATCCAAAAGATCTTTCTTCAACTGTATACTTGATGGAACACATATCCTTTTCCCAAATCTCACAATTACTTCTTCATTAACATTAAACTCCAAGAATTTCCATTTTCTGATAGCTTCCACTTTCTTCTGAATTCCCACATCATCTTTTTTAGCATCCATTAACCTTTCTAAAAGAGATGATTGATAAATAATTTTGGAAAGGATTGATGATGTTCCCTTCTTTATAATTTCTATGTTCATATTCATCAAATCTGAGAAGATTTTATACTTATTAATTATAATCAATAATAGAATTGTTGGGTCCTTTTTATGTAGATCATCTTCCACCATGTTTGCTTTCCCAGGGTGGTAATGTCTTGAGCATTCATAGTCATTGATCTACTCTAACCATCTTCATTGCTGCATGTTCATCTCTTTCTATGTGAATATATACTTGAGGCTTTTGTGGTCTGTATATATTTCACACTTCTTTCCAAAAAGATAATGCTTCCAAATTTTTAAATTGAAGATCACCGCAGCCAACTCCAGATCATGTGTTGGATAATTCAACTCATGAACATTCAATTTCCTTGAAGCGTAGTCAATGACTTTGTCAGTTTGCATCAACACACATCCCAGAACCTTCTTTGAAGAATCACTCGATACCAGAAAAACTTTTCCACTTGTGGATAAAGTGAGCACAGGCGCAGTGATATGCCTCCTTCTTAACTCCTTAATACTTTCTTCCCATTCATCACTCCAGGAAAACATTACTCTCTTCCGAGTTATCTTGGTAAGAGGGTTGGAAAATTGTGAGAAATTTCTCACAAATCATCGATAATATCCAGCTAACCCCAAGAGGATATGGATATATGTTACCAATTATGACCTCTTCCATCCCTTCATTACAGCTATCTTGGAGGGATCCATAAATATCTTATTGATTGTGATGATATGGCCCTATAATGAGACCTCCTTCAACTATAACTCAATCTTGTTGTACGTTGCATAGAGATTCTCCTTTCGCATGTTCTATAGTATAGTTCTTAGATTCTCCTCATAATCCTCCTTGGTTTTGGAATATATTAGAATATAATAAATAAATACCACAAAAAATTTGTTGATGTAATCTATATGGACTATATTCATCAATTCCATGAATATTTTTGTTGCATTAGTGAGTCTGAAAGGAATTACTATAAATTCATAGTTCCCTGAATCTTGTACGAAAAGCAGTCTTGGGGATATAATCTTTCTTCACCCTTACTTGATAATATCCCGTCCACAAATATACCTTGGAGATGTATTATGATCCATGTATCTGATCGAACAAGTCATCAATTCCTGGAAGAGGATACTTTTTCTTTATCATGATTTTGTTAGGCTCATGATAATTGATGAAAAGCAGTATTGACCCATCCTTCTTCTTGACAAAGAGTACTGTGGCACCCCATGGTGATTCACTTTGGCATATAAACACCATATCCTTTTATCCTGTATTTTTTTCGCCAGATCCTCAAGCTCTACAACATCCATTCTATACAGTTTATTGGATGTTGGAAATTCCCCAAATATAAGATCAATTGATAATTGAACATCTCTTCTAAAAGGAAGACTAGGAAATTTGTCGAGAAACTCTTCTGTGAATTCCCTCACAATAGGCACTTCTTCAAGGATGGTTGCCTCCTTAGAATCAATTATCTGAGACAGATACTCATGCTCACAGGGTATTAATATACATTCTGGAGATGATGTAGATATAAAATATCCATCTTCCTCCTTGCACTTGTATAGAATCGATGGTTGATTCTCCACATGGAGAGTGACTTCCCCCTCATGGCAATTTATGATGTATTTATATGAGGAAAGTCAATCCATGCCAATAATTGCATCAAATTACACGAAGAGGGAGTATGATGAGGTTTTACAAGAAGTTCAATCCACCGATTATGATAGTTGAAGAGTTATATTCATGGGATGCAATGATTTCCCCATATTCTGTAGTCACCAATATCTTTACTTCCATGATTTTTGGTGGTTTTGGGATTGTACTACTAAACATAAGTGATATAAAAGAATGTGTAGAACCTAAATAAAAAAGTATGTTCTCTATTATTGAATAAATAACTAGCATACCTGTCAGCACATCATTGTTGGGGTTCACTTCAGTAGTAGTGATGGAAAAAGCTCTCCCTTGCAGCCTTGGAGGTTGTTGGTTGCCACTGGAAACCCTTGTCTTATGGAAGTGGTTTGAAAAGTTCCCAAGTTCTTTGTAGTTGAAGAAATGAACAATGTCTTGAGGGTAGATTGGAGTGTTCCTCTCCTCTATCACAGCCGCAGGTTTTTCATGCTGACAGTTAATATCCAGGTGCCCTTCTCCTTTACACCTAAAGCATTTTCTCATCCCCTTCAGGAAATTTCGAGGGTGCTTCTTTCCTCACCTTTGGAAAGTGGGGTGCTAGATCTTCTTAGCACAATTTGATGTATCCATCAGACTTTCAGCATTGAAGTCCACCTTACATTTTTTTTATCCCCAGGACACACCTAAGATTCTCCGATCTCGATTTCTACCTTGAGGGCACATCATACAATTTCCAAATAGTTGTCTATGTCACGGATTACTAGCACTTTCCGCAGGCTTGGTTTTAACAGACCTAAGAAGCGGTCAGCCTTGTATTTAGGGGTAACAAAAAAAGTCGGAGTCATATCGTGAAATCCTTGTGATGTTTTCCTCGTACGCTCTGACAAATTCATCTTCCTTTTACTTTATGGATAGGAATTCCCCTTCCATCTTATGTTGGAGGGTGCGCGAAAAATATTTATCAAAAAAAACTTCTAGAAATCCTTTCATTCCAACGCCTCGATATCCTCCTCAGGCTTCATATTTTTTTATCAACACGTTCTATTGATCAGATTCACCCTCTATATTATAAGAACCCATGAGAACCTTCTCTTGTTCAGAACATTGATGTATTGAGAAGATATTTTCAATTGATTTTATCCATTGTTCGGCGATTGAGGGATCAGATGATCCAATAAAAGTAGTATGCCTTTGTCTCATGAAGCTCTCGATAGCAACTTGTTCTTTCATGTGGGGGGGGGGGGGTTGAAAATTATTCTTGACCCTTGCTTATATTCAAAGCATGATTTAACTGGGATAGAAGCATGAAATAGTTCACTATTCCTACTCCCAACGGATTGGGCATCTCATTTGCAGACTCATCACATTGAACTTCACATTGGTTGTTAGCCTGATTCCTCTTATTACCGGCCATTGGCGGGAATAAAAGGAATGTTAGGGTTAATACATAAAGTGTAATCCAAGGAAAAAAACATATGACTTATAAATAACAATTATTTCATTAACTTATGATTCCATAGGATTTAATCTATGTTATTCATTATTTATATTCTAACATATATTCTTAGGGTCATTTTTTTAATTCCCTTGATAATGGTTCATAATAAGATTGTGAATTTACATATGCATATTCCCTAAGAGTATCATAACCAAGAGTGTAGCAAGGTCCGATGTCATGTGCCAGGATACCCCGGGTCAAACCTGAAACTCATTGTCTGGGTTTTCCCACCTAGGTACATCTATTTCAGAGCCACCTCTTTCTGATCCTATCTAGAAAAGGATGTATTTTATTGATAAACCTCCTACTCAATACTCACCAAAACATATGTACGTTTTATAATTAGTCGTGTCTATTAGTATTTACTAGGGTTTTCTAATATTAATCCCAAAAATAACGAAACATATCATCAGATACCAACTATGACAACCCTACTCTTTATTACACACGTAAACATGATTTATCACCTAAACCCCATTTGATAAAAGATGGAAGATCAAGAGGTCTTGTGTCTTTGGGGATTATGATCATTAAATAAAAACTTAAAACATAACTTCAACATCTTTATTGAAAACATCCTTTACATGACCACTACATTCCCTCATACTTAGCATTTCAAGGGATAACCTGAGTATATGCATAAGAAATGGGTGAGATATAATGCCTTGTAAGGGAATAAACATGGAATAACATGAGGAATAAAATACATGTAAGACAATATGAATATCAATAGAGCACAAGATATAAATGAACATAAGTAATGATAACTCATGATAATGATAACATGGAAATGTGACAACAACACTTAATATGGAATTAGCATGAGTCAAGGCTCATTTCACATGGAGCATGAGTAAACCCTAGATGCACAAGAAGCATGATTAAATCCTCATTTCACATGAATTATTATGAGTCGACACACATTTTACATGAATTAGTATGATACTATACTTTACTCAATCCATTGGAGTGCTGTCAGGGAACACCCTTCTTAAACATTTCATTTCATGCATAAGTGTGCCACATGGATCATATAACATGGAATCAATATACATCATAATTTATTCCACAATTAAGTAATGTGGAATAAATACCTGAAATTACCATTCAATATATATATATGCTTATAAAGGTGAATACTCTTAAAAGATACATGATTATGGTATTCACTACACATTGATCTTGGCTTCGAAAAAATGCAGTTAAATTTCGACAACATAACGGCGTGACATAAGGATTCATAAAAATGGATAATGAAAGATAAATGGGTGTCTCGTCATATTTACATGAAATGGACAGTAAGGTTGTTATATAAATACATGTCCCAACAAACTAAATGGAATGAATATTCATAATAAAAAAGAATTACATGGATGTAAAAGAGGAGAGCGAATTCTCTCACGGAATTTTTGGCATGGTAACAGGTGTACATGGGAGGCATTAATGATAGATAAAGGGGTCTACCATTATCCAAACATAAAGATGGTAGTATTGGGGAGGTGTAAAAATCATTCTCAAACATTTTTAATTGAAAAACAGGGCATAATAACTTAATTAAAATTGGACAAAAATGTAAAAGGAAGAAATCTCTTACCTAGAAGTGTGATCCCAAAGGATTG
Organism: Viscum album; assembly: GCA_963277665.1. NCBI lineage: Eukaryota > Viridiplantae > Streptophyta > Magnoliopsida > Santalales > Viscaceae > Viscum > Viscum album. Next base: position 34,890,147 of record OY728156.1, read on the forward strand.
GGAGAGGATTGAGAGAGGATTATTGGGAGCTTTGGTCACCTTGGGAGGATTATAGATAGAGGAGGGAAGGGGTTGGTCAAAGTCCAAAAAAATTTAGTGAAGATGAAGTGGGAGATTGGGTGAGTTTATATAGGAAAGGAGAGGGAATTCTTTATTATTTAGGATTGGGACACCTCATAGTAAATTATTGAAAACCAAAATCCAGACCAAGGTTTTTTCCCATGGTTTTTACCAAAGGATTGTAGAACACAATATTTTATATGGACAGTATCCAAAATTCTTAAAATAATAGGGTGGCTTATTTGGAGGTGAGTCACACTCTCAAAGAAAATAATTTAAAAAGACAAAATGTTTTATAAGTCTTGGAGGGTCCACTAATGATTTGTAAAATAAATCAAACAAATATAAAATAAAATTATTTTAATGGTAAAACATATATTGGACAAACATAATATTTATTGTATTTTATTACAAAACTATTGGGTTATTATGATGTCATAAAACACATTATATATTTAAACTGTATTTAATTTTTACCTAAAAATTCAACTCTCTCAATAAATTTTAAAAAATTCATCATTGGAAAATTTCGACATCCAGATTCCAAATATAATATTAATTTTATATAAATAATTTTCTAAATACTTGAATTTTTTCTTTTAAAATAAAAACCAACTTTTTCTGAAAAGTCGTAGGTTTTGACAAAAACAACTTACAAACCTTAAAAAAATTAAAATTTCATATATAATGTCATATGATAATATATATTTAATAAAATTTCATTTAATATTAAATATATTTTATTAAATTAATATATATTTAAAAATATATTAATTCATCAAAATAGATTTCTTAGTTGAATATTAACTAAAAATACTATTTGTGATTTAAAATATTTTTACAAATTAATAATAAAAAGAATGTATATTCTCTATACAAGAATAACGTACATTGTCATGGTGATAGGATATCATTAATTAACCACTTATAACACCCACATAATACCAAAGGGTATGGTGTGAGACACTGAGAGACTCCTGGGGTGACTCAGATAACATTGCTATGGTGGTGATCTCTATTAACTTCCACTTCTCCTGTAGTTGGTTCTGATCAATCTTAACGTGTTCATGCTCAGATTGGAATTGGTGAAGAGAAAATCCCAATGATGCAACATCCTTTCTGGGCTCCGTCAAATAGGCTTCATATGAGGAAAGACTACTGGATAAGGTCGTCGCTTCCTTTGTCTGATCAAATTGGGTATGTTAATGCCTTATATTTATACTAATCATGATATCACTGTTCAATAGCAATATTAGCAATGGTCACAATTCATAGCGGTATTTTAAAATCCAAAACATAAAACCGAATAAGTGTACTTGTTGTACATAACCATAAGAAGACAATTAAATTGACCAAGAAGTATTTTCATTAATTTATTTTTGGGTCATTACAATTCCATATTTCTACGTTGCAATAAAATATACTCTAATGATAGAAATGATTTTATTCATTAGTGATGATATGATAAATAGAATGAGATTTGTTTTTGATAAAAAATAAGAGTTGTTTTTTGATAAGGATGGAGGTACTTTATCGAAGTAAGAACCATAAAGAAAGATGATAAGGGTGATAATGAAAAGAATATAAATGTGGAGACCGGTCCACTAAAGAAGGAGAATAAACAAAACAACATTTCTAGTGAAATTCTTAATGAGTGGATGAAGAAGAAATCTTAAAGAAAACCCCATAATCCCATGTTTTGAAAAGAACTGGATTAGGAAAAGGGATTGATAAGTCATATTTCTGATACTCATAAACAACAAGAAAAGAAAGGGTTAAAAAATAAGAGGAAATAACCCCATGTTGTTTATAATTTATTAAATGGTTTATATTGCACATCTGATGAGATTTTTTTAACCTTATCACATACCAATAATAGTAATCATGTTTTCTTGTCATATTTTTGAGAAACCTATTAAATTCATATCTATTTTACATAAAATCATTATAATGTAAAATTACTGATTTTATAATAATAATTACTGCCACTTGTTCATGATAAAGAATAAGATCAGAAACATAGAAATGGAGATTTGAGAAACATAAAGTATCTCAGGGATGATGCTGATAAATTTTTTGATGAAGAGGATGCTTCGAATTAGAAATAATGATCAATAAAAAGATATAAAATAATAAGGTAGTGAATACAAATAAATTGATGAGTTTATTAATGAAGAAGTGTAAGAGAATGAGAATGCAAAGGATGAAAATGAAGAGCATTGAATGAAGGGGAAGATTCTAATGAAAATTATCAATATGATAAGTCTCCAATGGAACCTTCATTACCATCATCTTAGAACCTAACTTATATTTCCAATAAATATAAAAAATCTTACTATTCTGAAGGGGAACAATATCTATCAGAGGAATTTGAATCCACATCAACGAAAAAAAATATTCAAAATTTGAAAACTAAAGGTGATGATAAATTTCAATCTTATAAGAATGATGAGATCATGGAATTATATGATGATAATGAAGTGGATAGAAATGTTTCTAAACAAGTAGAAAAATATTATTCAAATAAACAATATAATAAATAAATGGAAATTGTTGTCATATCAAGCGGAATAATACTTCCTGAGATTAAGGATGAGTAGTCAGATTCATCCAGAATCATTGTTTGGCATGAATTTGATTATATTGTTAATTCTTTAAGATGGTTATAAGGCACTATTGCTTATTTTTAATAACTAAGATATCACTATTATATCATTTAAAAATGTATTAATGAAAAATAAAAATCAAATATATATTTTGACCAAGAAATTTATTTGGGTTTTCGGTAAGGTAAGTTTTTATCAGGAATGTTTCCAAAAACACATATTGTCTTGTAATCGGATAGTGAAATAGTCTCACAATGTTGATTCTAATATAAAATTTCATGATGTGAATTTTGATAAATAAAACATATGATGACTGAATAAAAAAAATTCGTATATTATCTAAATACATGGCTGAAAAAGTAATGGTTGTTTAAGACGTCATGGATACAACCGATAATCATACAGAGGAACTAAATGCTCCAAAAGGGAATATCCAATATATTACATTATATATGAATATAATTGAATCTTATGATGTGTAAATTAATTATATATAAGAATAAGTAAATATCTGATAAAATTCGGACTCAAGAAGAATGGATTGTGAAGCTTGAGCAGGCCAAGAAATAATTCAGAAAGATGATTCCAATCACGAAAACAATTTATTTAGAATGGCTAATTTTCATTTGAACTCATCATGAATTTATTTTGATGAAATTTTTTAATTTTTATAATATATGAATCAATTAATATTTTCATCAAATATGATTTTTTAAATGTATTCTATTTCAAATTTGGTAAATATTTTTTCTTATTTTTTCAATGGAAGACTAGTTAGTTCATTATATGGATTCATATGTATGTTTGTATTGTTTTTCTAGAATTGTAAAATTTATTCTCCATTAATTTTTCAAAATAAAATAAGTGTAAAATTTTATAGATAGGTTGTGATTTTTTTAAATATATATATGTTTTTAGAAAAGGAGATATATGTTTTTTAAGGGGGGTATAAAATTATTAGGGGGATATATTATCCTAAGGGTGAGTGTTTCCTATTCATACTCTCCATATTATTCAGTAGAGTTATAAATTCAGGGGGAGTTAGGGTATCAAAGAATAAATATAATTATTAAGTACCTAAAAGAACATGGACTGTATGTTTATCAATGTTTTTTTTGTATTGGTCTTGGGGTTTGGGTTTTCCAAAAAGTGGTAGATTATTGAGTTTGATGTTATACTTCTTATATTTCGATTCCTTTTATTTTTGAAATCTCAAACACATTATTAAGTACATAATTACTACCTTTTATATCCAAATTATTTTGTAATTATTTCATATAAATCATTATATTTTAGAATTTATAGAAAAAATTTCAATATATTATATATATAAACTTAAAATTCTTCACTATGATTATTGTATCAAATATGTGTCCGATAAATATCAAATTCACACCTATTATAACCTATATTATACTTTCTATATTTTATTTCATACTGAAAAAGTCTTGACTATTTTATTGATACCAGTACTAATAAACATCATATTAATACTCAAAAGGATTATTATATTAAAAGTCATAAGGAAGTCCTTTTTATTGAATAAGTTTATAGTCTAAATACATAAAATTTATTTCTATTTTCATGAAGATCTATTACAATGTATTAGGGTAAACCAATAAGATTTTTGAACAATTAGTTACACTATATCATTATGATATATCCAATGTCAGGTGTATTAGTCATTGTGACAAACTCATAGAAATATGATTGTTGGGAATATGGATATAAATACCACATAATACAAATAGTTTTGACCTACATACAAGAGATGGGTTTTTTATATATATATTTTTTTCATTTTCTGATTTTGTAAGAGATGTAAATTTCATATGGTGGATATCTTGTTATTAGTATTTGTAACTGGTTAGAGTTATGTAGTTCTAAGGAACCCTCAAAAGGGTTATTTACTTAACAACATTATGAATAGTAATATGCATCTAATCATCTATTGATTGATGTTGTTCAGGGAGAGGAACACAGATAATACAATCCATCATTTCTATGGTTACCAATATTAGGTAGATAGGGAACCTGACCATCGTATCGAGGGCTACCGAAGTAGTGTAGATAGAGAATTTAATCATTGCATCGAGTGCTTTTAGGGATTGGAAGACAGAGTGATACCGATCATCATATAGATGGATTTCTTTGGTATGGAAATTAATACTTTTCAGTAAGTATATAATTATGGATATCTTTAGTATGGGTTATAGACTACATTTTTATTAAGGTTAAAAGAGTTATCTTTTTAATATCTTGAAATTCATTCATTCTTTTGCTTTATATTTTATTATATATTGCTTACATGTTTTTATATTTCACTATACATTTTAAAAGAAATTGAAGCATAGTATTAATCCTTATATTTTTATTTTTTATATGTATTAATCTAATTATGATAAAATAATACTCTTGAGTTAATAATATTCATTGTGGTTGCGATTCATTTTACTATGAATATCATGTCCATGGTTATTCAAAATTTTTACTATGATTTAATCAGACCAATTCGGGGTTTTGATTATATTATTATGATCATCGAAATGAGGTCCAATTCTGATAACATGCATAATGTGGCTCTAAGTTTTTTTAAAATAATTATTTTGAAATATGATTTTAAAACTACAATTCAACCCACCTCTAGTATATATATCCATTTGTGCATATACATAGGATCACAATCAGTATTAAAAACAAATTTCTCCCACATGAATTTCATTCAAATGACTGAAAAAGAAAATAAAATAATGAAAAATATTAGAATAATATTTTTAATTTTGTATTTAACAAATTAAAATTGAATATTCAAGAGGATATGACCTGTCTGGCTAAGAATAAATCCATGTTAAGGGGTTTTCATCTCAATTCCAATCAATTGGGACTTATGTTATATTATAAAATTTAATTCTTTTATACAATGTATATAACAACACTATACAAATTATTTATCACCCTGTGATTTTAAATTATATATTTTCAATTAAAACATAATGTTTTTAGTAGCATCATTCACACACAACACTAGAGCACAACAAATAATGGAACAATATACTAAAATGGTTCAGATGTGACCTTAGAAATTTATTGAAAAAAAATTAACAAATCATACAAATGAAAAAAAAAACATGAGGTAAAAATCAACAAAGAATCCACAATAACATGAAACAATTGTTTGTCCGAGAGGTCAAAAACACATGGGAATTTCACGTGCCATCGCATGTGCACCAAAATCATAAATTCAAAACAGATAGCTTGCAGAATCTCTTGAGATCAACCCATCCATCATATTGTCGGTCAGAAGCCAGACAGGACGCTATAGCCAACATGAATTCTTGCATACATCCTGCCCATTATCTTTCCTATATCATGAGGGAGTCTAGGTCAGGGCATCAACCAATTTGTTTCCACCCGCATCATCTGCAAGTACACCCGCCGCCACTACCTGATATCGTCCGCCTGACCGGGAAAAACCACCATGATAGTTGAACCTAGCCGGAGCCAACAGAGCTGCACCAAGTACATCCCGCCACCTGGATCCCAGATCCACGTCATCTCCTCCCCCGCCGCTGGATGAGCCCCAAACAAGCCCTTCCACAACGATAACACCACTGAATAGGACCATACCTATCCGCCGGACTCCCTACTCCGTCGGCCAACAGACCCACGAACCCTCGTATCACCGCAGATCTCAAAGGATCTACCCAGATCTAAACAGCCACACCACGCCAGATCCGAGTTGTCGAAGCCACCACGCACCGACTTCAGCCTACGCGCCAGCCAGCTTCACCTGCATGCCCCGCCGAGTGGCGGGCCACCATAATCATCTCATGCAGACTATCGCGAATGGCTTAGACCATTATTCCACTTGGAGGAATGCCAATTCATATCCTCCATGATCTCCCTCCTCATCTTCTCATTCTTGTAACCAAATGCACCACATTTGGAAACTCGCATCTCCACCCGATGACTCCTCTTGATAGGATTCACTTCATCCAACTTCTTCGGAGATGACTTCATCTCCACCTTCAGGGCAAGATCCAACCCCTCAGGAACCTAACAAACAAAAGACCCATCTTCAATCATTTGAGGAACCACGCCATTAGATTTTCCTCTAGATTGTTTGACACCATCGAATGAGAACAACTCGAAGTGGCCAACAATTTCTTGATCAACAACCTGCACAAGATATCAATTTCCATGAAAATCCCATGGAGATAGAAGCTCTTCATTTATGAGACAGAACCCCTCCATTTAATGGAAAAATATATAACTATTAAAATATAGTCTTGGAATTGGATGGTAAAATAAGATGTATAAAAATTGTGAAATATATCGTGAAATAAAAATTAAGGTGCATGTTAATTTAAATGAATTTATGAAAACACAATTAGTTCAACGATATATCATATAAGATAGATATATTCATTATAGTGTAGGCTTTTGAAAAATTGTGTTTTATGTGTTTTATATAAAAATAAGAATATTATGGATAAAATTTATTATTTATGTTAAAAATATATTAACACAAATTTTATTATTAATAGAAAAAATAATGTTATTAACAATTAATATTTTCATAAAGTTATAATCCTATGAAAATAGTTTTCATTGTATTTATAATTATTTATATAAACAAATAATTATCACATATTTAAATTGAATCAGATATTATTATTTGAATATTTTTTATCAACATGGTCAAATTATGTATCATGGTTAATTTAATTTTTTGCATAAAATTATTTTAGAAAGGTAAATGTTAGTTACAGCTGCAAAATTGTTTTCCCATGGATTGATACTTTTATAAATATGATTATTTAAAATTAAATTGATCAATTTTAAAATATATACTCTATTATTATATTTAAGAATATATGAAAATATATTAATTTTTATTTGGTTTCTAATATTTGTTAAATAAAATTTATAACACATAATTACTGATAAAACACTTTTATGAAAAAAAATGTTTTTTTAAAACATTATATGGTTAATTCTATATTAATTTTTAACATATTCATAAATTCATTTAGATTATGTCATTTTTAAATTATAATTCCAATAATTGAAATCTGGTAAGTTTGAATTTCATATATTTTTAGTAAAACAAATTTCAATTCATAAATTTTAATCAACATTAATAAGTTTTAAAATAATTAATCTAATATGGAAAATATTTTACAAAACATATATTTCAACCCTATAGAATAAATTTTTATGAATTTTAATTTATGTATACATGTCTCAAATTTTTTTTAATCCTAACCCCTTAACAGTCATGAAATTCCATTCATACCCCTTATGTTACCTTCTTTTCCAATAATTTATTACAAGGTTTCAACTTTGAGGGGTTCTCACATGCATCTTCTCCATTCAACACACATAATTATAAATTTCTCTGAATATTATCCAAATTTACTAATTCTAGATACAATTTACCCTATTTAAATCACATTTCATCATCAATGATTCTCAGGTTCTTCATTTCTATAGGATACATCGAGAGAGGATCAAAATTCTCAACATAAGTATTAATTAACCTTTAAATTATTTTATTTATACTTATTATAAAGTCTCCAAAAAATAAATTATTATTAAATATATAATGATATTTTTATAAATAATATAAAATATGTTTCTTACAATATACAATAATATACAATATGACCCTCTAATTCAATTGAAAAATGAAAACAATTCTCATACGTATTTGTGGATCACTACCTCCATGAATGATACATTTCACTTTTCATCACCACCATTCAAAGATGGTTTTAGAAATTTATTTATTTAATAAATATTTTATTTGTGTCGTAGTTATTTATATGGAAATATAATTTAATCATTAAATATTTAATATTAAAATATGATAACATTGTAAAACTTACCACAAAAAATGAACATAAGAGGACAATGGGTTTAATTATAAGTGGGAAATTATTTCTCATTTTATTCTTCTTATTACTCTTCTTAGATTTGATTCATTTCCTGAATAAAGAATAATTATTTTCATTATAATTTTTTTATAATTATTTAATGACCACAATATCTTTTATAAATTCAAACTCACACATAGATTGTAAAATGTTCTTGTTGGGTAGTTTTAACCACCTACATGAAAAAATTAATAAATTTATATCATATTAGCAATTAGAAACTTAAAATTTGATAATAATAATAATAATTAAATACATACATTTTTTTATTAGTAATATAAACATTAAACACATTAATAAATACAACATTATTCATTCATTATAAATTAATAATATGAGCTCATCTCCGAAACTCTCATGATGAATACTAAATATTGTTAGTATGGAATTGAATTTAAACATTGTAAATATAAATAAAAAATAAATTTTAGTTCCCTTTAATGATATAATAATGAATAACTTAGGTTTAATAATAATGATAAACACTATTATTCTCAAACTAGTTCCAAATGATCAATATTATGCACACACAGTTTCGAAAATAGATAATAACTAACTCTTTTACAAGTAGAGAATAATTATATATTCTGTTCTCATAATTAAATAGATATGGATATCTTTTTTAAATAAAATGTGAAGAAAATTTTGATTTTTTTGGAATTTAGGTTTCATTTGACTAAGAGGGGAAACATATTTTTTTGAATTTTTGGGCTAAAATTTGATTCATTGAGACATGTTACATGTTACGGACAATATTTATTGTGTATTGTGTTCTATTAATTTTAAATATTAGAAATGTTTTACATATTATTTATTAATAAATAATATGATAAACTAATAAAAATATTTTTAGTTCTTTATGTTTATTTCACTCAACTATAACCATAGTCATACATGTTATTGGAACAAAAATTTTAATTCATTTGGTTATTAACATTATATTGAACATATTTCATAATGACCCAATGTTTTATCAATGGAAAATACTATTCTTATAATTATGTCATATAATCACATCAAATCACAACAAAATGAACAACTATGTTCTATGTGACCTTTACATATACTATTGTCACATTTTTTTTGAATTTTGAAAATATGACTTACACGATTGTGATTAGTATGATTTTTAGAGTCTAATGGAACAAACAAAATTTCTGGTCAACATTAACACAGTCTTATGAATAGTAACATACCATTACGAGTAGTAATATGACCCTTATGGATAATCAATCTTCCAAAATAATCATAATCTTGTCCATGAATGTATGAATAATATTTAGGCATACTATAAGTGATAATATGACCATAGTTAAAGTATTGGTATATTTGGTAACTCATAAATAATTAATTACTATTATTTAATTTATATAAAAGGATATGTATTTCCACAAAATGTGTTCATAAATTTAGAATTCTACATCTTCTAGTTTTAAGATAATTTTATAAGGACTTATGTAATTTTTGAAAGACTTTAAAAATCAGTTATAGTTTTAATATATGTATTTTTCAATTAAATTATTATTTTAATTAAAAATAAAAATAATCATATTCTGAAAATTATTTTTGGAAAATGAAGTTCATTTTTTGCATTCTACACGTTATAAAATGTTTAGGGTGATTTTTCAGGATTTTTCGAAAATACTTGAATTTTTTATGAATGATAAAATAAAATACTTTTCAAATGAAGCTAAATACGTGATTTATAGGGTCTCTATATATTTTATATATTATGGGTAAATTATTCGATTTAATTATATGACAGGTTATTGTATAATGGTATAATGGTTTACCATATAAACATTTTTTAAAATATTTCACTCTTTTGGGACTATGATTCCTAGAAGGGATAATGATTACTCAAATTTCATTTCAATTAGTAATAATTTTTCATCACAACTATTTCATTACCATTATTGGGCCCCACACCCTTTGATTATATTATATCTAACAATATATTGTTCTTTGGGTAAAATAATTTTTAATAAAAAATAATGGTGTACATATATTTTTTGAATGATGAGGGATTTAAAAATATCTACTTTAAAAATATCAAATGTTTTTTTATTTCTTGATCTAATATTTTTTCTATCAATCCCAATTTACATGGATTACATTTTGACTTCTCTCATGGATCCATTCTTGGAGATTTTTTAAAATAAAATTAGCTCATATGTTTTATATTAATTTATCAAAAATTAATTCATAAAGTGACATATTACATAATCATTAAGATAACTTTAATAAATTTTCAAAAAAAACTCTATTAAGTTTTCACATCCATTTTTCATATTATAATTGACTTAGCATAATTGGACTTATTATTCATGATATAAAATTTATTTTATATTATTATATTTATCTATTTTATTGTATTAATATCATAGTATCAAACAATATAATTTTTTATCCCTTATTGTGTGGTATTATTGGAACAATACTTCATTTAATGATGTTTTCTATATAATCATTCTACTTTATATTTATTACAGTATGTATATGTCATTCTCCCAACATATTCCATCTTTATTAGAAAATAATATCTTATTAATTAGGTTGTTAAATAATTGACATCCTATATTTTTTAATTAAATGTGTGTGATTGGGATTAAAAAGGAAGGTCGGTTATGTATTTTTTGACAATACAAATTCTTTATCATAATAGATTGTGTCCATATTACACCGTTTATTTACTAGAAAAATGATGACATCCCAGATGATTGTATTTAAATATATATTTTCATTTATTATTATGATATATTTGTTATTCCTTGTACTGATATCCATATCATTCATATAGTGATTTCATTTTAATAAATTAATGGATAGGTGTGGAAAAATATTATTTATCTCCTTGTAGCATCCACTAGTATCATGTGACAAATGGTTTGAGTATTTAGTTTAGGTCAACCTAATGAAATATTGATATATTTTTTTTATGAAATTGAAAATAGGAATGATTTCTTGCTTTTAGGATTTATGAAATAAATTTTGTCTTGGTTGAGGCCTTAATGAAAAAAGATGTCCGAAAATAAAAATTCCATCACCATGAATTCAATTATTATTGTATATGATTAATTTCAGATTATTGATATTGGATTGGTTTCAAGATCATGTTACTAGTTAAATGGAATTATTTTATTATCATATTATTCCTCATATATTATTCATTCTAATGTAATTTCTTGATATCTTCATATATACAATTCCACATAATGAGTGTTTGAGTTCACTCTTCTTCGGTTTCCATTTTCCTTTATTATAAAGAAAAGTGTTACACCTAAAATGTATAGAATATAATTATGATTATTAAATTTTGGGGGAGATTCTGAAGACGTACAATGGATTCAGTGTTTTTATATATAGTGTAAAACGTATCAATTTGATGGGAAAACATGGACTTTTTAAGTTAATGTTTTTTTCTGAAATATATAAAACTATAAACTAAAAACGAACCTTGATTTTACAGGACATAATATTTTTTGGTAATGTTTTAATAATTGATTGTTAATGTTGGGTAACTTTGATAAGTTAAATATAGTATATAAAGAAGGTATTTATGAGAACAAGATCTAGAGTTGTGGACCTATGGAAAAAATATTTATAGTCAATAGAGGGTTTAGATAACTTTAGAGGATTAAATGATAGTTTAGGATAACATAGGGTTAATAAGTTCAAGGTTAGAATAATTTCAATGGTATATATATCCATTTTGTTTAGTTGATGTAATATTTAATATTTTCAGGAATGGGATAAGATACATTTAGTTAAAACCTTATATATATGTTTATCAGGTATGTCTAAGTATATGATAACATCATGAATTATTAGAAAAATATATATTTTATGGTTTTCCATGAAATTACATCCCTATATAGATACTGTAAATTGGTTATGGATGTGAAAAGTATACACCTAGTGAAATCACCCTAAAAAGGTAGGTTGAGTATCAACTAAATCACTACATTTGTGCATAATGGGTGGGCTTAAGAAAGAACATGAAATCAGAAACTCCAATGGGATATTATTTAGTTAATTTAATTGTCCATACAATAAAATATCAATGATTTAATTTCGAAAAACGGTAAGGATTTGGTTATCAATTCTGCGATAAGAAAAATTAAGGTAACAAAAATTAAGCCAAGATAGTTATAGGAAGAACCATAGGAGAAATAGTTGAACTAGATTTATAATAGCTTGAAATGAATGTTTTATTAAGAAAGACCTCATAGGATTTATATTTCATATTCATTTGATAATTTATCCTCATTTTATATAAAATTTTTATAATCATCCACTTATTAATTTTTTGTTTGAAACATGATCATGAAAATAATGTAATGGAATGTATTTATATATAAATTCCTAATAATTTTGTATAGATACATATTTGAAATAAGTGGTTGATAATATTTATATTAGTCTATTATGAGGGAAAATACATTTTTCAAAGTCATTCATGAGATTTCAAGACAGACTACTCATTTAATATTATATCAATAGATACGAATATATTTTTCATACATGTAACTAATTTTTTTAGTTTGTAAAATCTAAAATTGATAGGATAAAATTTATTTATTGTTGGGGAAGTGTAAGACCCATATATTTTAAATTAGATAATTTCCATTAATACAAAATTTGTTCTATAACTCACTTTACATTAAACATTAATCTATAATGAACCACAAAATAGTATATATCCATTAAAATATACTCATATAATTTTTGTGTAAAAATAGATGTAAATTCTTTTTGAAATATATATATAAATAAAAATAAAAAACATTATTAATACTAAATAATTGACAATAATTCAATTACTACAAATAAATAACTAACAAAACATATTTATGATTCTTAATAATTTTATTTAAAAAATACTAATATATGTGTTGAATGTTTTATAATCTAAATATATTATAGACAAGAAAACATTATTGTAATAAATATTCTATAAAAAGAAATTTTTTATTAATTTAAACTAAATTTGAATTTATTTGTTAATATTAATTAAGTTTTTTTATCCTATAAAAACAGTTTTCATTGCATTTTAATGTCTTTTTTAAAAAATATTTCATGAATTGTTAGTTTTCATAGAATGGATCATTTCCAAAGATTATGATTATAAATTTAATTGATCTATTTTAAAATAAAGACTACAATACACTATTTTAAAATCTATTAATTTAAATACAAAATCATTTAATTGGTAATAAATGTTAATTAAGAATATAAAAACCAGACGAATGAAATGAATCATTTCAAAAAAATCAATTTTTAACACATTTTTTGTTTTATTTTAATTATTATTTTACTCATTTTTATGAATTGAATTTAATTACAAAAAATAAAATAAAATTTTTATAACTCTTAATTTGGTAAGAAGAGTCTTATTAAATTTTATTCAATAATATAATTACCATCATTAAATTTTAATAATGATCAAGAAGTGATAAAATGGGCAATCAAATGTGGCTCATAATTTAATTAATCAATTTTACATTTACTATTTAGAGAATAATTATCAAAAAAATTATACCTACATGTCTATGAAACGATTCCCCACATAACACACCTAACTCTCACTCGATTCAATTTTTACTCATTACATGACATTCATTTGAAATGATTTTCCAGACGTTTTCAGATATAAATGGAGGTCACATCAACCCAATTAAATCCACAACTATATTTTTAATTTCAAAAAAATACTATGGAAATTACAATTTGAATATCCCTTATAAAAAATTTCACCCCCTAGTCTTAGAAAAAGTTCCCACGTTCCTTTATTTTTCAAAGATACTTTAAGAGAAGTTCCAAATTCTCTTTGTAAGTTTTACATACCCATTAACTACATTTCAACATCCATCTCATACAACATCATACAAATTAATTCCAACTATATGTATATAATAGAATCATTATACATAATATATTTGAAAGTAATTTTATTTATTTTATAACTATTATATATTCCTCTATTATTCAATTGAGAAAACGAAAAAAAATTCATTTTCATTTTTGAAAACCACTCCCACCATGAGAGACTTGTTTTGATTTTCTCCACCCTCATTCAATTAGTGTTCCAAAATGGGTTTAGTGAATATATATTTTATTTATATAATTATTTTTATTCTTAATATAATAATATGAATTATATAATTAATATTATATATAACATATTATTATACAATGAACCGCTTAAAAAATAGTCCATGTGGAAAAGAAGATTATTTTTATTTGAAAATATATTTCCCATTAATCTTATTTTTATATATATATATTAATTTTTATTATTTGTCACCTAAATAACATTAAAATAATCTCATTATAATTTTTGGATAATTATTTTATAATATCCATACTCACAAAATAAATTGTACCATGTTATTACGGGGATGGTTTAACTACCTATATAAACAAAATTATAAATTTTCATCACGGAAATATTTCAAAAATATAATTTGATATTAATGTTTAAATACTTAATTTTTTGTATTTTTACTAGTAATATGAACTTTTACCTCATTAATTTAAAAAACATCATTCATTCGTTAGAAATTACCAAAAAATCTTGTCAATAACATTATCATCTTGAATTATAACTAAAATAATTGAGAAATGAAATTAAAAATATATATAAATATTTATAAATAATTAATGATATTACCTTTTATGATATATTAATGATTAAATTTAGTATAAGAATGAAAAAATTCACCTATATTGTGAAAGATGTAAAAAACAATCTAGATTAGTCACACCTAATATTGAAAATTGATAATCAATAACTAATATACAGGAAGATAATAAATAGAAATTAATTTTATAAAATTTTATAGATATGAATATTGTAATGAAATAAAATATTAGCATATAAATATTTGTAATATTTGATTACAGGATTCATTAATCAATGTAAAGAAACAAGGTAAGGGGTTTGTTAGTTTCAATTATATTTAATTAAGGAAAGATACATGTTTTAACCATATTTAAATTACATAGTATTCTATATATTTAATATACCATTAATTTATTATTATTTTTTAATTTCATGTTATATAATAAGACAAATAATGATATTTTATTCTAATTTATTTTGATCCAAGTGTCTCCTAAGTTGTAAGTGTTTTTTGTAACTGAATTTTATTCATTGTGTTATGATCATTATCCTGAAATTATTTAATATAAGTTTTGTGCATTCATCCTCTTCGATATAATATGTTTTTTTATCATATTTTTAAAATTTTAACCACACAGGGACATTTTCAAAATTTTGTGTACTTCGTAGAGTGTGTTTATTATAAGGGATATTGAGAACTCATATTTTCTTTCATGGGTTATAATGTATTATAATGAACATTTCATTTCAATTCTTAGGGACACCCAAAATGAAAAATCATTATATGTTACATTCTCTCACCCTGTGGTAAAATGATGTTTAATTACAAGGAATGTTTTATTATTATTTTTTTATGATGAAGGTTTTCAATAAATGTTCATGAATAATATCTAATGGATTTTCCTTTCATTCTTAAATATTTTATCTTACATACAACATTTCATTCGGTCCCTTATTCAATTTTCAATGATCCATTATTACAAATTCTTATTATAAGTAAATGTAATAAAAATGTTCACATTAAAATTTTGAAAATAAAATTTTAATGTGACATGTATCTTTGGATTTATTCTTACATTAAAATTGATATCTAAAAACACTATTTATTTTTCAATTCATTTTTTATTTAATAAATGATTTATCTTAATGGTACTTATGTTTCATTATTTAATATTTATTTTATATTATTCTATTAATCAATTTGTGTTTTCTAACATATGGTATCATAGAATCCAA
This sequence comes from Viscum album, assembly GCA_963277665.1. NCBI lineage: Eukaryota > Viridiplantae > Streptophyta > Magnoliopsida > Santalales > Viscaceae > Viscum > Viscum album. Next base: position 34,906,613 of record OY728156.1, read on the forward strand.
TTCTTTATCCCTTCATGTGTGGTTCCATTCAAATAATTCTTCATTCAAGGGTGTTTTTCATTTATGTAAACATCATCCTATGATTATCATGATACATTGATGATGTTCTATTTTTTCTACCATCCAATATCTTTGTTGGATTAGATTATGTTATTAATTGATTATTGAATTTATTGATATTCTTATTATTCATATTATAATATAATTGATTTTTTAACTAAGGTATATTAATTATTTATTTTTTATCTATAAACATTATTTATATGGATGGATTATGACCATGTAACCCAATTTATTGACTGTAATATTATTAATGTTATTCATGTGTGTATCCCAAAATGTATGTTTAATGATTCGTATTGAATTTTGTCTATTCAATGTATTAATAATCATATCTTTTATATAATTGACACATGGGACTTAACAAAGTGATGGTTAATGGTACTTTTAATATATCCCATTGATTAATTGGTTTGTATCATGAAACAAATGATTTGGGTATTTACTGTATGCCTACACAATGAATGAATGATGTATTAGTTGTGAACATAATGGATATAACGTTGTCTTGCATACTGCCTTGACATCAATAGTGGTGTCTTGGATAAGTCCATGATTGTAAAATTTTTCAGTCATTATGCATTACATCAGTGTGAATTCAGTTATTTTTTTATCTCTATTAATTTACATAGATAACCATGGATTTTTTTTCAATATCATGTGAATAGATATATGGAGTTATTTTATTAATATTTTCATCCTTCCATATTTTTCATGATATGGCCATTCCTTGATATATCTTGATATACATTCCCCCTTACTCAGAATATGGCCTCGGCCCTCTATTATGAATTAAGATACTGCACATGATATGTGTAGAAAGTTTTCATCATTGAGGTATTATATTGGATATTATTATATCTTACTATAGATTAATTACATTATTATATCGTGTAAAAAATTTCAGTTTTAGGTTAATGACGTTACATCTTTTTAAAAAGTATTCCCTAATTATCTAAATACTTAAACCTATAGTTCCCTTAAAATGTATGTCACTCAATATTTTGGGTGGTATCTTAATATTTATTGTTAATATTTGATCTCTTATGTTTATTTCAATACATGTATGTAAATAAAGTATTTATGAGCATGGATCTTAGGATGAGGATCTTGAGAGTATGATATTATATCATGAATTATTCATTGTATCTGATGTTTCAATTCATTTTTCTCCTTTAAGTTTTTTTTGATTCAAAATATATTAATGTTAAAAATGATTTGTTACAATCTCACTATTATATATGATTTTCATATTTAATTTTATGTAGGTGAAATTATCATCACATTCTCTCTTAAACCTAATATATATTTCTTCTTATTGTTATGTCAGGGGTATCTATTTTCTTCTTCTACATTTCCCCTTAGTTGGTACTCATTGATAGAAAAAATGTTTTCTAATTAAAACCTATCATGACCCAACACATTGAGGAATATTGGATTGGATATATGTTTTGGGTGATAACACCATGTCGGTCTATAATAGGCTAGGATCCAACTTCTAGCATCGAGCAGACATATCCCATTAATGGGAGTAATTATACTATATAACAGCACGTGTACACATACATCTCCCAACCAATAAAATAATGAAATAATTTAAATATAATTGTAATTCCTTCAAAAGATAAATTTTACAATTAGAGTATGAAAAAATAACTGAATGTGATAAGGGGACAAATACATTCTCATTCGAAGAGCTTCAAAAGTTCCATAAATTGTCAATAGGAGGGGACTACAATCAATGAAATTCTGACTAAACACTATATATTTTCTATCCTATTACAATATATTTCTTATAATGGTCCTTCCAAGACTCCATGAAAATGTATACTATCTACATAATACATGAAATGTGTGGATACCCATATTCATGGATGGGTATAACTATAATCAGTAGGACACCTCAAAATCACAAATTACTAATAATAAAGAGTAATGATAGATCATTAAATAATTTTATTATCAACCATATTAGAAAATAACAATAAGTATTACTAGAAAAATTACCCATATATAAACATAATAGACTCACTACCTCATGAAGGTCTAAAAAATATTAGCAACTAAAGGATTCTACTCAAGGATCAAGGAAGATCTCATTGAGAGAACTCATTCCACATTTCATGATATCACAAATAATGTTCCATCAAGACATTATGCTCAACAAGTTTCCAAATAGAAGTACTCATTGGATCACTATAATCACAATACCCAAATAAGGGATAATACCCTAGATCACTAAGGGACCCCCCAAATCCTATTGTAATAACCTACATGTTACAAGATCATATGAATGAAGATATAGTGAACACTACTAAATCAATCAGATAGATAGGGTATACATGGACACTGCAATATGGTTATGATGATATCACCAAATCCTTCCTAGGGGAAATAATGAAATGATATAGGATTCTACTCTTGTAAAATAGAGGGATACACCAAAATTTTTCAATGAAAACACCTATAGATAGGATTTGTGTCTTGTGTTGATGATGCAATGATTCACTATACCCTCATAGTGTATCCTCTATGATACATTTAAATCCATCAGGGGAGGTTCACATGACATGTGATGCATTTCACATAGAGCGTAATATTTATTTTTTATGTGAAACCCTATTTATGCATCCTTGGTCCCCATAATGCATGTTATCATTGGTCACATGTATGTAATGCAATATTTTACTCAATCACACAACTCTTCCCTGTGTAGAGATTCCAAATCCCTAGATGAAAAATTATGATCTATCATCGATCCATCTTCATGCACCACCATCGGTCCATAAATACCTATATAAAACCTCTCTATGTGTTCCATTATTCCAATGACAATTTTTATAATGATTCACCAATGTGAATTTTTTACCTACTAGCCCAATGAAATGTAGATAATGATAGAATATATAATGGGGAGAGAATGAATTGAAACATAAAATGAGGAATGACCCTCAACAACGTTTAGGTTGGACACCATTCATTACAATTTGATTGATGATCATATAGAAATATCAAACAAAAAATTCAAATCCCCTAAATCCCATAAAGAATAAACCTGAACACACAAACAAGATAAAAAAAGAATCGAATGATTAGTGTAAATGATCAAAAAAATTAATTGTATAAATAATCATTGATAATTTCACATAAAAAATATCCTAAAAAGTGTTTAATTTGTCACAAATAATTAATGGTCACATGTCAATGTCACTGGAGAGATCTATAACCTATGTTGGAAAGAGTATCAATGATCACATTCTCTATCCATAGTTTTTCTTCATTATATCCTCCAACAGTTCCTATCATAACATCTGGGGGTTTTCTGTATTTTTCTATAGTGGCTTCTAGGATGTTTAATATAAACATAGTAAAATAAATTAAATAAATTATTTATTTTATCAATTGTAACCAAAATTAATTTTTTTAAAAACACAACATGTTGATAGAAAGTATTTCATTTAGTGGGAAAATCATATACTCCAAACTCGACAGTGTTATCAAATTTTCAATTTGAGTCCTCATTTAATAATTATTCAACTAATTTATGAAAACTATTTCCATGGGATATTAATATATTTACTATTTTTATAATATGAGTACTAGGATTATGAGGCTTTCAATACCATAATATCTCATCTCGTGGCTTGTAAAATTTTAATAGATATATTAAAATTAATTATAAGTGAAAAATTGATTAGTTACACTCTCCATAAATTATGAATTTTCATCATAAAATGAAAATTAATATTACTAAAAAAGGTCTGGATGATAGGATTGCCTATATGTCTCCTACTCCTATGTCCAATCTTGATGATTCCCTTGCTACCACCAGACATGCACCATGGGAATTAATTGATCATATAGAATCCTCTCTTATCGGTCCACATTATAAACTGGGTACTCGACCATGTAAGCTCCACATTTGAAGTCTATATTTACCTAATCAATGACATACAATAGTTTGCACATGTTATCCTCGCCTGAGACACATATAATTCATTGTGTACCATATCAGATAATTGAAGATGGGTCAAGTGATACACCACCTCACCAACCATTTTTATTATCTGTAAATGGATGAATAATAATTGGGAAAAAATTTTACATTGGATGAATTTATGTAATAAATGTCATGTTGTGCAATATAAGGACACATGGTCTCCATCCTTGAACTCTATTTCTACTATTGTCAATTCAAATAGTACTTCTAATGGATATATGCATTCCTTATCCTATATAAGATAATACACTCCTTTATAATTAGGGAACACATCATCTTTGAGACCATGACTTCTATCTTACATAGATCAGTACAATATAGTGGTAACATTACGGGTCACCCATAAAAAGACATGAATGTTTTAATACCTGTGGTGGAATGGTATCTATTTTTGAATGAAAATTCCACAATGGGTTAGTGCTCTACCCAAATACAATGGTAGTCCAACATGAAATCTCCATTAATTTCATCTATAACATGAATGGTTTTCTAACTATGGCAATTAGACTAGAAGTGAAATTTGATGATCAAATGCAACTCAGTATCAAATGTCTCATAAATTAATTTTCATAATCATGTTTGTGAAACAAAAATCATAGTCTAATACAACCATCAAGGTAACTACATACAAATAGACTATATCTTACCTATAATGGAGTCCCAATCTAGGAACTGAATGTTTCTATCAAATAATTATGATGTAGGCCAACATAGTGTGTTGGTATATGATCACATATATGGCATAATATCTATTAAATTTCAGGGATAACCCCTTAATAATTTCCATATATATATATATATATACAATACTACATTCAATATGGAATTGAAACGGGTTGACCTAAATCCACTAGAACCCGGTGTTATTTCTTCTACTACTAACAAGTTTGGCATCGAGAGAAAAATATTACTATATACCTCTTTACCACTAGCCACCAAATCTAATGTCGAAGGTCCAAGTACATATTCTCGGTAGATATATTTTATACCTTGAGGGATATATTTTTAAATATGAAAATATCTCATACATATATATTACATATTTTAGATAAATCATTATTATATTAAAAACAGAGATGGTTGAGTATAAAAATAGTTTGGTGCCTTTGGAGGCTAGGTACACAATCATCTTATTTAGTGAATGATCATAAAAACAACCCATAAATATCTTCCCCTTTTGTAGTATTCATAAAAACCCTATATAAAAAATTTCCTCATATATTTGGCAGAAAAAATATGAAAGGGATAGATTAAATTCGCAACAAGGTTACACACATGAAATATAGAAACATAATGTGATAATAATTGTATGAGAACATGAAAACAGATTATAAAAACCACACCCTATATATAAAAGACCAAAATTTTGTTTCATATAATGAAAATTGGATGTTCGTAATACATGATTCCTAATGGAATTAACGAACACAGGCTATTAAATTATAACATTGACATAAGACATCGAATTTTTTAATACAGATAATAATATAAAATTATTTATATAGTATTTTAGGATCATTAAAAGTCTATCATAGTTTAATGGTTTCATATTTATATAATTATATTCATCAAGTATATTTACAAGACTATAAAAATGAATATAGACCCTTATTGAAATGGGTTCACTCCAAATTATATTCATATTTTTCCCATGAGATATCAATTTTTTCAAAATAAATTAGAGTGAGATATAGGTACCATACATCTTTGGGTATAATTTGACCACTATCCCTATTTATAATATAACTAATTTTAGATACTGAAACCATATATAAATTTTCTATAAGATAATAGAATAACAATCACATTAGAATCGAACAAATAAAATGGGTTTCAAAAATTATTCCATCATATAATATCTATTAAAAAGGAAATCAGTCTTATAATTTTCTCATAATATAGTTATAAGATAAGATAAATAAATGTAATGGGTTTTATGAATTTATTCTCATCGTAAAAATAAAACATCAAAATACTAAATAAAGATAGAAACCATGGTCATATCCAAATTAATAATTATGTAACATCAGATAATATTATCTTAGATGTAAAATGATTTTGAATGAAAAATCACTCAAAACATTTCTTAAGGAAAATATAATTTCTTTTGAATTCAAATATTAAAACTACAAAACGTATAAAATATTTTTGAAATTAATTTATTTTAAAATAACCATAAAAATATATAAAGGATTATTTAAAATTCATTTAAAAAAATTATTAAGGAAAAACAATTTATTGAAAATAACATTCATCAAAAAACATAAAAAATGTTTTAAATGCTTTTAATTTAAAATAATCATCCTAGAATATAAATCAATATTTAAAATAATTTGAAATAGTTATTTAGAAAAATATCCTGTAGACATTGAAAATCATATGATTAAATTTTTAAAAAAATGTAAAAATATAATTTTATTTTAAAATAAAATATTAAACATGTAATGAAATATTTATATTGTGGGGTGGTCATGGTAGAAAGAAATTCAGTTCATTATTTTCATTTTAAAATATTGATTCATTTCACATTTGATTTAAATGAAAATTGTGTGTTGTTAAAAAAAATTAGCTGGTGATTATTTTTTAAAATATTTTTTCAAATTTATAAATCATGGGTAAAAATGAGTTTAGAATATCAGAGAAGAATATTAAAACATTTTAGAAAACATTTTTAGAAAAAATATATATAGATGAAAATTAGTTTTCAATTGAAGAGAGAAATAAAGTTAGATGATTTTAAAAAATATTTTGGAATCATGGGTCACTAAATAGAGGAAAAGTATGGAAAAAAATAAATTCACATGAAATATCTTGATGATAGTAAAACATATATTTTATTGAAATATGGATCAAAATATTTAATCATTAGAAGCATAAAAAGAAAAAATCCCGATAAAGGATGACGTTGTTTCCTAAAAATCTTACTACAATGTAAAATTTGTATTGTAATCCCCATTAATGAGTATTATTAAATGAGACATAAATTATGATTCAATGAAATAATTTCAGGATATTAAATGTCAACGGGGTTTTATATACACCTCATAAAATAAGTTAGGTGAATAACACAACATACGCTTCAAAGAACAAAAAATGACACAAAAAATATTTTTCATCATTGGTATCATTGCAATTGTAAACCATTCCTCCCCACACCTTATTTATCATTTCCCCACTAAAATACCTCTTCAAAAACTATTAACCTGTAACCCAATGATGGTTACAAAAAGTAGTGGTATATATATTCTTATAGATATTGTCTAAGTTTCAAATTTTACAAACACCTTGAAAAACATCAATAGTGATATTAAAATAACCAATTTACTATATTATCCATTCATATTAGTTTATATGTTAATGTTACAACCATTTTATATCTCCTTTACATATTTTGGAAATGGAATACATTTCTCTTTCCTATGTACAATGTACTGCCCCTATATAGTGGTGTAACTAATATTTCATTGCCATTTTAGAAGGATTATTATATATATATAACCAATGAATGTATATTATACCATGAAATAATAATTTGAGAAATATTTGATATCTTTCACTTTTTTAACCTTCCATCAATAGGAGAATGTTAACATCATTTGTATGTACTTGTGGACAACCACCTATATGAAGAGATGTGATCACATTTTCTTTGACCACCATGGATGGATGAATCAAAAATTTTATATAATGAAAAAATTATACTAATTAAATAACTAAAATTATATAGATTAATGAATTAATTGATTTTATACATAACAATAGTATATATAAATTTTTAATTTTGTTTAAATTAATAAATAAACATAAGTGGTCCACATAGGTAAGATGATTAGAATAAATAGATGCAAACTGTTTCTAAAGGGTACTAAAAATATTATATATATATATACATATCAAATTGACTATTGAAAAAATATATATATAATTTAAATTTATTATTCATGAGAATATTATAGGTCCGAACAATAATAAAACCATGGTTATAGGTTTTCATATGAATCTAACTTTGTTGAGTATTATGTTGTATTATTATCCAAATTTTTTATATGGTTTATATAATTCCATTTAAAAAAATAATATAATGAATTAATATTTATTAATTTTATATTATATTTCAATTCATTATTTTAATTTTAAAGGGTTTTGATTCAAATTTTTTTAATTTCTTGAGGTTTATTTTAAAATAATAGTTATATTGGGGATTATCATGTTTAATGTTTTCGTTCTATAATTGTTTTAAATTTCCTTTATAAACCCTATATATTTTATTATCATATGGTAATTTTAGGGGTTTTAATTTTTTCTTCAAATGTTTCCTCTCTTTGATTTTCAAATAAAAAATGGGTTTTTCATAAGAAAATCCAACCATATATCCTCTTTTGGGTTAAAAATAAAATACATCTATATCCACTATATTCAAACTATTTCATAGATAATTTTATCTAAATTAAAATGATTAGCAACGTTATTTTATAGTAAAATTTTCATATTTTATAAAATTTATTAATTTTAATCTTTTTAATGTTTTCCAATATGTGTTATACATATTTTAAAAATGAATGAAAGGAGTGTTCTTTAAAACATATACAAAATGAACATATTTTCTCACCTCCATGTCGGTTATTAACTACTTTTCTTCCTCGATAAGAATATATTTTTATCAAAAAAACTATTTTATATTATTTTGTGACTTATTAGATTTTATATTAACATAAAAGGTGTAATTTTATAAAATAATGAAAAGAATTTTTAAAATGATGTATAAATCACTTTTTACAACAATATTAAAAGTGTTTGTACATTTAATGATTCACTTACATTTTCCTCAATTATTCTTAAAAGTCTATTCATTATTCCAAACAATAATTTATAATGAATCGTTGAAATACGCATCCCCATCAGGAAACCTTGTGCCAACTAATACTTTATGTTCCATAAAAATACATTTTTTGTAAACATGGTGGAATTCAGTTGTCTCGTTATACATGTATTAGTGCATACCCAGGTAGTGGCTTTCCAAAGATTCAAACACTAATCCAACTGACCTAGGTCCTACACTAATGACTGTGGCCAACCCCTCTTAGTCATACAATCATATTTCTATTTAATTACCTATATATTATCACTCATTTTTGTATTATTTTATATCATAAAAAATCCAATTCCAACCAAATCCTCATCACAGCCCTAGATTCGAAATAATTTTTATTGAAGTCTCATCCTATCCACAACTTCATCTTACGCATAATAGTAAATCCCTAAATCCCATTAAGTTACATACTAATCCCCATCTCACTCATAGTGATACGAGTAGTACCATCTCACTAATTGTAGGGATCAACTATCATGTATCTCTCAAAGAGATTCAAGAACATCTCAATATGCATTATCTCACTCATTGTCCGTTCAAAATGTATACATAGAGATGAATCCATATAATTCATAGTATTCCAACCAGTTTTTTCTAACACTTAGTATTCAAATGCCTCTGAACTCATAAACCAGGTCGGAATTTGTAAAATATCATGAACACAAAAACCATGAAACATATTGAACAACCCATATGAAAAATATTCCATGAAATATTTCATCACCTCAATAGAAAAACCCCAATCCAACAACTTTAATCTCACATAACATCACAACTTGTATATCCTATAAAGGAATTCAATATGGTATTCTAAACCCTTCCTAACATCTTCTAATAAATACTAGCTCAATCATCTCAATAAATTTTTGAACCACAACCATAAGAATTTCCTTAATCCTAGTTGCATCAATTGGGGTGCAATGACAAACTGAAACCCCCTTTCATCCTGATCGCATGGGTTTTAGGTGTCATAGAAAAAAAATTATTTTAACATAGAATGTAAAATAAGGGTGTCAAGAGTAATTTTTGAAGGAGGGTGGGGATATTTCATAATTATTATATTTCATTTATAATACTATTTATTATTTATTTTCATACTTATGTAAGAAACAAATAAATATGGGATTTATGTTGGGTTTTTTGATTTAATGAAATGAAAAAGTGTGCTTGTATTATACAATCTATGTTAGAGAGAAATATATATTATCCATGAAAAATGTGAAATTCATTCCGTAAATATTAATTATTATTCAAAATGAAATATCCCACTTAGATGAATTTTCTAATTTTATTATGTGTTCTTTCATTGTTTTTATATATGGAATCATATTTATGAATATATTTCCTAAAAAATATAGTTGACTCACTTATCCACTCAACTAATCAACTCCCTCACCTCTACTGGTATGAGTTATTAATCAATATTTTGGAAGAATTGAAATTGAACATAGTATATGAGTGAAAAAATTTATATTAAAAAATAAATACAACATATTCCACCACTTTCTACCCATACTAACTCACGGAAAAATGAAATAGAATAGAAATAAACATAGAATGAAATTCATATCACTATTCCTAAACTAGAAAATACCCACAATGGTTTAACACTTTTCTCCCATGAATTATGATATCCTTATCACATCATAGGGACCATGAATCATCAAGGATGAAGAGAAAGTGGGGATTTATCTAGAATAAATTTAAAATTGATGAACACATGAATTGAATTAACATGTGAGAAAATCAGATGGTGGATATTCTATATGAGGAAATCCCCAATTAATTGTCTTGTTTTAATAAGGTCTGTAATTGGTTCACATTATCCAAAAAACTGGAATCAAAACAACTCTACTTTTTATTCTTTTATTATCAATACAAACCAATTAAGTGATACAAAATTCTTTTTACAACATTCCACAAACAAAAATGGGAAATGATTTATAACACAATCAAAAGACATCACAAGGTAATGGATAATACATCAAGAACACATTAAATAATTTTAATCAACATAACATAATTTTTTTAACATGATGATTCATTAAAAAACATAATCAACAATTATGATAATAAAAGTTCATTTTCATCCAATATTTCTTACAAAAACTGAAAAATATATTCAAATATATAAATAATCATATCAGCAAAGTCTAATTAATTTAGTAAAAAGATATGAAAAATCAAGGCAAGACACTAATTAAATTACATCCACATAAAAAATGAAATCCACAATGAGATTTTAATAGAATTAAATAATATTTTTTTATAATAGATAAAAATGATGATGAAAAATATGTAAAAGGAATTATATAAGAACAAAGAATATACTTTATTCATCGAACTGTATTTCATTATTAGGGAAGTGTCTTTTCATGTGTCCACTATGAAATAAACGAAATAAACGATATTAATATATGTTAGAAATAGAACAAGGCTTCATAAATCCAAACTAGAAGGTATAATGAACATTGGAACCCAAAAAAGAAATAATGCATGGTTGAGAAACCATTTCCCATCAGGGGATCAAGATCAAATATATTGAAGAATATATTCTCATGGAATTCATTAATGTATGTGTTTTATATAAAAAATCCAGGTTAATACTCAAGATCATCCAATTTGATTAAGTCCATCATGACAACTTCATAGATCAATAACCAATACTGTTAAGGTCATCACAAAAATCCAAGTAAAACAGTACTATATGATTCCAAGAAAAACGGAAAGTCATATTTAGTGTCCAAGATCAACCACCACTATCAATGAATGAAATCATTGTCCTTCATTCTGGTTTGGTGAATATAATTTTATAACCTATATAATATTCATTGTAATGATAAAGATTCATTCGATGACAACATCTCTTTTGGATGAAATAAACATTCAATTCCTAGAGAGTCATATGCACTCATTATGTCATTGATCTCCTCAACACATGACCATTTTCTCACACCTACAATGGAAAATGGTTATAATATTATCCCCTAAAATATCAATTCAATGCAACTAATCATGTATTTCAAGGATATCTCATGGATGGTATCTTGTAACTGAAGGTGAAAACCTAGTATGGGTGGTGTAAATGGGAAAATAAAGGGGTTTAAAGTACTTACACGATGATTAGAAGGATATAGACACCTTGAGAATAGGATTTTCATGTAATTTCATAACCATGATCCGGTGAAGGAATAACCATGTTCACATGAGCTCAGAATGTGTAGGCCATAAAATACCCAACAACCTATAGAAAACAACAATATTTAAATTAATTTTAATTAAAAAATGGTAAATATGAAATTACAAATTCCCCACTATATTAGTTAATATGAATGAACATATTCAATAAGAATTAATAATTAAAAATCTCCCCAATAAGTTTTAAAACCTGAAATCATGATGAATCTGCACCACCTACCATCATGAATATTTGAATCACATCCTAAAAATTTAATTCCAAAATAATATGACCCATATCGCCACCCATCATGTATCAATGTGACACATGTCACCCAATATTAATGAAATTATAAAACATATAAGCATGATACAAATATACAGACATCTAAACATAAATTGAATATGGATACCCAATATGAAAGTCTCTTTATGAGATGTCTCAATCATGGAAGTCCCACACTACTATCTAATACCTACAAAACATGTGGTGAAGACACCAGTAGGCATCCTCTAGGCCATGAGGAAATTTTTTTTAGAAAAATTCAAAATGAATCACTAAAAAATATAGATAAATCATGAATATTGAATCAAAATATTGAACAATCAGACATTAGGCATTGAAAAGACAAGATATAAAGTATCTACATAATCCTAGGAAACCATGGTTGAAATAATAATCACATTGGCTCATGCTAATGAAATTATCAAGATGAGACAGACTAAACTGATAAAAAAAAATACCACAAATAAATCAATACTAGAAAGGATGAATCCTTATCGAGGGTCTAGATTCTTCACCTAGGGATATCACTTTTTCTAAACCATGAAAAAATGGTATGTTCCTAAAAAAAGGATTAACTAAAAACCACATGCAACAATAAGGGACTTAAAGAAAATTATACAATGTGAGGCCCCTCAAGTATTTAATGGAATCATGATAGTGGCCAAAGAAACATCCATCCCTATCAAGATTCATATTGAAACAATGTTTTATAGTCCTATGATATATATACATATCTAGTAAATTTTGTATCAAAATGTAAAAATGATCATGATGTCCATATGATAATAAAACACTAATGTAACACACAATGCTTCCCAATATCTATAAACACTCTCAATAAGAAATAACATACAAAAATAGACAAACACCAGACCTGAAATAGGGGAAAAAGAGAGATAAATATGAGCACACACTCCTATGGATTTAAGGAATAACTATGATACCTTCAAAATTTAGTAACCATACTACACACCTGACTACTAACATAGAATTTCTCACCCATGTTATCCATATATACTTCCCTACAACCCAAGAACCCAATAAATAAACCAGAAAACTCAATGATTTCCATAGTTTCTAATAATGTATAAATATTTGGGGTTCATAAAGGGAAATAATAATAAAAAACATATTGAAAAGTGTAATAAAAAAATTTCTTATGGAGAACATTGAAAGTGTGACTTTTTAAAACAAACTTATTCACCCAGTGTCTCAATAGTGCTTTAAAATAGGACCCTTGGTCTCCCCATTTAACTATATCAGAAGTAAAAAATATGGTTCAAATCCATGTTCATCCAAGTCATTCAATTAATTCATAAAACCCCTCTAGGTATCTCTCCTAGATTCAAAATATTAGAGAATTAATGAGATTTTGGGGATTATAGTTCTTCTGAGGTTCAAAACACCACATAGCTATACAAGGATCCACTTCTATATAGTCCAAAAGTACTTCAGTGAATGCCTGTTTTCAATACCAGAAATTTCACAAGAATCATGTAGGAGAACAGTATAAGACCCTTAGTTGTATGAGTGATTTATTTCCCGTGTTTGGATAAAATTTTTATTCTACAACAACCATCACCTAAGTGACACTTCAGTGAGGTGACTATAAAAATCTAACAATATTCACTTATGTGATGCAACCTCCCTGCCCACCCAGGTTTCACCTAGGTGAAAACAAAGACATATATCCTTGGCATCACCTAGTGAGAAACCCTCTAACTATCCCTGGTATCACATTGGTGAATAAACCAATAGACAAGATTTTGAAATCTATAATGAGAGTGTGACCATTTACCATGATTATCCATTTGAGAGGGATAATCTAAGACCACCTGCAATGCCTCCAAACATGTATGTGTTGAGTATAGGTCCCAGTTGTGTTCTTATTGATCTTACATTCCCATGGTAATTGATGCCCTTTTTTTATCATTCATAATAGATTGGATCCATATATTCATTTCAATCATAAATTCATATAGTAATGAGGATCATGTCCTCAAGTATGATTGAGAATGGATACTCGAGAAGGGTAGAGATGTATGTTGCCTAAAATGTGGATAATATAAGATGGAAATATCTACTTGTTTTTCGTAGCCTCTCAATTTTATGCAATACACTTCTCATATGGAGATATAAAATGGGAAAACATCTAGGAAAAATCCCCTTTTCATTCAAGTGGGACAGCCCCAGCCATACAAACTCATTCCCTCATCCACCAATGGAAGATAGATATTGTGTGGATTGACAGATAATCAAATTCATCTTGTTTCTCACACTCATCATGAATCACATGGTCTTAATGGTTATTAGTGATAATTTTGTCATCTAGATAAATTATCCACACTTGTCCCTCATACTCATTACAAACCCCAACCACATTATAACCCATAAAAGGGATATATTCCCTATGAGAAAAACCATAAGTGGAACATATTCATGATGAAGCAATTATATGAGCCTCCAAAACAGGTGTAATCTTAAACAATTCTAAAAAATGTTGAATTTTATTCATATAAAATTAAGAAATATAGGAATTCATAGTGACTATTAATCCCAACACTCCAATATCACTCTAATATTTTATCATCCATGTTTTAAGTAGGGTGGTATCTAACTAGTAGATCCATTTCCATTATAGTTTCGTATGTCATTATCCTTATGTGGATATATTTATAATAATATAAGGCCCCCTCCTAGGAGGCAATACCACTACCAATTTCATTTCATCTCTTTATCAATGACCCATGTTCCCAGTGTAGGATTAAGTCATAAAGCCATATCCCATGCCAGATAAACCAAAGTGGGTTGTTTAAGCACATGTCCCACATCATACATTACATGGCCCATTTCACATAGATTACCTTATCTCAGGATGTTAAAATTAATGGATTTATCTTTATCACATGGCCATAAAATGAATACTATGTCCTGTTTTATAGAACCAAAGTACACAAGTTTGAATTATTCTAACCAAGATACACGGTAATCCCATATCAGGGACCCTATTCCAAAATCAAAACAACCCCCTATATCACTATATGATGATAAATTATAGAGAACAAAATTTTTTGGTTTAAAATTAGTATCACAAAAAAATTAATGTAACTAGGATGGAGATAAAATGATATATACAAATGGTTCAATTTTTAGATAACCACATATAAAGACATATGGTTTCTCATCAATATGTGTCTATAAATTATTGTCATTCCAAAGGGGTGAATTCTTCCTTATTTGGAATTTTATATAGATTCAATAATTTTTCATAAATTTAATTGGTATTCCAAGAGTAAGCAATATATCCTCACACTCTATCCTTCATCCACTACCTTGAATTTTATTTTTCAAGATCGATTCTTCCAGAGTATTTATATGTGTCACAATTAGAGGGACTCGATGGATTAAAAATATTTTAAATTATTCCTAGATAAAAACTATTCTTCAAATCATGACCCATAATTATTTTAGAATTATCTCATGTCTATTTGATTCACTACTTCATTGAGTAGTGGATGATATTTGTTTCCCCTAATTTTTAATGTGGAAGATGATTCAGATGATGATGGGTATGTATTTTAATATTGGTGGGCCTTTATTTTTTGTGTGTCTAGTAGTGTATTGAGACTTTATGTAGGAATAAATAAGGTGTTAGAAAAGCTGACTTATGGTATTGACATAGATTCGAGTGGATCATTGAGACCATGGACTTTAAAAAATGTATTCATGCCTACTTGAATGCACTTGAGCATAGTTTTAAATGATGTTGAGAATCATACACGGTTGTGAGTGGCTATTCTTTATCCATCACACTGAAATTCAAATAAGATAAAAAATTTACATTAGATCACCATAATTAACTTACTTGTTGGTCAACTTGGGCTAACCAAGATCAATGTCATCACTTGATTTCCTTATATCTTGTTGACTAATTCCAATTGAGTTTGGGATTCATGTATGAGTTAAAATTATTGGATTTTGTGCATCACATGTTGGTTGGATGATCTTAAATTAGGATTCATTTCCATATTCTGAGATCTCTTGACTGTAAAATAATTCTTTCAAATTCACAAAAGCTCCGTTGAATGTTTTATTCTCAATTATAGAAAACATTTTCATAAATTTTATGTTCTATTTCTCTATGAAATTTCAACGAACTCTTGGACTACATTCTTCCACAATTATAATGTTATAGATTTTCTGTTCATGAGTGCCTAATATTGTTCTATTTATTCAAATATTACAAAGAGAATAAAAACCAACAAAAAATTATAACTCCATCAAACGTGAATCAAAAACATGTATTCTATCCATTTTAGTGATCTTACACGATGTCACCATAAACAAGAAATCATATTTTTATGCCTCCTATGGCTAATCATTTTCTGTTAATGCCAAATGTTTAGATCATATTCATTTAGAGAAATCACACACGCTTCACCCTAAGTATTTAGTTTTTCATAAATTATTTTCTTGTATTGATCTTAGCTGTTTTCCATTTTTTCTAGTGATTCGGAATTATTGGTCTCCCACTTGATCTCAAAATCTTAGCCATCATCATTACAGATCAACCAACTTCATACTAGCCTAGAACAGACTCATAATTAGGCTTGACTTCAGCTTTGTATTCAAGAATAATAATATATGTATCATTGATATATGATATTTTTATGTCATTATTTCTTCTGATGATGCTCGGCTCGATATATCCTTCAGTTTTTCTATTGGATCATATTTCAATCACAAAAACTAATCACATAATAAGATTCAATATATTATGGATTATTTGGATAAATATGATTATGGTAGAAATATAGTTTGGTTCTAATATGGTGGGAAATGTTTTTGGTTTCGAAATGGATTCAATGTATGAGCTTCACGCAGCCTCTGATTCTCCATTGAGAAGAATCTACATATCTCAAGATTGGAATTACACACAATATTTCATAGTCTATTGATCAACATGCATTAAAACATGGATTATCAAAAATTCATGTGATGAATATAGAAAATTTAGGTAGTTTAGAACAAAAAATGGTGTCTCGAAAAGTAAAAACGTAATAAATTATTGAGCTTTCCTGGAATATGGGGATGACGGTTCAACCATAGATGGTTGGATAATGAATGGAAGATCAAGTAATATTACTCTGATTTCTAGGGAAGAATCCACTTATTCTAACTAAATAAGATGTTTCATTCTCATAAAGGATAAATATTAGTATGTAATATTTCCCATAAAAGATTTCGGATGGAAGAAGGGATGTGATTGAAATAAGTGTTGGGGGAGTGTTATTTCATAGGGATAGCCCAGAAAAACACAAATTGATATATTTAAATATATTTTCCACTAAATGTGTATCAAATATAAATAGTACATTCATAAATTGATTTTAAGAACGCACAAATGATGAACATTCATATTTAATGATATTCTATCCAGTTTGGACCTATGTGCATGGTATGAACACCACCCCCACACAAGATGTATTAATCATGGAACTAAAATATTTACATTATTCAGTATTAACCAAAAAAATAAAATATATACTATAATTTAAGAACTAATTATTTCTAATTAAGAAATAGGAATTTGAAACTTACAATGTTGGGTTCTTGTGTTCTATTTTCCTATTATCTTCATGATGTCAATAAGAATTCATCAAGGATATATTTTTAAAATCCTAGAAGTATGATATAACGTAGACTAGATTTCAAATGTTCATGTATTGAGAACACAACCACACATATCTACAATGAAGTAACCCTTAAAAACTCCACCGTAAACTAAAAACGAGTGGGGTATATCTGGGGGTGAAGCACACTGAGATCAATCTTTGAAGAAGACAAACAAACTAATGGAATAGGTTTTTAGAATCAGATTTGGATGAAAACTAGGATGGTGAGGATTGAGAATTGGATAAAGGGGTGATCAATCTACCTGATATTTTTGGTGCCTGAAAAACATATAACTAACTATCACATACCATTAGTTTACATTGAATAGAAAATAAAACAGTGCATGTGGCTAAGGATGGATATGTATTGTGTGTTGATTAAATGGTCAGAAAATGCAATCGACAATAAATAATTCACTTTTGGTAAATTATTTTTGTGGAATTAATAGGATGAAATAGATATTAGGTAAAATAAATGGAACAATATGGATTTCCATGAAAATAGACCCAAATTATTATAACATAGGTTAGTAAAAAAGACAAATCCCAACAGAAAAACAAGAAGATAAAAAAATCAATAATTTTTCATTCATGTAATACAAATAGAAAATTAATAAATATGGAAATCAAATATGAAAACCAAATAACACAAAATAAAAAAAAAATACATTGAAAATAGAATTTTTTTCATCCTAACATCATTGAATAAGAACCAAACTCAATATATCTAAATAATATTTTAATTTTGATAGTATAATGACATTGGTAAAATTATCAATAGTGTTATCATCAGTATGTATCTTATTGACATATATGATTGAATATTTTATAAAATCTCTAGTAAAAGTTAATCTAATGTACATGTGTTTGGATTTAACATTATATAAAATATTTGGGGAAAATAAAGAGTAATTGACTATCATTATATATTCTGAAAAAATTCAAAATAATTTACTTAAGATGTAAATTTTTTGAGCTATATAGATTCCATGATAGACTATATTAAAGAAATATATTCAGATTCTATGGTTGAATGGGAAACTAAAACATGAATCTTACATTTCAAGTATATAGGGTCTCCATCAATAGTGAATCCATACATATTTAAAGAATTTATAGTGTCAATATTCCATGTATAGTTAGTATCTACATATCCAACAATCATTTCTAGCGTACAAACATTTTTACCTTACCATAGTGATTTATTTTCAATGATATATATTGAAGAATACACTTCAGCGCATGCAAAATGGGATTTCATGGTTTGGACACAAATCTAATTAGATTGAAAAATAAAAATTCCACATATAGACTACTATATACCATGTAGTACAAGAAACTTCAAATAATTATGGAATATATTATTTTAGAAATATACTAAATTTCAGTGTAAAAATATGATGATTGTTTTAAACAAAGATAAAAATTCATTCCTAATGGTACACAGATAGGTTTGAGAGTTTAAAATCAGAACCTCTTATAAAAATTTATAACACCTGAGATATTAAAAAGAAAATATTTTTATGGTTGTATACCTAAAAATATCAGAACCAAGGATCTATTTTTATTCCACTAATTTGTAAATTTCAAAAACCCATTTCAATTTATATTTTATTGTGGAAATAAGATATATGTTATTGTAAATAAATAAGAAGTTATCATCATATAATATATGGTAAAAAATACTATTTCTGATGTAATTTAAAATCAACACAACAATAAATAGGAACGTTGTTTAAACAACTAGTTGTTCAATGTGATGCTCGTTAGACGCAGAAAATGAATGAAATGACCTTATAAGAGAATTAATTTATAAGAGTGAAAATATATCATAACGTATTATTCCAAATATTTAATTGAGTCACTAGAAGACTTCTCTGGCATGAACTACAACATTCTTTTCAATAGTGTTATCATCTTTTCATTTAAAAATCAAAAGACCACCAATTAAATTAAAATTGGGAGGTTTATAATTGATATTCATGTTCATATTTTTATTTAAAGAGTTAATTTATCCATCCATGATAGATATCCACTGTTTTGAATCATTTTTATTAGAGTATTGCTTATAAGATTAACAATCGTCATCAATAAGATCCTAAGAATCATGAATGAAAAAAAGAAGACATATCATATTAAATAAAAGGTATACATTATAAAGACCCTTATAACTACATCATGAGTCAACTATTAAACATTATTGTCATTAATATTTTCATGTTTTGAATTTAAATCATAATTATAGCAAGAATCAGTCAATGTCACAGGTTGAAGATCAGGTGGATGAGGATATTCTGATGCCTCGAATTGTGTTTATTGTTGATCATCAATAGCCCCATCAATGGCCAAATCATTACTATCAGGCGTGATGGGCTTATATTATGGAAACAATTATTCCTGAAACACCACATATAAACTAATTAAACATTTTTTGCAACCAATTTTATCATCCCATATTTTATATCCTTTGAAAAACATAGGGTACCAATTATAAATACACTAAAGAGTTTTTTATTAAAACTTATCAGTCTTGAAAGGTAATCATGGGTTCAAAAAATACCCATATGTTATTATAATATTATGGTTTGGTTTTCTGTAGTTCTTCTAGATATTTGATGTGAATAGAAATGATGTGAACCTAATTATGTGGAACAATATCATAGTAGAAGTCTCTGTTTAAAAATACACTATTGGACTCGAGAAAAAAAATCAAGAATCAAAATAACACTTGAATTTTTAAATTCAGTCATTCAGTTAGTCTAGTGAGTTGTGTGTCTTTCCTAATAGTTTGGTGCCTTGTAGTGCTCTCAGGTTCATAAAACTGAATGAATTCAGTAGTTAGGTATTCTCACCCATTTTTTATTTCGATTATTTTATTTTAATTCTAGGATGATTTTCTATAGCACATATATATATATTAAACTATCAAAATACATCATATTTATTATTGAGTATAAAAATAGAAACCATTCAAGAGAATTAATCAGTAAATGTAAAAATCTAAGAGCCTCCACTATGTGAGGCAGTCTTAGATGGTCCCTATTAATTAAAATATACATATTCAATGTTGATGAAATATATAAAAATAGGCATATTGAAAGACACTCTTTTAAATTTCACACATTATACAATAATTAGAAAAATGATGTTTACTATGTCTTATTTTAGTTAAAACCACTCGTTTATTAAGTAACTCAAGACCCATTGAGTATATATTCAACAATCACAAATTTCATATTATTTTTTATCATTTTTTCATCACATATATTTGACCATTTATCTAGAATTGTACATTTATATTAATGTAATACATAACATTAATAATTTAACTCTTGATAATTGTTTTAGAGCCTTTATAATTTAGTAGTAAATTAGATTAAGTCCTAAATGTGAAACCCTTTTGGTCTAGAAATCCTAAATATATTTGGATTCTATGTTGTTTTGGGACCCACATGACATCTAAAAATGTAATGATAGTGTCCCATGTAGTTTATTTAAAATTTAACCTCTTCCCATGACATAATACCTCTAATGATTTCATCAAACAATATCTACTCCCACAATTTATATCAAATCATTTGATGATTCCCTAAAGAAACAGATACAGAATGAGTAGATGAATCCAGGACCCGAACATGATAGAGTTTCTAGCTAGATACATTCATCACATCATTTCTATCACAACTAGATACCACTAAAAGAGACTATTTAGTAGGTTTATTTGTCATAATGTTTTATTACCATTCTTTACTCATGTATACTATTTCCAGGCTTACCACAGTAGTAGTAAAAAGATTATAATTCCATATATTTAGACATTTACTTGGTTTTTTTAATTTTACATTATTTTTTCTTTACAACATGATTTCTTAAAACCCCTATACTTTGGATTATCTCATGTAAAAATACAGTCTTCCCCACCATTATATTTATGATTAGAACGCAATTCCTTATAGATTTGGGAATTTTTAACATCTTATAGGTATGGAGAGCTACATTCATACATCATTATCTATACTAATATGTATTAGGTATTTTGTAAAGAAATTAAAATAATGATGGATTTATATAAACTATCAAAAATAACATTTATATTTGTAGAACCTGGCATGACATATTGGAATTCATCAATGATGAATATTATTGAAATACCATATTACATTTTAAATGTCAATATATAATATTTCATATAAATTATACCAGTAAGTAAGGTTTTAATATATAATTTCTCTAACATAATCCTTATACAATCTGTAACAGTTTCCCAGTTATCTTCTCTATGAACTTTATCAATTAAAGATAGATGTAACAAATTGTGGGACTTAATGGTAACATTAGGAGAGATATCTTGATTAAATTACATGTCTTTCAAGTATTATACATAATGAAAATTGAATTTATAGGTCCATAGAGTTTATTAATAAACATATTCTGAAATATGAGTTCTCTCATACTAATTTTCCCTAAAACAAAATATTTGTTACATTTTTTTGAATATAGACATTGTTGATATCTTGTTTAAAAAAATATATGATACAGGTTAATTGGGGAAAATGAGAGCATACACCCCCATTATCATCCAAGACTAACGAATATACAATAGAATATAATTATATCTCATAATTTGAGTAGTATATGAATTTTTGTTGTTTTTTTAACATAAGTATAAAACAAAATGGACAAATTAAGAATAGATTTTAAAGAAGAATTAAAAAAGAATACAAATTAAAAAAAGAAAAATATTTACAATTAAAAGACAACCTAATGAACAACAGATATCACATTTTTTGGGGGAAGTGAACTACCTAGGGATAATAAAAAAAAACCTAAATGGGCATATTTGTGTATTTTTTTCACCAAATTATAATACTATAAAAATGAAACATTAAATATGTTAAAACAAGACAGTAGTAAATATTATAATGAGGATATTACATTCCATGTTCTAGTTTATACATAAATTAACATATTTTACCCCACCCAGACACGTGATTTTATAATCATAAATAAAAAATAGATTCAACAATCAAACCTAAACACAAAACTAATAACAGTATAATATTTGAGGAACCAAATCTATGAATTTTAAAATAATAAATTAAAACGTAAAACATATGGCACTCACTTTTGGATGTCTTGTTATATTCCTATTGTTATTTGGATGATGATATAGACCAATTTGTGATCACAAAGGATGAAGTTGTATCCTATACTGGGAGTTAGATATTCCTATATTGTGAACAACACTAAACATATTCACAATGATAGATTTCGTAAAAAAATATAACCTTTGCAGTATGAAAATGGTGTACATATGAGGATGGAATGCAATGGGGTTGATATATAAATAATAATAACCCATCTAAAGATTTCATATCCAGAACATGAGTGAGGAAATTACCCAATTTAAAATGATTGTGAATGAGGTGAATATATGGGTGGTAGGGGTGATCAATTACCATGAAAATTCAAGTGGCTCAAAATTTTCTAGAAAACCAAAAAATTAAAAAATTCCATGTAAAATACTTAATGAATATCTCATGCCGTCAACAATGGTCACATGGAAAATTTTGATCAATGGGAGGAAAAACTGATCGACAACTACGATTTTCTCACTAAATATTAATTATGTTTTAAGATAAGGATGACAAGGACCGATTATCAAAAAAATTGATTGAGCTCAATGGAAAAATAAATTATCCCACACAGAAACTGATCATCCAAACAAAAAAATTATTCTTAGGAAATAAAATTTGGAAAATAAAATAATTCAATCAATCTTCATGCATGTTATATAAATAGAAAAATAATAAACAAGAAAATTCATTATTGAAACTCCATAATTTATAATAGGTGCAGAGGTATGGGTATTGAAGGAGGAATATTTCATAGAAATCTACAAAACATTATATGGACGATACATGAATGGATTATTATTAAATAATGTGGACATATAAGTATTAAAAAATATCCAATTTAGGCACATCAATATTTATAACTTTTCAAAACAAAAAAAATTACCGATTAAAATAAAATAATAAATTATAATTATATTTTAAAAATAAAAAATTCATCATATTTTCAAATAAAAAACAATTTATGAAAAATAATTAATTTAAAATAATGTCTATTAATGAAATGATTTTATGAGATAATAAATCAAGAAAATTATTTTCAAAAAAAATAATTCAATGAGATCCAAAATATAATATTTCATTAAATAATTGAAGAAATATGAAATTTTTTTAATCTATTTAAAATAAAACATACAAAAAATCATTAACTGTTATATTTTTATGAATAAAAATAAGTAAATAATAAAATTTTATTCCTAAAATTTAAATACACAATGTGAGGAACAACATTTTGGTGTTGTTTCCCTAGAAGTAACATTCATAGTAATTGATTACATTATTTTATTCTGAATGGGGTTTCTTATTACATTCTGATTTTCCATTTTCATGCCTCTTGTATGTGAAAATTTTCTAAGAATCTATGTTTTATTGAAAGGTCATAATAGTTCTCCACTATTATGAGATCTTTGTGGTGCCCCTAAAATGTTCTTCAATATATATAATATAGATGGATGATATTGCCTAATGGGAAATAGATAGTACATGATATCATTGGTATGAGTCTTATAAATAATTAATACATTTCCACATTCAGAATGATTGTTAATGTTCTATATGTTTATGAAACATGATTCCCAATGCCTATAACGATTCGATTAATTTTTTTATGTAATTTTGAATTAGTTTGTCCAATTTTCAATTTAGTGTGATATAATACCTATTGACTGATTATTTGGGATTTTGTATGGTTTCACAGTAATTCACATCATTTTTACCTTTTCCCCCCTCATATAAATTCTCAAAGTCTTCTACATCCTAAAAAAAGTGTAGACATTCGTTCCATAGTTATCCAGTTATTTGTGGTTTCTAATACAATGGATCTTTGGAATAAAAAATTGGTCAAGAGAAAGGTAGTTATAGATCATCCAACCCTTTTGAGGGGGAATTATTTCCTATTCTAGGACTCTCCTATAGATATAAAATATGTTCATGAATATATTAAAAACTTGATAAAAGATTGGATACCCTAATAAATTGATCAGCTGTTTAATCCATTAGTGGGTAAGAGGGATTGTATTAATTAGAATATCAGTAAATATAATAATTTGTCTATTAGTTTCATGTTATTTACTACAAATAGATAACTGCATATATTTCTGAATCATATAACATGGATCTCTAGATTTTCTAACTTTCCATAAACTCAATTTGTGTCTCTATAGTGGTAGTGAAACTTTATGAGGCTTCCTATATATCCAATTTATAATATAAAAAAATCCATTTACTTAATTTATGAAAATGTTGTGTAATATAAAATATTGTATAAATGAAATATAATTGGGGACATAAGTACCATGTATGGTGGTAGAGTCTTATAAAGGATTCCTATGTTTGCTGCTTATTGTAGGAATTAGATTCAACTTAGTTTTTATTTTCTGCCAACCCATTGATGTTTGATGAAGTCGAATTAATTCCCATGAGGGTTATTTGAAAAGTTTTTACCAATATGGGAATACCATTGAGATAGAAACCAATTTGAATTCTCTTATATGGGGAGAATTGGATCAGGAAACTAAATATGGCCTACACACAAATGATTCCTTGCTTGGGGGAAATTCATTATGCTAATGATATTATCATTTCAAATTTACAATCGCACACGAGTCATGATCATTGTTAAAAATATGAGAGAGAATTTTATTAGACTCAACACATATGGATATGAGACTTATGCACTAGGTAATCCCTAATGGGCTATTTCTATAGAGTTCAGACTTTAGAAAAGAATCCAACGTATCTTGCTTATAGTAGGAATCCGAGTTCTCTCAGTTCAAAATATGTGTCTCCTAGTATGACTTCGAGACATGGATATCAAGGCACAGAGTATCTTCCTGACATGCCTGATATGTTTTACATATTTTTAATTATACTGGAAATGTCTGGGTGGTCTTCCAAACAATTCTAATGATGTATTAACATTTTCAAGTAATCTGTAAAGACCCAAAATTTCCATGTAATTTTTTTAAAATATATGGTATTTTTACGAGTCCGCGAAAATTGACTACATGTGATTTCAAGGCCCGGATTTCCAGAAATGAATTTCTGAAAAAAAATCTGGTACGTTTAGTAAATGTGCGTGTGGGTTTTTCTATCTTTTGAATCAGTGCTCTGAATTGAAATTTGAGGGCACCATTGAACTCACAATGCCGATATTCATTTAAGTATACTTTCACCTAGATGGTAGATGGTCAAGGGTGAATGTTTTTTTGGGTTTTTCATGAAAGAATAAAATAAAAATAAGAGTGTGTGACACTATTTTTATTTGCAACACCCATGTGGGTTTTGGGAGGTGGGGTCCACCTGAAGTAAACGTCCATATAGAAGTTGAGTCGTGGGGACCACCATACCTTACACTCTCATGAGAAGTTATGGTGGCAGGGACAACCTGACCCATAACCTCCCATTAGAGGTTATGGGGGTGGGGACCCCCAGCATTAAACCCCCCTTTATTTGAGAGAAACTCTCACCCCCCCTCATTAATGTGGAGGAGCCTCTTCAATTCCTCCACATTAATTATGCCAATTCACATACCTTTAATTGTGCCAACTAAGTAAAATTCCATTCCCCCTTTTAAATTAAGTATCAACATAGTTGAAATTTAGGAAGGTCCCTAATACATGAACCGTCATTAATTCCAAGATCATTACATACCTTCCCCCCACTCCAATATATATGGAGATTGGGAGGAGGATTTGGTATGACTTCACCAAGAGACGAAGTGATGTTAAAGTGACGTGATGCCCGACATTTGGAGGTTTAAGCTCTCCAACAAAGAGCTAATTCTCCAATGAAGAACGTGCTCCTCAATGAAGAACGCACCCTTACGTCACCCCCACGGTCGACCAGCCCCGTGACCCTCATGGGCTCCATGACCCCTCGCTGACATCGTGGCTTACCAGACCTCATAGCAGACAGGGCCACATAACAGGTCAGGCATGACCCAGTGGGTCGGGTCGGGTCGACATGAACCGAGTAGACCCATGCTAGGTCGAGCCAGGTCGATCCCACACGGTCGGACCGGACCTGGGCCTACTATGACCCTTTACACTCTTTTGGCCATAAATTTGGCACTAGATATCCGTTTGATGAACCGTTAGTGGTGATAGAAATTTTGGATTGAGATGGTCCCTTTGAGTATATTCAACTTAGTTTTGGATTGAGATTGGGAACAATTAGGTTGGGTCAAGCCCAAATCCAATTGGGCCCACATTACTAAATGGCTAATAACTCACAGACCCGGCATCCGTTTGACGTTTCATCTATTGCGTTTAGACCCCTTTGATGGGGATGAACATTGAGATACTTCTTCATGGTACTTCGTGATAGTTGGAGTATCGACCAGTAGCTCGTGGAGAGGATACTCTCAGAGATTAGTAGGCATAGTGTGGAGACGTAGTAGCTGGCTGAGACCTGATGACTGCTGACTGTTTCAACTCGGATTGTCTCAACTAGTCTTATGGGGAGTACCTTGGTGTCGCGACAGACCCACAATGGGGATCACCTTGGTTTCATGGATGAACCTCGGTACTCTAAAAGAGGAGTACCTCAGCATGCTATGAGGTGGAGTGCGCTTGTTGATGCGGCAGACCCACGGTGTGGAGCACACTTGGTGACACGGAAGATCCATGGTACATGACAGGAGAAGTATATCAGTAGTCTAAGATTAGTGGGAAGTGTGCTTGGTGTCGTAGGAGGCACACTGTACTCGATAGAAGAGGAGTTCTCCATCATCTGACATTTCGAAAATGTGATCAGGGATGTTACTTGATACTACCATTAGAATAAAATCATGGTTTGTGCTGAGTCAGATTTTCGGTGTTTTCCTCATGATTGAGATAGATCACTTGATAACTTAGGTATATGTATGGGAATATTCCTAATTATGGTTATCTATTTATGTTAATATTTGTGTTTTATCCTTGGCGGATTTTGTGAGACCATGAGGCTCTCAGGGTCCCTACTGAGTATCGTTATACTCAACCCTACACGGGCTATGCCTGAACATTGTTGTGTTGGATGCAGACGACAGTCATCGCTGACTGAGGCTGAGAGTACCAAGACTGGATGGTACCTGGAGGTGGACCATATGACCAGTCAGTACACGAAGGAGATAGTAGGATGTGGAGTGATGAGGAGGTGATATGTACCTACCCTTCATGTAAGAACCATGGAGGATGATCTAGTAGTTGTCTTCCATTATCATTCAGTTGTATTGTATCATTTTTGAACTTGTACTTTCCAGTTGGGCTTGTATTCAGGCCCTTTTTTCATTCGTAACACTTTTGTTATACAATTTACATAATGTTTTGTCCAGCTGTAGACTTTATTGTTTGTGTGTTTGTAGGTTATAATGGAAATTACTTCACAATTTTAGAGAATTACACCTTTGGTTCTAGTCACCAACCCCAGGCCTATGGAAGGCGGGTTTGGGGTAGTCAAAACACTGGACCCGGGAGACTGGTCGTGACAAATTGGTATCAGAGGGAGGTTCTACCATAGAGCAAAGGACTATGATCTTTTATGTGAAGAAATTATGTCAACTATAGTGAGTATGGTTTTAAATTTAGTGATTCTAGTGTTGGTGTAGTGGCTGACGTATCCATAAACCAGTACCCTGAATTTTGATTTCTGACTTAGTGCATGAAAACACTAATTGCGTGTGTGTTTTCAAAAGTTTTATTTAAGTCAGCACACCAGGTCATCTCACCAGGTTTAGCTCTTATACTTAGCAGACATGTTTTTTTTCAGGATGCCTCCACACCGGCTACCTTCTAGAGTTCTGAGAGTTGTACACACTAATATCCCACCCAGCGACGAGGCCTTAGTGTAGGGCCCTCTTATAATAGAGGCATTAGCAGAGGCACCAGCGGTATCTTTCAACATTGGGCCACCGATGGAACCATCCCTAGAAGAATAAGGTGCACGCCGCTTGAGCGTGTTTCATGAGTTCCAAAACCAAATGCCACCCAGGTTCAGGGGTGAGACGGACCCACAGGCAGCTGAAGATTGGCTGGAGGCCGTGGTGAGATTTTTCTGATTGGCAGGGAGACCAGCTGATTTCATGGTGATCCTTGTTGCCAGCCTTCTATAGGTAGTAGCAGGAAGATGGTGGAGCTTGATGATCCATTTTTATGATGAGATGACGCTTCTCTGGGCATACTTTGAGAGCTTATTTCAGGTAGATATTGTCCCAAAAACTCTTCGTAAAGTGCGCATACAGAAGCTATTTCATCTGCAGTAGGGCATCATGATTGTAGCTCAGTACTCAGTGAGGTACACTGACCTCTCATGCTAATCCATATATATGGTGTGCAATCCATTCATCAAAGCCCGTACCTTTGAGCAAGGACTTAGGTGGGAGATCATGGCTTCAGTGATCTCACATAGCATCCCAATGTAGGCCGAGGTGTTAGAGAGAGAACTCTTGGTGGAGAGTTTCCTTATTGAGTAGACACCAGTAGCGAGACCCACTAAGAGTCATCATGTTACAGAGTCTACTACACCTAGTAGCATATAGACATCACAGAGGTCTAGGAGGACTAGGCCTATAGGTGGACGATTGGATGACTCAGGATCAGTTGTGCGGGGCACCTGAAGCGGAGACAGACATGCCAGGAGCAGGCAACGTTTCACATGGGGCGGGCAGGGTCACATGGGTTGTGACTGTCTGATCCTCCATTTGGCTGATCAGCAGATGGTCGAATGACCCCCCAGGAAGATATAGAGATTTGATCTTGGTGGTCCACAGGGATTAGGAAGATGTGGAAGAGGATCTAGTCATGTAGTTTGCGGTGGGTGACGATTCGAGCTGTTACCACAACCACCACTAAGAGGTCCACCCCGACCACAGGGAAAAGGTGGACATGGGAGAGCTCAGCTCCAGGAAGTTGAGGCCTATGATCACGGTGCTCCGGAAATGATATGTGGTACAATTTGTGTCTACTACACCTTATCTGCAGTAATTATAGACATAGGTTCCAGTCATTGTTTTATTTCCACTACCCTCATTTAGAGATCGAAGATTCCGACAGAGCTATTGGCTCGATCCTTATGGCAAGAGACTCCTACGGGATCCGAATCGATGATTACGCACTAGTGTTGGCAATGTGATCTCACTCTAAGAGGTGAGAGCTTCAACAGGGATCTCCTAGCAGTGGCATCGAGACCTTACAATGTTATCTTGGGTATGAAGTGGTTATCTACAGTCCATGCTTAGATAGACTATATTAGTCACAAAGTGCGGTGTGTCCGCATGGATGGGACCAGGTTTACCTTCACTGGAGAGAAGGAAGCCTTTGCAACATAGGATGGACTTGCTCAGTGGAGAGTAAAGTTGATCACTCCTAATTTGGCTAGCCTTACCCTCGGAGCTATTGATTTGGAGAGTCCGAGTTATCCTCTAGTGGTAGAATAGTACATGGATGTGTTCCCTGATGATATCCCAACCCTACTTATTTGTAGAGATGTGGAAATTTACGTTGACTTGTACCTCAGGATGAAACCAATATCTACTCCAGTATATTGGATGGCTCCCAGAGAGCTTCATGAGAAATGGGTACAGATAGAGGACTTGCAGGAGAAGGGGTTCATCTGTCTCCGTGTTTCACCTTGGGCATCCCTGATTTTTGTTTGTCAATAATGCGGATGGGAGCTTGAGGTTTTGTGATGAATATTGGTTCCTGAACCAGGTGAACGTGAAGAAAAAGTACCCACTCTTGATTATTGAAGACCACTTTGATCAGATGAAGGGACCACGGTGGTTTTCGATGATAGACCATATATCAGGCTATCTACAACATAGAGTGCGAGACTTGGGTGTGAAGAAGATGGCCTTAAGATGTCTGTATGGCCATTATGAGTTCATAGTTATTCCATTTGGTGTAACCTACACTCCAGAAGTGTTCATGGGGCTCATGAATAGGACAATTTGGACATACCTTGGTCGATTTTTTGTAGTCTTCATCGAAGACATTCTGATCTATTCGACTATTGAGGAGGACCATGACTATCATTTGGGGGAAGTACTAGACACACTCCAAGAGAACCAGCTTTATGGTGAGCTCTCGAAGTGCCAGTTCTAGATCCGAGAGGTTCACTTTCTGGGACATGTCATCTTGGAGGATGGAGTTGTAGTGGATCAAAAAATGTTTGAGGCGACACTTTCTTGGGAGCCACCCAAAAGTGTGACAGAGGTATAGAGTTTCTTGGGTTTGGCTGGTCACTACATGAGACTTGTGCCATATTTCTCTAGAGTTTCAGAACCACTATCATCCTTCAGGAAGAAGGGAAAACCCTTTGTGTGGTCGGAGAGATTCCATCACTTCTTTCTAGAGTTGACGTAGAGGATGACTAGTTCCCCACATCTTGAGGCTTCGAGAGTAAGTCATAGGGTACATAGTCTACTACAACGCATCTTGGACCAGACACAGATGTGTTCTGATACTGGAGCCTGTAGTGATCGCATATGGATCTCGACAGTTGAGACAGCATGAGAAGAACTACACTTCACATGACCTATATTTAGCAGTTGTGGTCTTATCCTTGAAGATGTGGCGACACTATCTAATGGGCGAGATTTTTACCGTGTACTCTATTTACAAGAGTTTCAGGTATATCTTCTCCTAGATGGACCTGATCTTGAGACAAAAACGTTGTCTTGAGTTCCCCTAGGACTATGACTTCGAGATAGTCTACACTCCTGGGAAGGAGGATGTTGTTGTAGATGCACTCAGTGGGAGATCTGGTATACAACTGCTGGGTGAGTTGACAGAGAAGCTGGCTGCTTTACAGATATCCTATGTGGATAGATATGGAGCAGTTTTCCCTCAGACTCTTACAATCACTCCCCCACTTCGTCAGTGAGTTAGGGAGGTACAACGTGGGGACACATACTGTGAGGCACGACATGCTCAGATATCCACAGGATAGGAACCTGATTGATTTTATGATGGTGGGTAGCACATCATTCTCTTCAGAGGACGTACCATGGTACCAGTGTCACTTTAGGAGTATGTTTTGAGTGAGTTTCACACATCCACTCTAGTGTAAATCCTAGATTGGTGAAGATGTACACAGATCTCTGATGATAGCACTGCTGGATGGGAGTGAAGAAAGTCATTACAGAGTTTGTCTCTCAATGTCTCACTTTTCAACAAGTGAAGGTGGAGGATCAGGTACAAGTAGGCCTGGTTCATCCCTTAGAGGTCATATAGTTGATGTGAGATTTTATATTCATGGACTTTGTGACAGTACATCCACATACATCTAGGGGACATGACTCGATTTGGGTGATCGTTGACCAACTCACCAAGTCAGTCCACTTCCTACTGATCAGAGAGCGGGGTTCAATCGAGAGCATGGGACACCTCTATGTGAAAAAGATTGTGGGGCTACATGGTGTACCCATGATGATTATCTCAAATCATGAAACATTTTTTTCTTCCTTGCTATAGAAGGGGTTTTGGGAGGCTTTCGGGATGCATTTACGATTGAGCACTGCCTTCGATCCTTAGACGGATGGCTAGAATGAGATGACCATTCAGTCCATTGAGGACATGCTACATGCTTATTTTCTTGACATCGGTTGCAGCTGGGAGGATCACATACCTTAGGTGGAGTTTGCGTACAACAATAGATATCACTCCACCATTGGGATGACACCTTTTGAGGAATTATACGAGTGACCTAGCAGATCACAATTGTGCTGGACTGACCTACGGGAGTTAGCACTAGTGGGACTATAGATGGTATGGGCTACCCTAGAGAACGTTCAAGTCATCCAGGTGTAGATGAAGACTGAACAAAGCATCCAAAAGTCCTATACCGACAAGATACAGAGACCTCTAGAGTTCGAGGATGGAGAACACATCTTTCAATAGGTTTAACCTCGATGATGATTGAGGAGATATGGCTGAGGTGGCAAGTTATCTTCAAGGGTCATCCGACCTTTTCTGGTCGTCAGTGGAGATAGCGAGGTGGCATACCACTTAGCACTTCCTCC
Source organism: Viscum album (assembly GCA_963277665.1). NCBI lineage: Eukaryota > Viridiplantae > Streptophyta > Magnoliopsida > Santalales > Viscaceae > Viscum > Viscum album. Next base: position 34,939,816 of record OY728156.1, read on the forward strand.
TTTGTTGACCGGGTGCATGAAATCTTCCATGTATTCTAGTTGAGGAGGTACGTACATGAACCTTCTCACATTATGAACCATGGCATGCTAGACCTCAAATATGGGGTGACTTTTATAGAGGTTCCAATATAAATTGAGGATCAACAAAAGTGGGTCCTTTGTGGACGGTTGATACCTTTGGTGCATTCGATGGCAGCATGGGAACCTCTAAGAGAGCGCATGGGAGAGGGAGGCTCAAATGCGTGCACAGTACCCCCCACTTGTTCCCTTAATTTGTGTTTTTTCTTACAGGGACATAAAGCCTGAGGTAGGGATAATGGAAAGACCCAAAATTTCCATGTAATTTTTTTTAAATATATGGAAATTTTACGAGTCCATGAAAATTGATGGTGTGTGATTCCGAGGCCCAGATTTCCAGGAATGAATTTATGAACTATTTTCTGGTAAGTTCAAAAAACATGTGAGAGAGTTTTTCTATCTTTTGAACCAGTGCTCAAAATTGAAATCTGAGAGCACCATTGAACTTCCAATGCCGATATTCTCTTAATGATAAATTCACCGCGATGGTAGATGGTTGGGGGTGAAAGTTAGTTTTTGGGGTTTTCGTGAATGAATAAAATAAAAATAAGAGTGTGTGGCACTTTATTTTTATTTTCAACACCCATGTGGGTGTTGGGAGGTGGGGTCCACCAGAACTAATCCTTCATTTGGATGTTGAGGTGTGTGTAACACCATACCTTAACCTCTCATGAGTGTTTATGGTGGTGGGGACCACCCAAGATTAAACACCCCATTAATTGAGAGAAACTCTCAACCCCCTCATTAATGGGAAGGAGCCTCTTGACTTCCTCCACATCAATTGTGCCAACACACATACCTTTAAATGTGCCAACTTATTTAATTGTATTGCCCAATTTTTTAATTAAGTAATAGAGTCATTGGAATTTATGATGTTTCTTAATAAATGAACCGTCATAAATTCCATGATCGTTACCTACCATCCACCATCTCCTATATATATGGAGCTTGGGAGGATGATTTTGGAAGGCTTCACCAAGTGAAGAAGCACTAGTAATGTGATGTGATGACCAACACTTGGAGGATTATGCTCTCCAACGAAGAACACATTCTCCAATGAAGAACACGCTCCCCAAAAAAGAATGCTTTTCCAACGATGAACTTTGACATCCTTCGACCTTCTTCCTCAGGACTTCTTTGGAAGTGGGACATCCTAATCTACAGAAAATCAACGTCTGTAATTCTTCATGCACCAACGTTAACGAACGAGGTAGGGGATTTATTTTCATGATAATACATTCCTTGTTTTCATTTGTGGTTTGGGAAAGAATCATTGAGAATGTTGTAAAATTTTAAGTTCATCATTCTTATTTCTTTTTGATCCAAATGCTACCACTATAAACGTGGAGGGTGTAGGCCAAACCAATATGGCCTAACCCCTTCGTCGTTCTTCTTTTATGTACTCATCGAAATGGAGGAAGGCGACGAAGACGACGAAGATGATGAAGGAAACAACATCACGACCCGCGACCACCGCGACCCACACCGCCCCACAGTGCTCTCCCTTCATGGAAAAACTAGCCCGCGCCCTCAGGGTGTCAGGACCAAACTGGTCCATGCCCCTCACGGGACCCCGGCATTGCCTCCCCATGACCACTATGGGCTCTGCGGGCCCTCGCGGCCTACCAGACCTCCCAGCGGACAGGGCCACATCACGGGCCCAGCCTGACCAAGCGGGTCAGCCCGGGTCCTCCAGAAATGGGTCGACCCATGCCAGGTCAGGCGGGGTCAGTCTAACCAGGTCAAACCGGACTAACATTAGCACCAGGCGTCCGTTTGACGAACCATCTATGGCACTAGAAATCTTGGATCGAGTTGGTCTATTTGAGTATATTCCACAGAGTTTTGGATTGAGGTGAGGAACGATCAGGTTTGATCGACCACGAATCAAACTGGGCCCCCAGGACTAAATGGATAATAACTTAAAGACCAGGTGTATGTTTGACACGCCGTCTATTGCATTCATACCCCTTTGACAAGGCAGACATTTGAGACAATTCTTCATGGGACTTTGTTATAGTTGGAGTATCTACTAGTAGCTCGTGGAGCATATCCTCTTGGAGACGAGCGAGTGTAGTATGGAGACCTAGTAGGTGTCTGAGACCTGACGACTGTTGATTGTTTCGACTCGGAGTGACTGGACTACTCTAGTTGGCAGTGCCTTGGTGTCGCGGTAGACCCCCAGTGGGGACCACCTTGGTGTCGCGGCAGACCCACAGTACATGAAAGGAGGAGTACCTCAGTAGGTTATGAGGGTGAGCGCTCTTGGTGTCACAGCAGACCCAGGGTGGGGAGTGCACTTGGTGATGTGGCAGATCCACAGAACTCGATAGGAGGAGTACCTCCACAGTCCAAGGCTAGTGGGAAGCATGTTGGGTGTCACGATAGGCCCACTGTACTCGATAGAGGACGAGTTCTCCAGTAGCCGAGGTTTTGACAACGTGACTGGCGATGTTACTTGATACAACCCCTAGAAAAAATTTTGGTTTGATCTAAGTCATTTTTTGTGTGTTTTTCACATGACTGAGTTGGATCACTTGATAACATATGTATATGTATGGGTATATACCAAAGTAGGGTTATCTGTTGATTTCATTCTTTGTGGTTTATACTTTGTAGATTTTTTGAGACCTTGAGGGTCTCGGGGACCCTACTATGTATCGTTATACTCACCCATGTATGGGTTATGCCCAAACATTGTGGTATTGGATGTAGATGACGGACATCACTGAGTTAGGCTGAGAGTATGAGGACTAGATGGTACCTGGAGGTGGACCATACGGTGAGTCGGTACACGGAGGAGATCGTCGGACATGGAGTGTTGAGGAGGTGATCTGTACCTACCCATCAGGTTGGAACCCCGTAGGATGATCCAATAGTTGTCTTCCCTTATATTTTAGTGGTATTGTATCATTTTTTTACTTGTACATTCTAGTTGGGAATGTATTTTGGACCCTTTTTCTTTCATCAGTCTTTTGTTATACAGTTTATATGGTGTTTCTTCAAGCTATGTGCTTTCTTGCGTGTGTGTTTATAGGTTACAAAGTCAATTCCTTCCCAGTTTTATATAATTACACCTTTGGTGCTAGTCTCCAGCCCTTGGCCTATGGAAGGTGGGCTTGGGGTAGTCACGACATGGGCCCCTGGGGGATGGTTCGTGACATCATCATCTAGACATGAAGATGAATATTTGGAGGAAATGTCCAAGTATTCAGTTGTAGGACATAGTAGTCTTGGCCAAGGACTGATTCATGAAAACATCGACCTATCCATTAAGAATTACGTTATTGAAGAAGACATGATAGAGGAATGTTTCATAATTCGATTGTCTTTTGTCGGGGGTCTTCACATGACAAATATTTCTTTTCCACGGAACTTCACATCATTGAATAAGGAATGTATGATTGAACACTATTTTATGTGGTTCTTAAGGTGTTCAATTTAGAAACATCCATGTTATTCGTGTGAGCGGGGTTGACATATCAGTGGTCTATAGTGTGATCTGGATGACAAGACTAGAAGACTTTGTGTGACTTGATCTTTATGTCTCGAGGACTTCATATGACTTGGATGACATATCTAGGTGTTGTCACATAATCAGGATATGCCATTTGTAGTGAATAATTTCTTTCAACATGATTATCAGCATATCCATCTTTATATAATTTATCCATGGTATTCACCCATTATTTCATAAATTCGTCAATGCCTCGTTGTCTCTCTGATATTTTCCAGTTTCTTCCTTGTGTGACCAAGTTGATTGGAAGAAAATATTATACATGATATAAAAGGTGCAAAACAATTCAATCACATTATTAGTAGGGTGATCATGAAAAGCATATATAAAAGACTCTAAATATCTCAATTCATCTGTTGGGTTTAGCTAGTGGATGACCCTTATGATAGCATGGATTACTCCTATGAGATGTCCACATTCACCAATTTTATCACTTGTGTATATTTTTTCTACCAAGGTGGAGGAATTTTTATTTCTCATCTCCACTGCTCTACAAATATTTATATGGTTCATATATCATAGATATGGGCTTGAGTCAGTAGATCATAACACACTTCACATGGAACTTTCATAGGCCATCCATGTTGTCATATTTTTTGAATAATAAATAGTGATCAGTATAACACTTCTTTATCACAATATTTATGGAACCCATGTATTTTCAAATGGATTTTTATAATCTATTTGACATATGAAATGGACTTTTTAGAATCAGGATGAAATTTCGTGGTGGGGGGAGGGACTATAAGAATTCTACATGCCTGATGAAGATATTTTCACATGATAAGTCCCTTCGCAAGATCAACATGTTCTTTCAAAGGTCATTTGTGTCATATAGATGGAATTTCAGAGGACCTTAATTTGATAAAATATTTTCTCACATGAGAAACAAAAACCCCATAAAATAAAAAATATTATAACTTTTCATTACATATGGGTATCACCTTTTTGATTTTTTATTCGTTATTTTACACGACATTCATCCTTTTCAAATTTTTTGTCTATCTAGGAATTCCCTGATCAATACTAGATCTTGTTAAAGTGTTTAGATGTTTTCATATATGGTAACTCCACTATTATATGTATCTAGAGGTTTATCATATGATTGAATTGATGTTTCTGAGGGCCTTCAAAAGATGAACATGACATACTTGAAGGCTTTCTACTGTCATGGATTACATTCCTCTAATGATGTCATGTGATCATTGAACTGATCACATTATTTATATTAGACCTTCATGAGAATATATAGGTAAATTCATTCTAAAGAAGAACCAAGAATTTTTTAAATCTCAATTTTATATGGGATTTAGATGATTTTCAAGAGTCTGTCTATTGATATGTCGCATAACTCTAGGAACTCTCATTATATCCTTTGAATTATCAAGAATGATTTTATGGAAACCATTGCAAGAGAAGGATGTTTTGTCAAATGGGTTCTATGTGATCATGAATAGATCATGTGAAGTGAGTGACTCATTTAATTGATGTTTCTAGGGTCATGTGATCACATGTCTTCTTGGGGTAAAATGATCCACATAGCCAAGAAGAATGATCTATATATAGCCATGTTACTCCTACGATTATCTTACAAAAAATAATACATATTCATTGGAAATTTCATCAAACCTAAAATTTCTAATTATAATTTAGCGGGATTCAATAAACACCTTATCATGGTGTTCACTGTTATTAATCTCCCTGATATGATGCTATGAGAACAGATTCGTCAGTAAGAGGTCCTCATTTCCATGACTAATTTGATTTTCCTATCTATAAAAATGTGTATTGAACTCTTATTTATTAAGATTATTATTAATAGATATGATGACCATTTTAGATTTATGTCTTGGTAAAAACCATGATAAAATATGTTTTCGGATAGGTAAGTTACATTGCGTTCATGAAATGTTATGTGGTATTAATGGATAACCTAAGAAAAGAATTATCCTCTCTATTCCTTTGTGTAATATTATATCTTAGGCCTATTTATGGGAATTGAAGTACCTATACAGAGAAATGGTTGTGGTGTTAAATTGAATATTTAATGTAGGGAGTTTCTATTAATGATAAATATTCTATAAAGGATAGTGGCATCGGTATGGATGATCCTTGATTTTACATATCATGATAAAATAATTATAGTATATGAAGAACATTCATAAGTTGTTGAATGTTTCAATAACATTATCTTTTTTCTATTTTCATTCCTTGACATGTTTCTAGATACTGACCTTATACATTATGTGGTCACGTCTAATCCCAAATTGAAAAGTTGTATATGTTCGCACACTATGTATATCAAAAAAATAACTAATTTCAATTATGGAATTTTTAAATTTAGAATAAATACTATTTATTCTAGTTTGGATGATCTCTATAATTTAATCACATGGAATTTGAACGAAAAATTTAGTTATATTATAATAAAATATATTAATATTCATTTTTTGGGATATAATAATGATTATATATATCATCGTATAATGATGTGACATTTATAAATTAATTTTTCATTATTCGAGGATCGATAAATTTTGATGAAGGAATCATGGCCGATATTTTTATTATGATTGAAAGTGTATAAATGAAATCAATTTATATTTTAATGTGTTTTAAAAGTCAAAATTTTGATAATAATATAACTAATAAACATAATAATAACACATTATTATTATTATTCCAATAATAATAATAATAATAATTATACATTTGGCTAACTAGGAATTATTAGCTTCAGAAAGGGAAAGTGTTTAATTTTTCAACCATAAATATGCCTTAATAAATAGTTAATAACAAATACTTCCAAACACACATTATTGTTCACAATTCCTAGAAAGAGACTCTATCAATACCTAGAATTGAATTTAATGATCTAGAGCACACACACTCTTCATCATCCCTCAATTTTCATATATAGCATCAAGGGTTATTTATCCTTTGAGAAAAAACAATTCAGATTAACCAAAAACAACATAAACAATTGGGATCACCAGTGCTAGCAGATGAAGATTCAACTTCTAATGATTATAGATTATGGTGAACATGGGAATCACTAAAAGAGGTGTGTTATTGTAGTATCCTATAACATAATAAATATATTATGAGATCATTTTTTCCAATCATTAACTTAGAGAACATTTCAAGTAAAAGTAATTTTATACCTTATCATTAATTAATTATAATTTACATGTGAAGATCCTCCCCTTTTGGTTCCAATATTTTAATATATTCAATTAATCATTGGTTTTAATTATAAATTCCATTTTAATCATTTTGGATATGATTACTAGTAAATTAACACTAAACATGGGTTTCTAATTCATTCAAAGGGAACATCCATTACACCCAAAACCTTTATGTGGTATTAATGGGTTCACATGTTTAATTAATAATGATTTATTATTTTTTATTATTATTTTTTATTCATTTCCATTTTATTTTTCATATATAAATTATTTTATAATATATAAAATCAACCTATCTTCCCTATTTCAACATTTAAAACATAAACTATAAATGGATATGATTGGAAACTAATATAAATATGAAGAACACTATATAAGTCTTTCAAAAAAATTTTATAGACAACACCAATGAACACAACATGTACTTCATACAAACATGTCATGTATTATTATATTGGAATCAATATCATGTAAAATAATTAGAGTGATCTTATGTAATGAAATCAAAGATTCAAAAAAATGTGCACTCGTTTGTATATCTATATAGACAGACACATGGCATTATGAAATAATGATTGTGTAACCACTGTACATGAAAATAGTAGTACTCATTTTATCCTAGTCATGAACATCGGGTCTCTTGATTTTCCTTTAATCTTATGCATTAAATGTGGATAGATGGTCCATGATACTAAAATTCCACATTCCATGTATTCATAGAATATAATGTCTACCTAAAACCCATCCATAAAAGGACACACACTATGTCCAAAATCATGTGCTATAGACATTGGTAGAAGACATGACTTGTTGTGTACTATAAGACACATAATATAGTCTGCGACATAAAATGTGCCAATTTTTTCATAGATAATGATGAAATATATTATCAAACATATTTACATATGTAACTTGTGTAATTTATTTGACAGTACATATCATGTAATATGAATTATAATTAAATATTAAATCAATTCTTGTGTATAAATGTTCTACTCGCACACAAAATTGACACCAAGTACACTTTTATACCATATTAACATTAAATAAATTTAATATCATGAAAAACATTGATTATGGTGATTTCATGATTCATGGATGAATTTATAATGATTTAGTTAATTAGATTAATTTTCATCACATTATATTATATATTTAATGGATCAAAGTAATTTATAAATAGATTGAAAATGTATGAATTTTTCTTATTGTGTGGATTCTCCTGGGATTAGACCATCCCTGTGTATGTGGTGGATTCCTTTTACTTTTTATAAAATTAAAATTGATGTTCAACATATAAAACACCATCCTCGGTCAGTGCAGAATCAAATACCTTTTATGGCCTATGGAATGGAATGAAGAGAATCATTTATCCCCCTTGGCTGATGAAATTCATGAGGGGACCCTAAGATAAGTCATTTGGTATTATTTCACCCAATAAACATAAAAAATAAATCAAATAGATAACACAATAAAGATATGTGGATATATAAAAACACTGAAAATTAATAAAAATAGACAATATCTTGATATATGATATTAAAATTGAATTTACATAAAAAAATTGATTCAGACTAGACCTCCATGTGACCTCTTGTTCCCCATATTCGTCTAGAGAAAACTACTCCATGATTGAAGCTAAATGAGAACCAAAATGTAAAAAGATTTTTTTTCTACCAATTTTAAGTGGCACACATAGGATGTGGACATATAGTATGTATGCACAATAGAATCAACACATGTCCTTTCATAAAACATTTCATTAATTATAGTTTTAAATGACACTTATAAAATAAGATTTTTAAATTTAAACTACCTAAAAAGTAATTCTAAAAATATATATTCAAAATAACATGGATTTACTGTTATATATATTGTCATTTCAAAACCAATTTTAAAAAATGGATCCTAATAAGGAAAAAACAATCGAGATATAAACATAAAAAGGGGAAACATAGTAGATTATATGTTGTAGGGTGTATCAAAAGATCAATATCAAAAGGAATGATCTGAATTAGAAAAATAATATTTAAAGGTAAACATAATAAGAACTAAAGATACAAATAGAAATATAGAATTATATGAGATTTTATTTATGGTAATGTTATTAACATCTCATGTGGGGACCATAGACAGACTCATTTTAGATTCACATGTCAGTATATGTTGTGGTTCATAGTCGTTGTCCATCCAGGATTCTCTACTATCCTAGCACCCGTAGAACTCATATCATATCCTTTCAACAACCATGGCGGTGTAGTAAACCTCATAAGGAAAAAAGATAGTAACCCTATCAATACCATATAGATGACTTTTAGGATCCCAAGATGAGATAATAATGGAAAGTGAGGATTTTACCACATTCATGACATTTACAATAACCTTGGATGGAAACATGAATTAATTTTCTAATACATAAAATCATACTTATAAAGACCCTCCCTAATTAAGAAAAAACTAAAGGGTGTCCCAATAAAATGTAAAATAGTTCAATGGTGACAACCAATTATGAAAATCCTTGAGACTTTGGAATCAATCATGAAAGAATATTCCAATCATACCGAATAAGTCTTAGCATTCAAAACAAAATATACTATCTAGGTAAATGGCTATTTATAAAAACTATACCCAAAACCAATGTGACAACCCAAACATGGTTTTCAGGGATACAAATTGTATCATGAATTGTGTATTAAAAAAACATAGTTATAAAGTTCTAAACTTGACACAATATAAAAAATTATAGAACGACAATTTTAACCTCATTTGGAATACATTTGGACACCACCAATCCATTTTGAAAACATTTAGGAATATGAAATTAATTTGAGAAAAAAAAATGTTTTCTGAAACAGTAATTCAATGGAATTTACCATTTACAATGATGAACACATCAATATATACACTACCTACACAAAAAGATGTGCATATATCACAATATAATATATTTATAAATCTATATGAATTTCAATAATTCAATAAAATAAGGACAACATATCATTATATCCAAAATACATGAGTCACCACATATGTAAAAATAAGAGTTCATGAACCATAAAAATAACTACTTCACTAGCTACCCAAATTTATCAAAGTTTCATAAAAAAATAATAATTTTGACTCACACAAATCGATTTTAAGGACAAATTTAAATTTTTCCTATCAACTTGAATTCCTATACATTGGTATATATATTCTTACCTATAGAAATCCTAAAAAACAATTTTTCTACCAAAAAATAACATAGATATTCCATAAAAATAATTATAAAAATATGAAAATATGGTGAATATATTTAACACTAATTTATGATGGGTCAGGAATCACATGTCATGTTTCAAAGAGTATATTAATGGATTTTGTATTTCTTTCCAGCTCTACTACTTTATGACTGCACCCTACTTGTGCGAGTAGCTGTCTGTAGACCTGAGGAGTTCTGTAGGTTTATGTTTTTTAAAGGTTCACCTATTGAATAGTATTATTTTTTGATGTTGTAGCCAAAGAGTTATAATAGAGATTGTGAGCAGTTTTTTTTATGTTGTGGTTTTTATTTTTGGTTTCGGTTATCTGTATTTTCAATGCTTTAATTAGATTTGTGTAATTATTGTTTCCTCTATTGATTATTTCATGGTATTTTTCTTTTATATTTTTGATTATTCATTGAAATTATCCCCAATGATTTATCATATTATACCCCAACACTTTTCATTAGCCTATTCAGATTGGGGGAACTGTTTAGTCATTTCCATGGTCTAGAGAGCATCTCTAGTTCGGGATTATGCCTACCTAGTTCGTAAATAAATTGTATTTTAGGATAACACTGTTATCTAGGGGTATTATAGAACATAGATAGTATTTTCATGGAATATATGGTATGTTATGGGACAGTTCCTAATCACTATCACTATGGACCAAACCTGTGATACCAATCATAGTTAGGTTTTGTGTATTTGGTTCTGATTTTGGGTTTATTTCATTAGAGACTTGACGCTTTTTTGTGATTCCATGAAAGAATATGTAATTTATGTAGTGCCTTATGGTAGGATTTCATGCTATATAAACCATGTGGGGCCCATGTTCAAGGTCCTATAGGCTTCAAATGGTTTGTGTGTTCTTAGAGAATGGTCTGCTGAAACTTTTGGCCATGTCATTTAAGAAAAATATTTTCGTATTGTAGAGGTATCAATGTGGGTGGATCTATTGGATTGATTATGTTTTATGTCAGTTGAATATGAAATGAATTATAATTATTGAAATGTATTAGATTAAAAATTATTCATTCTTAATGTATTTTGTGGTTTTTAGTGTAATTGAATGTTCTGTATAGGGTTTTTAAAATGTATGAACAAGGATGGTTTTAGGACACCATGACGTTAAATAGGTTAATTTTACGAGTTTTTTGTGTGTGACGTGGTTTTTGAATTTAGATTTTAAATATTATATTGAATGATTATTTTCTATTCTAATATGTGTTATGTTTTAGTTTTTTATACAACTATTTTGTTTGAGGAGTTATTTTGTATTAATGTCCATTTGTATTTTTTTTATCTTTGATCCTATGCAACCCATAAAACATACAAAGGTTTTAGAGAGTTTTATTCTAGTTTTCAGACCAACCCAACTCAAAATGGAGTGGTGGAGTCATGTTCTACTCAATTTATTCTTATTCTCTTTGGTTATTGAGGTCTATAGTGGAAGACAAGTGACTAAATAGAATTTAAAGTGTCTTTAGGTCCATGGAACCCCTAAATCCTTGAGGGTAATTGTTTTTTGGGTTTATTTTAATATCTTTTGGATGGAATGTGGAATTTGATAACCTCACAATAATTTAATATTTGAATATCTAAAGATAAAATCAAGACCAATTTCATTAAATTTTTTCTACCTAAGGTGGTGATGGTGAGGATTGTCTTATATCTTATGGGTTTTTTCAATGATAATAGAAGATGAATGGGTATGATAACTGTTTCAAGGAGTTGGTTCCCTTTTCTCTATAGATGGTACATAAATACTTTTTAAAATATCCTATCTTTGTGTGGGGTCTTTATTAGAGAATAAAGAGTGAGTTAAGTGATTTAGGAATTCCTTTTTCTTAAATATGGATGATAATGTGCTTCTAGATAAGTTAGTTTCGAGGGGGAGGATTTTAGTGGATGGAAAACTATATCACTCCTACCGTTAATAGGGCCCCATCATCTAGAAAGTGGTGTGAACCAGAGGAGCCATTTCTAGAGGATATTTCTTTTCAAATTATGGCATTTAATTGAAAATACAAGTCATAAGGGTTATTCTATTATGGTTATTTTGGTAATTATAATGTATTTTCTTATAAAAATCTGATGTTAATCCATTGGCGTGTTTGGCTGGGACATATTTTTAATTTTTTTGTTGGATCTATGCACCGTTAAAATAATCCTTGGCCAATTATATATCCAAGAATCACTTTTTATCTTAGATAATGAGGTAAAATATTTTTAGGTATTACATTATGGGTTTTATTGGGGTATTGGTATATTGTGATGGTCTGGAGATAAATATCATTTTTCCAAATTATGAATTATGTTTTTGGATAGTTTCTTGTTTGATTTTTTTTTATTTGGGTTCTCCTTATGATGGATATTTTTTCATTCTAATAGGATCCTAAATTATAAGGTGACCTCAAAAATATTAGTGGTTTCCTCTTAAGATTGTAGGGTTTGAATAATAGAGTTAATATTTTAATATAGTTTCAGTAGTTCAATTTTAGTTTGAAATAAATTTAGAGGTTTTGATCAAGAAGTTATCTCTCCCAATTTCAGAGTTCCTATTTTTTCATTATCTTGGACATGAATACATTCTTGGGAAATAATATATTCACAGAGGGGGGAATTATCACATTCCAAACATTAGTATTTATTTTATTATATTGATTTATTGTTTTTTGATCTTTATTTTTCTGTTCCATATGGGTTCTTGGTGATAATTTTTTAGTTATAAATTTTGTTGTTTGTCTTTCCCTATGCATGGTCAGTTTGCATTGTTTTGAGGGAAACAAGAATCCTCGTAATCTATGGGAATTTTCCATTTCAATATATTCATTAATTTTTATTCATTCATGTTTAGGTCATAATTTTACCACAAATATATGGCATAATGGAGTAACGACATTCCATTCTCACTCATTAGCGGAATATTAAATGGATTGTATATGGTTAGTGGAAACCATGTAGTAAGAGTGTGAGGATGTATATCATTTGATGGGCCCAAGTGGTATGGGTAGTAGATTGTTCCTAATATAAAATGGAAAGAAAGTATGAGGCTACGTTACCTCTGAATGGGGGACTATGAAATGTACACAGTCTCTAAATAGTGTCTCTAAACCACTTTATTATCCCTTATCAATATATTAGGGTGTACATGTTTGGTGCACGTCTTGGTAAACCGTGTATCCTAACCCCAAGGCATACCTAGAATCCCTAAAGCCTAATTTTTTTTTGTTATCCACTGATAAAATAATACCAAAATAAACTCCCCTATTTCCCCATTTATTTAATTGGACCAGGGGATCCTATATAGACCCCTTCTCTCATAATCCTTGGAAATTTGGTTTTTAACTCTTCAATACCTAGTATATCACTTATTAGGTATATTTTTTTATCCACCTCATTCCTTATTCTTATTGAATCTTTTATTTAATTCAGTTAGGTCTATTTTTTCATACCCTATAGGATGTGGTTTTATATTGTATTTTTATTATGATTTTCATCTTGGGTATGAAATATTTTGTGGGGTTCTCCTGGTCCCATTCATTAATATTAGTCACGTTTTCACATGATTGAGAAAGATAATTCCATCCATTTAAATTCTCAAACAATCCATGTTATTCTTGAGATTTTTAAATCAATTTTAAATATTTTCCATCATTTTTTGGTTTTTATAATTATTTTATATGGATTTAAAAGGTGGTGGTTTGATTAAGAAGATGTTTTTAATGTTTTTATCAAGTTGTTACTAGACGTTGCAATGTATATGAATTCATGGTGTTTGGTAAAATACCATGTGTCATGTCAAATGTGGTAGGGTTTGTTGAATTGGTGTTTTGTATTTTTTTTAATCTTTTGTAATATTTGGTTTCTAGTAGATTAAAACTTTTTTGTGTTTTGGACAGTTTATGGGGTTTTTATTTATATTTTGACTATTGGCTTTGGATGGAATTCTCCCAGGTGATTCATTGATATAAAATTTAGAAATTATAAGGATGTCCATATATATTATGGTTTTGTATGATCATTTCCATATGTGCATGACCAATATAAAAATATGCGTGAATGCATATAGATGGTAAATTCCATATAATTTTAGTCTCATAAAAACTTATTTTATTAAATTTTTTAACGAACTAAATATGTTTTCCAAATACATTATTGGTATCAAAATGTCTCAAAAGTGAAGATATAACTTATTTTGTATTAATTATTCTATAGAAATTTTTTCTCTTAGGACTAAGTGTTTTCAAAAACATTATTCAACAACCCTTTAGAACATGAAAACCACATTGTCATGGTGGATTTGGTTTTGGGATTGGTTTTGGGATTGGTTTTGGATAATATGAGTACCCCATGAAATAATTGATTATTTATAAAGATGAGGCAAATTTTATACATTTAAATGTTTCTTTGTAAAGGGTATTTTACTCTTAAGATTTGTAGGTCTAGTTGAATCCTTTGAATTGTTTTCTGCATATTGGTCTCCCTTGCAGTTTTTGTCCAATAAGTGATGGTCTCTACATTAATTGTGATGGGGACATGTCATGGCATGCATGTTGGCATCTTGTTAATGAGAGGTATGTGATGACCACCATGATTTTACCTGATAATATCATCATTGTATACTGGATTTAATCTAGAGGGTCAATATATATATATATATATATAATTTATTCCCGAATGAGATGGTCTTGGTCCCCAATGATAGGCAAATGAACATGTTGGTAGTTCCACTAGTGTTAGGGTTAGAGAGAAGACGAGTTGGTTATAGTCAACGAATACATCAAAAACTAAAAATTTCTCCAAAATATGTATATCTAGATTCACCACTCAAGATATTTAGGAAATTACCTTGATTATGTACATTTTATTTTCCATTATTGTTATTTAACACCTTATTGTTTTGTTAGGTATACTTGTTCCTTCTTATACATGTGCTAATTTCAATAATTTTGGAATCTATTCATTAAATTAAATATTTTTTATGATTTATTTTTATCCCATGGTCATACCATTATCTAGGTTTTGGTTTTATCATTTTTATTGGTTTTTGAAAACCATTTGTTGAAATGATAATCTATTTTAAAGGAAATACATGATTTTTATTGAATGTGGATAATATGAATGATGTGTATTGTTATTTAAATGAAAAAACCATTTCCAACAGAATAATCAATCTGCTATTAAAGAAATGCTTATGTAAAGAGAATGTTTGTATTCTAGGGTTTATACCAAATGACATGTTTTATCTCACACCCTATTACACCACTAAGTTTTTCTAAACTCGAGCTATTTTTTTGGTTCTATTCTTTTGCAGGTTTACCAATAAAGACGTATAATTTTTTTTTGGATGGTGGGGACTAAGAGGTCACATGGAGACTATGTATAGTTCTTTTATAGATGTGGTTTTTTATTTTTATTATCTTATTTCAGGATATCATTATAATTTTTTGATGTATAGTGATTATTTTATCCTCCATAGTTTTATGTGTACAATATTTATTTTATTTTTTATTTATTGGATGAAATAACCCCAATGGTTTTCCATGTGATTCCTTGATTCATTTCATCATCACATGGGGATTGTTGGTGCACTTAGGGGTTTTCTGTAACAGCCCGAGATTTTATGAGAAATATTATTTTTAATTACTTTAATGTCATGTGTTGTACGCTACATCAAGATTATCTTATACTATATGCAACACCGTCTTAGCTTTCAGGTTATGCAACACTATTATTGGCTAGTGATACACACTATTTCAAGTTCGTTTTGTAGAAATTATTCTACGCAACATTAAGTATAGATTTTATTTAATGTATAAATGATATAAGTTTTGATTATGTTATACGCAACACCAAGAAGAGATTTCACTACACTTAGCCCTGACTTGGATTGCATTACATGCAATCAAGACCTTCTTCGATAGCATGTGTAGTACGCAATACCAAGTTTCACTAAACGAGATATTATTATAATATTATTATGAACTAGCTGTTATGAATAGTAATACCCACTTTTTGAAATATTAACTTTCAAAATGGACTTCATTTTTGGATTCGGAATATCAAAAGTAGCTTAGGGTGAAATTTTGGTATTTTTCTGAAAACTTTCAATTTTTCATGAATAGTGAAAACACTCCGATACTATTTAAAAATCGAATTTTTATTTAAATAATTTTTTTTATTTTTCATTATTTTACATAAAAATTGATACATAATACCAATATAATATCAATGTAATTCATTGGAGTCATTTTAAAATAATTTTAGATATACAAAAATTTTATTGAACTTTTCACCGTCTTTTTCCCACCTCCTAGGAGAATTTGCAAATTTACATAAAACATAATTTTACCGCTTCTGTGAATTGAAATTATAAAATCCAAGAGACACATTTGATGTTAGTATGTAAAATTTGGTTCAATGAGATAAAAATAATCTTGGATGAATAGTAACTTTTTTCTTTTATTTACCACGGTTAAAAGTAAATAGGGTAATTAAGGGTAAAAATGATATTATTATTACCCCGACACATTTCCTAATTCTATTGGATAAGTGTAATTCGACCAAAAACAACATTAGGAATAAAATATGACTATTTTGGTTTATATGGATTAGATTAGGACATTTAGTATTATGTTATTTAAAGAATAGTTAAAATAGTTAAAATCAATGTTTAATAACTAAAACATTTTTAATATACGGTTATACATAAGATAAATTCTACTATAAATATTCATTAGAAAGATATAAAATATTTACTACATAATATTATTTTATTTATAATTTTTATACTTAATAATTTATTTTATTTATGACACAATGATGATGCAGTAATTACCTTAATAAGGAAATATTAACATAATTGATATTATAAATACCCAAATAAATGTAATTTGAGACTTTTTATGAATTAAAATAGTTATATAGGTTAATATGACATGTTCGTATTTATTTAATTAACTTTGTTTGAACAAATCACGTTGTTATTATTTTCACAAAATCAATTACCAAATAGTGTCAAAATTCACATAAAATAATTTTTAAAAGAAATATTATATTATTAATTGTTATTTTATACCTAAAAATATATGGTTTGGTCAAACGACTTAGATAATGATATATATATTAATAATGAACCACTTGGGGTTTCTTGGATTGTTATAGTAATTTTATTAACCATATATTGTAAGAAAACATTAAGACACGGTAAAAGTTAAATTATTTAACATAGAGTTAAATAAAAATGATACGGTTAAAATAGTAACCTAAACTTGTCCAAATTCTATTATATGAGAAGATTTCTACCCATCCACACCTTATCTTTGAAATAAATTTATTTTGAGCTATTATGAACCGAATATGACTTTATAATAAATAATACTTTTAGTTTTTCCAAAGGTGCCCCTATCCTCCCTTATAAAAGGGAACCTATTCCCTCTCCTCCTCACACCACATTGAGCCATCATGCTCGGACAAACCCTGAAAAATTACCTTATCCACTTCCCTAGAAACATCCTAGAGGTCCTGGTCTTTTTCAAAGACCAACCCTAGTTCCCTAAGAGGAGGTTAATAAGAGGCGCGTCACTGAAGAGGTAATATCCATTACCGATCCTTTGCAATTTCTTTCTTCTTAAACATCTTGTTATTTAGTTGTTTCATAATAAAGTAATAACATAAGTATTACTTATATACTGATATGTTATTATAAATATTAAACAACCCCAATTTATCTTCTATCCATCCTATGGAAAACGAAATCATCGCTTGTGTGTACGTACGGATTACCATCTCAACGACGCGATGAGATTAAATCTCAATGTTAACCATTAAATAATGATTATAAAGTATATATAATGAATAATAATGGTATATATAACATTATCATGCTACTGGATTTATTTATATGTTATTTACTTAATTCCATTGAAGTCAATAAGGAATGGAAAACAACGTTCATGTGTACGTACGGCCTACCGTCTCCATGAACGGTGTATTTCATTTCATTTATCTATCTGTTATATATATATATAATAAATATATATTATATATAAATCATGATTTATATTCTAGAAGTAATTAAATCATGATATAAGTAATAATAATATCATGAACAATAAGTCCAAACAAGTATGATAAATAAAACGATTTTACCAAAAACACTGCTTTAACATGGAATTTACAAAAGAACGGGTAATATAACGTCATAATTGAACCATATATGATATCATAACAATGAATATGATTCTTTAATAAGTCAATGACATTATTTAAATCATTATACAAGATGTTCGGATACATCTGAAGCATATCGGACATAATGTAAGGGATAATGTTGCAATCTCAACTGTTTTCTATCTGAGATTGTTTATACGTAAGTATTTATTGGGGTTATATTTATCATCCATGTACAAGATTTATAAAAATGTTTTCATGTATGTTTAAATTCCTTTTTACCCATTTTTGACTTTTACTACATGGTATGTAAGGAATCTTTCTATTGATTACCATATGAGGTTCTTTTTTACTTTTCCGACAAAAGTATGAGAAAAATGTTATTTTTAACTTATACAGTGTGAGTGGGATTTTTACGGTTTCATAATGCCTCCTTTTCATGAAGCTTAGTCAACAATATTTTATGATTATTTTCAACAAAATCCCTTTCTTTTAAAATTTAATGGAATTTTGTGAAAAGAAAATGATTTTGAAGAAGAAAGGATATTTTCCTCAAGAAATCATTTTAAGTGTTTTATCAAAACCATTTTCCATCTAAGATAAAATTATTTCATATGTGTATGTTTCAAGTATAATGTCCCTATGATTTACATGGTTTCACTTTTCTTATGATGAAATGATATCCATTTATTTTATATGGATTATGTTATGATGGGATGATGTTTATGAAACCCATTTTATTCATTGGGTTATGATGAATGATGTATGGTTGTTTTGTGGAACAAGTAAGAATTATTTCATTATGAGATGGGTGAGACCTATATCTCCCTCCAATTAATTGGGTAAAGATTTATATCTCATGAGATATACATGGCTGGAATGGTAAGTTAATTCGGTTCAGTATTACAGGATGGAAACTAGGAGTGAACTCGATTCAGAAAGGGAAATTGTCCACTAAGATGGTATTGGCAGCAATGCCTTGGCTACAATGGAAATCATATCAGGTTCTTAATGGTTTTCAGCAATTATATGTTTTCATCCCATGATATTTTATCACGATTGATGTTCCATTATGATATATGCCTTACGTACTTCCATGCTTAATGTCTTCCCTCAAGATTTTGATGTTTAGATTTTATGTTTATGTTTTTGCATTCAAATGTTTATAGATTGTTTTATGTTCACTATGTTTACCCTTACTGGGCATTTGAGCTCACCCTTTATCTGTTTTCTTTTCCCCAGGATATAAATAACGGTTTTATGTAAGAAAACAAAAGGGGAAGATCTTTATGGGAGATGTTGAAGATCTTTCACTATGATTAGAAGATTATGTTCCGAGTTTCCAAAGACACTAAAATTTTACGATCCTTTGGGGTCTATTTCTGTTATGTATTAATTATTCCGCAAAAGTAATGTAATGTCCATGTACGACATGCTTTGGGTCTCTATATTTTGTATCAGAGGAAAGGTTTAGTCAACCTTTCGAAACTAGTATGCGAGAACTTTAGTGAGATCCATAGAGATATTTATATGGTATATTTAGGTATGTCCCTAAGGTTAAGTATAAGTATAGGTTATAGTCCTAGAATTACAGTAATGATATTAGAATTAAACATAGGATGTTAGATATAGAAAAAACTCCCCCTTTATTATGTTGTTTTCCCTATCATTATTTTTGCATCACACTATTCTTTTTGGGTTTTAGATGATGGATGGAACCCGAAGGAACCGTGTTGATCAATGTAATGGATGATGTAATGATTTTCCTCCTGATAAAACCAATGTTATTTTATATGGAGTGCACAATCTTATTTAAATACTTACACAAGATATGAATCATCCTGGACTTCATAATGAGCAGATAAAGGAGCAACACTCTGTCGAATTCTTCATGAGGTAGAGTCCACCTTCATTCAGCGGGTCTACTGATCCATTAGTGGATGAATAATGGATCAGTACCACTGAAAAGATATTTTCAGTCTTGCAATGTTTTGAACATGATAAAGTTATCTTAGTAGTATATCATTTGGAAGGTGAAGCTGATCAATGGTGGAATCTTATCAAGAATACAAGGCCCCAAGATGAAATTGAAACTATGGAATGGGACGAGTTCAAGAACATGTTTTTCAATAAGTACTTCCCTCGTGTTCTTCAAACAAAGATAGAAAAGGAGTTCATTGAGCTTAAGAAAAATGATGATGAATCTGTTGGTATATACGAGGTTAATTTTACAAGGCTTGCAAGGTATGCATCTTGATTTATCATTCAACATGAATGTAAAGTTTATCGAATCTTCAGTGGCTTAAAACCTAGTCTTCGAAGGGCATTAGCTATAAGAGACTTCAGTAGCTATGAAGAAATTGTGTGTTGTGCTATCAAGGTAGAACTGGAAATTAGTGTTACATATCCATCTCATGGTTTTGACAAGAAACGAAAGATGGAGTTCAATGAAAAATCTCATAAAAATGGTGAAAAGAAGATGAATGTTACTTTATTCTCAAATTGTGGAAAGAATCATGGTGGAGATTGTCTAAAAGGTACTAGAAAATGTTTGAAGTGTGGAAAAGAATGTCATCAAGCAGTTGAGGGTCGATGTAATGGGAAAAAGGTAGCTAATGATGCGAATTGAGAAAAGACTACAGAGAATGCTCCACCAACACTTCAATGCTTCATGTGCAAGGAAATGGGGCATTATGCTAATCAATTCCCTAATCCCAGGGATAATGATGATCAATGTGAGCAACCTCTTAAGGAAAAGGACAAAGGGAAGTCACATGTCATCACTATTAGAAATGTTGAGTATGACAACGATGTGGTTTAATTATTATCTATTTATGTAAAGGTATTCAAAGATAATGTTGTGAAATCTCATTTATAGTATTGTAGAACATTGGAATATCAATATAATGGTCTATTGTGGTTTTTGATAATTATATGGTAACGGTAACAATGAAAAGTGATTCAAATATTTTGGAAAGCTGATGATATTTCCATTATGAAGGGATATGATAAAATTAAATGTTTGATAGTATTCATGAGCTCATGACTGATATAAGGAAAAGGTTATATCATGGTTTGATTATATAGAATTTTTTGGATTTTAGAAAGAGTTAAATTTTGTCAGCATTCATGTTTTCACTAGGATTCAATGGGTATTCATTTTTCAAGAGAGTACAAGATTAAAGTATTCACATGTTTGGAATATGATCAACAAGATATATCTTTTGATATATGAGGGATAAATGATGGTATTCATGTGCTTGTTATATGACTTTTTTGTAATATATCTCTTTATACAATGAGTTTGGAATGAAGTATTTTGGATAAACCTAAAGATTGGAATGGATTATGTAGAACATAAGTTAGTATTGTTTAAGGCTAGAATGTTTTTTGATATTATTGATATAATGTTATAATAGTGTAGTTTATGAAAAGGGACAACTTGCAGAACCGGAGACAACCCGTCGCGTCGGACAAGGCTATGGGAATTGAACCCACAATCAAAGTGAGACATGCCATTATCGCCTACCACTGGCCTACATGAAGTCCCTGGTTAGTAGAATCTAGTTTTATTATATTAAGCGGTATGATATATGAAGGATAAGTCCATTTTAGGAACCATATATGATTAATCTCACTATATGTGCACTTATGTATATTTAATAACTTTTACTATACATTTGTTTCAAACAGATGGAGTGACCTATCATTCTATCGCATAGTCTACTAACACTTCATGGAAGAAAAATTCAACTTCATTTCATTACGAGATGATGTGGAAATTGTTCAAGGTATAAACAACAGTATGATTGTACCAAAATCAAGTAAGTATTTTTTTACTTAAAGAATAACTCAACTTTAAGGAAATGATCATGAATATAAAAAATGGTTTTCCTAGTGTCCTTATATCCGATGAATAAGATGGTACCTTAAATCATCACAAATTTATGGCTTTCTGATTGTTGGATTTTATATAGCCATGTTTTCTACCACTCTCCATCAGAAAATGATGGTTGGATTTCTCTTCCATATCCATATTTTCACATAAGTTCTCCTATGTGGAAACCCAGTGATGAGTTAATCTGGATAACCATTACATTTCTAACTTTCCTTTTTAAAATAAAGTTTCAGTATTTGTTTTTATGATGTGGGTTTATATGAATGAAACTTTCAAGTAGTAAACCATTTACAACCCCGACAAATTTTGAGGGAGAAATTCATTTTAAGGGGGGTAGAATTTAACAGCCCGATATTTTTTGAGAAATATTATTTTTAATTATATTGATGTCTCATGTTGTACGCTACACAATGATTAGCTTGTACTATATGCAACATCGTATTAGCTTGCAGTATACGCAACACTATTCTTGGCTAGTGTTACACACTATTTCAAGTTCATTTTGTGGAAATTATTCTACACAACATTATGTATAGATTTTGTTTAATGTATAAATGAAATAAGTTTTGATTATGTTATATGCAACACCAAACAGAGATTTCACTACACACAGCCCTGACTTGTCTTGCATTACACGCAATCAAGACCTTCTTCGATAGCATGTGTAGTACGCAATACCATATTTCGCTAAACGAGATATTATTATAATATTATTATGAACTAGCCGTTATGAATAGTAATACCAACTTTTTGAAAGTTATCTTTCAAAATGGACTTCATTTTTTGATTCAGAATATCAAAATTAGCTTAGGTTGAAATATTTGTATTTTTCTGAAAACATTAAATTTTTGATGAATAGTGAAAACACCAGGTTACTATTTAAAAACCGACTTTTTATTTAAATAATTATTTATTTTAATTAACTTTATTTTAGGTAAAAATTGATACATAATACCAATATAAGTTCAGTATAATTCATTAGAATCATTTTATAATACTTTTAGATATATAAAAAGTTTATTGAACTTTTCACCGACTTTTACCCACCTTCTAGGAGAATTTACAAATTTACATAAAACATAATTTTACTGCTTCTATGAATGGAATTTCAAAAATCCAAGAGACACGGTTGATTTTAGTAAGTAAAATGTGGTTCAATGAGATAAAAATTATTTTTGGTGAATAGTAACTTTTTTTTACTTTTATTTTCCACGATTAAAAGTAAATAGGGTAATTAAGGGTAAAAATGATATTATTATTACCATGACACATGTCTTAATAGCTGTGGATAAGTGTAATTCGACCAAAAACAACATTAGGAATAAAATATGACCATTTAAGTCCACATGGATTAGATTAGGACATTTATTATTATTTTATTTAAAGAATATTTAAAATAAATAAAATCAAAGTTTAATAACTAAAACATTTTTAATATATGGTTATACATAAGATAAATTCGACTATAAATATTTATTAGAAAGATAAAAAGATTTCCTACATAATGGTATTTTATTTCTAAATTTTAGACTTTAAATAATTTATTTTATATATGGCACAATGATGATGCAGTAATTACCTTATTAAGGAAATATTATCATAATTGATATTATAAATACCCAAATAAATGTAATTTGAGACTTTTTATGAATTAAACTAATTTTATAGGTTAATATGACATGTTAGTATTGATTTAATTAACTGTTTTAGAACTAATCATGTTGTTATGATTTTCACAAAAATCAATAACCAAATAGTGTCAAAATTGACATAAAATAGTTTTTAAAACAAATATTATATTATTATTGATATTTTATTCATTAAAATATAAGGTTTGGCCAAATGACTTACATAAGGATATATATATTAATAATGAACCACTTAGGGTTCGTTTGGATTGTTATAGTAAGTTTATTAACCATATAGTGTAAGAAAACAAGAAGACACGATAAAAGTTAAATTATTTAACTTAGAGTTAATTCTAAATGATAAGGTTAAAATATTAAACTAAACTTGTCCAAATTATATTAGATGATAGTATTTAGACCGATCCCCACCTTATCTTCGAAATAAATTAATTTGGATCTATTAATAACAGAATATTACTTTATAATAAAATAATACTTTTAGTTTTTCCAAAGGTACAATTCTCCTCCCTTATAAAAGGGCACCTCCTCCCTCTCCTCCTCACACCACTTTGAGATATCAAGATTGGAAAAAACCTAAAAAATTATCTTTTAAACTTCCCTAGAAACATCCTAGACGTCCAGGTCTTCTTTAAAGACCAAGCCTAGTGCCCTAAGAGGAGGTTAAAAAGAGGCACGTCAATAAAGAGGTAATATCCATTACTGATCCTTTCCAATGTCGTTCTTCTTCAACTTCTTCTTATTTAGTTTTTTCATTATAAATTAATAACATCAGTATTAAATATATACTGATATTTTATTATAAATATTAAATTACCCCATTTCACCTTCTATCCATCCTACAGAAAACGAAATCACCGCTCGTGAGTACGTACTGATTACTGTCTCCACGACGCGATGAGATTCAATCTCAATGTTAACCATTAAATAATGATTATAAAGTATATATAATGAATAATAATGGTATATATAACATAATAATGCTACTGTATTTATTTATATGTTATTTACTTAATTACATTCAAGTCAATAAGGAAAGGAAAACAGTGTTCATGCGTACATGCGGCCTACCGTCTCCATGAACGGGGTATTTCATTTCATTTATCTAACTATTATATATATATAATAAATATATATGATATATAAATCATGATTTAAATTTTGGAATTAATTAAATCATTATATAAGTAATAGTAATATCAAGAACATCAAGTCCAAATAAGTATGATAAATAAAACAATTTTACCCAAAACACCGCTTTAACATGGAATTTACAAAAGAATGGATAATATAAAGTCATAAGTGAACCATATATGATATAAGAACAATGAATATTATTTTTTAATAAGTCAATGAAATTATTTAAATCATTATACAGGAGGTTCGGATACGTGTGAAGCATATCAGACCTAAGGTAAGGGATAATGTTTCAATCTCAATAGTATTCTATCGAAGATTGCTTATATGTAAGTATTTATTGGGGATATATTTATCATCCATGTACAAGATTTATAAAAATGTTTTCATTTATTATTAAAGTCCTTTTTACCCATTTTTGACTTTTACTACATGGTATGTAAGAAATATTTCTTTTGATTACCATACGTGGTACTTTTTGACTTTTCCAATAAAAGTACGAGAAGAATGTTATTTTTAACTTATACCACTGAATGGATTTTTATGGTTTCATAACACCTCATTTTCATGAATCTAACTCTATAAGATTTTTTTGATTATTTTCATCAAAATTATTTTCTTTTAAAATTTAATGGAATTTTGTGAAAAGAAAATGATTTTGAAAAAGAAAGGATATTTTCCTCAAGAATTCATTTCAAGTGTTTTATCAAAACCATTTTCCATCTAAGATGAAATTCTTTCATATGTGTATGTTTCAAGTATAATCTCTCTATGATTTTCGTGGTTTCACTTTTCTTATAATGAAATGATATCCATTAATTTTATACGGATTATGTTATGATGGGATGATTTTTATGAAACCCATTTTATTCTTTATGTTATGATGAATGATGTATTATTGTTTTTTGGAACATGTAAGAATGATTTCATTATGAGATGGGTGGGACCTATATCTCTCTCCAATTCATTGGGTAATGATTTATATCTCATGAGATAGATATGGATGAAACAGTTAGTTAATCTTGTTCAGTATTACAGGACTGAAATGAGGAGTGAACTCGATTCAGAAAAGGAATTTGTCCACTAAGATCGTCTTGGCAGCAATGACTTGGCTACAATTTAAATCATATCATGTTCTTAATGGTTTTACCCAATTTTTTGTTTTCATCCATTGATATTTTATCATGATTGATGTTCCATTATGATATATGCCTTACGTACTTCCAAGCTTAATGTCTTTGCTCAAGATTTTGATGTTTAGATTTTATGTTCAAGTTTTTGCATTTAAATGTTTATGGATTGTTTTATGTTCTCTATGTTTACCCTTACTGGGCATTTGAGCTCACCCTTAATTTGCTTTCTTTTCCCTAGGATATAAATAATGGTTTTAGGTAAGAAAACAAAAGGGGAAGATCTTTATAGGAGATGTTTATGATCTTTAACCATGATTAGAAGATTTGTTTCCAAGTTTCCAAAGATACTAAACTATTACAGTCCTTTGGTGTCTATTTTTGTTATGTATTAAGTATTTCGCAAAAGTAATACAATTCCCATGTACGTCAAGATTTGGCTCTCTATAGTTGGTATCATAGGAAAGGTTTAGTAATACTTTGGAAACTAGGATGCGAGAACTTTAGTGAGATCCCTAGAGATATTTCTAAGATATGTTTAGGGATGTCCCTAAGGTATGTATAAGTATAGGTTATAGTCCTAGAATTATAGTAACGATATTAGTATTAAACATATGATGTTAGATTTGGAAGTAACTCCCCCTTTATTATGTTGTTTTCCCTATCATGATTGTTTTTTAAACTATTCTTTTTGGGTTTTAGATGATGGCTGGAACCCGAAGAAACCGTGTTGATCAATGTAATGGAAGATGCAATGATTGTCCTCCTGATCAAACCAATGTTTTGGGAGATGGAGTGAACAATCTTATTTCTATACTTACACAAGCTATGAATCATTCTGGACTTCCAAATGAGAAGAGAAAGGAGCA
Source organism: Viscum album (assembly GCA_963277665.1). Taxonomy (NCBI): domain Eukaryota; kingdom Viridiplantae; phylum Streptophyta; class Magnoliopsida; order Santalales; family Viscaceae; genus Viscum; species Viscum album. The sequence continues at coordinate 34,966,699 of OY728156.1, forward strand.
AAATTCTGTTGAATCCTTCATGAGGCAGTGTCCACCTTCATTCAACGGGTATACAGATCCATTAGTGGCTGAACAATTGATCACTTCCACTAAAAATATATTTTTAGTCTTATAATGTTCTGAACATGATAAAGTCATCTTAGCAGTATATCGTTTTGAAGGTGAAGCTTATCAATGGTGGAATATTATTAAGAATACAAGGCCCCAAGATGAAATTGAAACTATGGAATGGGACGAGTCCAAGAACTTGTTTTTCAATAAGTACTTCCCTCGTATTCTTCGAACAAAGATGGAAAAGGAGTTCCTTTAGCTTAAGCAAAAGGATGATGAATCTGTTGGTATATATGAGGTGAATTTTACAAGGATTTCAGAGTATGCATCAGGATTTATCATTAAACCTGAAAGTAAAGTTGATCGAATCTTCAGTGGCATAAAACCAAGTCTTCGAAGGGCATTAGCTATAAGAGACTTCAGTAGCTATGAAGAAATTGTGTGTTGTGCTATCAAGGTAGAACTGGAAATTGGTGTTACATATCCATCTCATGGTTTTGACAAGAAACGAAAGATGGAGTTCAATGAAAAATCTCAGAACAATGGTGAAAAGAAGATAAATGTTACTTTATGCTCAAATTGTTGAAAGAATCATGGTGGAGATTGTCTAAAAGGTACTATAAAATGTTTGAAGTGTGGAAAAGAATGTCATCGAGCAGTTGAGTGTCGATGTAATGGGAAAAGGTAGCTAATGATGCGAATTGAGAAAAGACTACAGAGAACGCTCCACCAACACTTCAATGCTTCAAGTGCAAGGAAATGGGGAATTATGCTAATCAATTCCCTAATCCCAGGGATAGTGATGATCAATGTGAGAAACATCTTAAGGAAAAGGACAAATGGAAGTCACATGTGATCACTATTAGTAATGTGATTATAGTTTTGAAGCATTGTATTTTTTACTGTTATGGAAAATGGATCTTTATCATAAATAGTTCATAGGATACATATACTGAATCCAAATGATTCAATTCCTTATGGGTAGCTATATCCGAAATAATAATCATGAAGTTTATGTTGTTAAATATATCATATTCAATTTTGAAAAAGGAACTAAATTTCTCTAAAGAGGATTTAGAAGTCCAAAAAGAAAAATTATACGTTTATAAAAAAACCCTACAATGTAGTCTAATAAAAAAGTTGATGATTTCATTGGCTATGTGACTATTATATAAAACATGCATGTTTCAGGATAAATCATCAATGAGGAAAATAACATCATGAGAATTCATAGGGGATATTCACCTTAGTTCAATACCAAATTATCTATACAGAAAAAATGATCCAAATCAACTAAAAGATGACATTTTATAGTACAATATTATCCCATATGATATGATAAAAGGTGACAATGAGGTTATGGAAAAGGGTAAATACAAATAAGTATAATTTGAGTCCATGAAGAACCTTGATATAAAGGATTACCAGGAAGAAGAAGTGGTGGATGAAGTCATGTCATTCATTTCCAAAAATTTGAAATATGGAAAAGGAATGTATAATGGGAAATTTATTCTCATATTTTTTTATTAGGAATAATTGGACCTCTTGTAGTAAAGAATCTATAGAAATTCCCAAATTATGATTTAGATGATCATGAAATACAAATGAATAAGTCTTTAGCTAATTTTAAATGTTGAAAACGTACTATGTGAAAATTTTCCAAATGAAGAATTTTGTATCATCGTATATTTAAATATCATAAGAGGCAAATGAAGAATAAATTGAATAATACAATGATAAAAAATATAATTCTATGGTGTAAATTATTAGAACTTCCCAGACAATGGAAGAGAGAGATGACGACTAGGGAGAAGTAGATATGACGTTTTGATCTACATGTCATTCATTAATAAACACTTGAGGGATATTAAAGTAAAAAGATCCACAATGAAAATATAATAAATAATTGTTAATTATGAGAAAATCTCTATGCAGTATTAGGTAGAAGGGAATAATGAGTGGAAAGAAGAAATTTTTAGGATGAATTATACGGTGTTTGGGATCTCAAAAAAGGTATTTGAGTAAAGGATAAAATTTGAATAATATAATATAGTTATTAATGTTTTTTCTTATCTACGGAATTAACATATAAATCATTTCAATGAATATAAAGTGGAATTATTCATAAAATGGTGAAAAGTAGATGACCAAGAGAGAATATTATCTCTTAGTATTACATCAAGAAACATGATCACATAGGGAATAAAAATTATGAATATAGGACAATATGGTCTTGTCAAATAGATATAATATTCACATCTAAATTATAAATAAAATATGTGGTATAATAAAAAAACGAAATTTGAGATAATAGATTAAAGACCCTGAAAACCCAATCAGATGTTGAAAATAGATTTGGGTATGGGTTAGTATTAGAGGGTTTAGAGATCCCAAGGAATAATTGGTCTTATCTCAATGATTGACAGGAATGCATCATTTATCTGGTGTTATTATTATAGAATGATGTAAAATTCCCAAAATATATATTCCATTTCCAAGAAGTACCAAAATGGAACAAAAAAAATAATGGAATCCGCATAGAGTTAAATATTCTTGGAATACTTATGAGGGTTTCTGTTTCTTTTTTGGTTGCTTTAGAAACATTGAATGATATTCTCATCAACAATATAGAGTAATTTTTCATTGTTTATCTAATGTGTTTATAAGAACTAGCTCAAGGAAACATCAAACTGGGATGATTTAAATAAAATCTATTAATAGATATGAAAGATAAAGTTATTCTATCACACTCTAATAAAAATATTAATACAATTTAACATCAAGTATAATGCAAAAGATGTGGTTCAATCCTTATAGAGATGAATAAAAAATGGCGGTAGTCCTTTACTTAATGGAATTAGGATATACAGTAATTCAGATAATTAATAGTGGATACAACCCCCAAATGATGATAAATTAGAATCTAGTGAAACTCATTATTTATGATAAGGATGTTATTATCAAATTTCAAAATGGTGATAGACTAAAGATAATTGGATCAGGAAAAAAGTTATGGGGAAAATATAAGATATGTGTTTATCTCTTGGTTATTGAAGGTCTCATAAACAACATGAAGGGTTTCCATTATCTCTATGAGTTAGGTAATGCAATAATCATTACCAAGATGTTTTGTATCACCAAGGGAAAATAAATTTTTTATATATGTAAATCTCATGAAGTGGAATCTAAATCATGTTGGTGTATAATAGGGTACATGCTTTCTATTTATGGATGAAGATAATTTATGGCATAAACAAATATTACATTTCACAGAACCATTATTGGAAGATATGGTGAAATTTTACATAGCTTGGGATATACTATGACTATTATATGTTCATATTCATGCATGAAATTATTTACAAAAGGAAATATAATTAATTATCTCTAAAATGAATAAAATAAAAGAAAATAGAAGTTCATGAATTGTTGTATTATCACATCTGTTGACCTATCTCACTATTCCCCATAATGAATATAGATATTAAGTACTCTCAACTAATGATTTCAGTGGGATTGAAGGGATATGCTTAATATCTAGTAGATAATATATTTTTTGTGATCCATTATTCTAAGACAGTGAAGGTGGATTGGGTAGTTTATCATCTTGATGGAGAGGCTAGCCAATGGTGGGTTTTGATTAAGAACAGCAAAATGATAGATGAAACTGAAGATATTATGTGTGAATACATAAATATAATGAATCTTAACTATTATTTCCCAAGAAACTATTCATACAAAGATGGAGAGGGTATTCATAGGGATAAAGAAAAATAATGGGGGATCATTTATGACCTGCAAAGACAATTTCACAGGGCTTTCAAGGTACTCTTAGGGTTTTTTTATCAACAATGATAGAAAAATTGATAGATCCTTTAGTTGTATTAGAAACACATTTAAATGGATATTTCAATTCGAGACTCTATGAGTTATGATGTAGTTGTTTGATGTGCTCTCAAAGTGGAGAGGAATTTTGGAAAATGGTCCCACTGAAATAGTGATAAAAAATGAAATATGGAGTATCAAACCAGAGGATAAAATGAGAAATTTGGAAAGAAAACTCAACCACCCACATGATAAAAATGCAGGAAGAAGAATCATGGGAACCGCTTCAAATAGATAGTAAAATGATTCATGTGTGAGAGATAAGGCCACAAAGCTCATGAATGTCAAAAAGACATGAAATAGTAGTACAATGTGGTGGAGGGACGGAGAGCACCACATGTGGTTAAATGCTACAATGGTAGGGAGTAAGGGAACTATGAAAATCCAATGAACTAAACTATGAGTCCTCGAGGTAGATCTATAGAAGTATCCAAAAATGATAAAGGAGAAAGGGATGGTGTATGCAATTCTACTACTAATGTGGAGAAAGAAAATTAAGTTGTACAAGGTACACATCCTATTAACTCATTAATGGAAAAATTATTTTTTTTTTGTACTGGAAATTCCGTTATATCCAAATTTTTTTTCCATAACTATTAAGTCAGAGCCCCAAAACCTTGAAGTAGAGATATCTATAAAAACACAAAGTGGTGAAATCATTCCAACAGAAGTATTGGACTCTTCTCCTATTGGCGTATGTGGGATGATTCTTCCAGTGAATCTCATGTCACTTCCCTCAGTGGAATTCGATTCTTTAATGGAAATTGATATTCTCTCATTATATATAGCTCATATAAACTTTTAGGAAAAGGAAATAACATTTCACCTATAAAATTGAAAAGATGATGATGAATCTTTTTTTAAATCCTTTAATGGTGTGGGTATTGATTCCCTATGGAAAATCATACCTTTCTCGAATAGTTGACTGAAAGGAGAGTGTCTACCATAGGAAATTACCCTTTTTGAGGGAATACAGTGATATATTTCCTAAATATTTACCAATACCTCCCCCAGATCACGAGGTAGAGTTATCAATAAGAACTCATACCCAGGGATACTCTTATCTCAAATAGTACCAATAAGATGGATTCTATTAAACTAGAGGAGTTAAATAAGCAGCTATAAGAGTATTTTTTCAAAGGTTTCATATGATCTAGTGCATCACATTGGGGTGAAACAATGATATTTTTGAAGAAGAAGGATGTATTAATGTGACTGTGTATCAAATATCAGAAACTCAACAAAATAACCATAATGAACTATTATCATCTCCATATGAATTCAAAATTATTGAACCAGCTAAGATTAGATCAATACTTATCAATGTTAGTTCATAATTTTGGATATCATCAGTTAAATGTGAATAAGTATTATATTCATAAGACTATATTCTGTACAAGGTACGGGCACTATGAGTTTCTGGTTATGCCCTTCAGACATACTAATGCCCCTAAAAGCTTCTTGTAATTTATGAATATAGTCTTTAGACATTACCTTGACAATTTTCTGGTAGTATTTATTGATGATATTATCAGATATCCTAAAAGAAATGAGCAACATGAAGAACATCTAAGGATTTTGTCGATGATACAGAGGAAGGATACGTTCTATGACATGTTCAAAAAGAGTGACTTTTGGTTGATGAATGTCATGTTACATGTGGTATTTGATCATATATGAGGTAATTTATATGGATAGTTCAAAACAAAATAGTGATTGGGGAACGTTCTCGAACCTATAATGTTACCAAAATATCTAGTTATATGGATTATCAGGGTACTACCAACATTTTTTGAGAAATTTATAACAATTTTCAGGACCACTGAGTCAGTTACCAAGGAACGAGGTAATGTATGTCTAGATAAAATAATGTGATGAAAGCTTCAATGAGATGAAGATATAGATTATCACTCCACCTATATTAACATTACTAAAAAGTGGAGAATGTTTTTTTGATTTATATTTATTCTTCAAAGAAAGACTTCAGCTACATACTCATGAAAAATTAAAATGTGATAGAATATTTCTCAATGAGGATGAATATCCATGAGAAAAACTACCCGACACATGATCTAGAGCTACTAGATGTGATTTCACCTTTTAAAATCTGGAGGTACTACCTCTAGGGTGAGAATTGTGATATATATACTAATCAAAGGAGCCTAAATTATATATTAACACAAAATGAGCTCATTATTCATCAATGTAAATGGTTTAAACTTTTCAAAGAGTGTTATTTCTATATTAACTATCATCCTGAAAAGGAGAATAAGGTAGATTATTCTCAAAGTAGAAAAAACCTATAACACTATCCCTGACGTGGATGGAGAAAGTCCCTATCATCATGGATATGCAAAGGATGGATTTTTAAATCATAGAAAAATGGAATACATTCTACCTTTCCAAAAAGATTTCCCAACCACATATCTAATATAATGGTAAGGAGGCACAAATGGATGATCTGGTGTTACTATAGAAGGTGAATGTAGTAATAGAATAGAATCTATAAGGGTTCCATATCGATGATGATGGTGTGATATGGTTTTGAATTTGGCATTGTTTTCCATCATCAAATGGGATAAAGAACGACTTATTTGATAATGCACATAAATAACTATTCTATGTCCATCCAATTAACACCAATATGTTCTGTGATATCCGAGAACACTTCTTGTAGGACACATGAAGAATGATATTATTGTGTAATTCTCAAGCTCATTGATATGTTAGAAAGATAAAGCATCATGATATAAGTCCAAAGGGATGATGAAACCATTTACTATACCTATGTGGAAATGGATGAATGTCATTATGAACTTTGTCACTGGTCTCCTAAATAAATTTAAAGGAAATAAGGCAATATGGGTTGTGGTGGACCGACCCACAAAGACTGTCCACTTTATATCTATTCAGAATGCTCTCTTTCTTGAATAACATGATTTGATATATGTGAATAATGTTGTGAGACTGCATGGGGTTCAACTCTCAATTTTCTGTGATCAAGATCCAAGTGACACATCTAAATTCGGTAGGAGTCTTCAACATTCATTAAGTACTGAATTGAATTTCAACATGGAAAATCACCCCCAAACATATAGAATATATGAAAGGACTATTCAAACTATATATATAATTTAATGTAAAAATACAACCTACTGGGATGATGTTAGAGAAATAAAGTTACTTGAACCTGGTCATGTACAATAGATGATCGATAAGGTTGATGCCAGCCAAAAACATATCAAAGATGCTCAGAGGTAGAAAAAGATATATTCTAACAACCATATAAGGGACATGAAGTACCATGTGAGAGATAATGTATTTATTAAAATGTTATCATGATATAGGGTCATATTGTTTAGAAAAAAAGGATGTTATCCCAAGGTACATTGTCCCTTTTAATATCCTTGACCGCATAGAATTTGTGGCCTATTAGCTTGAACTTCCATCGAATCTGGATCAAGTTCATGATGTATTTATTCTATCACTTCCATGTAAGTACAAACCATATCCCACAAATGCAATGAACCCAAAGGTGTTATTATTGGTAGATGAACTTTTTTATGAGGACCATCCAATAAAGATTCTAGACTGGAGAGATAATGTTCTATGAAGCAATACAACCCACCTTATTAAAGGGTTTGGAAGGTACCCTAACTGTGAAGAAGTATATTGGGAATAAGAGGATGTGATGATGGAGAAGAACCCTCACCTATTTATGTAAAACATAATTTTGAGGGAAAATTTCAAAAAATGGAATGAATGTAATGACCCAAACTATTATCAATAAAATTTCTCCCTTCTTATAGTAATATCGTATAGTATAATAACATTAATTTATAGTAGGAAAGAAAATTCCTCATCTGATAGTATTAATAAAATATATCCTTCCTATAAGTGACAATATATTAAAATTATATTCTACTATTGGTATTTTTGAAAGCCATGAATATTTAATTATTATTTTAATAACATGAACAAAAATGTATTTTCATAAATTTTATTTATAAACATGTATTTTGGAATATTATTATTATATGATGATTTTATGAGACCATAATTATATTTTCAACGTGTTAGAAAATTATTTGAATTTTTTTTAAAAAATATCATTTAAATTATGATTTAAAATAAAAAGTAAATTACTCATATTTAGAAAAAAGAATTCACAAAATGGAGTTCATTTTTTAATTCTACAGATTGAAAAATGTTTACGATAAATTTTAGATATTTTTTTGAAATACATTAATTTTTGGTGAATAGTGAAATTAAAAAATTTATAAAAATATGATAAATAAATGAATTTATGCATCATGGTTGAGTCATGGAGGATGTAAATGGACATTTGTTCGATCTCACATGACATATTTATGATATTTATTCATGGAATCATCACTATTTTTTGTCTTGAGGAAAATTAAAAAATTAGGGAATTAAATATTGAGAAATAACTCCTCCTCTCTACTATAAATAGTACCCTCCCAACCTCATTTCCTCACCCCTCTCAACCCTTAGGACATTTCAAAATTATTCCCAAAGATCCTACTTATCCCATCCCAATGTTCATATGTTCTTAGTATCATGAAAAGTCTGATCATTGGTTCCTTGAGGAGGATGTCAAGAGGAGAATTCAATTAGAAATATCACTCTCTCATTGCTTTCAAATTCCATCAAATTTTATTTCATTAATTCTATTCTCCTCAAATTACAATATGAAAATGACATGATTACTCTAGTATGATATATAAACATGTATTATGTAATGTTAATTGAGTATTACTCCTTATTCTGATACCCCTCTCTTTTCTTTGAAAAATGAAATCATTGCCCAGGATGTTCCAATTTACCAACATTGTGGGAGATGCACATTCATTTTCCTTCAAATACTTAAAGGATGTGAATAAAACCATTAATTATTTTTAAAACAAATTATAAATTATATTTTTAATTCTATTTTTTAACTAACTTATATACATTGTACAAAATTATGAAACAAAACAGGTTCGTTGTGATCCAAAACCTGCCAAAATTTCCCCAAGCGGTCATTATTAACATTTACCTAATGATTCATCATCATGGTATATAAGAAAATTTATTTCAAATTCATTTAATCTTCATAGAATATCAATAAAAACTTGTATTAGAATTTATGGAAGTTTTTTCATGTTTTACATAAACGTCCATGCATGAATACAAGTTAAACATTAATGAAAATTAAGAAAAATAACACTTCCAAACAATGACTATAAAATCTCTAACTCATCCAAATGAATATATGAGAACGTAATAAAACCATAATTAATAAAATCAATGTAGATTATTTTCAGTAGATGTTAAATAATGAATCTAATGTGATTATACATGACATTAATGTGAGGAAATATTTCGGACACAAGGTAAGGGGAATTATTGAAGCCAACTCTCTTTCTTTGGGTTTTCCCTCATTCATTCAATATTTATTATGTTTATTCCTTAAGTAATTATTTATTCATCATTATATTAAATTTTTTGGGATCTAAATGTTTTCTAATTGATTTTATTACCAACACATTTTTTCCAAAAGAAATTATCTTTAAAAAACACACTTTCAACATCTTAAGATTATTTCAATCACTCAAGGATGGTGATTATTATATCAAATATGTTATTCCATATTTAATTAGGGAATTTTTTTTATGAATTTATTATTATGAAATGAAACCCATTCCTTTCCATGGGATCTTACATGTTAAATATTGATATATGTTCTTTGTGGCATGCATGATAATGTAAATGTTGTGATGGGATGGGTGCACCAAGAATTATATAGTGCAATGAAAATGTTATGATGCGATGGTTTAACCCTTAATTATTTAGATATATAGTGTGTTGGGTAATGTGAATAACCTCATGAGTAATGTGAAATATGTGTGAACATGATCCTTGAATTTTTCACAACTATGTGTGATATTTTACACTAATATATGATGTTTCATTTCTTATGAATTTCCACATTCTGTACCTTTACCCAATTCTTCCCCTCATGATTATGATGATGATGTAATGATTATTATCACTCCATTTTATATTTTTTCACTTTATTATCCTCTTAGTTGTATTTTATCTCACCCATTTTTGATTTATATCCTTAGGTGACCTCTTGTACTAATGAGAATTAAAGATCCAATAAAAATCTAGGGAAGAATGAATTAAATAAATGTTTTTTGTTATAAATGTTATGTATGGTCCTAGTTTTCTCAATATTCTAAACCATTGGGTCCTCATTGTGTAATGTTTTTATTTTTTTATTATTAAAATGATTTAAAAGTAATGTATGAAAAGAAGGGGTGAAATAATTATACTATATATTTTCTATATAATCATGGGTGGCTCAAATGAAGGGAAGATAAAACAGTTCTAAATATTCATGAAAATATTTTTTGATATATTAATTATTATAGAATTAATTATTTCCCATGGTTTACATGTGAAAATATGAAGAAAGTGTACATTTTTCCCTCAATAAAAATATATCACGCAAGATCTAATATGAATTTTAAAGGATAACTCCAAACAAAATTAAAATTATAATCACCACCCAGAAGAAACATTCATGTGATGAGGATGGGAAATCATTTAATGTCACAGAATTTGGGAAGATCAATGGTAGATTATTGTAATTTATAATGACACACCGTGATATGTTTTTTGAACATTCCTGATAGAACTATATCATAGTTATCCATATAAAAATAATGCACTTGTAGTGAAATGAATACTTCATTATATCAAAGTCATGGTTGATTTTGGTTTTCTGTATAATGAAAAATTAGAGCATGTTTTTTTGGTTATAAATATGAAGACCATTATTCTTCAGTAGATGACTTAAATTAAATGTTAGGTGGTACATTTAATATTTTTGTATTTATTTTATTGTATCTATCTAAGAAAAAAATATTTCAATTTCCTGATAATTGTCGAATTTTAAGGTAACATGTATACATGAGTTTGGAAAATTTTGTTGTGGATAAAGAAGAATCTTGATGATATGTGAGTTTATGTTAAGTCACTGGTCAAAATCCATTGTGATAACTCATGTTTGGTAAATATAGGTGAAATTCTTGTACATCATTAATGATTAAAATACATTGAAATTTAGAATCATTTTGTCATGGATGAAGTGGATCATGGACTTGTGGAGATTAAGTATGTACCTAAAAAACTAAATGTTATAGATAATCCAAGTAATTTTATTATTAAATAATTACATGAATGGTATGGATTGACTATTAATGTTTAGTCAAATTCCCACAAATGATCAATGTGTATGTGGTAACCCATATACCCGATGTATGGTGTGTGTTTTTTTATTTTATAATATTCTTTCATAACCTTATAGATGTCCCCAATGGAGTGAAATTTTGGTTAAAAGACAAAGGAAGATAATTTTTTTTGTAAGGGGGAGTCTTATATGAATAATATAGAAGCAGGGGAAGTTTCAAATATTATGATGCTAATGATATTCATTAAAAGATGGTATATCATCACATTTAATCCAATGGGTTTTGTGATGATAGAATCTACTAAATAAGATTGAAATAGATGTTTCTTGAGTCTCATTATTCATATATATTATTATGAACTTAATACATAAAAAATGTAGAGTTACATGTAGAGGTGTCTTGTAAATAAATTTATTCATTGATAAATATTTCGTACAACTATTTTTTTCACACTTTGTATATCTCCTATGGGATTAGAATATGTTTTGACTAAATATTATATCATTATCTACTGTCATAGTATGAAAATTATGGTATAGTATAGAAGATTTCAATTTTTTCAACATGATTGTGATAAAATAATTAAATGGGTATGAACAGGTTAATATTTTTCAATAAACACCATGGGGGATTTTGGGGGGTGGGGAAATTTCCCAAGGTGACACTACCTTATTTTTGGGTTGATTATGTTTATTTAAAAAGATTTTTGATAAGGTATGTTGTGATGTTTTGTTATTCACTTTGAAATTGTAAATTTAATATTTTCTTATATATATATATTTATGATCTAAATGATGTAAAAATTGATTCATGTATAATTTGGTGACATTTCATAGTGTTTTTTAAACATTTCAGGTCTGAAATATTGTGGGAAAAATATCAATGGAATATTTTTAACATAAAACAATAGTTGAGTGAAAAGGTTGTAAGACTTTCATGAAGTGTCACTTAAAACAAGATTAAATGTATAATCATAAAAATATGGATAATTTATGTGGTTTATATGTTTTTTAACCTAATTGAATGTCATATTCTCTGAATTCAATCAAAGTAGGGTGAATTTATGAAATAAAGATGGATGTTTTATAATAGAAGATGGTTGATTGCTAAAGGTGATTTAATGTAATTGGAGTATAATGATAAGAGAATGTTTATTATCATGTTATTGTGCACTGTGTAGTTAGAAAAATGGTCATTCATGTCTATAAATATATATCCACCTCCTAATTTAATTAGTCTAATCATTATAAAATTATTGGCCTTTGAGTTGTATATGAGTTTCATGGAGCCTATTCTTCCTTGATGTAGTTACTCGAACATTATATTATCTATAAAAGGGAATTATTTATATAATATAATGTAAATTTCATGACAATATGAATTTTACTATGAAATTTATGAGTTATGTGAAAAACTGAAAGAATTTAATGAATATTCAGGATTTCAAAAAAAACATATCAGTTGCAAAAAAGATAGAAATTATTTGTGAATTCCATGGAAGTGTTGTGTAAAAATGAAGGTTTTTGGATATGTATAGAATCATGTATATATTATGTAGTATAAAAAATTTATCAACTATATGTTATAAGTAATTCATAATTCACCAAATTAGGTGAAAAAATTTATAGGTTCTTTCATTTTAAAAAAAGTGTCATGGGAAGGAACAATGAACACTCTTTAGTTGAGAGTGAAACACTATTTTAATTTTAAACTGGTAGTGAACATTAATAGATAACGAGTCTGATAAAAAAATGTTACAGCATTACACATCAGTGGATTTGGTACCTCAACTCCTTTCATTTGTATTCCCCTTGTAAAATCTCAGCTATGGGAAAATCATGTATTTTTTTCATGCATCTTTACAATACATACTATATTTTATCATAGAATTAAGAGAGAACAATTTTTTTTTCTAATGATGAAATAAGAATAGGGGAAGGTTTTTTTCTAATATGTTATACCATGATTCACCCTTCATTCTCTCAATTTCATTTACCTAGTGACTCTACAAATAATCTTTAAGTTGACTAACTCATTTTGTTTCAAAAAATATCATCTACATATATAACTTATAATATTTTTTATCTTGTTGACATTATGAAAATAAATTCTAAAATATAGGTAGTGGATTATGTTCTTATAAGAACTCAATATCCTGGAAATTTTCATGGATGGTCCTTAGGGCTTGTTTATTTCTTGGAAGCTCCCACTGATCCTCCAGTTATCCTTCAAAAAACTCATCTACAAAATTAAATATTTATTTATAACTTCTAACTCAGGCTTCTAGATGATATTTCATCTAATATTATGTAAGGCATATAATGAATTATTTATAGTCATCCTCACCAATAGTCATAATAAGTTCCATATTTCTATAAAACAATATGCAACAATGCCTTTTAAGGGTTTGATAGTGTCCATTTTATAAATAAAAATTATATTTTTTTGTTAAATTGTTTATTTTATTTTTGAATATAAAATTTAATAATAGTCAATGTGGAAAAATAATTTCCAACATAACTCCCTTGTAGTGGAACAATATTGATCATCCAACATTCACATGCCCCAGTCATGGAAAAAAGTAGCATAAAATACAACCTAGGGTTGACTAGGGTTATCTCACAATGGGTCCTTTGTATTCTCATCAATAATCTCTTTATAATATTATATATATATATATATATATTGTTTTAATTATTCTTATTAGAAAAAATCAAGAAGGTAATTATGTGGGATTTTTTTGGGTATGAGGAATAATAATCGAGTATTATTAGTTGACATTCAATGTTTAAATAAAATGTATATTGTCTGTAGAAATTTTTTTATTCTTTGAATCAGAATTCTAAATTGTTTAGAATTACATAACATAAGGATTGGTAAAGAAAAATTAATCAACTTGCCTTTTTATATTCTTAATGGATGAAATCACAAGTATACACAAGATTCCTCAAGCACAAAAACAACTCAGTTACACACTCAACATATCAACTAACTCACCTTCACTGTTATTGGTGGAATAATTAGTGACAGATAATTGATATTAAATATATTTTAGGAATGAGAAAATGTATATATATAAATATATATGATCTCGATAACCACTTCTACCTTTACCACCTCACTGATTCCGGTAAAAAAATTAAAATAAACATTAAAAATAATGATCGTAATTGTGACTCCCAACTAGACCACCCATAATATGATACCACTTCACCATACTGAAGTATGAGTTTCTGATAACATCATAATGATAGAGAATGATATATTAATATAATAAAGATTAAAATAAAAAACATAAAAAATTGTTAAAGAAAATATAGATTGAATTTAAATATGAGAACATTGCAATAAACCCTCTCTATATTTAGTTGGATCTAAACATTCTAAAATGGGGAATGAGAGAAATAATTATAATCATTATATCATAACCTTTTCTATTATTCCCTGAATTTAGTTTTTCATGATTGGTTCTTCAATTGTTTATTCACACTTTTGAAGTATTAATTGTCTAAATAGATTCAACATCTTTTAAATTCATCCCAGAAAAGATATTCATCTAATGATCAGGGTTTATAATTCATTAATAATTATTGGGAGTTATTTCATTAAATGTATCATCATTAAATAGAATATGATTGTTTCTATAGGGTTTTCATTACAAAAATTTTGTATGTGCTATTGGGGATAGTATGTATTTTGTACGAATACATTTTAATTGGTGTAGTATTGTAGTAGTAATATAATTATACGTAACAAAATATCATTGAATAGATTATTTGTGGTTTTGAATTGGATTTGAGGGTATATTTGAAATTGTGGGCCCTTATTAGATGTATTCTAGTATGTCTGGTTATATTTGGGCCTTGCTATCAATAGTATTTAGCATCCAAAATGCCATTGAGATATTATTCTTCAAACTCGATCCCAAATTCATATTGAATTTTCAATATCCATAAGAACACCTGAATGAACATCCAAGTGGATATATTAGAAATATTAAAAAACAATTCCCTAAAAATATTCATCTGTGACCTAACAACACATTCCTATAAAATATTTTATTCATGTCTATTGGTTTAATTATCATCATTCAGTATTTTAATTAAACACTATGAACACAATTTCATTAAAATAACCCCTTTTGAAAACAAAATAACAACTATTGATATTTGATATTCCCATTTCTAGGACTCATAATAGAAAAATAGTTCCAATTCCATGCATGGATTCTATATAGCACTTAACGTGAATTTTTACAAGAAGTTATTAGCTATTATAACCAGGATCTTGGGGTACCACAATCATTTTCGTCAACATTCACATGTTCACGTAAAAAATATTATATAATAATTAATACATTTTTACACTGAAATAAGTAATGGTAAAATATCATCTTCAAATAAGATTAGAAAACATTACCCATAATAGGAAAAACACAATTTCATCCTTACATGAGTGATCAAGCTACCCTGCATCAATGGATTTAGATAATATTCATGTAGGGATCTCAATCACATAGAAACTTAGGTATATTATTTTTATTCAAATTATTTCTTCTATCAAAATCTACATTTTTATTGTTTTGGAGGATCTTGAAAATAACTTTTGTTCCCATATTCTCAAAATCTAGACCATCATCATTAAAAATGAACCAACTATGGACTCTTCTTTCACTATTTGATCTTAAATATTCATTTTACGATTGGATTAAAAAACTGGAATCTATGGTTCATAAATTCCAGATCATGGTATATCTTTCTTTTATTCAAAAATCCATATTTCAAAACATTTTTCAATTTTCATCACTTGTTTAGTCTTTAATTGAAAATTCATGATGGAATTCATGTGTTAATTATATGACTATAATAAATAGAATAATAACTGAACACATAATGTTATTTCTTGAATAATAAACATGTAATAAAATATATAGAATATAGTACCTACAAAATTCAAACAACAATAATATAATTCATCCATTGAAAAGGAGAATGCTTGATTAAGATCACAAATCAGTAAACAAAATAACTCCACCTCTAAGGGAGGAAAATAATCCAATGGATAAATGATTTTTTCATATGTACACCCAAACACTAAATGGGTGATAGTTCATTTTAATTAAATGATAAAAAATAATATGGTAAGAAGAAATAATTATCTAACCCTAATAGATGAAGAATCAATAATCTTATATAGGAAGTAACTTAGGAACCACACATCATATGTGTTTCATATGGTTGGTTTAATTCATATAAAATTATCAATGAAGTAATATAGATCCATCATCACATTCATAATACTTTATAAATAATAATAAATACAATCAAGAAAAATAAAAATATATCATATATATATTATCCCAAATATTTCATGCATTAAATATATAATTATATCAAATATCACATATTATATAAACATTTTTTCACACCCAATAATATCTCATAATCACTAAAATAACATAAGGACTTTATGAATAATCTCACCACCCTTTGTGAATCCACCAAAACACAACTACATATGATTTTTTCATAAAAATCTATTCATTTTGATAAAGGAGTTTTGAAAAATGCAATCCCTTTCCAAGGGACGAACTATTTGAATCTAGAGGACATAAAAGCAGTTTAAATTATAATGAAAAATATACTTTATATATTTTTGCAAAGAAAATCCTCTAGAAAAACATTAGTTCTATTTAAGCTATTAGGGATATTCAATCATCTCTATCAAACATTATCATTTCTATATATGTTAATCCCCCACAAGATGTATCATATACATCTTATGTATCATATATAATCCCTTATTCCATGAAATCGAGTGACAACTAGACATTTAACATGCCAATTTAGTATAAACCTGTCATCATATTTTTGATCCTCTGATAAAAAACTGGACAAGTGTATGAATACAGAACATTTTATTCTTCAATTTGACAAGAACATCACATGTTACAAATCAAAGTAGTTTAAAAAATAATATATAAATCAACCATGCCTAGAAATTAAATTCCCCAGTCTTTATCACAAAATTAGGAAAATCAGGTATTAATTGAATTCCAACTAACGACAATACAAACAAAAACCCAACTACAACATGATTATTTAAGACCTTATGTTAACTTAAATATGTGGGTAATTAAAATATTAATGATATCATGATTTTATCTAACAAACATCTGCTTAATATGACTAATAATAATCCTACACTCCTATGAATATCCACGGCTATATGACAATCCATGAGATATACTTTAGCAGATATGTCCACATATTTTTTTCAAAACTTATTACCTCATGATTCAATCCATCAACATCACTTATAAAACCCTTTACAATTATTATTTAATATATTACAAACAAATGTTAGATGTCATTAAAACCTATTATATTCCATATCGATCATCAGTTAGTGATATGTAAAAGTTTAACTTCAATATGATATTTAACATTAAACCATTCTAGTAAAATAATCTATAGAAAACAAGAGATATTTTCTTTATTATAACAAAAAAATACATTTACCACCATTAAAAATCACCCCTTCAGATATTATAGGATACATTTATATAGTTTACGAAGAATTTTGGTTTTGAAAATTACATCCAAATGTAAATCCAGACACATTCCTATATGGCCATCTAATTAAATAATCCTGATAAAATATTAATTTTTTATAATTAATAAACCAACTTTTTTAGATATAAGTGATTCATAGGAATAATATTCCTCACATTCATCTCATATAATTAATATTAAAACTCCATGACTTCATAAAATTAAATTTTATAGTTTTATATTCTTTTTCATACAAAGACCTTTTAACAACCACATCACCATCATACATGGAACCTTTTACATCAAACATGTTCATTGAAATATATATTAAATCATTTAACTGTTTATATTATAACATCACCAGCACATCCTAAACACTGTTAGGATAAATTTATATCCACTTTTTCCATATTTAATATATGTATTTACATTTATTCACTAATATTATACTTTAACAGTTCTATTATAATGTTTTATTAAAAATTATCATGATATCTAAATATAAAAATTTATATTTATTTATTTTCACTTGTACAAAAACATATTAAAATAATAACTAAAGAATAAAATTTAATACGAGACTACTATAATCTTTATGATAATAGGGATATCCACATTCTCATAGTTAATTAATGTATATTTTTATATTTTACATTACTATAAGTTAGCCTAACACTTTAATATTTAAAGTAATTACTAATTTAAAATAATTTGGGTACAATCCAATATTTGATAATTTTTATCTTATTTATATCTAAATATACATTTATTATTATCATATATACAAAATTATATTCAGAATATCATTATCATAAAACATTAACAAATCTTTGATTAATGATATCAAATTTGTTTCCATTAATTAGGAATATTAAAGAAATAAACTATCATATATGGAATTATATATGTTTGGATCATTTTTCATTTCAAAACAAATCATCACTAAATTGTTCCACCCATAGATAATAGGATAAACACCCATTTGTTTTATGGAATTTTATAAATATTTGTTCCTATAATTTTTTATCTATTTCTCATCCCTGATGTATAATTAATATGAATTAGATGTGAATCAAATATTGAATTTCATTTATTCAAAAGAAGTAATAATTTTCTTAAAATGCTGAATGATAAAAAAATAAACATCATTTAGGAATCCTTCACTAGTTTTAAATATTTAATATAACCACTACATGCTATAAAACATCAAACTTAATGACTTAAATATTCACTATAACTTCATAATTATTATATATTTATAACTTTTAAAAATATATAATTGTTATTATATAATAATTAGAATAAATGATTTTCTCATTGTATTATCCATAACTAATTTTGATACATCACTTGGTTTATTTTCAATTTTATTGTATTTTATAATGTTTCCCCTCTAATGATCAATTTAGGTGTAATGGAAGCACTGCCATTTCCTTTTATTTCTTTAATGTTATATATTATTTTAACTATTTAAACATCTTTACATTCTTTTACTTCAACAAATATTTACATTAATATTTTACTATTATAATAGTACATGAGGTGGGAAAATCTATATCCTTATAATAAATAATTAACATGTTAAGATGTTTTGGTTAAGGTCTCAAAATTAATTCATGTAGAAATTTCAAAAACCTTTCTAGTAATGATTTGAGAATGAAATATCCAGCAAGGTCCAACATATGTTTTGGTCCGCATATCCCTAAATCGTCTAATTACCATATAAAATAGATTATAGGGGTGGATATGGTAGTTATTTCCATAATTTTACATCAATTTTACATATTTTTAATAATTATTTATTTCATATATCACTTATTTTCTTGCATAGAATCTTTAAATTATCTATCATTTTAAAATCACCCAAAGGATCATGGTTTTTTCTTCATATTCGGATCTATGTTAACAAGTATAATATTTGAAACTCTATATAATCTTTTAGATTAATATCTTAAAAAATAATTATGATTATAGAATATAATTCCCTATATATTTCTCTAGAAATGGATTTTATATTAGATATAATTTTTCTTCTTTATTACGAATTATTTTTTATTTCGATACCAACTAATAACGTTTTTTTATTCTACTTTTATTTTTTCATGATAACTTTCTATCTCATTGTAGAATATTTTTCTTTTTACCAATAGTGAAAATTTTGTCATATGTAAATCATATCTTATATCAATTCATTAAGAACATTTAATAATAGTTTTCTTAATTAAATTTATTACTTCATACCTCATATCTATTTAGTGTGAAAAGATCCTTATTACATTTAATAGTGATTATTTATGGTGTTCCTCTCACCACATATTTATATAGGTAGGTAATCATCCAAATCATAGTAATTTTGACTCGTGGATAGTTCAGTGGATAACCTTTTATAAAAGTCAACCTTATGGATTAACATAATAATATTCCTCTAGAAAACTAATTTTATTAGGATCTACTTAGTAGTTTAACCCAAATTAAATTCATAAAGTATGAAAACAAAGGTAAATCTAATGGAATACCTTTTTGGAAGACCTACAAAAGGATTCTCTATAGTCATCCATTAAATTATTTACTTTCTCATTATAATCAATGGGCACCCCACTATATAATTACATAATAACTAGAAATATCTAATTTTTTAAATAAGTGTATCTTTATCATGAATATCACACAGAGTATATGATGTATTTTTAATTTCATGTAATTTTAATAATCATCATATTTATATTAAATTTAAAATCATTACATCTTATGTAATAATTTTCTTTTATGGTTTCTCCTTTTTCCCCCAAAACTAATAATTTATTGTTTGAATCCATATTCCAACAACAGAAATTTATGTTTTCAAAACACATTAATGGATATATTTTTACAAAAACCACAAGTCAGTAAGAGTCAACCAAAAAAATTCCAAGTATACTTATACATATTAAAATACATCATATACATATGGTACTTAATCAGTTCATCTAAAGGTACAAAGATATATGAGATAAATAAACTCCATAGTCATATTCACTAAGTGATAAAGAGAAAATCCCATTCACTTACATAGCCAAGTAAAGACTCTAGGAATGAAGGTCTTCGGAACCCAAGTTTCTATTGTTGGGGATTCTTCACTCAAAATATAATTCAAATAAATATATATCTAGAACATAATATTCACAAATAATGATCAAAATGTATTATCATAATGATAACTAAAATATAAAATGATGTCTAACTATATATAAACTATTTGTTATGACATGAATCTTAGTTTCAAATGAAAGAATCATTCCTTGAAAGTATTTATCATATAAAAATGGGAATAAAATCATTTTTAATATAATATATTTATTACTATGAATAAAACACTAAATATCCATTAAATAAATCAACAATTAAAATAGTTAAGAATGATATAATCATTTATAAAAAATTTTATAAATAATTTATTTTTAATAAACTTTTTATAAATATACCATTAACATTATAGACATTCAATAATTTTTAATATAAACTCTTTATATTCATTCCAATATAAACACAGTTATATTTAAAATTATATAACATTTTGTTTTTAAATATAAGTTTTTATATTAATTATAGACTATTTATAATTAAATTTCTTTAATATAACCATTTTACATATTATAAATATAATATACATAATTATTAATTAATCATTGGTCATATAAATCATAAAAACATTATTCATGTGAGTTATATAATATCCATGTAAATTATGTTTAATTTAATCAATTTTGAATAAATTAATTTTGATAATATAAATTTCAAGTAATGTTATCAAGGAAATAAACATATTATTTATATTTCAAAACGTGATACATTTATGATATATTAAAAAATAATTTCAAATTATCAATATTTAATAAAAAAATAAACAATATAAATATTTTTATATTATCTTCAATATGAACCGCATTGTATTTAATATTAAATGATTTTTAATATTATTTCATTAACTATAAACATTTTATAAATCAATATCAATTGAATATACATTTTAAAATAATCTAGATATGATATATTTTTTAATTTAGTAACTCCTATTAAATATTTTTTTTTTGATTTCTATGTAATCAATTTATTTATATATCATAAATACATGCCATTTATTTTTTCAAAATGAATTTTTAATATTGGTATTAAATATTTTCATTTTTTTCATAAACAACACACAGATATTTAAATGATTATTTTCAAACATTGTATAATATATTAATTTAAATACCATTTATAAATTATAATATTCACATAATACCATTTTAAATGATTTTAAAACATTTATATGCCATAAAAATTTAACAAATACCGATCAATTAACATCAAAAAATTAATTAATTTATAAAAAAATATTATTAAATATTATACATATTTTAAAATATATTTCTCAATTTTTATAATCAATTTATAAATAATAACTGTCAATTAAAAAATAAATTTTTATATTAAAAATTAATAGCTTATTTACGTTTGTAAAGAAGTATAAAAATAAAAAACTGTCATGTTTAAAAAAGGGTTATATATTTTTCAATCAATCCTATAAAATTAAGGTTATTCTCAAATTGTTTACCATTTTCTATATATTAATAACATAAATCATTAGATAAAAATTTTAATTAATTGTTGCAAATTAATTTATATAATTATATTATGAAATGAAATATATAAGTTTTTAATTTTTAAAATGTTTTTTCAAAAAATAATGGAAATAAATTTTGTAGGATAAGTATACCATTTGATACAACCGATGTGATTTGTACGATCATCATATAACGTTCTGTATTGAAGAAAACCCAATACTAGAATAATCTATAATCAATAGTCAAAAGGAAAATAAAACCATAAAAAGGAGTACCTAGAAAATTCAAACATTTGTAATATAATTCTTCATTGGAAAGGATAATCTTTAATAAATATTATAAATAAGTGAAAAAACTAACCTTTCCTCTGATAGGAAACATTGACTAATGGCTCTGTTGTCTTATCGTGTGGTTACTTGGATACTAAATACGAGTTAACTCTATCATCTTAGATGATGGAAAATAGTATTCGATTTGGAGATAATTCACCACCCTAATGTTATAGGTCACCACCCTCTTCTAAATATTGATCTTCAGGCTCCACACATCATACAAATTTCCTAATACTTTGTTAATTCATTAAATTTTATCACTAAATTAATATAAATTCTTGTAAACAATTATAATGTTTTATAACTTATAATAAAACTATTTGGGAAAAACAAATAAGTAATATATATATTTACTATCAAATAATGTTAATGTATATTATATATGCATATTTATAATATATATATATATATATATATATTATTGTGGATCCAATTATCTGATCACGCAATGAGATTTAGTTTGTTTTTAATTCATGAATTTCAATAGCTTATGCTCGAAATTCAAACTCTTGAGGGTCCTTTTAAACATGATGACTTTTAGGTTTAAATGGGATTCACTATCCAAGATTTATTTGTCCTAGTTTTGTCTTTTT
The DNA here is from genome assembly GCA_963277665.1 of Viscum album. Taxonomy (NCBI): domain Eukaryota; kingdom Viridiplantae; phylum Streptophyta; class Magnoliopsida; order Santalales; family Viscaceae; genus Viscum; species Viscum album. Next base: position 34,989,962 of record OY728156.1, read on the forward strand.
AATGGAAGCCACAAAAGTCCAGTTTGGCTACAAACATGATCTTGAAGCATGGGTTCAATCTCTTCTATGGTAAAATTATCATGGAGGAAAGAGGGGATGTCTTCTTATAGATTCATTTTATTAGAACATTATAAATGTGTGATGTAGGGTATAAAAGGGTGGTTAGAAAAAATATTTCCCATATAATGAAATTCATGGTGTTTTTGATAAATGGAATTATGAAGAAGCAGTTTGGCCACCAGAAACCAGAAATATAAGGTAGAATAAGACACTTTTTTCATGAACTAGAACAATTTTAATTTCTAATCAATCGTTTTCAAATATATAATAATTATTATATTTTTAAAATTAAAAAATTTAATTTTATTATAAAAATTAGGTCCCCATACTCATTTTATATTTATTTTCCTCTTGTTTCAGAATACTAAACCTCAATCACATTTTATCCATAATCATAATAATTCAATGTTTTACTTGTCTGCACTCGTTCTGTTCTAGTGTGTTCCTACATTTTAATTTCTTATTTCCAAAAAGATTATAACTTCTATCTTAGTAAAAAATTCCCACATAACTGGGAATCATATGGGGTTCATATTGGAAATATGGTAACAACATGCACTCATTGGACTCTGATATAGAATATTTTATTTGTTAATATTTTTCATTTACTATCCCTAATTTCATTATGTTTTTTATGTGTTGACTGAGTTACATTACTTCTTCAAATTATAATGTATTTTGTATACATATTACATGATTAAGTCTACTAATGAGGAACCTAATATAATTCTTATATATAATGGTTTAACCTCCCTTAACTATATTTATATTTAATGTGAAAAAGGACTAAGACATATTAGTATAAATAACTATCATCACTACCTAAATTATTTTTAGATCCATAGAAGAAAATAATATTCAATTTGATTGCATATTGGTCATTTTAATTATAAATATCTCATTTAAAAAAAAGATAATAAAAATTTATATTTTCAAAAATCTATATTGATTTAGATTTCTTTTTGTGTAATAGAAATGTTGACATCAATTCTTTTAACGTCATTTACAATGGTGCATATAGAATAAAGAAACCAAGATAATCTATTAAAATAAAATAGAGGTGATTTGAATATATGGATATATAATACCAATTTTATCATAATATATTTAATATGAAAAAAAATCTCTATAAAAGAAATACATCCCAAAAATAAGAAACGATCATAGAGATGGTCACTATTGTTGATGATTAGAAGGATTATGACTTCCTATGACACTATTATATCATTTATGTTTTCAAAAAATATATTTACAATGATTCTAGCTCTATTAAGACTAATAGTGAGTTATGAGATTCATGATCATAAGAACATGAATAAAGATTTTGTATTGAAGAAATTCATTACCTATAGATTTATGGACTTGATGATGCTTGACTAAAATATTGTAGTGAGTATTGTGCATCAATCTCATGCTATTGTCCATAATATCCAAAAAAAATTAATTTTATGTAATTTAATCCTTTAAATTATATACTTCTATTAAAAAAATATTTTTCATTGAAATATCTAAAAATCTATATTATAAACTAGAGAAAGGCCATGTCCGATGATGACTTGGTCATGCAGTTGGTGATAAAATAAGAAAAAAAAACTCTATAGAAATAATGAAATAAAAAACAACATGATCATAATAGGACACAAATTTAAAGTAGGATTAAAAATTAAAAAGTGGGATTTCAATATAGGGGAACAAAACATGGTTAAAAAATGGTCTGATTAATGTTATATGACTATGAAAATCATAGACATGGGGAAAAGTATAGTAGAAATCCATGGTGGAATAAGAATCCTCAAGACAACATTGAGGGTATTTAAAAGAACCTTATTTTAGTTTAATACACTAATTTTTCAACCAATGTTACTAAAAGTTTTGTCATCATAATCCCAATGGAGTTGTGGGTTGACACAAAAACCACTCATCATGTGTGTCCATTAAGTGAATTTTCTCATCATACACATTAGTGATGTATAATGATGACCTTTTTGTTTAGAAAATATTGTCTTACAATGTTGGAAGTTGATTAATGAGGTTTTTAATAATTACCACAGGTAATACTATGACACTAAAAACTATACTTCATGTAATATATATTCTAATGAAATTAGGGAAATGATATCTTCTAGTAAAAACAGGAATCATGTTTTAGTTTTTTTCGAAAAAATATATAGTGTAAAGAGTGATGAATATGTTGGTAGGGATTAACTAAGTGACAACCTATTGAAATTCAATTTAATTACTATTAAAAAAAATTAATCTATGATGAATTAATGGAATATCCACTTTTTATATGATTAATTATGTCGATTGGTGTCATTCAATATTGGGTAATGATAATTATATAATTTTTTAAAAATTAATTATCATGTGTTTGTTTCCAATATTTTATTATTCATGAATAAAATTTATAGTTTGTATTGATTGAAATTATTCTATACCACCCTTTCATTTTTTAATGGAATTATGATCCTTTAGATTGAATTCACATTAACATATGTGATGTGAAATTAGTTCCTCAAGTTTGATGTAAGAATTACTTTTTCACCTTCATATATGATTAAACAATGTTTTGTTATATATATACATAATTGTAAATGTAATTCTATTGAGTTATTGAAACATTACTAATATAATGTTGATAATTAACATAATAATATAATTAAAGGCATAAATATTGAATAGGGTGGTAAATATGATTCACCATTTCAATATTTTTATAAAAAATTGGAATAATTCAAAAAACTAAAGAATATTACTCACCACGATTAAATAGAGTTGCAGTAGGAAACCTAGTACCATAAAAGAAATAATGAATGATATTATTAATAGTGCCTATTCACCACAAAATATGTGAGTAAATATCTTTAGAAAAAATTGTTCTTTATATAGAGTTCCACACAAGAATACTCAAAGTATTATCTATGATATGTGGATGGTGTAGAGAATGCACCAAGATCAACATGAAATATCAACTGATACAATAAGGAAAATGGACGAAAGCAAGTTCCCATTCATAGAAGGCTAGGGACCATCACCATGTAATAATGAATAATCTCTTAGAAATGGAATTACCCACTAGAAGCACGCATGACCCATCCAGTGAGTTAGATAACTGTACTGGTATAACAAAATTCTATAGAAAAAATGATATTCAATCAGTTTAAGGAATCAATGAACAAATAAGATACTTCAAATAACATCGTATCTTTATTTTTATAACATTAAAATTAGAACCAAAACAAGGAATCTGAAGTCAAAATATATAATCCAAAAAATATTTAAGGATAGAAAAAATATCCATTACCCAAATCCATTAAATATAGATTGTCAAGATCTAACCTCTTGATACCACTAATCCTCTAAAAAATTATGAAAAATGGTAATTAGGAAGTGCCACCTATATATATATAGTTATGTTTTCTTTACATATTTCAGAAAAACAAAATCTACATATCCCAAGGGGAATTCGTAGGGAGTGAAGATAAATCCCATTATGATACCAAAATAAATATATTAATGGATTTCAAACTATAAATCCCAAAAAACATGTATGAAATATCATTTTGGAAAAGATTCTGACTTGATTTTTTTCTTAAAATCGACCCTTTAAAATCACTAGGTTTTCTTTTAAGCAAAACATGTCTTCCAAACATTTTTCAATTGATACCATGTAATTGAAATATGTTCATATGGTATAACACGTTAAATATACCAAAAAAGTTATAATAGTGGTACGTATAAACACTTTCATCCCAAAACCGAATAAATAGAAATGAGAATAACACAGGATATCACACACAATATTGCGCTAACATAATGCAATGAATCATGTAAAATAAAAATTACTAAGTAATTTTCACTAATGTATCTAAAAATAAGGGATAATTATGAGTGAGTCTAAAATATATTTTTTTGTGTGATAAATAACAAGGAATATACCACGACCTTCCCTAGGACAATAACTCCATATCACTCTCAATTTCTTGTTTAGTAAGTGAAAGATGTCTCAGTCTTCTAACCAAGGGACATATCCTTCCCCTGTAAAATAGGAAAAATAATTCTTCATCATCTTCCCAATGAATACCACTATATCATAAACAATTCATACTAACACACCATGTATCCACATTTATACTCTAAGTAAAACATATCAAAACAAAATGTACTATATAAACAAAATCTATTTCAAAATTCCTTTTAAAAAAATATAATTTTGTTACAAAAAATTTATTGAGGTAAAAAAAATAATAAAACCTCTTAAAAATAAAATCAAAAACATATAATAATTTTAATCCATTGTATCAAACTCTGGGAGTTCACATGGCCCCATCCCTTTGGAAACACCACTTTATAAAATACAATTTTCATATCTTTCCATAGATCACATAAAATATGGGATATATATAAGTCTTAAATAATTTAAATCATAAATTCCTAATTATAAATCAATTTGAATTTATGAATTCAATGTTATGACATGGAAAAGGATGTAAAATAAATACACTTACCCAAATAATGGTTCTTAAATCATCAGCATATACAACAACAACAAGAATAAGGAAAAATAAATATCTCACACACCTATACCATAAAAGATCAACACCAAAACTATATTAATACCCTTAGCATTGGAAAACTATCCTAATAGGCTTTTAAAATTCCATTAAAATAGATGTATAAAGAAGAAAAGTGGAAAATTATTATTACGTATTAATTAACAAGGATTCCCTGAAGCCAAAACACATTAGATCTAAAGAAATTCCTCCAAAATTAAATAAGTATATTCTCTAAATATTGGGGAAGGTTCTATTAATTTAAAATTATGGAAATTCGAGAGTTCTAAAAAAATAATTTAAGCGAAATATTATAGGAACCTAATATTTTTAATGACCTATATAGATTTCATGGTTTTTCAACACGATTAAACAAATCATGCACCAACCATATAGATTCCACTCTCTCGTTGCATAAAAGTCTCAATATTACCACTAGGACTTGAATAATTTGACAATGATGTTTATATACATACAAAATAACACTATTCCCCAAACATCCACTCTCTCATAGTTAGCTACATGGATATAAAAATTGTTAAGCAATGATGCACCATGTTTTTTCCTATAATTCTATGTTCTCGGCCCATGTCACCCTTTAAAATAAAGAAATAATTAAAATAAATATAAATAATTAAAAATCGGAATAATAGTAACCTGACGAGGGACAATAAAATCCACACCATGTAACTATAATCCCCCAAAAGTTCTATAGGATTTACTTGAAGAAAATTGGTGAGGCTACTACTTCATCAAAAATAAATTCCTATACCATGCCTCATGGAGATAACTGATACAAATCCATTGAAAACATAATAATGGGATCATTTTTCCTTGGAACACATTAATTTGATAATAAACTATAAAATTTTCTAGGTCTATAAAGGTCAAGTCAGTCTCAACCCATGAATACTCCCATTTGTTATCATTAGATGGGTCTTGATGAAACCTATTCAACTGGGTAACTTGAATGAAATGACAGATTGATGTCAAATGTGGTGGATACTCCAACCAATGGATACCTTTAAAATATGTTTCACAACTAAAAGTGTCCTAATGTAACAGAATGCTAGTTTTCCCTTTTTTTCAAATAATGATGTCACATCTAACTAGATATGCAAAGAAACACATTTTCACCAACCTCAACCATTATTGCGTGATGACGCTGATCATTGTAATACTTTTGAAGACACCGAGATGTCACTAAAAAATAATAAACATGTTATAACTTCTTTTTTAACACTATAATGATACATGATCCCATTAAGGGATGATTACGCACAACCATAAAACCCAACAAGGATTGGCATTGATGTGCCTATAACACATCAACATGGTCACTCTTGATTGAGGATTGTTAAAGATTATTATAATAAATCATGGATAATGACATGATCCTTTCATATGAACAACTAAATTTATACACACACACACACACAGTCATAGAACATCATTTATTTTTCTATATGGTCTACTTATACTTGTTATCTATCTGTGGGTGTTATGAGGTTCTCAACCTCAAATTGGATTCCAAATACACGTACCGTCCCCTCTAAAACTATGAAGTATTGATTATATACCAATTAGAAACTATCATCATGATCACCCCATTAATCTAAAAAGAAACTTGGAAATATTGGTGTCCAATATCCTCTACCATCATGAAAAATTTGAAGGCATCAAAATGAAATATTTTTTAGACAATCATAATCACCCCAATAGAATCATTCCAAATCAAAGTACAATATTTTCTAATCATGAGATCCATTAGGATATCATCAATATTTAAATGACATGCCTAGTTTATGAAACTCATAAATGATTATTTGTCATGTTATGCTTTGGGAAACAATGTCTAAATCCTGACACCACATACTATGCCACCAATGATAACCACCCAATATATAAAAAATCATGTTCACCCCATGATGCCTAAAAAAATTAAAATTATTCCTCTCATACATCTAATCATTCATCACACTCAACAAAATCACCAATATCATTCTAAAAATGATGTAACCATATAGAAATAGTGAATAATCACACATTCTTTCTCAATATTTTGATACTATACTAATCCTTTGACCCTCATGTTTAGAATCTTACTCACACCTGACATATTCGATAATGGTGGGAGTTTCCAACACACTAGGCAAGAAACCCTTATATCCATAACCATAAACATCCATACATGGACTAGGAAACTAAATCCTTAGAACTCGTTAATCCTATAATTCCTAAACATCCTTCACCATATGCTTCCCTCTAAAATATTTAGAGTCTAAATTCCCCTTATTTTGTATATAAGAATTTTCAAAACGAAAATTCTAAATACATTATATATTTCATCTCAATATGAGGTACAAGTAACAATGGTAAAGGATTTCTATTAGGATTTTGGGATCTATATAATCTATAACGTGCACCCAAAAGAGGAAATATCATAAAATATTCAGTTCACAAACAATTACTCGATGCTCTTGGTCATGGATATGATAAGTATTTGCATGAAGCATAACTACTTTGATCCATAGTCTATCACATAGACATCCTATAATAACACAAGTCACAAACCAATGAAAGATGCATCCAAATACACTATATAAGCAATCCCAGGTTCAGGAACAATAAAAACTATTATAGATTTCAAAAATTCCAATATCTGCTCAGAAGAATAATATCACTTCTCGTCTCACTCAAAATGCACCCAGTTCATGGAAAACACTATGACTATAGAGGATTTATTAGCAAATACCCAAAAAATTAATCTATAATAAGTTGGTAAGACCCAAAAACATTAAATAATAGACACATTCTTTGGATTCTCTAAAATAATATCACTCTAACCATTTCATGATTCAAGGAATTTCCTCTCTAAAAATTATGTGGCCCAAGAAACATACATCCTGAATGAAAATTTTTAATTTAGATAGTCTATAATACTGTATATGGACCTTAAGACTCCGAAAGAATCATTCATATAGGTTTCATGATACTCATATTCCTTGTACTCCATCAAGTGGACATCAAGAAACATGAATATGAAGGGGATCACATTGTGGTATATGATTATTTTTCATCACGACAATAGAGACCACAAGATCATTTGTAATCCCAAATATAATTAACAAATAACCATAACTATATATATCTACATCAAAAGGCCATCTTCATAAAATCATATCCCTACTCCCCCAATTGGTGGTACCTTGATTTTAATTTGATCATTGAATACTGAAGAGTTCCCTTTGACAAGATGGAAATGATCATCCATTTTTGAGAAATATGTTTTTATTTTTTATATTCAAGTGATTAATATATTGATATTTGATGCAATAATGAAGAAATATGTATTCCTTAAATGAACGTATATCTCAAAAATATTATGGTGAAAAAATTGTTTTGAAAACTAATTATCCTTTGAGTTCCCGTAGTTGAATTTTCATCTATTTTTTCTTAGATGGAGACATATTGTAATATTACAGATAAATGGTTTTCATCATTTGAACTATATTGATGCTAATATTGACCTTTTTCTATGGTGGTAACCCAAAAAAATATTTGAAAAAACACAAGTGTTCCTTTCCACGTCCACGATAATTAAAACCCCTGAACTCTGCTCAATAGAATAGATGGAAAACTAGGAATATGAAACAAAATAAAACTCATCTTAGATGAAACCGGTCATACTCTCCCAAATTGTAGAAATCACTCATGCAATTGGAATTGTGTTCTCCATTCATGTTCTATAAACTGGACCTTGTAGAAATAATAATCAATTTGATAATTAATACTAATTAACCATTCCACACTAGTGATAAGGTCCCAAGTAACCTCTTCTAACATGAGAAAATCCCAAATGACCCCACATCTAAATCCAAATCATCAAATCCCATGTATTTGAATCTTTACACCTTCTTTAAATCCAAAAATATTTGTAAATCCATAACAAAAGGAAACTACTCCCCTCACATACGTAAATAGTAAGTAATACTCGGTGTGATGAATGAATATAATGCACCCATATATAATAAAAATGATTCTATGGATGATGTAATATATAAAAAACCTCTGATTATTGAAGAAAAATCAAATATTATAGTATAACATCTGTCATATGGAGAGATACTTAGGCCTATACGAAGAAAATTTTCCTTAATGAGAACTAACATTAATTTGAGATAAATTTCGAATAAAAACATAGTTTGATACCACACATAACCAATAGAATTTATATGGTTCTACGTAAATAAAATTTGATACTATAATTAATATATTTATTGATTTAATACTAATAATTCAAATAAATTATATTAAAAAATAATTTTCCAATACCATTTCTAATAAAAAATCACATAAAATTAGGAATTTGGAATACATTTTGATTTACTTTAAAAAAACATTTCCATAACTTGTACAAATATGGATTTTTCAAGGAAATAAGGCCATGTGACCCAATATTCTCATTATAAAAAAACAATTCATAAAAAAGGTAATCATTAACATCATAATCATATAACCAAATAAATGGAAATTTGTTTAGCAGATAATATCATATCAAATAATGAATAAACATAATCCATAATAACAAATAAATAAACATGAAAAGCGTAATGTTTACTAAGGGATATAATTATGATAAATTAATTTGTATGATCCTAAAATATTATTTTCCATATGGATAAAAAATGTCGAATCTCTCATAGTATTCCTAATGCCCAAATCAGAAAATCTCTCTTTGACTATTTGTCATCATGTGGAAGATCTATTTGTATTCCTACCAAAGTATCTCTTAGTCAATTGGACTAAAAGTATGTTTTTAATCAATATATGTCCAAATGGATCTCATATTTCCTCATACAACACAGTTTGACTCCATAGGTATCCCATTTTATACACAATTCCAATCATATCTCTAGCACACAATCCACGAAACAAATGATATTTCACAATAGTTGTTATTAACAAAAAATTTCCATTTTGATAAAAAAATCCACAGGGTAATACATTTTATAAAAAAACCTAAAAATTACATTTAAACACATAATTCTTATTTTCATCCATTAATCATGAACATGGAATGTACGTAACAACATTTTATCTGTATAACCACTTTAAAACATCCAGTAAGCATTCAAAAAACATATCGCATAAAAAATGGAACAAAAATAAATCATAAATAAAATAAATAGAAAACTAATATGTAAAAACCAAATGGAATTATAAATTAAAAGATATTCCATTGAAAATACCATCAAATTGAGACATATACCACTAGAATGGTTCCAAACTCAATTACTTCAATAAAAACCAATGATTTATGAAGAAGACATCCTCACACACATAAATCATGAGAAATAAAAGCAAAAAATCCACTTAAAACACATATATTCTACAAAAACCACCGTATATGTTTTAAAATTACCATTAAAATGGATTAATAAAAGTAGAAAATGTGAATTTTTTTAATTTATAATTAAAAATAGGGTTCAAATAAATCCAAAACTTCTGGAATCCAAGGTGATCAACTAAAAATAATGAAGTGTAGATTTCACTTATTGAGGAAGGTGATGACAATGTATTGATAGAGAAAATATGGATTTATAAATTAATATTATTTAGTAATTGTGAAAAAATATTGGATTTTTAATTACCTGGACAACATGAATGGTTTTTCTACAGAGTTAGACTGATCATTTTCTAACCATGTATGTGCTTCAATTACCACAAAACCTGGCCAGAAAATCACACATAGGCCATTCACAGTTTTCAAAAACCATTCTCATACTAGAAAAAATTTCATTTTCTATTAAAGAGATACACTCATACGGTTAGATGAATGGTTATAAAAATAGTAAACCATGGCATGTTTCCCTAAAAATCATGTTTCTATCAATAACACTCAGGAAACCCAATAAATAAAATAAAATAAAATAAACAAAAAATTAGATATACAAGTGATAATGTGGATGTCATATAATGAAATAAATATGACCAACAAATATATTAATGTGTGTGGATGTCTGGATAATGATTCAGTTCCTAACCAAAAATTTATTTTGATTTCCCTTTAAAACAAAAATTTCATATTTATTGGTTATTAACATAATATTAGTGCATGTTTATTTCTCTTTCAAAAGTCAGATATCATAAAAATAGAGAAAAATATCATATTTGAATCAATGGATGCTTTATTATATGAAAATATGTTTCTATTTCATATGCTAATTGAGGTGAATGAGAAAATTAAAATTTCAGTAGATAATGTTTACAAAAGGGAGTAAATAGAGGTAGAAACATAAAAAATTATTACATTTGACATCTATATTTTATGGACTAGACATTCTAATCCATATTTTAGAAAATGAACCTAAAATTTTGGAGTTTCTATTTCCACCACAAGAGTGTCATTTTCAGAATAAGATATCAATATTGAAATTGATTCCATATTTTCAAAAATGATATGGGAATTAGTAAGTCATAAAAATGAAGAAATATAGATTTAAGAGGACCAGTAGAATAAAAATTTTGTATATTATAAAATTTAAAAATAAAAAGATATAGTGGAAGTAATTGGGTTTAAATAAAGATAGAAACATCATTATTTTTATAATTATTCACCTATCTATGGATTAAATCTAAAATAATGTTAATTTCATTCATCTCTCTGAATGGGAAAGACATAAATTAACTGGGTCTTAGTAATTACTTCATATGTGGTGATTTGGACATGTATCATTACATAGAATAATAATTTTTTTAACTATTCCTAGATCATAAATAATAGTTTTTTTATTGGGGAAATATCATTATTTTCTAAAACATCCTTTCAATATGTTTAATATATTGTTTTATCATGAAATGTTTTCAAATTATTTTAAGATCAATTATTATGATAATTTTTTATCATATATTAAATTGATATAGTTAAGTAATTTCTTGATTTTATGTTGATGGTATGCTTATATTTGAATAAAATCATGATATCATCAAAGATACGAAAAGTGTTTTCACTAGTCAAATTTAAATGAAATACATGTGGCTGGTAGTTGTCATTTATTGACTTCAAATAAATAAAACATGTAATGGGGTTGAATTGTAAAAATTTCCTTTTTTTGATAGGGTTTGGTAGAAATATCATAATCTTGATTTAATAACATGAACACCCAAATATATATAAATATATGTCTTTTAAAGAACACTAGTGATAGAAAATCTCATTTAGAGTATCCTTGTATTCAAGGATGTTTGATGTATGTTGTGAATTTAACTAGAGAAGACATATATTTTTTCTATCATAAAGATTTTTCTACTTAATAAAAATTTAAATATTCTTTATTAGATGGACATGAATCACTCTTTTCAATACATGTAATATACATTAAACATTTCATTAAACTATATAATGTATCCTATATTAAATCTTGTTTATAGGTACATAATTTATATTAAATGAACAAAAAAACACCATCCACCAGTGATTATGTGATTACACAAGGCGGATGATATGTATCATCAAAATCATAAATACAAACATTAATTAAATTATTCACAATAGAATACCATATAAAATTATTTAGAATAATCTAAATAAAATCTAAAAAATTTCAATTTCATTTCATGTTAGATAAAACATATGACATGTGTGTGTATTAATTTTGATAGTAATGTAGTGATAGAATGTTTGATGGATGTATTGTAAAATGGAACACCTTGACATATACTTATACAATAAGATGTGGTTAGACAACTACTATGTAGTGGTATTATTATTATTTTAAATTTTAACTCAGAAAATAAATATTTCATATTCCGTTGTGAAAGATCTTACTCGATATTTTGTAGGGAAATCATCCAAAGGAATGGGTTAAAGCCTATTAAATTAATTATTAATTGCAAAAACCAAACCATGTTGAATGTATAACCCACAATCTAGGATCAATGGTAAAAAAATATTGTGTTAAAGTATGGGGAACATTATCATTCTCATTCGTAAAATTAGAATGTACAATTAGAATACGTTGTTCATGCACATTTATAATTTTCATAATTAAATGTTGTTTCATAATATCCTATCTGAGTATGATATAGGGATGATTCAAGGAAAAGTAAAAGGACAAATTATTTAAAATACTCATGAAACTAAGTTCTGTTCACTTCCAAAATGAATAGAAAATTGATAACCAACTTTGTACGAGAGTTAATTTTAATAATTTTATTCTTATACTTGTTTTAAATATTGAATTTTTGAAGGCATCATGTCTACTGATCAATTAATAATGGATAATATTATTTTAAAGTAAATGCTAATTGATGAAAAACTAAAAAACATTCTAAAATCATATATATTTATATAGAATACAGCTGTGCACATTTATTTGGAATTAATTTCTATTTATGTGGTGTTTTTCAGGTGTTAAATGGAATGATATTGTAGTATGTTGTCTAATAACTTCTCAAAATACTAGAAATGTAGAGAGTAAGGTAGAGTGACTAATGGTTTCAACAATTATGACCATTCTAAATTCAAATCAATGGTTTTAAGATTATAACTATTACTATGAATTTAATGTCTCTCTATTTTATTTTTCTTATAAATATGTGGTTCCTATTATAATTATATATATATTTTCAACCTATCTCAAAATACTAAACCACTATAATATTTTCTCCATTATCATTAATTATTAATTATTTTATTTTTTTCACTCAATGATTTTGAGGGATTTAATGATCCATATTCCATGACAAGTGAACTATTATACGCTTTAAGACATTTTCTCACTACCTAAGTTAACATAGAGGGTGTAAATTTTAAATATGGAAATAACACGAGTTAAGTGGGATAATATTTTAATTTATATATTTGTTTATCATTTTTCTTCATTGTCCCCTTATTTCATTATATATATATGTTTGTGGAGTTTCCTAGAAATCGTCATCAAATTATATTGTATTTTGTATACATATTGCATGATTAACACTAGTAGAATACTAACCTATACCAACGGTTTGGAACCGTTGGTATAGGCCTCCAAACTGTTGGTATAGCCTATACCAACGGTTTGGAGAACCGTTGCGAAGTAAGCCGTTGGGATAGGTCTATACCAACGGTTTTCCCAAAACCGTTGGTATAGACCTATCCCAACGGTTTACAAAACCGTTGGTATAAGTAATATGAAAATCTATTCCAACGGATATAAAACCATTGGTAAATGTATTTCAAAAAAAAACATGTGCTGGGATTTGATCCCACGACCCCTTGTTTATAATCGAACGACTTAACCACTAAGATAATATCACTTTTGTAAACATAATTTCATAAATATATATATGTATTATCATAATTATTTAAAATTTAGATTTATATAATGTTCTCGGGTAGTAGACCTGGAAGAAATGAAAGAATCTATCCCAACGGTTCTCAAAACCGTTGGGATAGACCTATCCCAACGGTTCTCAAAACTGTTGGGATAGGTGAAATTTCCAGGGGGGGATGTTGGATTTGGGGCTGAGTTTTCCCAATGGTTCTCCCAAACCGTTGGGAAAGGGGTGTTTTGAGGCCCCTTTCCCAACGGTTCTCCCAAACCGTTGGGAAAGACCCCCCTTTCCCAACGGTTGGGAGAACCGTTGGGAAAGGGTGTATATAAGTGTTGGGAAAGATCCAATTTCCAGTAGTGTAAGTCAACTAAGGAGGACCCCAATGTATTTTATAGAAAAATTATATCATATTATAATACTATATTGGTATTGAGTAGGTATAAGAACCATACTGTATTGGTTGTATTGGTATAAATAATGGGTAAAACGTCCTCTTCTATTTTTACATAATCAAATGTTATCATACTACACTTTGTGTGCAGATTGGTTTTGGAAAATATCAAAATATTTTATAAATTGTTATTGAAACCCCAACATTGTCTCATGGCATAGTTGAAAAATATAGTTAACTGATATTTCATTGATGTTGGTTACAATAGAAAATACATGGAATGTGGGATATGGAATAGATTATTGACTACATAGGTATTGAATTTCCTGTAAGAATCTTTTTGTTCACATGAATGATTTTGTTTTACAATAATGAATGATAAAAAGTTCAAAAAAAGTATTTCCCAATAAATATTTACTAAAATATAAATGCATTAGAAGATTGGGTGTTGCAGTATATACACCTGAAATGTGAATTCGAGGATTGGTATATTAGGAGGGAGAGTGTATGGAATAATTAAATCCTCGAAGATATGTGTCATACATGGATATTTCCTCATGGAATCATGTGTACATAGAGGATTCAACACTTAAATATAATTACATCATCCATTTTTTTCACATTTTTCCAAAATAGAATTCAACTCTAAATAAAAAAAATCAATTAAAATTAAAATTCAAGAGTACCTAATTTACCAAATTTTCAAATATAAATACTTCCCTGAAAGATATACATTTTATAACATAAAACTTGCACGATTTATGATAAATATAAAAAATAAAAAATTGAAAACAAATTACATGAGATTAGAATAACTATGATTCTTAAAATAATTGGTAAATCAATATAGAAAAAGTTTATAGTTAAAAAACCAATGAAATTTATAATATTTATATATAAAAATATTAAAAAAATTAAAAACCACATCATGTTATTCCATACATCTGGACAATAAATTTTGTGAAAAATTTTAATGAAAAAAATCAAATATTTTCATAAAAAATCACTTCATAATTTTTTTTACAATTAATAAATTTACAAGATTTATCCAACAAATTAGACACCTAAACATAATAATCACAATTAAACTAATATAATATACATGAAAACATGAATCATGAAAAGTCCCAATAAGATGCCAATGCTTATCTCTTAACAACTTCCTACAGCCCTAACATGGGTCTTATCTCAAGCATCATAAAGAGACGTCTCGCCCCTTCCCCGAAAGGAAAACCATATCATTCATTCTATTGATTGTCTTCAAGGATGTAACCTACTCCATTAATGATATATGACTCCCATACTTCGTTATAATGGAATAATAATCACTAAGAGATACATGATTTTATCAACCATTAACGATCTACCCAAAGATTTTTATGCCTTCTCAATAGCTCTAGGAATTCTTGTGGGATAACCAAATCTTTTCTCATACACCAATAAAATCCCACGTCCTAAAAAAATTAATTTGTAACCCTAATCCCTTGGAAATGTAGTCACCGAGGGATCCCAATACATATAAGCTCTGTAAAGAACTTATTCCAATCATACATGGCGAAATTACATCCTATATTATATATATAGGGAACCATCACTCCTAAACCACTCACCCAAACATATTTAGTTACTCAATAACATACACTCATAAAAAATCATTCATGTGGTTTTTTATTATAGGGGCCACCTACGTTGAACATGTGGATAACCACCCACCTAGAACGGATTCTCCCTAACCAAGGACATCCATGCCATGTACACAGTCCATAGAAAAATTATCATTCCATGAAAAACAATCAAATAATTATAAAAAAATTAATTAATTATTCAAAATAAATTAAAATGAATTTTCTCCTAAAATAGATGGAACATCATTTCATTACGAAAACATATATGGAAGAAGTTTTTTCATATTTTTATATTCTCCTATAGCCAGCATGCCCCAAATCCTCATATAATTATCCCAATTCTACAATGATATAATTTATGACTGTAACTTTTGGTGTGGGTTCTGCAATGAGAATGTTGTGAATTAATGTGTTGGAGAGGGCTACCACTTTGGAAAAGTTAGTCTTAAGATACTAAATGTTAAGAATCATGTCAACATGGTGCACATTAATTTATAGAAGACTTTATAATAATAAAAACAAATTTAATTATGATATTATTATAGTAGTATAAGGATGTGTGTCCTCTTGGTATATTTCCCCTGGTGTGTGTGAACAAGGAAAAAGTACCCTAAAAATCACAGGATTTCCTATCGATAATGACATTATTTTGAAAAATTTCCAAGTGGGTAATAACAATTGTTGTGTTTTCAATGATTTGATTTTGTTACAGGGAACCCTTGGAGTTAGATGATAAGGTTCATGGATATATAATGTCATATAACTCCCTTTATTTTAGTGGGTATGTTTATGTATATTCTCAAACATCTTATGTGAGGTTTTTCAAACTTTTAATGGTTGAAACCTGGGTCTATAAGGACATAGAGGTTTTCATAATATTTAAAGTGTCTTTCATAGTTTGTTGGATAAAAATGGGAAATACCAAGGCATGGTGAATGATATTTTGGTCCCTAATGTAAAATACTAAAAGTGGATACATGAATGTCTTGGGTGTGGTTCTTGGGGGAGGTCTCAAAGGACCATGACATTTGATAACTTACCTTGACCATAATTGGTTCCAATGATAGAGAAAATGTCATAAATTTAAAATCCAAGTTAGGTAAATGATTATTTATGGATATATTTTCATGATTACCCTTACCATGTACATGCCATGTTGTATGGAATAGTGTTGGTCGATCTGGATTTTAAATGATCAAAATCACAACCTTCTTCCTCATTTATTGACCACATCAAAGGGTTAATGTGTTTTAATTAAAGAAGGGGTCATTATTTATGTTTTTATTCTAGTTACACCCTTCTTAATTTATTTTTCCATCCTCATGATGATTATCATCAAATTTTAACAGTTATCCCATCAATTTCAATTGAAATGATTTGGATGAAATCACTACTAGAGATAAAACCATGGATGATTTGTTCTTCTTGTTTCTCTTTTCAAAAACATGTTGGAATATTCGACATATAGAGTTGTGGACCGTTTTGTAAATATAAAACCATATGGATTTAGCTCTTATTTTATTTTATCAATTTCCAAAATAGTTGAATTATTCTTTCACTCAACAGGGCATGATGACTACCACTAATTTTTTTATCATTTATATGTGGTTATCTTAACCCTCTGATTTTCCTTTAATAATATTTATTATATAACCATATTATGTTTAATTTGAATCGATTCAAGGATATATTTTTGTGAAAAAATATTATTATTGATGTTTGAACATAGTTTGGTTGAGTATTTTCTTAACGAACAACAACATAAATGTTGAAAATCTTGAATATGGACATTTCTAAAAAAAACTATTACCCATTTCATTTTATTTATGAATTTGAATTAATTATATTATCTATTAATATATGGATAATTATTTTTTATTATAACTCTGATAGATTTATTTTTTGATGAATTAGGTGTTTTTTAATTTTGGTATATATTATTTTCTCTACTCATTCACCATATTCCATTAATAATGGAAAAACAAACATGAATTCCATTTTATATTAACGTTTCAGTTTCATGCCTTCTCTCTATGTTCTTTGTTCTTCATTGGTCTTAACATGGCTGAGGATTTGATTATATTTGAAAAAATATACCATGGTGTGTTTGTATCTATATTTATATGTGTTTTTTTCATAGGTTTAGTAGTAGTAGTACACAAAATATAGAGGTGTTATGGTGATAGTAGAAATTTGATGGTGGTATGGGTGATGATTTTTCCCTAAAAAGAAAGTGAAATTTGTTTTATAGGGGTTTGAGGATGATGAATTATGTAAATTACAATAATTAATCAGGAACATTAGGCATGCCTCACAATATTTGAAGTTGATATAAGAATGTGGGATGATAAACATGGAATATATTTAGTTTTCATGAATTACTAACCATTATAGTGTGATGTTTATCATAAATTATTTCATGTTTCCCCTCTTAATTATGTATATAGTTTTTTGTTGCGGATAAATCCTCAAACATACTCTATTTTTAAATGACATTTGACTCCTTGGATGAGTTTGTTATTTTAATAAATGTTTTTTCTTGAACATCCTTGGTATGGGTGAATCTCAATGAATCTTTTCCCATGAGTGTAATGTGAAGAATTTTGTTCTATGTTGATAATGAGTGATATTCTTTGTAGGATAGTTTTTTTGGAAAGAGTCATGATTCACACTATATGGTCTGATGTATGAACCTCTATAACATTCTTCTATAGGTTGGTTTGTGTGTCCCATAATTAACATTCAAGGTGTGTGGTCCCCTTTCAAGTGGGTAATACCTGGTATGGTTATGTATCCCACAAAATAATCATTTTTTGTCCCCTATTGGTGTACCATATTCTCATGAGTGTTATTAGTGTCTAGAATAATAATATAAGAAATTACCTAAGATGATGATTGCCTTGTATCAGGGACATGAATCCTTAGGCTATTAGTGAGAGAAAACATCACCTTGTGACTTGTAGTCTTCCTTTTAGAATATCATGATTTATCTTATTTACCCCATATTTTTCTAATTATTAGAGACTACTCCTTCTTCCTGATTGTGTTTTATGTTTTCATGGTGTACTACTAAGTATGTTTATACTCACTAATGAATGGTCTACACTAGTACATGTTGTGTCTTATACAGATGAAAATCCATTCCATGGAGTCCTCAGAGGTCAATGACTTTTTGGGGAATTGTAAGGATATATTAATCATTAAAGTATCCCATAGTTTCTAATTTATAATACTTTACTATTTTTATCAGTCCAAACTCCGCATAATTTTTGTTAGGATTTTATTTTTCCTTTTGGATATTATCATTCACTTTTAACATATTATTATGCGGGCCTATAAATTATTTATTCATTTATAGTATCAATTATTTATTTTTCACGTTAATCTAGAGTATAAGGAATCATATTCTTTTGGGTTGTTTTGGATATGGCCTCCCATGTCTGTGATATTTCTACCCTATTCTAGTCACCAACCTCAAGCTTATTATTAGAAAAATTATGGTATCACAATTTTCTTATCAGTATATAGTTGGGCCCTACTAGTTTGGGTTTTTTCACAGTGGTATCAGAGACTAGGTTTTCTTTGGAATTATTTTTAGTGATAATCTAGTTTTGAGGATTGGTTTGATTACAAGGTAAGTAGTGAGAAAGAGTGTAGAGATTAGCTCTATGTCCATGGAACCTTTTGATTGTTCGGTGAATGTGTTAACTACCTGATTATACTATATTTTCATAATGGTGAATCTTGACTATTAGAGGATGTATCAATTATGGATATCAGATTGGATTCTATATTAATATCATGATTATGATCCACTATGTGATATGTCTTTAGTGTAGGGACATGTAACATATGCATTTCCTATAGGTGTATTTCTAATATTACCTTCATTCAATGTGAATCTAACTGTTCTTGGTGTACTAGAAGATTATAAATTAATACATAGAATAAATAATGAGTTTTAGAGACAAATACTACTTAGGTATTGGGTTAATATAGTACCTAAGTTAAGAGAGGAATATGGTGAGGTGTTAGAGCTTATTTTCTGACATATTATGATCCATATTAACAAAATGTTGTTCTAAAAGGAAAGAAATGTATTTGTCCTCTTATGGAGATGGTGGATCATAATTATGTAGAATAACTATGAGGTGAATCTCACATGAGTATAATTTCATCACCTAACTCGATAAGAGTTTTATAAGGTGATTTTGGAGGCAGTTATCATCCAAGAGCATTTTGATCTCTAGAAAGAAAAATAACATTCACAAAGTTTGTATTGAGGTTCAAAAACATCTGGTAGTATTCTATAGATACTGTAACAGATATATAATTCCCACCACAAACCATTGAGAATAGACATCACTGTTATATACATTCTATATTTATATCTATTTTCATTCCTTCATACGATGTGGTAATATATAGTTCCATTGTTTTTGATAGATTCTTCATTGTGTAATTAGAGACTATTTGTTCAAGAATTGTGAACTCTATAGTTGATACCATAAAAGAGTAGTGGATGATAGAATTGCGGACCAACGTTTCTAAGGTGGTTTCTGTAGTAGATTGAGGATAAAAGGATATATATTGTGGGATCTCAAGGACAATATATTCAATCGAGGGAGACGTGGTTCATTTATAAGGATATGTTAGGTCATATGTAAAATATTTCCCAAACTATTGTATAGTATACATGGATCCGGTCAATGGGACTCTAGGGAAGAGGCATTGACATAAGATGGGAAGTTTGAAAGGAGGAAAACAAGGTAGTAGGGATGGGTTATTGATCTATGTTTGATGACATTATGATTCACTACCACTATTAACACCTCAACAGTGGTCCACACTAGCATCGAGAGATATTGGTCCACGATGTGGACATACAAAAATATATATATGTACAATCTAAATGATCAATGTATGATCCATGTTATAATCTATATCTACTCTACATTAGTCGTAATATTGAAAAAAACTATAGCGAGACCCTTTTTCCCCACCACATCACTTGGTTGAACATTAGAGATTCTAGTGGAGCCATTAGGTTGGCCTTATAACATATAGACTCCTACCATGGGATATTTGGAAATAAATCATCTTTTAAGGTAGCGTGTCCTCACTCTTGGAGTAGAATTATTCATATGGGATCTCTTCATAATTGTGATGGGAACTTATTATTTCATTTATATATAGAATATATCCTTAATGTTCATGCATATATTGACTATTTTAGGGGGATAATACATTGCATATGGGTATATGCGATGATATTTTACTTTCTTATGGTAAATAATATCAGTAAAATCATGATGATCTCATATCTTGAGGGTATAACCAATTACTCATTTTATGGATATTATATCCCTTATAGTTTTGGATTTTGTGAGTTTTATTTTCCATCTATAGTTGTG
The DNA here is from genome assembly GCA_963277665.1 of Viscum album. NCBI lineage: Eukaryota > Viridiplantae > Streptophyta > Magnoliopsida > Santalales > Viscaceae > Viscum > Viscum album. The sequence continues at coordinate 35,011,326 of OY728156.1, forward strand.
GAGTATGAGAACATATTCCTTGATAATGTTCTGAAATTATCATACTTACATAAAAGTTAAATTATGTATTTATGTACACAATGTGACTAACCCAATATATATGATGGAATATTAGATGACCCTTAAAGAGTGTTTAGAGTTAAATGTGCACATAGAGGAAATTTAGAGGTTGGGTTTTATTAAACTTAGTTTGACCCCCAAGGATGCCCTATTATATTTGAAAATAAGACAGATTAGAGTTTTAGTTTATCTATGGAATATAACTCAAATCAGCTGAACTTCCAAAAATAAGTATCCACTAATAAGGATTTAAAACCTCTCTTAACAATTAGAAAGAGTGAAGTGGTTCTCAAATATTTTCCCTTGGCCATGTTATCACCAGCTCTGAGTTTGAGAAGATGATGTACAAAATATTACATTCCACTAATTTTATAGTCATAATGATTAATTCTTGATTCCAATTAGTGTGTAAACACCCGAATTTTTTTCAAGGGACTCAAGAACTATATCTTTCATCCCATCATGAATTGGATTGTGGTGGTCTTCATATATGAAATTCTCATGTTCTCAATGTCATGTGAAACATCCCAGATCTGGGTGCCACTTAACGGGTGCCCCGAACCCGATCCACCACATGCCCTCAAGTGCATTTCCCCAAACGCAAGAGGCTGCCGAATAGCAGTGAGGGATGAGGTCTGATAGTGGGGAAACTATGCCCTCATTTGTCAAAGTGTAATGTAGCAGAATGAAATAAAACATAAAACAATAGCAGAAGCAGTAAACCATACACCAATGAAATAAACAACTGCTGTAGATATAACCAACCAGTATATAAAATGGTGCAACATTCCTCAAATTCTAAGAAAGCATCCAGAACATGTTACACAAAAATATAGTGCAGTACATGTACATAAAAGCAAAATAGAAAAAAAACAGCCGGTAGCATAGTGAGCCTCATCCCGATCCCATGCTCCCATACTCCTCAGTAGTAATAAATTACCTATATAAGGACTCTTTCCCTTATCTACATATATAGAAACGTAATCTGTTTGGGCCGAAAAGAATGACCCAAACAGGGTGTGAGAAATAATCTCAGTTGGCACCCGCCAAAGGCCAGTGCTCAACAGGGTGTAAAAATGAAACTACAGTGTGCAAAATTAAATGAAATAAACTAAGAAGCACTCAAGAGTAACTAACTTACTAGTTATATTGCCATTTTAATATCGATTTAATCAGTTAATTTAAAATATCACCATAGTGAATATTCTCACTAAATAGCCAACATCCTTAGACATGTAAACCCCTACCCTCAGGTAAAGAGGATCCAAACATAAGAATCTTCCCACAGGAATACATATATTTCCCTCGGGCATACAAAGTTGTCTCCCTCAGGCACAAAGTCTATTGCCCCTAGGCATGTAATATGTTTCCCTCGGGCTCAGAGATAATTACCCTCAGGCTAATACGGTCATTCCCTCAGGTTATAGTAAAACACTACCATCAGGCACAAGTAAATGGGCCATTCCCAACATGTAAATAAGTAGTTCAAATACAATTCCTCTCAAGGAAAAAGTAATGAAAAAAATAAATAAGTCATACCCACGGGTATCCTAGCCAAACGACTAAATAGAGGAACGCACCCCTGGTGTGGTCATGTATCCAAGCAGTGATCCCAAACCGTATTTTAATATCACAATTAACTACCTATACAATTATAGGTATTAAAATAGCTACGAACTCAGCCACACGACACCCTATCATGGGTTCGTGGCATAGTAATTCACACAAACGCACAACAGTTGGAAAATTAACACCAAGCCACCTACCATAAATTCCCCTGATCAGTATACTCGAATGATGTTCCACGAATCTTCCGAGAACAAGGTATATCTAAGGTGAAATAAAACCCGTTCAAATGTAAATAACATCCCTTAAAGGAAGATTTTTCAAGAGACACACCAGGAGGAGGAAGCTCTTACCTGTGCAGTTCCAATGAGATTGACGGAGGTAGAATCGGATTCTCGGTTCATGATAGACGGATCCTTGAAGATTTAGTCATCCGCTCCCGATATCCCGTCCATTTCTAAACATTCCCTATGAACAGGGTTGGATACTGCCAATTTTTTTAAAAAAAACAATGTACACAACGTGTACTTCCCATTTTTTAAATGTTCCTCTGACGGTTTCCTGCCAGTGTGGAACTGTTCTAATGCTGACTGACTACACAACGTGTAAGGGACCACTACATTGCATGTTGTTGGTCCTTATACCCTTTGTTTATGACATGGATACACACCCTGTGTACTCATCCCACACATCCAAAAGTACACGATGTGTGGAAATGTACACAGCGTGTAGTCCTAAAATTTTGGATTCTTCCCCATTTTCCTTATATTCTCAAAAACACATAAGTGAAATAGAAAGAAGAAACATGTACCTCAAAAAATAAGATCTGGGTTCCTACAAAATTCCCCCCTTAAATCATTTTTTCCTTGAATTTCCCTTCAAAGGGTGGAAAATATATAGCCGTGAACAACTCCAACCACTGAGCACGTATGTCGGTCTCTCGCTCCTAGGTTTCATCCAGCACTCGGCCATGCTGCCATAGCACTCATACGAGAGGAACTGAGCGGACTCAGAGAACCTTCGTGATCCTATCAACAATATGAATTGGATTCTCCTTAAAGGATGCATTTACATCAAGCTCAACCTCCTCGGGCTGAAAGAAGTGAGACGGGTTTGAATGATAGCGATGAAACTAAGATACAAGGAAGATGTCGTGCATGTCTCGGTACCTCTGTGGTAACTGCAACCAATAGGAAACCAGCCCGAATCTCTATAGAATCACAAATGGACCCACGTATCTTGGTGAATGGTTACCATGTCTCCTGATCTGTCTATGTCCCAACCTTGGTGAATCACACAAGAAAACCTGATCCCCGACCGTGAACTCCAAGAGTCATCTACGACGATCAACATAAGATTTCTGATGAGACTGTGTTGTAGCCATCTTCTTCTCAATCAACTGGGCCTGCTTAGAAATATCCTACTTGAGACATGGTCCCAGTAAAGCTGCCTCACCTTCCTCTAACTAGAGAAAGGGTGATCGACATGTCCTACCACATAAAGCCTCATAAGGTGCCATCTCAATAGTTGCCTGGAAACTATTATTATAAGAAAACTCGACTAGGGGTATATGCATCTCCCAAGAGCCACCAAAGTCTAGGACGCATTCACAAAGAATGTCCTCAAGAACATGTATTGTATGCTCTGACTGGCCATCGGTATGAGGGTGGTAGGCTATGCTCAGAAGAGCCTGTGTACCCAGAGCCCTCTAAAAACTCTACCAGAAACGAGACGTAAAATGGGTGTCCCTATATAAAACGATAGAATGAGGGACCCCATGAAGACGTATGATCTCTCAGATATACAACCTTCCGAGCTTGTCAACTCTGAAAGTCTCCTTGATCAACAAAAAGTGATCTACCTTTGCGAGTCTCTCCACAACAACCCACACGACATCATTGCCTTGAGGTGACCTCGCTAAACCAGTCATGAAATCCATCGTGACATCATCCCATTTCCACACTGGGATGGGTAACTGCTGTAACAGTCCAAATGGTCTCTGATGTTCCTCCTTCACCTACTGACAGGTGGAACACTTCGTAACAAAACCAGCTACATCTCTCTTCATACCTGGCCACCAGTACTGACATCTCAAGTCACAGTACATCTTGGTAACCCCAGGATGAACTATCCAAGATGAAGCATTAAAACTACAACATCATATTCTCCTGTATATACCCTGGAACCCAAACTCATCCATGGAAACACAATACCTCATCATCGACTATCATCCACCCAGGAGAAGGGTCCACACTTTCCACCGGCTCCTATAGAACTAGGCCTTCTGAAGCAGATAGATATCTCATCCTCACTCTATCCTGAAGGGTAGAGGTCACATCTAAAGAAGAAATATAGGTTTACCCCTGAATGTCATGAACCTCCAAATGCATCTCAGTGAACAAAGCCATAAGCAGCCATTCACCACTGGCCTCCTGCACTGCCTGTATTTTAGTCTTCCTACTCGTTGCATCAGCTTCTGCATTACCTTTACCAGGTGTATAGGCAAGCTCAAAATCAAAGGAATGAAGGTATTTTACCCACCATCATTGTCTCAGGTTCAAGTCACGCTGGGTGCAGATATATTTGAGACATTTGTGGTCTGTGAACACCACAAAATGTTCTCCCAAGAGATAACATCTCCAACAGCGCAACACATGAATGATTGTGGCCCACTAAAGATCATGCGTCGGGTAATTCCTCTCATGTGGCCTCAACTTCCGAGACCTGTACACAACAAGTCGATCTCCCTACATCAACACTATTCCCAACCCAATCCCCGATGCATCACAAAAAACTATATAGCTCTGCCCCTGATCTGGGATTATCAGGATCAGTGTAGATGTTAACATTTCCTTCTGCTATGGGAAGGCTGTCTCACAAGATTTTGACCAAAATAACTTCACAACCTTCTTAGTAAAGCCTGTCAACGACGCTGCTAAGTAGGAGAAGTCTTGTATAAAATTCATGTAGTAATCGGACATGCCTGAGAAACTCTATATCTCAAACACGTTATAAGGATGATCCCAGGAAAATACTATTATCATCTTCTTTGGGTCTACTGCAACTCCTGACTCTGAGATTATATGACGTAAGAAGTGTATCTGGTCCATCCAAAAGTGGCACTTTGAGAGCTTATAATATAATCGATGCTCTCTTAGTGTACTCAATAAAATCTCAAGATGGGTGGCACAATTGTGTTGAGTTTTAGAGTACACCAAGATATCGTCCACGAATACTACCATAGAAGAATTCAGATAATGATGGAACACACGATTCATCAGATCCATGAAAACTGCTGGTGCGTTCATGAGTCCGAATGGCATAACCATATACTTGTATAGACCTTACCTACTCCGAAATTTTGTGAGAGGTATATCAGATTGTCTAATGCACAACTGATGATATCCTGATCTCAAGTCAATCTTTGAGAACACTCGTGCTACACGAAGTTGATCAAAAAGATCATAAATCCTTGGTAAGGGATATAGGTTCTTAACCGTCAATTGGATCAGCTTCCGATAATCCACATAGATTCTGAGGGTACCGTATGCCTTCATCATAAAAAGGACCAATGATCCCCAAGGAAAAGTACAAGGTCTGATAAAACCCTTTGACTGTAACTCCTCTAACTACCTCTTTAGCTCTTGCAACTCAGGTGTGGCCATCGTATAAGGAGGAATGGACACTAGTGCTCCTCCTGGAACACGATCAGTAGAGAAATCTACCTCTCGCTCCAGAGGTAGGCCTGAAAAGTCATCCAGGAAGACAACCCTTAAACGATCAACCAATGGATGGAAATCCATCTGACAAGTCCCCTAGTCATCCAGATATATGCTCGAAATCTGGGTTGTGATACCACCTCACCCATGATGCTCTGGTACAGCTCGACTCGCTTGAACATCTCATTCACCCTTGTATAGAAACTCTCTTCCCTCTGGTGATGTGAAACTCACCGTGCGACGATAGCAGTCTACAATGGCTCGAAAGGGAACCAAATATTCCATCCCTATAATGACGTCATAAGCTATCATCTCTAAGACATAGAGGTTCCAAATGAAGTGACACCCACAAACCTCAATGGGGAACTCCTTGAACTGACGCACACCAGCCGTTCTAGTCCCCAAAGGAGTGTCTAGAGTCATGATTTCAGAATGAAGTAGAAACACAGAGCCCAAGTCTCTCCACTATGGGTACAGATATGAAACTATGTGTATCACCCATATCAAAAAGTACAGAAGATAAAACAGAAGCTACTAGAATAGTACCTCTGAATGTAGAAGGTCCAGGATCCTGCTCCTGCTGGGTCTGTTTCACTACATATGCCAGCCCAGTGTCGCGGCCCTGCGACACAGCCTGGCTACCCTGAGCTGTCCCACCCTGTATCCTCTGAGATCCTAGTGTCTGGATACCACGACCACGACCACCATCAATTCCTCCACGCCCTGACGTATACCAGTTGCCCGACTGTTAAGAAGATGCTGGTCCTGCTCCTGAAAGCCGAGTCGGTACAGAACCCATCTCACTATTCACTGGTAGAAACTCCCTGAAAAAGTTCTGCAGATGACCCATCTTGATGCAAACTCGGCACTCCACTGGGTCTCGTGGACACTGAGGTATCTTGTGCCCCTCTTTACCACACTGGAAGCACATGACATGGCCACCTGAAACATTTCTCTGACTGATACTACAACCTTGAGAGAATTCCATCTATGTCTTCCTCTTACTAGTAGAAATAGTACTAAAAACTAATGTTGGACTGCCCTGGCCCACACCACTAGATTCCCGCAGGTTCCTCTCTATAATTAGTGCCTGATTCACAATATCATGTATAGAAGGAAGCCTGAAAACATTTTCCAGTGCTCAGATGTCATAACGAAGACCATCCTCAAAGATCCTATCCCTCAACGTCTCATCACCCACAAGAATGGGTGAAAAACGCTGAAGCTTGGTGAAACGAGTAGAATATTCCATCACCGACATAGTGCCCTGCTGCAGATTCATGAACTCTCGAGCTCTATCTACCCTCAGTGTCTCTAGGAAGAAGAAGTCATAGAAGGCTGTATGGAAATATTCCCAAGCCATGTCTCTGTAATGCTCTGACTGGGTGGTAACATCCAACTATCTCTTGGCAGAATCACACTGCATATAAGTCGCGAGCTTTACCATCTACCTTGGAGGCGTCTCAAGGTGCTCGAATATAGTCTACATCGATCCTAGTGAAGACTCTGCTACCTGTGGTCAACCATCCCCTAAAAACGTAGGTATATGATTCTGCTAGAATATACGAGTCAGCTCAGCCATAGATGTGGAAGCCTGCGATGCTCCTTAAAAGGTCTGCATGAACCACATAATTCCTTCACGGAACTGTGCATCTGCGCCTATGTCCGGTATAACTGCTGGCGTCGCATCTGGCTCTACTAGAGAATCAACTGGTTGCCCATGGCCCACCATATCTGGAGTATAGTCGTTTCTGCTCTCCTGGAGAACAACGTGTGGTCGTCTCGGTGGCATGACACTACAAGGTCAAATGCACACCTTAGAACAAGATTATCAAAGACCGAAAACAATGAAACCCAAAAGGGAACAGGAGGAAGAAGGCATTTCAAGATTTGCAAAACCAAACTACACGGTGTGTATAATGACTACACGGCATGTACTTGACTTCTCTTCCCTTGCCTGGGTCCTTTTATAAGGCTCTCATTTGAACCAAACTACATGGCGTGTATATAATTTACACGGCTTTTATGGTGTCATTTCCAACTGCCCGTGTCGCTTGTGAGAAGACCGACTACTCGGTTTGGCAGTACACGACATGTTACACCCGCACACGGTGTCTACACCACCTCCTCTACCTAGACACATAGCTAATTCCACACAGTCTGTCCTCGTACAAGACTACACGGCGTGTCCCATGGGTACACAACATGTACTAGACGAGCTTCGCCAACCCGTGTTGTTAGTTACACAGCTGGATACATGGCTCCAACTACACGGTGTGTTCAATATAGAGACGACATGTACATGAAGGGGTTACACAGACCTGTGTTATTAGTTACACGTCCAGGTTCCCAGGTTAGACTACATGGCGTGTTTCACAGTGGACATGGCGTGTATGTATTGATGTCTCCCCCGTCCGTGTTGTTCGTTACACGGGCGGACTCTGGGTCAGCACTACACAACATGTAATTATAGTACACAGAATGTTCGCCCCATGCACTTCCCTTCCTCATGTCCCCTCCCACAGAGTCTATGAAATGAGAAGATACTACACTGTGTGTACTTAGACTACACGACATGTACTCAAAAAGTATTCCTTTCATCCCAAATAGAAGAACATACATGGCCTGTTTAAGGTACTACATCACGTGTATACTGGTTTTCCAGAGAGTATGCCATAGAAACTTCTCCGAAACCCAGAAAATACAGAAAAACAACACCTAAGTGCCAAATTTTGATCCATGGGGATTCATACTCCCCGCGAATCAATGTTTGTCATCTTATATGTGTTGTAAAAGGATAAACCGTCAATGATCCACCAAATTCTGGTCAATGGGGGCCCATACACCACAACAAACCAATGTTTGGCATCCATTCTATAAACATGCTCACACAATAACACCGTATCAAACATAAGGGATGCATCCAAGCAGCGATCACAACAACATGATTTTACTAGCACAATATCTATCACAACAAAATGAAATTTCTAATGCACCTACATGGAATGGAAACTATGCATGGCATGTCATTTCTAACATGTTCCTAAATGATGCATGATATTTAATACCCTCATCTCATAGACTTGCAACTAAATAGAACACATGAATAACATATAAACAGCACAATAGAAGTCTTTCACCCAAAGGTGAAATCAAATCAACTGTAAAATATTGAAAATCAAAATAATTGCAACACGAGGTAAATTGGCTTTTCCCTGTACATGGGATAGCTACTCCCGGGCACAGCTTATTACCAACTACTGGTCTCATCCTATCCCGGAACAAGGCTCTAAACAGTAAGTCAATGAAAAGAACCTTCTTTTGAAACTACTTTGTAATGTCCTGGATCTGGGTGTCACTCAACGGGTGCCCCAAAACCAGTTTTCCACATGACCTCAACTGCATTTCCCTAAACGTCAGAGGGTGCCAACTAGCAGTGAGGTCCTAGGTCTGATAGTGGGGAAATTATGCCCTCATTTGTCAAAGTGTAGCAGAGCAGAATAAAATAAAACATACAACAACAGCTAAAGAAGCAAACCATACCCAACATAAATAAACAACTGCAGTAGATATAACCAACCAGTATATAAAATGGTGCAACATGCCTCGAATTCTATGAAAGCAGCCAGAACATGTTACATAAAAATACAGTTCAGTACAACTACAGAAAAGAGAAACAAAACAAAACAGCTGGTAGTGTCACGAGCCTCAGCCCGGTACCATGCTCCCCTACTCCTCAGTAGCAATCAAGTACCTGTATAAGGACCCTTTCCCTTCTCTACACTTGCAGAAACATAATCTGTTTGGGCCGAAATTCATGACCCAAACAGGGTGTGAGAAATAATCTAAGTACGCACCCACCAAAGGCATGTGATCAACTTTGTGTAAACATGCAACAACGGCGAGAAAACGTAAATGAAATAAACTAATAAGTACTCTAGAGTATCTAACTTACCAGTTATATTTCCATTTTAATATCCATTTAATCAGTTAAATTAAAATATCCCACAGTGAATATTCTATGTAAACAACCAATGTCCTCAGACATGTAAACCCATACTCTTAGGTAAAGAGAATTCAAACACAATAATATGCCCACATGCATATAGATATTTCCCTCATGCGTAAAATGGTGTCGCACTTAGGCACATAGTCTATTTCCCACAAGCACAAAAGAAGTTTCCCTCAGGCTTAGAGAAGATTTCCCCCAAGCTAATACAGTCATGCCCTCAGGAAATACTAAAACACTTCCCTCAGGCATGAGTAACTGGTCCATTCCCAACATGGATGTAAGAAGTTCACATACAATTCCTCTCAAGGAAAAATTAATGCAAAAAATAAATAAGTCATACCCTCGGGTATCCTGGCAAAACACCTAAAAAGATGAACGCACCCTTGGGGATGTATGGGATCCAAGCAGTGATCCCAAACAGGATTTTAATATCACATTTAATTACCTATACAATTATAGGTATTTAAATATCTACGGCCTCAGCCACATGACTCCCCAACATGGGTTCGTGGAATAGTAATTCAGACAAATGCACAATAGTTGGAAAATTAACATCAATCCACCTACATTAAACGCCCATGATCAGTATACTTGAACGACGTTCCACGAATCGTCCCAGAATGAGGTAGATCTGAGGTGAAAAAACCCCGTTCAATCCTAAATAAATTCTCTTAGAGGAAGAATTGGCAAGATACACACAAGGAGGAGGAAGCTCTTACCCATGCAGTTCCAACGAGATCTACGGAGGTGGAATCAGATTCCCGGTTCATGATTGATTGATCTTTGAAGATTTTTTCATCCCATCTTAATCCCCCGTCCATTTCTAAGCCATCTTTGTGAATAGGGTTGGCTACTACGCATTTTAAGCGAAAAAAACAAAGTACACATCATTTATATCCTTGTACAGGGTGTGTACTGCCCATTTTTTAACTGTTCCTCTTGCGGTTTCCCACTAGTGTGGCACTGTTCACCTTCCCAATGACTACACGGCGTGTTAGGGACCACTACATGGTGTGTAGTTGGTATTTACACCCATCATTTCCGACATGGCTAACACCCGGTGAACTCATCCCACATAGAAAAAAGTACACGACGTGGGGAAAAGTAAAAGGCGCGTAGTCCTAAAATTTAGGATTGTTCCCCATTTTCCTTATTTTCTCAAAAACACTTAAGGAAAATAGAAAGAAGGAACTCGTACCTCAAAAAATATGAATCGGGTTCTTACGTCATGGGTAGATCATCTTATTTATTTAAGGGTAGTCATGGAAATAGTTCAATAACATTATCCATATGATATTATATTAATGTTTCTTTTATATATTTTTGTGCTCTACTTCCTAGGACATGTTATCTCAATTTATGTAGCATTACTGGACTCAGTAAATATCAAGGTATTTCTATCATGGGATCCACCCGAGAGAATGATAATGGTTTCTGGATTCCATGGTTTTCTAGGTTATTATCAATGATTCATGCCTGATTTCTATATAATTGTGACACCTCTTACACTTTATACAAAAATGGGGTAGCCTTTTTCATTTAGAGAAGTGTTAAAATGAGTTTTTGTAATTGTGAACGAAATTGATGACTTCCCCATTCACGAGACAACCAATTGAGGTATTTGAGTATGTGGTGTTCAATTATACCTATAAATATGGTCATTTTTGTTTTATAATGTATATGAATTCAATGACTACTTACCTGTCCAAATAGTACAGACCCCATGAGAAAAATTATATAACCCATAGTCAGGAACTGCTGGGCGTGGGGCTCACCCAAATAAATTAGTGAAACTATCATATGGGATAATTATTTAATGATTAATCTGACTATAAATGTGTATGTTATATATTTTCACCAAAATAAAATTACATGAGGTGAAGAAAATGGTAAGAGTCTTATAGGACTATGATTTTAGGATTCTCTACACAACATATAACAGAACATGGTGGAATATTATCTCAATAGTAAGTCCCATTCATATATAATGAGCGAGAAAACTCTGTAGTTCGATTCATTTCAATTGAACCTTATCGATGAGGGTAGATTAGTTAACAATCAATCAATATTTTTAACCCCACAACACCATAAAAAATTTATGGAATAATAACTCTGATATATATATTGCAAGGTTAAATAATTCATATGACATGCAATTGAAGGATTTTTTGAAGGTTGGGAGCACATAATCATCTCTTGAGGATGGATGACAGGACTAGTCACTCAACCGGAGGTTTTACTGAGGGGATATAATACATCAACTATAGTGGTAATAAATGGTTAATATAAGATGTAATATGCAAATTTTCATTAGTTTTGGTGTTCTGTGTTAAATTGGAATGTAATTGAGTATATTTATCAACGACTCAATTTATGGTAGTTAATGGTCGAGCATCAGTGTAAGGACCTAACCCTAGTTGCCTAGAGCTGGTGACATATTTTATTACATTGGAATATATACAAATAATATTCATCCCAATGTACTGAGTACTTCAGTATCTTTGGAAACAAGATACACACGTAAGTTCAACATTACATCTTGAAATGAAATAATATATATATATATATATATATATTATTGGGAACATCCAAAACTATAAGTTTATCTATATAGGTAATTCACAATTAAATTATTCATTTCATAAGAAGATGAAACATAAGAAAAAGGGTAATCTCAAACATTATTTAAGGTTTGGCAATACTGTGGAGCGTAAATAATAAGGCACGGTGGGTAACTAAAAGTATGCATGCCATTACAAATAATCTTCAACATAAAATGGTAGGATTAAGACATGAATAAAGAATGCCATAAAAAAACATAATCATGGGTATTCTTATAGTCTAATATCCAAATGATATATCAATTAATAGTTTAATAATGATGGAATTAATAATGTTGGACATCATAACCATGTCTTCAAGGCCTCATGCCAATACTATAAATAGTAATTTTGTCAAGGCCTCGTGTTGGGACCTAGTTTGCCTCATAGGACCTACGGATGCACCAAGGGACTATAGAGGGCCCCACCCAAAACATAATAAGTCCAATTAATTCCTCATATAAAGGGGATAAACATAAACAACATATAGATTCATATGGATACTAGCATCTGAAATTTAAATAACATTCCTCGAGCATTAAGCATAAACACTAACCTTTCAAGGTAAATTGGTGAATAGTTTTAAGATAACACATTTATAATAAAACTAATAATAAACAATTATATTAAATATGATAGATGACATAATAATATATTAATCCCTATAATACATAATAATCAACATGATTTTAGAATTAGATGATGATACACTTATAAAATCACTGAGAAATTCTTGAGATAAATACTCTTTTAATTTAAAAAAAGAGTTCTTTTGAGAAAATCATTGTGTGAACCCAATATGTGAGGTAATATAGTATTATCCTAATAAATTTTTTTATATTATAAATATATTTTTTTCCAAAAATAGATTATAAAGTATCCTTGAATACTAGTAATAATTTGAGAAATTCCCTTGAATCCTGATGGTATTTCAGGAATAATTTTTTAAATATCCTTTTAAAAAATATAAATCCCCATAAATGACAGTAGGATTATGGTTGGTACACATATATATAAAATTATCACATAATATATGAGGATTATATATGAATAAATAATAAATTAATTGAGGTTTGTATATAATAATATTAACCTGAAAGAAAATGGAGGTTCGGGTAGAACACTCTTACCATAAGTTTGAAGGTGTTCCTCACTTGATCTTAATGATTGGAATAATCATTTATAAAATTCTATATTAATGATTATAGAACAAACCTTACAGGTAATTAATTTATTATAACCTTATTAGGTTCATTAATGGGATTTTTCTATGTTAATAGATTCAATTTCAGTGTTTGGAAGTGATTTATTCCTTGATTTGCATGATTTGATTACTTATATTCATGTAAGGATAAACATGTAGAATGAGAATGGTTTTACAGAATATAAATTGTATATTATTATTTAAAACCCATAATATTAAATGTTAATAAAATTCATTTGGTTATTGGTAGTTAAGATGAATCATTATATAAAACATTAATGATAATTGTTTGGGTTAATTGTAGTTCTTGAGCACAACAAACTTATTTGGATTTATAAATTAATATAAATTGTAAAAAAAATTCTAGAAACTTAAATAAGATATGATACTGATATTATAGAATGTTTAAATGATCAATATGTTTTCATGACCAGAATATAATATGGTGATATAAATTGAAAACTTGTTGACCTTCAATGTGATAAATTAACACATCTCAAATAGTGTTTCCATTTCTAGTATAAAATAAGGTGAAATGATAGATTATGAGGAATTATTCTTTTAAAACAACAAAATTTAAGAACAAGTAAGTTACTATATTTATAACAACATTTTTATGAACAGAGGTGAAGAAAAAAAGTAAACAAATGAGATTGAAAAAAAAAGAAATGTAAAGAGGAATTAAACTCTTAAAGTATTTGTCCTTGAGATCATCTTTAAGAGTGAGGTTTTGGTTTTTTATGATCCCAAGAGATTCTATACGTGGGTGAGGATCTTGGGAGGATATTTTAGTGGAATTTATAAAAGACATAACCATTTATAGGAGTGAAGAGAAGAGGGAGTGAGGGGGGTTTATAGTTGAGGAGAGGGGTGATTTGTGAATATTATATTCATTATTTTATTATTTCATTCAAGACAAACAATAGTGTTGATTCAAGTGACCCATGATAGTAATAGGTACATGTGAGTTCTAACTATGTGTGAATACAAAATACAAGATTCTAGGAATAGTGAATTTGACTAATAATGTACATATACAGTAAATCATTGTATTTTACTATTCATCAAAAATTCAAGTATTTTATAAAAATAAAAAAATTTCACCTTAAAAATATTTCAATGATTAATATTAAAATATAAACTCCATTGTTTGAAAATAATTTTCTAAATATGATTGATTTAATTTTTTAAAAAAATTATAATTTATTCAATAAATAAAAATTTTAAAACAATAATTCATTTTATATCACTTTGAAAATTTAAACAATATCTCATTATCTTATAACACTTAGAAAATAAAATAATAATATGATTTAATATTCATAAGTGTCATATTACTATTCAATTTACTATTCATAAGGGAATTTTACTATTCATTAAAAAGTTCACATGTATTATTAGACTCTAAATATTGTAATGAATGCAACCATGTATGTCAGCTTTACGGATATGTTATAAAAAAGTGGTGTTTTGTGAAGACATAGCATTTGGTTTATTTATTTATAAATCCTTGGGGTTTTACATTTAGGCAGTAGAAGGTTTAACTGGAACCCATTAGTTTCAAGTGAAAAACTGTGATGGTATCACAAAAGTTTTTTACATGCTCTCCATTATTTGTGAGAGGTTTTGGTTTTATGTGGGTGATGATAGACATAATAAAAAACAAATCTCTTCCCAGCTATCGAAGAGAAATGTTTAGTTGAGAGTTCGGGAAAAAATACTTATATAAGTTAGTGCAACTTCATTGATTCACATAATGGATTGTTTTAAAATGTGATGCTCACAAAGCATAATATTTGTTTATATGGTTATTTGAAGATTTCAAGACCTAGATTTTTTTAGTACAATATTCCACCCCCAAATAGAAGACCATATAGAATATACCCTTCTATTTTTTAGGGACGTATTGTACTCATGTGAGTTTACATTGGTTGTAGAATGGAGTACCATTTACCCTGGGTGGATTTTTCATAAAATAGTTTTTACCATTCCAATATTTGTATGTGTTACATCCCAGCCAAGATTCCCCAAAAGTAGTGCACTTAGTTAGTTCTCAATAAGGCCTTAATAACACTGCTCTAAATTCCAGGGGCTACCAACCAGTAGAGAGGCCTTAGGGTTTGTCTGTAGAGACACAATTCCCTTATATCATAATATAAGATAATGGAAACAACTATAATTCATCCACGAAATAAATAAATAGATTGTAGAAAAAATAAATAAATTGAAATGCAATATGCTACAATAATAAATAAATTTCTATAAACTTAGAAACAACCATTTCATATTTAAAACATGGGTCACCCACCCGGTCAACTGTAGATGAATTATTATAAAAAAGGAACATAATTAAATGCACATGAATCTAATACAAACTCCAAGCCAGACCTTATATCTAGTCTCCATGAAACTATTGAGTTGTTCCATCCTGGTCAAGTGAATCCACAATATAGACTTTTCTAAATTGTGAAAATATTTTTCTTATTTATATGCATCATGAATTTATACTAAATATTGAAAAAACATATGGTCTTCACACACAGTGACGTTCATATATAGGGTTGAGAAAAAATATCATTAGGACACCCAAAAATTGAACCAATAAATCTGTTATCATAAGGTCATATTCATGCAATATGATCATACAAGCTATGTCAAAAGTAAATATGATAAATAAAACAATTAATGTGAATCAAATGTTGACCTTGAGGTAAAAAATCGTGGTCAAATTGGAAATTTCCACCTTTATATATATATATATTTATATGTGTTTATATATATATAATGAAATAAATATATACACATTAATTTGTATATACTTCAGTATGGTGAAGAAACAAGATAAACAATAGCAGGTGATACTTGGTTTTGAAATCCATGTCACATAGGCATATGGTGAAAAGTAAAATGTGCTAGATATCTTACCAATAAAGAAATGAATAATTTTATAATATCTAGGTTTGTAATCCAAATTATGAAATATTTCATTCTCCAACACTAGAAAGTTTTCTGATGATGCTACATCGACATAGGGAGATACATGTCCTAGAGTTGTATTTACTTGTACTCACCTCCCATAACAATAATAATAGATTATGTAAGCTGAAACATTCTACTGTAAATATGGTATAGATCCTGATATTTATCCAAACTCACAAAGTGAATCCATTCAATGTTCTAATCCCTAGGTTCCAGTCCATCAGTGGTAATGACATTACAACTCATATAATCCCTAATAGTCGGACCCTTAGGAGATGTATATGGATACCTACCAAGGGAGTCTTAATTACCACACAATAATTTCTATATTTGGGGAGAGTTTAATCATCACCATCACTTGTTAGAGGATTATATAATATGATTATATGTCACATCAATGGTGATGACTTCCATGATCACTAATTTCATTGATTAATTGATTAAAGATAGCATAAAAATTCTTATAACTCAGGAGAGAGTACTCATCAACATGTATATCCATAGGTATTCCATTAATGTATCTTTTTTAATTTATTCCATTAATGAGGATTTCCTTCCCAACATCACAAAAATAAGGAATTTGTGCCCAAATATCAACATCGTAGTGTAAATAGCCATACCCTAGTGAATAAATATGGGAATGTCAATATAAAATGGAAGGGATCAAATGTTGGATGCAACTAAATACATTTGGCTTTCTTAATATTGAAACCATCTCACAAGAGAAAAAACTAGGATATACCTATAGTTATCAATTTTTCATCAATATTGACTAGATTAATGAACTAATATAATTTTAGGGTGGCCTAATTCCTTTAAATAAAAAAATTAATTGCATAAAAGGATTACAAGATTAGAACATGGTCTTAGGTGACTCCCAAAACCATCTCTACCCAAACATGATGTACTAGATTAGGTTCGGTAAAAAACATGGGATCCTATAACGTCTCTCATATCATAACAGGAGATATGAATCCAACTCATGATACTAAAGAGTTAAGATAAAAAGAATAATCCAACATTATATAATCCGAAGATAAGTAAACCGAGGCATATTAAATGAAATCCTTGGAATATTACATATGAAGGGTGTCCTATATGTGAACCATAATAATATTCTAAAAACAAGAGGAATCATATGCGGGATCTTCAAAATGGTATGCTAGAAATGAGATATTTTGAGGTATTTTCTAGGACATCATGTAATAAAATGTATCCCCTTGTTGAAAATATATTAATTTAGAATGTTAGAGTCATTTTACATGAGATCCTCTTGGTTGAAACATAAAAAAATCCATTGTACATATTATCCGTAAAATCAAATAATCTCATGGCCTTATGAGAAGATCTAAAAACCCCATTCAATAGAGATAACTCATTGAAATCCTCAAATCAAAGGTCTTACTATCTTTTTTCAACTAGATTTGATTACCGGAGCATAAACCTCTCCATTTGGGACGTATCAATAAACACTTCCTAGGAGTCCTCAACCCACCACATGGGTTTCACCATTTAAATCTACATTGAATGATATTTAAAATGGGATACTATTGTGTACACATATGACTCTAGGTTTTAAAGGTATGCAAATCCCTAAAATGGTTGAAAGGGGTAGAGCACATCATGCATACCTAGTATAGGGAATGTACCACCAAATCCTCACCGGAGCTTGTACTCTAGCCAAACATTCCATTTAAAACCCAAATTTCATGGCATGTTGATCGCGTAAAAAACATATAACCTACACATGATACGTTCTATTATATCTCACATAGTCTCGACCAATTCTTCTTTTGGAAGGGTACCTCCATATTTAAAGTAATCTGAATGGTGTCTTACCATGTACCATACATGGTTATGTTACCTTACACATAATGTATGTCAATGTTCTCAGATACATGGTTGAGTCTAAATACATGGATTGTACACCTCATACATGGTGTGTAGTTCTAAAAAAAATTCTTTCCTGAAAGGTAATATCACACATCTTGTGATCCTGAAAAAAACTTCATGGGATTTTTATTTATGAATAGGAATCAACTCAAATCATCCAAAAACTATGTTTTCTCTGCAATATCAATAGATCGACCCTCAAGGGGTCCTTAGAAGGAACAATATGGGTTTAAAACATAAAAATTTATATTTATGGGTATTTATGAAATAATATAAAAATGGAAAAACATTGGGAAGAATCAACTGAAACATCACCTATTTTTGTGATCAATGACAACTACATGATGATCTGACTCCTCTCAAGAACCATAGAGTAAAATCAATTCCACGTATATTTTTCTCATTCTCCCTCTCCCACTTATCTAAATATTAAATGATATAGGTGTTGAGTCAATAAGGTTTTCCTTATGAATTTTCCATTCCATTTTGTTTTGAAAATCACAAACACCTTATCTTTATGGAAAATTGCTTCTATATGGAAAATTGATTTTATAAGGAAAATTGCTCTTATAAGGAAAATTGATTTTATAAGGAAAATTGCTTTTATAAGGGAAATTTCTTTTATAAGAAAAATTTCTTTTATAAGGAAAATTGCTTTTATAAGGAAAATCGCTTTTGTAAGGAAAATCCCTTTTGTAAGGAAAATTATCCTTATAATATTTTCATTATCTATATCCATATTTTTCTTAAGTATAAAATCAGATTCATTTCTATATTCTCAGAATCATTTAAAAAATTGATATGAAGCATTTTGTTTTAGGCTCTGAATTCTGGATACGAACTCTAATAAAGTTCTACTCCGAATTCTGGATACGAACTCTCATGAAGTTCGACACCGAAATCTGATGACAAATCCTAATTACGAATTCTCATTACGAATTCTGATGACGAATTGTCATTCTGAATTCTCATTCCGAATTCACCTATTAAACAAAATCTGATCTTCTTTTCTTTTTACACTCAAAATTTATTTAGACTCTGAATATAATTTTTGGTTAGACTCCGAACATTCATTCTGTTACACATTGTTTGTTATAAAACGATGTCATCTATTATGTTAAAAACTAACCATTGGTTAAGTTACACGTGTACAGGTCCCTCTGTTTTTAAAGAAAATATGATGGTTGGAAGGGAGGCCGACCTTGCCTATAAATAGGAGCTCGTTTGAAAGATATCAACAAAACAACTTTCACATTGTTCACACATGTTTTTGATGTGATTTCCAGAGAGAGAGAGGATCTTATTAACTCTCAGCTTCATGTAGAAAGTTTCAACATCTTATTCAAACTTTGCCTTGTGCATATTTTCTTTGTGCGGCTCCAAATGCTGGTAATTACATTTGAGGACTTCTGGGGATAGGAAGACAGAGGTGTCGAATACCTTGAAGTTCGAGGGATTTATTGCTGAGGAAGACAGGGGTTCCAACTACCTTGATGTTGAGGGCTTGCGGGGATAGCAAGACAAGGATTCCGATATTCGTATCGAGGGCTTACTCTTGTGTGGGTAAAACAGACTTTCATGAATGTATAAATCAAGGGACCTTTATCCAAGGTTGTTGGATACCATTTTCTTTGGGTTAAAATACTTATATCTTGTTACTTGAAGTTTTACTACTTGTTTGTTTCTGCTGCATATTGTATTGTAAGGAATGTATAACTTTCTTATACTTCCTTACTTGTACTTTGATAAATTTAGATTCTATACTCTTTAAGGTAGAATCTCATATTGTAATATTTAGTTAAGTTTCAATTTCCGGATCCATATTTCTGGAACCTACTTTTGGAATCACTTTCCAGTTTTAAGCAAGTACCTAGAACATGATGTTTATAACTTTATTCATTATTCCAATTTTTTAGTTGGTGTTAGAGGTGTTGTGAATTTTCTGAGTTTAACTTTGTTAAACATAGCTATTTCCTTTTTTTAAATAAAATATTAAAGTATACAATTCACCCCCTCTTTTATATTGAGAATCTACATCATTATTTTGATCCTACAATTGGTATCAGAGGAGGTCTCTGAAATACTTATACTCATGTATAAGTTTTTTTTCTCATTTTCCTTTATTCTTCATACCTGCTTAGAATGTTTTTTTTCATTCCGAACATTGTGATTTCAAACTTTGTCATTCTGAAACATTTTCATTCTGAATTGTCATTCCGAACTTTTTTATTACGATCTTTTTCTATTAACATGTTTGTGTGCCGAAGGTTATTTTATGTATGGAAAGAGTTAATGTTGGTTCCATTGATAATCTAAATCCTACAAGACCACCAATATTTGATGGTAATGACTATGAGTACTGGAGAGATCGAATGAAAACTTTTGTTATCAATACTAAAGTGGACAAATCTGTTATGATTACTGGAGATTATAAAATTCCTGATAAGAAAGTTAGAACTTTCACTAACCAGTAAAACAAGAGTATCAACGCAATTATAAGGTACACAATACCTTACTTTGTTCAATTACTAGAAATATATATATCCAAATTTATTCTTGTGAAGCAGCTAATTGTATCTAGAAGAAGTTAGAGGTTACACACTCTGGAACTTCTAAGGTGATTGAGACTAGGAGAGCTATGCTTAGAGATGAATACCATGGATTCAATTTTCCTTATGGTGAACCAATCTGTAAAGTTCAATAGAGATTTATGACTATAGTCAACCGTTTACAGTCTATGGGAGAGAAAGGGTTAGATGACGAAGTACTTGTGGATAAGATAATTGATATTATGCCCAATTAGTGGAAATCCAAAAGAACTGCTATAGATGAGAACAGGAAGGTTACTCAAATATATATTTATGAGCTATTTGGAAGTCTTATCCAATTTGAAACAAGAATGAAGAGAGATTCTGACAACATCAAGAAGAAAAATGGAAATGGTACTGTTTCTTTTACAACAACATCAAATCGGATGAAAGATAAGACTCCTGAGAGAGTAACCAGATCCAAGTCTAAGAAAGTTATTTTCCAATCTGAATCTAGTGAGAGTGAATTCTCTGAAAATTAGTTAGAAAATCTTGCTCGAAGGATGAACAAGATAGCTGGCCAATGAAGTTTCCAATCCAAGTAAAAGAAAAAGGAGAGGAAAGAAAGGAAAGATGGAGAAGTTACTTGTTACGAATGAAAGAGAGCTGGACATATTGGACCAGATTTCCCTTTTCTCAAAAAGAAAGAAAGGAAAGAAAGACATTCAGACAGGAACAGAAAGAATTATTATAAATCCAAAGCTAAAAAGGTTTTGAAATCTTGTGATACCTGGAGTTCCAGTGGTGGTGACTCATCAGATGAATCTTCTGATTATGAATCTTCAGGACAGAAGAATCTTGGTCTTGTAGCCAAACTACCTATTAACAATCATTGTTTTATGGATAAGGTATGAAATTATGAATCATTGACCAGTGTATCTTTAAATTCTAATGATAGTAAGTATTATAACTCTTCTGATGAAGAATCCTCTTTTGATGAAGAAAATACTTCACCTACCTATGAAGAAGTTTCTAGGTTTGCTGAACTTCTTGAAATTGAGAATTCCAAACTCAATAAAAAACAAGATAAGGAAAACTCTAGGAATAATATTCTTATGAAATAAATATCAGATCGTTCAAAAGATCTTGATAGAAAAAATCATGATTTTGAATGTATTTCCAAAAAACTTGAGGAAGTAAGTTATGAGAAGAACAAACCTTCTAAAGAGAGAGAAAAAGTAATTTCTAAGAAATGTATTTTCGAGCCTAGATCTAGTTCTAAATCTAATGATTTTGAAGATAAAAACTTGGTTATAAAAATCATGTCCGCAATTTTATCCTTAAAGAAGTGTTTATCAAACTTTACCCATGGTAAGAATTTTTTTGATAAAATGTATTCCCAAATACGACCTTTAAGAAATAAATCCGAATTTAGTTATACCCATGCAAAACCTATTTTCAGTAACAATTATTTTGTTCCTCAAAGTGCCCCATTTTGTACCAAGTGTCAATGTGGTGGTCACTGGGCAAAGAATTGTTCCTTAAACAAAACCCAATCTCTAGGATTTCACAAATATTATTTCTCTAAGAAGATGTGGGTACCTAAAATTTTGTTATCTGGAAATCTTGGATCCAAACAAGTTTGGATTCCGAAAGTCTAATTCTCTTATTGATTTCAGGAAAATAAAGAGAGTGCCAACAGCAACACATGGTACATGGATAGTGGATGTTCACGACATGTGACTGGCAACAAAAGCTATTTTGAAAAGATTATCAAAACGAAATGAGGAAAGGTAACTTTCTGAGATAATGCTAAGGGAGAAAATATTGGTATTGGTAATATTGTTCTTCTAGGTAAAACATATATTTCAAATGTTATTTTTGTTAAGGGTCTTAAGAAAAACCTCATTAGCATAAGTCAGTTATGTGATAAAGGATACCATGTGAATTTTGTGAATGATAAGTGCTTAGTTCACAATTTTGAGGAAGAATTTATTCTCTCAGCCAATAGGAAAGAGAATGTTAGGGATCACACACAAAAAGGAGATATCATTCTTCAGTTTATCGGAACGCAAGATCAACATGATGATATTTTCACAAAATCATTGCGTTATGATAGATTTGAATACATTAAATAGAAGATAGGAATGATAACCATAAGGTAATGTTTCTTAATTAACATTCTATTGAAAAAGTCTCCTTATAGTAATAAACTCCTTTTTATAGGGGGAGTATATTCGATTGTTAGAGTAACTAAATTTTTTTCTCTCAAAGTTAGTTTTCAAACTTTTCGGAACTAAAATTTCTAGAATGGGAATTTCCGGATCTAAAATTTTCCAGAATGGATGTTTTTGTATATAAAACTTCTGGAATGGAAATTTTCGTATTAAAAACTTTTAGAATGAAAAATTTCGTACTGGTGCTTCCGTAACGAGATTGTCGTACCGAGACTTTCATAATGAGATTTTTGTATTCAAACTTTTGTAATGAAATTTTCATGCTGAAAATCTTGTAATGAATTTTCATTTTTTTTGTTGAGTTTTTTGAAGAGAATTTTTGCAAACTATGTCTTTTTGTAGTAAAAATTTTTCGTAGTCAATTTTTTCTTCAAGAAAAATATTACCCATTATGAATAATCCTCCTAAGCCAATCTGAAAGGTATAACATCCTTACTCATGTTTTCATAATCATATTTTATTAGCTGTTACTTTCTTATATTTTTTTTTTGGATTATATTTTTCTTAAATCTTTGTTTTTATAAAAACTTCAAAAGACCAGATTCAAGTTTTCATGAAATTGGTTTTCAACCGTCAGATCTGATCTAACTTTTTACAACCGTTACTTCAATCGAGGAAGATGAACCGAAATATCGTTGCCTATATAAAGGGGAACCCAAATGGTCGTACCAAATCATTTTTCAAGCTCCATTGTCCCGAATTTCTTCCTCTCCATTTTAAGGCTGTTCTGATCTTCAGCAATTTCCGTTCCGAACTTCTCAAAAGTCTTCAGATCCGAATGTCTGTGGAAGCAGCTTCTCAAGACATGTCTTCCTCTAAGACGATTTCTCAGTGGTTAGTATATAGAGAAAGGTTGGTTCATCCTGATTTCTTCAACATGTATGATTCTATTATATCCAAGAACATAAATCTTAATAGATGGGAAGATGTTGATGTGTCTAAGCCTGGGAATCAAGATGAAGTATATTCGGAGTTTCTTTTAGAGTTCTATGAGAAAGTTTCCTTATTTAAAGAAGATGGTAGGGAGAAATTTTATTTCATGTCTTATGGAAATACTTATAAGATTTCTTATGTCAGGGCAGCCAGCTTGGTAGAGCTAACCTATGAAGGAGATGCCGAGTTCATCTCTCATGTTTTACCAGATTCAAAAGGAAGCTTCAACAAGGAAAAGGCATTGGAGACTCTCAGACTGTCAGATGACAGGGCTCCGAAGATTTCTACTCTATCTACGAATTTTTGGATTCTAGAATTATGGGTACAAGGCTTTATCGTGCTGAGAAAGGGTGATAAAGACAGTTTTAAGAAGGGTGATATCTTTATCTTATATTTTTTTGATAAATCAAAGGAAGTTTAATCTAATGAAACACATTCTTATTACCATTGAGAATGTTAATAAATGGAATCTGAGAGCTCAGATCATAATGTATCCTGCAATCATCTCGAAGTTAATTGTTCGGTGCCTTGAGTCTTTCAAGGAGGCTTGCAAGTCTAATCCAAGAGTTTGAAAAATTATGTTGGTGAGTGATGGTACCCTCAAAAGGATGAATGTTTCCTTCGAGAAGAAGACTGGTGAGTTCTTTGATTTACCAGTTCAAGAAGAAGCAGTTCCAAAAGTTGCTGAACCTGAATATTCTATGCCAGTGAAGAAGAGGAAGTTGAAAGAAGTTGAAGTTGAAGCAAGGAATCCCAAATCTATGGAAGTTCATTCTGCACCTCCAAAACTGAAGAAGAAGAAAGATTATCTGAAAGAAGTAGTTGCTGAAGGTAGTGGTGAGACCGGAGATCTATTGAAGCAACTAGACAATTATAAGGGGACACCTACGGAAAATTTGTCACTCCAAACTTCAGAAGTTGAGTCATCTAAGTTAGTCACTCCAGGAAAGGATGAAGAGAAAGGAGAATAAGATGTAGCTTATCATGCAGAGGAAGAACAACTTCTACATGATATTGCTCAAATGCAGAATGTAGAGGATGGTGCTCAAAAAGTTATTGATGATGAAGAAAATATTGTTCAATTGTCTGGTAGTGATCAGAAAACACTGGAACAACAATCCATTCCGAAAAAGGACAAGGGAAAGAAACATGTTGTCGATACCCCGAGATCAATAGCCATAAAGAGAAGGGAAGTTGGTGATTCTTCTGAGAAGAAGAATGAGCAAATTAAAGAAGAAAATTCTCTAAGCAAAGTCTCGGATTTGGAGTCATCTTCGTTGGGACATGACTTTGTTGTTCAGTCATTAAAGAAGTTGGTGGGTTCCATTCCAACCTTCCCAAGTATTGATATAAGATGCTAGATGCATCAACATACATTGAATCAGATAACAGACTCCATATCCATGGTTATGGACGTATGTGTTGAGATAGAGGCTCAGTTCAAAACTTCTTTTTTCGGCTATGAAGCCCACAAAAGGTCTTGTAACATAATGACTAGTTGGTCGAGGAAATCTATAGAAGAGATGAGGCTCTTTGATCAATTCCAAGATAATGTTAAGGTTGCTTTTGAGACACAAGACAGGAAGCTAAATGAACCTACTTCTTCCTTTGAAGAAAAGATGACAGCTGAGAAGAATTCTCGGATTCAAGAAGACATAGATCTGAATGGGAAACTGAATTCTGTTGCTCAAAACTGGAGGAATGAAAGGGATTTTCATATTGAGATTGAAGAGAAGTTATTAAAGCAAGAACATATTTTCAAAGCTCAGGAAGAAAATCTTGAAGCTCAGGAAGAAACGATTGAAGCACAAAGTACAAGAATAGTTGTGTTAGAGAAGCAAGCCGAGGAAGATCATAAAGACTTGAAGAAGATAAACACTATTCTCAAGAGTCTCATGGCAAAGGAAAAAGATCCAAAATAGACAAATCCAATCTTTTGTTATATCTTAACTTCATTGTTTTTGAACTTTCAAACTTAATAAAACATTTTCTTGCTCATCTCTTTTGATGTTGTAACTAGTTTTTCAGGTACTTTGTTATATTTTCCATTCCCTCGAATTATTTTTGAAAATCACAAAGGGTGAGAAGGAAAAATAACCCTAACAAAAGGGGAAAAAGAAAAATAATCTTAACAATGGGTGAGAAAGAAAAAAACTCTAATAGAGTTTATCTAAGTGGGAGTTTTTTTCATTAAAGAAGACATTCTTTTCCTTAATGAAATATCATTCTGGAAATATAGAATACAATCCTTAGAGTTTCAAAGTCTAAGGGGGAGTTAGTCGTATTCATCAACATCCATAAGTAAAGGGAGATAAACTTTAATGTTTTCATTTTTTCTTTCTTTTCTACTTAGTCTTTATTTTTCTTAAGGATGTTTGTGATTTCCAAAAAGGGGGAGACTTTTGAGTCAATAATGTTTTCCTTATGACTTTTCCATTCTTTTTTGTTTTGAAAATCACAAACACCTTATCTTTAAGGAAATTTCTTTTTTAAAGAAAAATTTCTTTTATAAGAAAAATTTCTTTTATAATGAAAATTGCTTTTATAAGGAAAATTGCTTTTATATGGAAAATGGATTTTATAAGGAAAATCGCTTTTGTAAGGAAAATTACCCATATCATATTTTCTTTATCTATATCCATATTTTTCTTAAGTATAAGAATCAGATTCATTTCTATATTCTCGAAATCATTTAAAACTTTGATATGAAGCATTCAGTTTTAGGCTCCGAATTCTGGATACGAACTCTCATGAAGTTCGACACTAAAATCTGATGACAAATCCTGATTACAAATTCTCATTATGAATTCTGATGACATATTGTCATTCCGAATTCTCATTTCAAATTCACCTATTAAACAGAATCTGATCATCTTTGCTTTATACACTCCAAATTTATTTAGACTCCGAATATTATTTTGGTTATACTCTGAACATTCATTCTATTACGATTGGTTTGTTATTAAATTATGTCGTATATTCTGTTAAAAACAAACTGTTGGTTAAGTTACACGTGTACAGGTCCCTCTGTTTTTAAGGAAAATATGACCGTTGGAAAGGAGGCTGACCTTGCCTATAAATAGGAGATCGTTTGAAAGAGCTAGACACAACTTCTTCGACATTGTTCACACATTCTGTTGAAGTGATTTCTAGAGAGAGAGGATCTTATTAACTCTCAACATCATGTAGAAAGTTTGAACAACTTGTTCAAACATTGCCTTGTGCAGATTAGCTTCGTGCGACACTAAATGTTGGTGATTAAATTTGAGGAATTCTGGGGATATGAAGAAAGAGGTGTCGACTACCTTGAAGTTCGAGGGCTTCCTTGCTGAGGAAGACAGAGTTTCCAACTACCTTGAAGATAAGTGCATGTGGGGATTAAAAGACAGATATTCTGATATTCGTATCGAGGGCTTACCCTGGTGTGGGTAAGACAGACATTCTTGAAAGTATAAATCAAGGGACCATAATCCAAGGTTGTTTTATACCCTTCCCTTTGGGTTAATAGACTTATATCTTGTTACTTGTAGTTTTACTACTTGTTTTTTTCCATTGCATATTGTATTGTAAGGAATGTATACCTTTCTTATACTTCCATACTTGTACTTTGATAAATTTAGATTCTATATGCTTTAAGGTAGAATCTCATATTGTAATCTTTAGTTAAGTTTAAATTTCCGGATCCATATTTATGGAACCTACTTTCGGAATCTTTTTCCAGTTTTAAGCAAGTATATAGAACTTGAAGTTTATAACATCATTCATTATTCCAATTTTTCAATTGGTGTTAGAGGTGTTGTGAATTTTCATAGTTTAACTTTTTTAAACTTAGCTCTTTCCTTTGTTTAAAGAAAATTTTAATGTATACAATTCACCCCCTCCTATATATTGAGCATCTACATCATTATTTCGATCCTACAATAGGAATCCCACATCGTTGTGTATGTGAGAATAAAAAATTACAAATAAGAAAATAAAAATGGGAAATAAAAATATAGAAAATAAAACACAATGAAATTGGGTTGGGGTCGACCTCGTTGGTGGAATTGATTATATGCCCCACCTATAAAAAACTCCCATTTATAGAATGAATATTAGTGATAGAATCTAAAACCAAATATTTATTAAAAATATATTGACTACTAAACATGAATGAATAAATTAATATTTACTTAATTGAAAAATTAAATTTTAATTAATACTCTAACATTCAAACATCTTATAATTATATAAAACTACTATCATATGCTAAATACAACATTTCAAGACAAACACAATTGTAAAAAAATATAAAAAGTCCTATTTGAGTGGGAAATTTCCATTCTACCACTTAAATACAACTTAATAAAAAAAATTGATCAAAATTGAAATCCAAAAAAATATGCATCATTATATCCTCACTAGAATTAATCATCTTGTCCCTGAATTCCTTGGTCGTAGAACTAGTACCCATGATCTGAAACTAAAAATATAAAAAAATAATCAATCTGGAATATCCAAAAGCTATCTTTTTAGAACCAACACATACCTACAACATGTGGGATGTCTAACGAAGACCAATTCGGTAATCCCCACTATAATAATACCCTTATCGTCATCTCACAACAAAACTATGAGCTCAAAAAACAATTAAAAAACTTGAATTCAATGGATAATGTGAGTCACCACCCCTAAACATCTTAGGGTGTTCCCCCGACATATGTTGCAACATTTATCTATTGTCGATAATAACCTCAAAAAGTTCAATCATCAAACTCAAAAATATATTTTAAAGAGAATAGAAAAGTATCATGACATAGAGAAGATTCACTTTCAGCATACTCAAGTTGATTTCAAGATAGACCATGATCATATCTACATTTTTTACACTACGATTTTTTCTAAAGACAAGTATATCTCTATCCAAACCATGGTTACATTGACCCACCTATACTAACCTTTAATATAAAACTCACATCACATCTCTTAATAATGTGTTCCCCGGTTGTGCCATGAGCCAACAGTTCCATAGAACATGAATCATTTTTTATTTCTCCCCTACCATTAAGGGACATTAAACATTTTAACCATAAATCATGGGAATTCATTCCCATAAAAACTCTCAAAAACATTTTTCCTCGACTCTCATATGACACATAATTATTTGCAATTTTAAAATCTACCATGAACTATATGTATGTTACATTATCATTTGACTAGGGAATAGGAAATTTATCCTTAAAAATGATAATATGATAATGATATATGGTATATTATTCCTTGTAGGATAGAAGTACCATTGTAACACCGCATCAAAGCAATGAATATTACTCTTTCCCTAATCCATTCCATTTTTGCCTTTCACCTGGCATCTTTACAGTCGAAAGAGTCTACTCATGCACTTACTGTATTATCAACAATAGAAAAACTTGTCAAAATGTTCTGACACCCTGACAGTCCTTCTTATCAATGCCATTCGTTACAACAAATAACCCTAGGATCATTATTAAAATACAATTCCATCATCATGAATATGTATAAAATACCAATAATCAATCATGTATATGTCTCAAATAATCATACAACTATACACTCTTCCAACAAATATCCCTAAACATGGGCCATACTAACAGAAAAGCTACCCTCTATTAATGTGAAACATCATCCTATATGTGTATGAGTAAAAAAAGGGCCTATAGGTCTTCCACCAGGCCCAAGTGATATTGTATTGCAACTAAGTCATAAGGTATAATAACATATACAACAAGATCAAACTACACAAAGGATTACAAATAACATGATTTCCTACATGGGTTAGAAATTTATATACATGCCCTACATGGGCACTAATCCTCCCGATCATCCTCAAATGGACTTGTAAAGACCCGAAAATTTCAAGGAAAATTTTTTCTTAATTTTCTTTGGAATTTTACAAGAACGCAGTTTCTGATGGCGCCTGATTCCGAGGCCCTGTGTGCCCGGAATTAATTTACGAAGTTTGGCTCGGGTACGTTCAGTGAACGAGCGAGCGGGAATTTATATCTTTTAAACCGTTGCCCGGAATCAAATTCCGAGGGCACCGATGGAACCGCAGCGCCAATAATTGCTTAGGAACTCCTGTTCCGGAGTTGCCTTTACACGAGTGTTGATTATAAAAATTGGGGAAGTTTATTTTATAACTACACTACAATTTTCATTAACTTACTCTAAGTGTTAGCTCATGGTGGAAGTTGGGTAACCACCCAACCTCCCTTGGGAGGTTATGAGGGTGGTGGGGCCCACACGAACCCCACCTCTTCATATCCTCTAAAACCCCTCAACTCCCACTTAAATGATTTTAACTTAGTTATAACTTATGTCTTAAATGAGTTGATTTTAATGTGGTGAGTTGTGTGAGTCTTTGAATTTCAAACACTTGAATTTCAAACGCCATGTGAAGTTAATTAATTAAGTGGAGAACTTTTTTTCATTTGGTTGGGTTGTGTTGTTTGAGAGCTTTTGGAAAGAAGGCTTAGAAGTCTTGAAGTTTCTTCATCCTCTTGACAAAGAACGCGAAGAACAATCGGACATCGACAAAGAACGCCACGTTCTCGGGAACCATCTTCCGCAACGCCATACCCGCAATACCGACGACGTCTTATTCCGCGACATCTCTTTTCGCGACGCCGAATCTCGTCACCTCTTAAATCAAGGTAGGGGTTTTAACTTTTTAAAGTTATGTGGATCTCTCCTTCGAACTTGAAGGTTTATATTTGTCGGGCCTTGATTCCATATCTTTTTATTTAATTTAAAAGATTGTGAAAGTTAATCATTCATTAAAGGTCGATTGTTAGCAAATAACGCGAGGGTGCCGGACTGCACGAACACGGCCGACCCTCCTCCTTTTATGTTGATTTTGTTGTGGATTGAAACGGGTGTGGCGCGGTGCCGTCGCACTGCGCCGGATCATGCGACAAGAAACGCGCGGCGCCGTCGCGCCGCGTCGTTAAATAATGCAAGGACGCGACGCCGTCGCGCAGCGTCGGAGAAAGTTGAAGGCGCTGCGACCGGAGCGGGGCTGCGGTGGAGGGGTGCGGTGCCGTCGCACCGCGCCGGACAACGAAGGCCGCGGCCGGTTCCGGGCCGCGGCGGAACGAGAAGACCAGCGGCCAGCCGGGCCGCCGGTGTCGGAAGCCGGAAGGGGGACCGGCCCTGCCGGTCCCGTTGAGGAAGAACCGGCCAGCCAGGTCGGGCCGGCTGGAAGGCAGAAAACCGGGGGAAATAATTTCCCCCAGCCAGCTTTAATGCCCCCCCCCATTATGAGGGGGCCAGTTTCGCAAAGGGGGGGCAGGCGGCCCCCCGTTTTCTCGAAGGCAGGCCCCCACGTGAGGGGGGCCGTTTTTCCTTAGGCGCGGCAGTTTGCCGAGCCGCCAGCTGAGGAAAGGCGGGGGCTTTTCCCCCCGCGCGCGGCACACGAACGACGCCCAGGCCGCGCCGCCGTGCCGGCCCGCGCCGCCGCGCCGGACCGCGCCGTCGCACCGGGCCGGGTCGCCGCCCGAGGCGGGGCGACCCGGTTCGGCTGACCCAGGTGGGGGGGGGGGGGGTCGGGCCGGGCCGGCCCGGGCCCAGACCCCCAGTTTCGGACTACTTTTGGTCAAATTCACGTATCTTGGGCTACTGGCCTCCAAACGACTCGCCGTCAGCGGCAACACGATCCTTGGATCGAGACGGTCGTTTCGGTATACTATACTCAAGGTGCACCTTCCTTTTCGGGAGCCTACGTGGTTAAAACTCCATAGTTAAGCGTGCTTGGCCAAGAGTAGTGATCAGGATGGGTGACCTCCTGGAAAGTTTCCCAGGGTGGGTGTGAGACGGAAAGGCCAATAACTAACAGATCGGGCGTTCGATTTACGCGCCATCTGTTTCGTTGAATTCCTCTTGATGTGACGAATCTTTTGGCATACTCCGCCCGACGTTTGGACGCAAGTGGAGTACGGTCAGGTTGGTTTTGCCTTAAAAACCAATCGGGCCCCTGGAATGAAAAAGCCAATAACTCTCAGACCGGGCGTCCGATTGACGCGTCGTCTGTTGCGTTGAGTTCCTCTTGACGATACGGAACTTTTGGCATTCTCAGCCCGAGATTTGGATGCAGATGGATAGTGGCCGGGTTGGATCGCACAGAAATCCAACCGGGCCCCTGGAACAGAAAAGCTGATACCTTTCTGACAGAACGTCCATTTGACGAATCATCAGCGGCATTGGTGATCTCGTTGAGAAACGGTCCCTATAAGTATACCCTATCAGAGTTCGGGGTACAGTTGAGATACGGCCGGGTTTGGTTCGCTCACGAAACCAACCGGGCCCCTGGGACAAAAAGGCTAATAACTCAAAGACCGGGGGTCCGATTGACGCGCCGTCTGTTATGTTGAGACCCCTATGATGAGGCGTTCCATTGAGATACTTCTTCGTGGGACTTTGAGATACTTGGAGTATCGACCTGTAGCTCGTGGAGCGGACCCTCCCAGTGACGAGCGTGCGGAGTACGGAGACCGTGTAACTGGCTGAGACCTGACGACTGCTTGACCGACTCGACTTGGAGTGAGTCGACTAGCCCAGTGGACGGAGCACTACTTTCTGAGGTGCAGACCCATGGAGGACGGAGCACTACCTGTGTGACAGTGCAGACTCGCGGTACTCGTCCGAAGAGTACCACAACAGGCTACTAGGGG
Organism: Viscum album; assembly: GCA_963277665.1. Lineage (NCBI taxonomy): Eukaryota > Viridiplantae > Streptophyta > Magnoliopsida > Santalales > Viscaceae > Viscum > Viscum album. The sequence continues at coordinate 35,043,744 of OY728156.1, forward strand.
GTGTGCACTACCGTGTTTGGGTGACATACCTCGGCGAGAAGCACTACTGTGTATGGATGGCTGACCCGCGGTACTCGACAGGAGGAGTACTTCAACAGTCTTAGGTTAGTGAGCAGTACCTCGGAGTCGTGACAGGACCACTGTGCACTCTAGAGATGGAGCTCTTCAGCAGTTACGGTTTCGATAATGAAAATCCTGGTTTGAGCTGAGAGTTTTTACCTTTGTGTTTACCTCATGATTGAGATGTGTCACTTGATAACTTAGGTATATGTATGGGCATATACCTGGGTAGTAGTTATCCCTTGATTTCACAATACTTGTGTTTCCTCATGATTGAGATGGGATACTTGATAACTTAGGTATATGTATGGGCATATACCTAAGTAGAGGCTATCTGTTGAGATCTTCTATGTGGTTATCCTTGTTGGTTTTAGTGAGACCTTGAGGGTCTCGGGGTTCCTACTGAGTATCGTTATACTCACCCCTGCACGGGCTATGCCCGCACCTCGTTGTGTTGGTTGTAGACGACAGGCAGTGCTGACAGAGGCCGAGTGTTCGAGGACTGGACGGTACCTGGAGGTGGACTATACGGCGAGATGGTACCCAGAGGAGGACCTCACGACGAGACGGTACCAGAGGTGGACATGACGACGAGGCGGTACCCGGAGGTGGTCCACTGGGCGGGACATACTCGGAGCGGACGGCGGGACCCGAGGAGCAGAGGAGCTATCTGTACCCACCCTTTAGGTGGGATTTCCAGTGGACAGCTCGGCGTAGAAGCTTTACTTTTCAGTTGTTGTTTTCCCTTTCGAGTTTTACTTTACAGTTGGGCTTGTATTTCCGGCCCTTTTTACTTTCCGCACTTATTGTTGTACTCAGTTTTTACTTAGTGTTTACTTCTTCCGCTTGTACTCTGTGTGATTGTTTACTTTACAAAGGCAATGCCTTCCCTTTTTACCGGGATTTACACCTTGGTGCTAGTCGCCAGCCCCTGGCCTAGGGAAGGCGGGCTTGGGGTAGTCACGGCACGGGCCCCGAGGATGGGTCGTGACAAATTGGTATCAGAGGAGTTCGGTTCTACTGCAGAACTTATAACTCTGACTTTTTCATTCTGTGAAGCAATAGTGTTAAGAGTACCGAGTGTGGTTTTCAGTTTAGGGAGTCCAGTGTTGGCACAGGCGGCCTACGTATCCATACACCAGGGCCCTGACAACTGATTTCCGACTTTGTGCACGAAAACACTGATTGCGTGTGTGTTTTCAAAGGTTTTTCCTTAAAACAGCTCAAACCAGGTCAGCTCACCAGGTTTAAACGTTTGACCGTGTCACGATGTTTCTTTTAGGATGCCTTTTCACGGATGACCAGCTAGAGCCGAGAGGGATGTGCGTGCTGATAGCCTGTCGAGCGACGAGGCTTCGGACAGGGCCCTCTTGCAGTGGAGGCACCAGCGGTACTACTATCCGTTGGGCCACCGATGCCACCAGCCCCAGTAGTAGAAGATGCACGACGCTTGAGCGCGCTGCATGAGTTCCAGCGCCAGAGGCCACCCAGGTTCCGGGGAGAGACGGACCCGCAGGCGGTTGAGGTTTGGCTGGAGGCTGTGGTGAGAGTCTTCAGGCTAGTGGGGACGCCGACAGACTTCATGGTGATCTTTGCTAACAGCCTCCTTCAGGCACCAGAAGGCAGGTAGTGGAGCCACTTGTTCCAGTTTTGTGATGGGATGAACTTCGCATGGGAAGACTTCGAGACCTTCTTCAGGGTGGAGTTTGTGCCAGTAGCTCTACACCCCGAGCGTGTACAGGAGCTTCTGCCTTTGCCGCGTTCTTTTCGATCAGTAGCCGAGTCATCTGTGGGCAGTAGACAGATGATGCAGACGTCCAGGAGGACCAGACTAGCAGTTAGACGATCTTGGGTTTTAGGACCGGTGGTGCAGGGCACCCGAGGTGGGGTCAGAGCCAGGCGTGCCAGAAACGGACAATGTTACACCTGCGGTGGGAAGGGTCACCTGGCACGTGACTGTCTGAATCCTCGTACGGTTGAACAGCGGGTGTTGGAGGAGCCACCGAGACAGAAGCAACGATTGGTTTTTGACCAACAGCCGAGCAGTGGACAAGGCAGTAGAGCTCCGAGAGCAGGTGGGAAGGAGAGGAACTAGTGGATACGCCCTTTGTACTTCTAGTTCCATGTTGCTTTTGTATTAGTGTCTTTGTACTATGAGCCACAATAATAAAAAGACACGTATCTTTTTTTGCTTTCCTGTCCTTTTGTTTGGTTGATACTAAGTGGTCCCGGTTAAACTGTTGACTTGACCCTCACTTTCGAGATTTCTACTGGAGGGGACCCAATGACCTCACACTGATGCCGATAGTGTGACTCGACCCATGGAGGCGAGAGTGACAGTTGGATCTCTTAGTAGATACGTCGAGGCCTTATGGCGTCATCCATGGCATGAATGCCTCATTCATGTCAGGATTGACTGTATTAGGCAACAGATGTGGTTCATCCAGGGGATGAGACCGGGTTTCTCTTATCGGCAAAGAATAAATCATAGCAGCTCTTGTGAGACTAAAGGAGGTCCAGGAAATCCAAGAGAGGATGAAGACTGCACAGTACAGTAAGAAACAGGAAACCGGTTCCAGTCTTAGAGACTCGGGCGTGTTAAAGAAGAGGAAGCTTAAATGAGAGATGAGTCTACGAAGCAGCAGACGTGGAGGCAGAGCTAGGAGAGCAGCATGAGGTGGTGTACATCCTAACATTGTACAACCACCCCGCCTTAGTTATTCTTGCCAAGCTCAGGGAGCTGGAGGGCGGAGAAAGAGTGCGGCTGCATGCGGTCAAGAAGTGTGACCCAATGGCTCTAGAAATGATTCAAGGGATAGTCTATGTCCACTACTAGTTGTTGTAGTAACAGACGTCGATGTGAATCATTTCTTGCTTTCACAAATCTTGTTCCAGACCTAGAGTTTCCGGTAAGCCGTGGACATGACCCTCACGTATGGAGATACCTTTGGAGGAGACTCGATAATCACACTTACGCCGACAGTGTGGTCAGACCCTCGAGGCGAGAGTTTCGGTTGAAATCTCTTGGTGACAGTGTCGAGGCCTTACAACGTTAGTTTGAGTATGGAATGGGCAATAACTGTTCATACTCAAATTGACGGTTTTAGGCAAACGTCGGGATGGGTTTTCCTTCGTCGGCGGAAAAGGAAACCCCAGGCAGCGCAGGATAACTCTTGCACAGGAGGGTGCGACCGATCACTCTTGAGTCGGTCAACCTTACCCTCATGGCAGCAGCCTTTAGAGTTCCAGTTCTAACAGAAAATGGAGACCTCTGGAGTTTGAGGATGACGATCATGTCCTTATACGGGTCTCACCTCGACGAGGTTTATGGAGATGTTGCCATGGCGGAAAGTTATCTCCGGGGTTCAGCGGACCTTATTAGGTCCCCAGCTGGGTAATCAAGGTGGTTTACCGCTTGACCCATTCACCGCAGTTGCACCAGGTGCACGACGACTTCCACAAATCTCAACTGAGGAGATACGTGCTCGACCCTTCGCATACCATCGGCCATGAGGAGTTGGACGATGGCGATGGGGTGTCTTTCATAGAGATTCCAGTGGGGATCAAGGATCGACAGGAGAAGATCCTACGAGGACGATCGATTCCTCGGGTGCACTTACTTTGGATGTACAGAAACCTCCAGGTGAGCATATAGGAGTGGAAGGCTCAGATGCGTGCTTTGTACCGCTTTTGTGACCCTAGTTTGTGTTGAAGCTTTACGGGGACGTAAAGACCTGAGGGGGGAGTAATGTAAAGACCCGGAAATTTCAAGGAATTTTTTTTCTTAATTTTCTTTGGAATTTTACAAGAACGCAGTTTCTGACGGCGCCTGATTCCGAGGCCCGGTGTGCCCGAAATTAATTTCCGATGTTTGGCTCGGGTACGTTCAGTGAACGAGCGAGTGGGAATTTATATCTTCTAAACCGGTGCCCGAAATCGAATTTCGAGGGCACCGATGGAACCGCAGTGCCAATAATTGCTTAGGAACTCCTATTCCGGAGTTGCGTTTACACGAGTGTTGATAAAAAAAATTGTGGAAGTTTATTTTATAACTACACTACAATTTTTATTAACTTACTCTAAGTGTTAGATCATGGTGGAAGTTGGGTAACCACCCAACCTCCCTTGGGAGGTTATGAGGGTGGTGGGGCCCACACGAACCCCACCTCTTCATATCCTCTAAAACCCCTCAACTCCCACTTAACTTATGTCTTAAATGAGTTGATTTTAATGTGGTGAGTTGTGTGAGTCTTTTGAATTTCAAAAACTTGAATTTCAAAAGCCATGTGAAGTTAATTAAATAAGTGGAGAACTTTTTTTCATTTGGTTGGGTTGTGTTGTTTGAGAGATTTTGGAAAGAAGGCTTAGAACTCTTGAAGTTTCTTCATCCTCTTGACAAAGAACGCAAAGAACAATCGGACATCGACGAAGAATGCCACGTTCTCGGGAACCGTCTTCCGCGACGCCATACCCTCAATACAGACGACGTCTTCTTCCGCGACATCTCTTTTCGCGACGCCGAATCTCGTCACCTCTTAAATCAAGGTAGGGGTTTTATCTTTTTAAAGTTATGTGGATCTCTCCTTCGAACTTGAAGGTTTATATTTGTCGGGCCTTGATTCCAAATCTTTTTATTTAATTTAAAAGATTATGAAAGTTTATCATTCATTAAAGGCCGATTGTTAGAAAATAACGTGAGGGGGCCGGACCGCACGAACACGGCCGACCCTCCTCCATGTTGATTTTGTTGTGGATTGAAACGGGTGTGGCGCGGTGCCGTCGCACTGCGCAGGATCATGCGGAAAGAAACGCGCGGCGCCGTCGCGCCGCGTCATTAAATAATGCAATGACGCGACGCTGTCGCGCCGCGTCGAAGAATGTTGAAGGTGCCGCGACCGGAGTGGGGCCGCGGTGGAGGGGCGCGGTGCCGTCGCACAGTGCCGGACAACGAAGGCTGCGGCCGGTTCCGGGCCGCGGCGGAACGAGAAGATCGGCGGCCAGCCGGGCCACCGGTGTCGGAAGCCGGAAGGGGGACCGGCCCTGCCGGTCCCGTTGAGGAAGAACCGGCCGGCCAGGTCGGGCCGACCGGAAGGGAGAAAACCGAGGGAAATAATTTCCCCCGGCCAGCCTTAATGCCCCCACCCCATTATGAGGGGGCCAGTCTCACAAAGGGGGGGAAGGCGGCCCCCTGTTTTCTCGAAGGCAGGCCCTCACGTAAGGGGGCCGTTTTTCTTTAGGCGCGGCAGGTTGCCGCGCCGTCAGCTGAGGAAAGGCGGGGGCTTTGCCCCCCGCGCGTGGCACACGAACGGCGCCCAGGCCGCGCCGGACCGCGCCGTCGCACCGTGCCGGGTTTTCCGAGCCTGGCCGGGTCGTCGGGCCGGGTCGCCGCCCGAGGCGGGTCGACCCGGTTCGGCTGACCCAGGGGGGGGGGGGTCGGGCCTGGTCGGCCTGGGTCCAGACCCCCAGTTTCGGAGCACTTTTGGTCAAATGCCCGTATCTTGGGCTACGAGCCTCCAAATGACTCGCCTTCAGCGGCAACACGATCCTTGGATCGAGACAGTCGTTTCGGTATACTATACTCAAGGTGCACCTTCCTTTTCGGGAGCCTACGTGGTTAAAACTCCATAGTTAAGCGTGCTCGGTCAAGAGTAGTGATCAGGATGGGTGACCTCCTGGGAAGTTTCCCAGGGTGGGTGTGAGACGGAAAGGCCAATAACTAACAGATCGGGCGTCCGATTTACGCGACATCTGTTTCGTTGAATTCCTCTTGATGAGACGGATCCTTTGGCATACTCCGCCCGAGGTTTGGACGTAAGTGGAGTACGGTCGGGTTGGTTTTGCCTTAAAAACCAACCGGGCCCCTGGAACGAAAAAGCCAATAACTCTCAGACCGGGCGTCCGATTGACGCGGCGTCTGTTGCATTGAGTTCCTATTGACGATACGGAACTTTTGGCATTCTCCGCCCGAGATTTGGATGCAGATGGATAGTGGCCGGGTTGGATCACACAGAAATCCAACCGGGCCCCTGGAACGGAAAATCTAATACCTTTCTGACAGAACGTCCGTTTGACGAAACGTCAGCGGTGTTGGTGATCTCGTTGAGAAACGGTCCCTATGAGTATACCCTATGAGAGTTCGGGGTACATTTGAGATACGGCCGGGTTTGGTTCGCTCACGAAACCAACCGGGCCCCTGGGACGAAAAGGCTAATAACTCACAGACCGGGCGTCCGATTGACGCGCCGTCTGTTGTGTTGAGACCCCTATGACGTGGCGGTCCATTGAGATACTTTTTCGTGGGACTTTGACCCCTATGACGTGGCGGTCCATTGAGATACTTTTTCGTGGGACTTTGAGATACTTGGAGTATCGACCTGTAGCTCGTGGAGCGGACCCTCCCAGTGACGAGTGTGCGGAGTACAGAGACCGTGTAACTGGCTGAGACCTGACGACTGCTTGACCGACTCGACTTGGAGTGAGTCGACTAGCCCAGTGGACGGAGCAATACTTTATGATGTGCAAACCCATGGCGGACAGAGCACTACCTGTGTGACAGTGCAGACCCGCGGTACTCGTCCGGAGAGTACCTCAGAAGGCAACTAGGGTGTTTGCACTACTGTGTTTGGGTGACATACCTCGGCGGGAAGCACTAGTGTGTCTGGGTGGCTGACCCGCGGTACTGGACAGGAGGAGTACATCAGCAATCTTAGGTTTGTGAGCAGTACCTTGGAGTCGTGATAGAACCACTGTGCACTCTAGAGAGGAAGCTCTTCAATAGTTACGGTTTCGATAATGAAAATCCTGGTTTGAGTTGAGACTTTTTACCTTTGTGTTTACCTCATGATTGAGATGGGTCACTTGATAACTTAGGTATATGTATGGGCATATACCTGGGTAGTAGTTATCCGTTGATTTCATAATCCTTGTGTTTCCTCATGATTGAGATGGGATACTTGATAACTTAGGTATATGTATGGGCCTATACCTAAGTAGAGGCTATCTGTTGAGATCTTCTATGTGGTTATCCTTGTTGGTTTTAGTGATACCTTGAGGGTCTCGGGGTTCCTACTGAGTATCGTTATACTCACACCTGCACGGGCTATGCCCGCACCTCGTTGTGTTGGTTGCAGATGACGGGCAGTGCTGACAGAGGCCGAGGGTTCGAGGACTGGACGGTACCTGGAGGTGGACTATACAGCGAGATGGTACCCGGAAGAGGACCTCACGACGAGACGGTACCAGAGGTGGACGTGACGACGAGGTGGTACCCGGAGGTGGACCAATGGGCGGGACATACTCAGAGCGGACGACGGGACCCGAGGAGCAGAGGAGCTATCTGTACCCACCCTTCAGGTGGGATTTACAGTGGACAGCTCGGCGTAGAATCTTTACTTTTCAGTTGCTGTTTTCCCTTTCGAGTTGTACTTTACAGTTAGGCTTGTATTTCCGGCCCTTTTTACTTTATGCACTTAATGTTGTACTCAGTTTATACTTAGTGTTTACTTCTTCCGCTTGTACTCTGTGTGATTGTTTACTTTACAAAGGCAATGCCTTCCCTTTTTACCGGGATTTACGCCTTGGTGCTAGTCGCCAGCCCCTGGCCTATGGAAGGCGGGCTTGGGGTAGTCACAACACGGGCCCCGAGAATGGGTCATGAAAGGACTAATCCTTAGCTGTCATGATACCGATTTAGATGATATACTAAATCAAAAATCATCATGAATATATATCCGGTGATACCCACATATGGTACATTTAACCAAAATAATTTATATACCTATTAGTATCATACTTAGTAGTCTTCCTAGGTATTCAAAAATGTGGGTTGGTTATGTAGAATTTTATTCCAATCAGTGTAGGAAAACACTATATAAATATTTACTAACACATTAAATGATTGATCCTAGGAATGAACACCCTAAAATTTGAATGACATATGGAATCATGTTCCCTATCATCATACCAGGGTCACTATACTTCCCATGCATGAGAAATAAACCTTCAGGCTCATTATCATACATCTCAACATAGATCCACATCACCTTTTATCAGAATGGGAGATTTATTTATATATATGTAAGTCAATTAAATTTAGTATAATGATACCAAATACATATAAAGGAAGAAAAGGTTTAGGTTTTTCCAAAAACATTAAAAAATTTACCAATATAATTAGTAAAATTTTACACTATCATGCCATTAACATCTGAATAATGTGCTCTAAATATATTGCATAACATGTCCCTTACCTTTGCTGACCAATAATAAAAACCAATCCATGACCTCTTCCTATTGGGAAAAAATCTAAACATACAAAATAAATCATAACATACATAAAAATGAGAATAACACAAAGTAAAAACTACATACAACTATAAGATCATATATCAGAATAGTAATCCCATATCCTATAAAACCAAGTCATACTATAGGAACAAGTGGTCTCGACGAACTAGTATGATTTCCATCAGAGGTTCTGATGATTTATTAATAATGATACCTACCATATCTCATATATTAAATTAAAAGGAATAAAACACTATTTATAAAAATTTATAATGTTCCAACCTAGATTCCAGTAGACATGGGCTCTGATATTATTCTCCATAAGGAATCAAGTGTGACACTCTATAATATAGAGGCACTGACTAGTATATATGGGCTAAGATGTGTCCATTAACAGACAATACCCCCATATTAGAGTAAAAATAACACAAATAACTAATTATCTTATAATTAATTATAAAACATAGTGTGGTAGTAGTAAAAAACAAAAATAGAACATGCTTTAAGAAAAAATAAATAATATCAATCTTGAAAATCCATGTCATAAATACAACATTGGGATTCCACTAAGCCGACCAAACAAGAATGTTTACATAAAATAAATTAAATAAAAATTCAAGGCTCTATTAATAACATCGATTCAGGCCTTATAACTATAAATATATTTCCATATCTTCATGCTCATTAAATAAATTCATCCTAACTAAATCACAATAGAAAATGATACATATAAAATAAATGTTAGTACATAGTTGATTCCAGGGTCTATAATCCGGATCAGCTGAACAACATTTCATCATCATCATATATATATATATGGGTATATATATTTTAATAAATATAGATATGAAAATATATATTCATAAATATGTATATATATATGATTATTGAAAAGAAATAAAATAGACAAGAATAGAAAATCATTGGGTTTGAAATTTGGATCACATGGACTTCCTATAAAAAGGGAATATAGATAGATGTGGTACCACTCAATCCATGTATAATTTTTTCAATATTTTTGTTCTTAATCTCAGTCGACCATACAATATTTGACCAAAAATTGAAATGAATCCGAGATAAAAATGACACAATAGGGGGATACATGTCCTAATCCTAGTTCCACCCACATTTTTCCCCAGTAGTTAAAATGAAGGATTTAGTTTACTAATGGAAACTCATATATTTATGGTATATTATTTAATTTCATTCTATGTTATGCATGTGAATCATTTCAAATTTCTATGACCTATGCCTCAGTTCTTTTGGAATCCACATCATTGAGACTCCTATAATATTGATCGATATATCTATTAGGCGATGTATAAAATGATATCACATGTGATAATTCATGTCCACATATTGAGATCTTTAATAATGGAGAGTGTAAACAACCCCATAAATATTGATATATTAATCATTCAAGAGTATATTTTACATGACTGGTAAGGAGAAACATGTCAAACACCATGATCCTAAAATTGATTTGGGAAAATATAATCATACCAATCACACATGAGAGTATAATAATCCATGATTATATTGGTTGTTATTCCATTCCCATGTATCATAATAATTTTATTTCATTACCAAATATCATAAAAAATTGGATTTCATATGTAACATCACAAACAGAGAGAAATCATGGAAACATACCATTAAAAATTATAAAAATGTAGACCCTAAGTATTAGGTATGAAAATACCAATATTAAAATAAATGGAATAGAATATATATCCCATGAAAATAATCTAGGCATCCCAATAAAGTAATGCATTACACCTCGTAGAATGACTGGAATCTACAGAGTACCTTTATTATTGACTGTTATGTCATTATATAATATATAAATGCATAAATAAAGAGTGAGGATGGTTTAATGCCAAAACCCAACACTATTATGAAATATTCATAGAGTAACATGTTTCAATTTTTTTATTGTAACACTTATTACTATCTCAACCAAAAATCAATGTACTAGTTCCAGGTAGGTCAAACACCGGGGCACCGACTTGGTCCCTCATGTCACAACACAAAAGAATAATCATACTCATTATCCCCATAAATTATGGTATGTGGAGGAATCCTACATGGGATCCTATGTTGATAAGTAATCATGGAATGTTACAAAAGTTCCTTGGAATAGTACAATGGAAGGGTCTTCCTTTAATGGACCCTAAAAAAATGTAAGAATAAAAGTCATCAAACATGGGATCCTTAAAATGTTATATAGGTAATGGGATCTAACAATGTATTTAATAGGTCTATATATAATAAAAGATATCCTATATAGGACCCTCATTAATAGTAATAATATAGAGGAATCTGGTATGACGTTTTTTACATTGAAACAATGAAGAGGTATCTCCTATGGTATCCATTGAAATAACTAATCTTGTGCCCTGGTACAAATGTTGGGGAAATATCACAATGGATACATATTTTAGGGATAATATAAAATTCATCAATCAATAGAGATAGATCTTTTACCATCTATGATCAATGATCCCAATCTCAAAAGAAAATGGATTCGACTAAAGGTGGACGAACCTCTACATTTGGAAAAAATCCTGAAACACCTCCTATAAGATTTTAACTCAGCTCAATGGTTTTACAATAATTATCTATATGGAATTGTACACAAAATGTACTACTCATGTTTTCAATTATTAATTATAGGAGAAAAATATTTTAAACCCCAAAAATAGTAGTAAAGTAAATATACATGATCTGTATACCTATAACAGATGTGTGCCCCAATATCCCCATTTGGGCTTGTACAAAATTATTTTAGTATCCTTTCAAACACTTGGTTTTAAAACCATAAAAAATCAATATTTTTTATATATTTTTTTTAGAAAAAATGATGAATACTATAAAATCGTTGTGAAAATTTCTCTTTACATTGTGATAGATTCACCTTCTTTTTTCATCACATCTAAAAATTCACTTTGCATATTTGTATGATGAATTCAAGGGAAATAAATATTAATAATTTTTTTATTAATGTATTCCCACTAAAAATCATAAATTTATTCCATTTCCTTGGTATTTTTAATCATTTCCCACTATTGATCGTGCTCTCAATCTAAATAAAAAATGGCTGGATTTACCTTCTCTATCATAGAATAGATAAGAATAGAAAAGATCTTCTCCATTTTGATGACCCACTATTTTGTGAGTAACATATCTTGTGATCCCCTAAATTCCGGTGGTCATTTCCACATAAAGTACTATATATCTTGTTTTTCTATCTTAGGTGAAGGAGGAAGTTCCAGTTTATTTAGGTTATTATTCATATCCTATGATCACGCGGTAAGAATCCCCATAAAATTGTAAAATCTACCCTCTCGTGGCATTAGAGATTTCATTTGAAAATTCTCTTCATTTTATATTACATGTATTTTTTTTTATTTCTCTATTTCTCATCATTTTTTACATTAGAAAATGTTTTAACAAAAAAAATGTGAACAATCCAGGAATAAATAATTTTTTCATTTTTTCAATTATCTATAATGGAATATATTATGGGAATTGTATTTTAATATTTTTTTCTAAAATAAAATTTCTATTATTATATATACATAGATTTATACTAAGGGATTTCACTAATATTATATGATAGAAATGACCCTAATTGACTAAAATGTTCTCTAATACCAACAATAGAGACCCTAATTATTTACACATAACTATTACTTCATTGTAAATATAAAAAAATAATGTTGTATATCAAGGATCAAGTAGTTTAGTATCCTTGGGAATGTATTATTATATATAAAAAAACATGAAAATTGTTTAATACCTTCTTCTCTTACTTTCTAGTGGCCTTCACAATCTCATTTTTACAAGTAATCAGCTGATGATATACATCAACAAAATGGGTGAGAATAATGAATAATAAGAGTATATATGAGAACATGAAACAATATAACATGATTGAGAATAATCATCCACATCAAAACATAATCATGGGATCATTATCATAATCATTATAGGAATCATTAGGTATTGGAATGGAATGTGTAAATGTCTGAAAATTAAACATCAGTTCTTAGTGGTCAAATACCACACACAGTGGTGAACAAAGATAAAATCATGTCCACACATAAAATATGTTCATAATCACAACACCATCATTATGAAGAATTATAGAATCTTTTTCATGAATATTTAACCTTATATCATGAAATAAATAACATTATAAAATTCATTGGATCTCTATATAATTCTAGGAACACCTGTCACATCATAAACTTTGAATAATCATGCACTCCACATAGAACATGTATTAATCATAAAAATAAAATAACTCATGGAATGAAATGGGTTTACATTTCTAAATCATATAATAATGAATTAAAATTGATGAATGAAAAGGGAGTAACATTATTGGTATAGTAATCATCAATCATGAGTGAAAAATCCAAAATCTCAAGAGGGTTAAAGATATGTTTTTAGAATGAAATTTTCTATTAAAAAACCCATATAATTTGTAATAAAACGATATTATACATGATTATAATCCAAAAAATAAAAGGTAATAATACTTAAATTATATTAGATGAGTATAAAATGAACATACACATATAAATTTTGACCAAAAGAGGAATAACCCAAAGAAAGAAAATTGGGTTTGAGAATAACCTTACCTTATGTCTGAATGCTTTCTTCACAATAATATCATTGATAATAAAAATATGTTTTTTAATTAATTAATATATAACTAATTATAAATGTATTTTATTTATTATAACATTATTAATTGCCATTATTTCCATTATGATGAGTTGTATTGTATAATTTCATCATTTAACAGTGTTCTTTTTTTCATGATTCTTTCACTTGTATACAATCCTGGAAGAACATTTTAAAAAGGGATAATTATCCACTATTTAAATTATATTTTACTACTCAAATAATTATTATTAAATGGTAAAATGTATTATTATTTTTTCCTTTTATTTTTATTATTCATTACGTAACATGTTAATGATAATCATTTAGAATAATCTTATCTATTTTTGATCACAACAAAATCATTTTTTTATTATTATTTATTATGTAGATATGTTACATATTGAACAATAAATTTTTTATAAAATAAATTTTTTAATCCATTAAATAATTATATGGATTTTATGACCACCCATGAAAGAGGAAATGGAAAATGAAAACTGATCATCCTCAGAGGCGATATATTAAAACCTCACAGATGTAGTTTTCATTTAAAGAATAAAATAGAGAGGAGGAGAGGATTGATGATGGATTATTCCATTAACATAATATAATTATAGTGTATATAATATAATAGAGTTATAATTCCACTTTTAATATGGGAGGTTATGATAACATAAGACAAGAAAAAATTTGAATGAAATTAAAAGAAAAAATGGAAACACCCTTTTACCTTTGAATTATTATCCTTGAGAACCTACATCAGGGATTTGGTTTTTGTATTTTTCTATACCAATTTCTATTATAAGTGTGGAAGGATATTAAAAATATAATTTTGTAAAAATTAGACAAAAATGTAGGCTTTGTAGGTGTGAGGGGAACATGTGGTTAGTGGAAATTTTTATAGGGGATGATAGGTGTGTATTTTTATTGTTATAATAATTTGATTATTATTTTGGCTCATGAATATTATATATTTTTTCAAATTACTAAATAAAGTAATGGGAGAAGATTTTTTTTAATATTTTGGTTTTAAATCTTCCATATATCATCTATGAATCAATATTTTTTGTTTTTATCAAATGTTATAAATTATCAGATTTCACTATTCAATGAAAATTCAACTATTTTAGAAAAATACCCAAAATTATTGATAAAAATTTCTCAATTTGTAATATTTAAAAGTAAACTCAATTTTATGATATTAGTTTTTGGAATATGAAATTTATATATATTCATTTATACTTATCATTTATTTGACAACATCTGATTTTAAAATTATAACTTATTTAATAACCCTTTGAAAAGATAATTTTGTTCTCCTAAAAATAACTTATATTAATAATAAAACAAAATATTTATTTATGAATACATTTTAGGAAAATATATTTTTTAAAAATCATTATATAAATTATAACATCGTAATTAAATATTTCTAACATAAAATATACCAACAGTTAATTTATAATATATAAGATATTAATTTTTTTATTAAAATATATAAATATATATTATTTTCATATATAATATTCCCAAATTTTTTATACATTCATTAGAGAGGATACTACTTTATTTTCCTATTTAATATTCTAGATAGTCAAGTTACTATTACAAAGGTTATGTACCTATTACATTAGAATATGTTTCATAACTGTTTGGAATGACACGTATTTTAGTCATTATTCAAATTTATAGTTTTTAATATGTTTTAATAGTGATTTTATGTGGTTTTTATTAATTAAAATATTGATATTAATGGAATTTCCATGGATAAATTTTTTTCTCGTTACAGTTCTCCACTATACTAGACAAATAACAGGAAGTGATTACATTAGGTCCCAATGATTTTGAATTGATGATAAAAAAGGTACAAGACATCCAAGAGAAGATGATGTCTGCCCTAATCTATAATTAGCCTTATTAAGATCAATAATATAATACTATTTAGTTAGTTTATTTATTCCATGTGTTTCTAAAGGCCCTTTCTCAGCATGGACTGTGAATCTTTTTTATAGGAAACCGGTTATCTATGAGGTTCATTAGATCATTTCAAATACTATATATAGTTGGAAATGTGGTGTACCAATTAACATTACCAATATAATCATTTTGGTTACACAATGTATTCCATTTTTCATATCTAGGGTTATACATGCATGAACCATTATTCATTATAACCTAGAATGTGGTAGAAATTGATGACACTTCTATCTTATTGGAGTAATCAATGACGATCAAGGAACGGTAGGAGATGATACACTATGGGTGTCTGATTCATTTAGTCTGAATTAAATAGTAGTATGAGATCTTATATAAGAGCTCATGGGAGTGGGGTAACCAAATGTCATCTTAGTTCCCACACTTGTTTGAGTAGGATTTTATTTTAGTGATGAAAATCCATGAGGTTGGGAGAGGCATCACAACGTCATTTTTAGTGTGTTGTTTTATATACGTTTAGAAAAAATAATATGAGATTACTTTAAAAATATTTATGGTTGAAACATATAAATATAATCTTGTTTAGGTTCTTGGAATATTGAATGTTTTTTAAGGATTCTTAGTTCCAAATGGGAAACACAATAGCATAGTTCATTTTGAGAATAAAACTTGAATTATGAGACAATTCCATAACAACATTCATTTTTGGATTCATGATCAAGAACAAAATTTCCATAGACAAGATAATATGGAGGGAATGGCGATGGTCATACATTTTTTTAATTACCTAAATAGACACCTTTTTCCATGTATCATTACCACATCAATGATGAAACACTTGTGGATTAAATGTAGTTTCGTTAATGAAGTTTTTATTTTAAATCTAATACTATATATCAATTTTACATTCTATTTTAATATACCAATGGAATTATAGAATTTTTCAATGTTATTTATATGGAAAATCATTAGATTAACTCTTTCCGGAAGCTTCATCCATGTAAATTTTTTTTATTAGTGTTTATCCATGCTTAACCATACCGGATGATAAATATTTGGTAGTTGAGGCCTATTATTTTCAATACAGATTCCTAGAGACCTAACACATTATCTATTTTGTCTCTATTCAAGACTACTATATTTCCCATTCCTTTCATCACATACAAAGACTACTGTTGAGTAAATCTATCATTCGGTATGCGATTGTCCTACCCATTGTAATGTTTTAAATCATTTTATATGACTATCTAATTTTGGATTGTAATTGGCTCTAGGAACTATTTTTAAAAAAAATTAGCCATGATGAAGTGATTATATTGTTTTGGTAATGATGATCCCAAAAACATTGAAATTTTCATCGACAATCTTGAGTTAGGTTTTTTATTGGTCTTCCCCTATCACTGATTTATATAATGAAAAGAATTAGTTTGATTTGAAATTTACATATGTATTTTTCATTTTTTTAATGGCTGCATACTTCATTATCTATGAAATATAGATTTATTAATATGTTTTTAAATTTTTTTAACTACCCTTATAATTTAGATTTTTTATGATTGTGAAACGAACATGGGTTTTTATACTCACTATTGTCTTTGAATTTTTTATACCAATTTTTTTTAATATTCATAGCATTAATTTATCCAGTGATTTGACTATATATGAGAAAATATTACATGGTGAGTATGTATCTGTGTTTCTATGGAATGTTTATGGGTTTGATGTTATGATTGGAGATATTATGTAGGTATGATGGAGACATTGAAACTCTGATAGTGGGGTGGGTGTGGATGGATTTTTGAGACAACATGTGATGATATTTCTTTATAGTGGTGAAATGATGATAAATCATATATAGTTTTCCAAATAATTTCACAGTTTGAGAGAGACCCGTGGATGAACTATAGGATACATTAATATTCATATAGTTGAATGGAATATCTAGAGTCTATATGAAACTACGACTAATGGAATGTGTGTTTTAGAAGAACTCACATCATTTAGACCCCTCATTTTTATTACTATCCTTTCGATAAGAGAATTAATCAATCGATTGTGATCCATTTTTACATTATGTGTCAGACCAGGTCTAAATTCACTAATTACTTATTTTTTCCTTCAAACCAACATTTTTTGGTTGTGTTACATTGTTTCAATTCCCATGAGGGTATAATAAGGAATTCAGTCCAATTTTGGGGATCAGTGATCCCCTCTATAAGAATATTCTATATAGTGTTTTATTTTCTGTTGTATGGTCTATAGAATGGTCCTTTATATCATTATTAAAAAAGGTTGGGTCATGTATCCAATGAATTATAACAAGGTCATGTCATCCTATTCATATTAGGTTATACCTATTTGTGTTAGTTATCCCCATACGCCCTGGATGTGATCTCCAATCATTATACTTTTTTATAGGACTGATATACATATTGGAATTCCCATTGGAGTGAGTTAATTTAGAAGATAATTTCCTTGTACCATTAAGAAAATTCCTATTACGATGGTGAGTAAAAACCCAACCCTATGACTTGGAGTCGCCCATTGAGAAAATCTAGTATTAACTTCTTTATTTTTTCCTCTGGTTTTTTGTTATTAGAACTTAATCTCATTATTATTGTGTTTGGTGTTTTTTTGGTGTCCTACTTGGTATTTTTATACTCAAACATCCCTGGGAATTTCAAAAACTGTCATCTCATATATAGTTGGTAGACCGTATGAAAGAGTCCTTGGTGGGAAAATAGTATGTGGTGCTTAGTTGGAATAGATGGATATTGGATGGATCCCAGTGTTTTAGTTTCATATAAGTTTCTATTTTAATTAGGCTAGACCCCTTACTTTTTAGGGTTATTATATTTGGGACCATATATATTAACATTCAATTTTATAACTCCTCCATGTGGTATTAAAAGTTATGCATGCATATATAGTATCAGTTATTTATTATTATGACCTATCATGGTTTATAGAGAGGCTTGTAATGGTATAGGTACATTATGATATGGCCTATCATGTTTGTTATATACCATCACAGAGCTAGTCACCAACCCCTGGCCTATTAGATAAGGTATTTGGGTGTCACTCATAGCTAATCCCTATCTTAGCGGACCCAGTGGGATGGGTTATGATAGGTTGGGACGTAACACTAAATAAATATACCCCTGATGATGAAAATAGAATATGGATGATCTTATTACATAAAAACAATACCGGTTTATATTCGAAATAATTCCAAAACATGTACATTTTACACAAAATTAAAGCTAGATAATGTGTTAATTATATATCAATTATTTTCATATATCATTAATGTTTTCTATGAACATTATTTCATCCCATAATTCATTAAGGAAAATATTTTTTAATAAAAACACCTTCTAAAATTATTAAATTAACAAATGTTTATTTTTATGTCTTTCATAAAATCCATAGGGAATCATTATTTTCAAACGGGGTTTTTATAAAAATGGAATAATATGAAAAAATCATGGGCATGGACTGGAAATCAATGTAAAAATGATTAAGCAATTTTTGATATAATAAAATTATAATCATTATGGAAATAATATAATACATGTTTTCAAAGGACCGACTTAATTGATAGATCCATGTTTTTAACAAAATGAAGATGATAATATTAATGAAATTCCAGTAGAATTGGAATCAATGAATTAGATTTATCTTATAGTGACTCAACCTTATAATAAATGAATATTAAATCATTTTAACTGAATATTCAATATAATAAAAAATACATTACTGAGGACAGTAATAGTTCAGGGTCCTTGGAATCATGGAAACAAAAATATATATACTAGTGAATTATCATCAACATTTCCCATAATTATCTACACCATTAGTACTTCTACCTTAAACCTTTCTTCATAACATGATAAAAAACATATGAAATAGGTGATCCCTAATGCTCAGTGTGGGTAAACAAGGGAGATATTTAACCATAATCACAAGCATTAGAGTTTGATAACATGATCATGAAAATGTAATACCATAACCTATACACAAATGATCATATACATAAATGATGACATAAATAAGGTATGTTTAGAAGATATGAATCACAATGTAATAATGCACAAAAACCATGAGAGTATAACATGGTAATAAAATAAGGTATTTTGGAAGACACATAAGTATATAATATGATTTACATAGTAGCCAATGTATTAAATCCAATATCATCTTTGTAGTATGGGATCAATCCTTATTCCATCTTGGTAGTTAAGGTTCACTACCATGGACATATTAGTGCCATCAGTTCACCTCTCATACCATATTGGTAGACATGGTTCACTATCATAGACAACTTAGTAGATTTTTTTTCACTAATGATTCCATTTTTATTGTCATGTTTCACCCCCATGGCCATCTTAGTTGTCAATGTTCATTACCAAGACCATCTTTGTCTATATCATGAGATATAAATCTATAACCAATGCAGTGGAGGGAGATAGAGGTCACAACCATCTAATAATAAAAACATACATACATGTGGAAGAATATCATAAATAATCATAAAATATCCCATGAAATTAAATGATTATTATTAAAATATAATCATTTCACAACATATTAAAAAATACAGGTTTCATAATTATTTCATCATTAATACAACCCGTGGAAAAGAACCAGGTGTTAAAAGAATATAGTCCATGAATGGAAAATGGATTTCATAAGGAACATGATATTAGTAATAACCCATTCATAGAAATAATATGAATGTAACCATTATATAATTTCCTAAAATGGAATTAGTAACATCAATAGATGTCATATTAGAGATAAAACAATTTAAAAATATATTTTAAAATTTATTTATGAGGAAAATATTATTTTTTCAATGAAAATGTATTTTTAATAAATAATAAAATATAAAAATTCATTTTCTTAAAAAATACCTTTAAAACAAATAAATATGACATTAAATCATTTGAAAACCTTTTTATTCAAAAACATATAAATTATTCTTCAAAACATTTTAATGATCTTTCTTTATTTAAAAAACATTGAATTGTTATAATGAAATATTGAAAATATTTACAAATCCATTACTATGAAAATACTTTTAAAACATATAAATAATACATGTAAATGTTTTGAAAACCATTCGTTGCATATAAAATAAAAAAATATAAATACATCCAGATAATATTTGAAAATAATTTCTTTTAGAATTCATTGAAAATTTTAAATTATGGTTGAAAATGTTTTGAGAAAAAAAAATACATGAAAACTTATGAAATGATCATAAATACAATTTTCAAAAAAATTATCTTGAATACATATAAAATTATATTGAAAGCATTATGAAAAATTTTTTCTTGAAAACAAATTAAAAAGAGATTGAAAACATTATAAAAAACATTTTTAATTGAAACATATAAATGGATATTGAATTTTTTCTAAAAACCATTAACCCTTTAAATAATCAATAGAAGCTTCATTGAAATTATAGTAGGTAAAACTGTACATTTCATACAAGGTAAAAAAATATTCCTTTTGAATAGTAAAAAGGATATAAAAATAACTTGATTAGAAAGAGAAAATATGATTCCATTGAAAATTGGAAAATTATAAAAAGGGTAAAAAATAAATTTTAGGATCATATGATATCAGAACAATATTCTTGGAAACCGATTTTATAAATCATGTTTTTGAATTAAAATAAAAATCTGTTCGAAAATACAGTAATGTCAGGATTTACTAAAAAATATTCTTAACTATCTTATGTAACAATGAGTAGAAAGTTTTTACCAATAAATGATTATATATTTAATATCCATAGGATATGAATATTAATGAATTTTATTAATATATGGATCATAATATTTTAGTAATGAAAGCTTAAACATACATAATCTCAAGAACCAATGTGATTTGTTTAATAAACTATTATACCATTGATACATGGGAGTATAATTTCCATGAATGAAAAAGGAAATGAAATAAATTTTAAAATATCATAAAATTTAGGAGATTCAGGATATTACATGTAAAATGGAAGTATATACACCTCAGGATTGAATTTCGGTGCATATCAGAACTCATTCCTGAAAGAAGGAAAATCGAGACAATAATATTTTAACCAATTTGGTATCTTTTATAACATAAACCCCAAGAAATAAATGGAACAACTGGATATTTAGATAAAAAATAATATAAGTATCTGATACATATAATAAAATCATGTTCAGTACATACACTAAACAAAAGGAAAGAGTGGTGAACATAGAATGTATATCATGAAAATAAAAAGTGAAATGAAATCCCCTTATCTTGTGTCTTGAATCTCATCGTAATTGTTCAAAACACATGTATAATAAACATAAATTTATTATATATTTTTTAAAGAACCATATTATTATACATATTACCTATTATTGTTTGATTTTTACCTTATATTACCCGTTTGTTAATAATCTTATGTAAAGGCTTCACTTTGGGAAATATTAGATATATTCTTCTCATATGTCCAAATTTTTTATATTGTCGGTATATATACAATATATAATCATTTTCATAATTTATTTATCATATAAATATAATTTATATAATTCTTTTTATATTGTAATAATCTATTAAATATGTCATAATGAAGCAAAATACACCATTCATGGATACGGTTTGTTGTACATACCCATGAACTCTATTTCTTGTTTAATTTTCATTTTGAATGAAGGAAATTAAAATAAATTCATGTATAAGTATACCATCATTAAATATGATTAATTATAACATTTATGATTTATATATTCTCTAAAACTATACTTAATAATATATATGTAATGCTTGAACGAATCATGTCACTTTGAGGGGGAGGTTATCCACACTTTATCATGGTAAATTGATGTATTACCACCAAATGAAAAGTAAAGATGATATGTGTCTAAAAAAGAAAAAATCTTCTTAAAGAAACAATAAATATAATATATAAATAATATAAGAAATTTTTTTATCATAATTTTGACCATTATAGGAAGTAAGGTAAATTAACCAACAATTTTTTAGTCAGGAGTTTGTTGGCTGTACTCATAAATAGAATGATCATAATCCATTATATGGAGGTGTGTGGATGTTTAGGTTGAAAACATATAATAAAAGAAATATTATATTGAGGTTACTTTTTCTGTTATAAAAAAATTGGAAAAAATAATTTTTAGGGTGTGGAGATAGAAAATAAAATTAATGACTTGAGAGAATACATTAACTCTTAGTCAGGTATCTCCTTAATGTTTATGCCAAAAGGATTATATGGATTTTATTCTACCCAAGGTAAGGATTCTAGGAGTAAGGTATGATTTCTTAGAAATGTTTTAGATGGGTATTTTCATATCATTGGAGGTTTGACATGTGTTATGATGTGGGAGAAGTGGTGTCCTTTTATAGGTAATGAAAAGGGATCACTTGGAATTCTTGAAAACAAGGCAGGTGTACAAATGTTATTACTAATAAAAACTCATTAAATCAAACATAAAGTAATAATTTACATTTCATGTAATAGTAATTTATATATAATTAAGTTTTTTATGTTTTAAGTCATTTGGGTCCCGAAGATTTGGGTTTAGTCCCTAATTAATCTTTATTTGACTTTATTTATTGTGACTTCTTTCAATCACGTTTACTAATAATTTTAGTTAAAATAAGATAAAATTATAATATAATTATTATAACTATTATAATTTTATATTGTTTTTTAAAAATTAAATTCTTAGAATCATCAAATGTGTGATTAACATTAATCCCAAAGATGCGACGAAATCACACGTTTTTAAGTAAAAAAAGTTCAAAAGTTTATTATGTATTTATATTCAAATTCAATTTTAAATTGATTATATTGACATAAATATATTTAAATATTTATAATTTATCAAAATTTTCGTTATTTCATATTTAAAATATAAATTAATAATAATAAATAGTAAAACAAAATGGTAGTTTTTTACTAAAAATCAGAATTGTTCACAATTCATCAAAAAATGATTTTTATCTTAAATAACGAAAAAATAACCCTAAGATGAATTAGACAATCTAAATTAAACAAATTAAGTCTATTTTATCAAATTAAATTTCTAAATATGTCTAAAATTTATCTTATTATTAAAACCTATTTATTTGAGAGAATGATATTTTAAAACATAATAAGGGCATTACCAAAAACTATATATTTCATTATCAATATGTTTTATTTCTATAAAAAATTTCAAAAAATATTTTAAATTTTTTATTAATATTCATTTTAAAATGGTTAATTTATATGTTGTACTTTTATTATTAAAAATAATAATAAAATGATGCTTATGATAAACTCGATGTTATGTGTAACATAAACCAAATCTGTCATGTGTGTAGCACATTCCAAGTTGGTTCAATCTGAAAGAAGTGTTTGAATTAGTGTTTTAATATATATATATATATATATATATTTAATTTTAGATGAAATGAAAAATACTAAAATGATAAATTAGTTTGAAAGAAATAATTCTGAAATTATCGGGTTGCAACATTCAACCCACTTAACACGAATTTCTCCCTTGAAAGTTTCCTATGTTATCAAAGTTTTAATACATGATAGTTTCAATTGTATAATCCAACATCATAAAAATTTATTATAATACTTATCTTAAAACGGTAATGTTGGAACCATAATGGTTACCCAAAGTAACATATAACTAGGATCCACATATGAGAACATTGGTTGGGAGTAAAGATAGGATATGGAGGGAAAAGTGAAAATATTTATTCTCAGTGATTGAGGTTATCCAAAAAATATGATAATGATCAAAAAAATGTTGAGGGGTCTCATTGTAATGAATCATTGATGATTTATAAGGCCATTGGTTAAAAAAAATTAAGGTATTATGACACCATTTTTGATCAATGTCATATCATTGAGTAATTATTTTATTGACCAAGAAATTAAATAATTGATAAATTTATATAAAAAAATTCACTATTTAATTTTGATTTTCCCAATATATAATTCATCCATTACTACATGTAATTTTATTCTATAAATTAACATTGATTATTGATGTGCTAAAATAAACTTTTAGCAGATCATAAGGCCCATACAAAAATTAAAAGTTTAACTTATACCTACAAATATTCTTGAAAATAAATAAATATTGATAATACATGAATATATAGACATAAAATTGTCCCTACAATTTCTCCATATATAATTATTCATCAAAAATAATTATACATTAACCATGACATCTCATAGGCCAGTGGTAGGCTTGAAACCATTATCCTCCATCGGTTATGGGTTCAGGACCCACAAACTTGGTGGACATGATTGATTGTCACCTAATATATATTACGTACTTTAATAAAACCATTCTTATATAATTTCTAAAATATGATAGACATCCATGAAGTATATTTAATTAAAAAAAATCTTTTTAACCATGGTTTTAAATAAACTCCCAATATATAAATACTTCCTCCAATGTTTAACTTAATATATTCACAAATGAAAAAAAATTATAACCTTTATGAAGGATGAAAATAAAATATAATAGAATTAAATTAATGAAATAATCTTATCATTAGTTCCCTAATATATCACAATGGTACTCTTAGTTTTTAGATTCCAACATGTGAATACCCTCCTCAAATATTCTCTTGGAGTATGGTAACAACCAGAATTACCATAAATAGTTCTAGAAAATATCCATTCTTCCTTATTCCATAGATCAATGGATATATTCCATTAATCCAAGATGTTGTAAACATAATTCATGATAGAATAAACTTCATATCAATAAGTCCTTAATTAGTTCCAAGGTAATAAATACCTTCCAACATACTTATTCCTATCCCAGATACGATTCTCCAATCAATATTATCATAACATAAGAAACATATTAAGGTTTATTAATCCTTTAAAAAATTTTTTTCTAGGGACATCACCTACTATTATATCACTTGTCTATTCAATTGCAACCACTGAATGTATTCCTGGAAATCCGTAATGAAAAACATAAACTGAACAATACTTATATATTTCAAATTTCATATAACATAAATATTAGATCCAAATACATACAATATTTTATTATCACACTTCATCCTTATCCCATTATCAAGGATACCTCATCCTATTACGTAATACCACTTTCCTTTCACATTTCATTTATAGTCTCTTCAGCATCATCGATGTAACAATTACCTACACCACATTGTTGATTATCATTGGGATCATTCTAATTGGGATATGAAGTTTCATAATGACCATTTAATCCACTCTCAAAACGTCTAATCTTCTATGAATCCTCATGGAGGAAAATATTTTCATATATTTTGTTTGACAAAACCCTCATTTTTCCCTTTCCATCAATTTCTTTATAACCATCGTTTCCACAATCAAAACACCATCATGTTCCTTTAAAACATCCTCTTATGTGATTATTTACACATTCTTGAAATAATGGAAACATAATCTTCTTTCATCTATTGTCATCATTTTCCAAACTCTCAAAAAACCCCATATTTCTCTTCTTGGTTATCCTGTGAGTTGGTTACGATACACATTGTAAATATTGTTCTATGAAAAATTATTATGCATGATCACGAAATCTCCCACTCTAGTGATCATCTCACATCACTGATCAACATCATATAGATCATCATATTCAATGTTAGTTTTGTTCCTTTTGGTTCCATCCATTCATTAATACTAGAATAATTTTTGATAATTACCTATTATAGTAGAATTTCATATATTCATCCAAATAATTACTTATTAGATGTCTAAATAATGAACCCTTCCTCAATCTATGATACCCTAGGTTTATCACATGTTATTAATATTCAACAAATAATTAAATCTTTCATGATGATTAGTAATGAGTTTGTGAATTTATAAATCATATCCCTAAGGAATGTCAAACAAGTTGTGAAGAAAGGCACGCTATCATGTACCTGATTACCAAGAGTCCATCCAAAAACATATTTTTAGAGCTTTCAGACCTAGCTATATCTATTCCAGAGCCACATAAACTTGTAGTATCCAAACATGGATGTATTTCTAGTAATAAAATCACTTTATACTGATGAAAAATTCCCAGACAATTTCATAAACACTTAATCATCTATATACATATCATTAAGGACATCCCTATAAATATCCCATGAAATATACATAGGGATGTCAGTAATGTTTTTGCATCCTAGTTACCAAAAGGATGACTAATACTTTTTTTGGATACCCAATATAGAGACCTAGGTTTAACTTACATGGATATTACATAATTTTAGATCAATATTTGGTGCATTACAAAAATACATGCCTGACGACCATAATAGTTTACTGTATTTAGAAACTTAAAAAAACTATCCTGGTCAATGATCGTCAATATCCCCCTTAAAGATCTTCACCTTTATTACTTTTACCTAAAACAATTCTTCATAACCAGGGGAAAGGAATCATAAAAATGGGTTGGGATCAAATGCTCATTAAGGGTAAAAAAGAGATATATGTATGCATAATTAGGATCATTAGAGTATGATACCATGATCATGAAAATATAATATCAACCCTTCATATCAGTGATCTTATAAATGAATCAATTAATAAATAATGACAATTCATAAGACATGAATTATAAAGAAATAATGAACATAATCTTTGAAAGAAAAACATAGTAATAAAGCATCAAATTGTGGCAGACACATAAGCATATAATATTATTTTTATAGTATCCAATGCATTAATTCAAATGTGATTGTGGTAGCATGGGTTCACTCCCCATACCATCTTAGTAGTCATAGTTCACTCCCATGGCCATCCTAATAGAATGAGCTCACTCCTCATACCATCTTAGTTGTAATGGTTCACTCCCTTGTCCATCTCAGTAGAATTTTCTCACTCCACATACCATCATGGTAGTAATGGTTCAACCCCATTGACACATTAGAATTCAAGGGTCATTACAATGAACATATTTGTCTATATAGTGAGATATAAATCCTTACCCAATGCATTTGAAGGAGATATAGGTCTCACACATATCATAATGAAATCAAACATACATGTTTCACAATGTAATAAATAATCATATTATAACCTATGAAATGAATTGGGTATTATTAATATATAATAATTTCATAACATGTTAACAAATACATGTTTTATACTCATTTCATCATATGTACAACCCAAGAGAAAGAATCTAGTTTCAAAAGAATATAACCCAATTTAGTGATATGGGTTTTATAAGTACCATGACATTATGTTAAATCTATTCATAGAAATAATAGGAATGAAACATTAGATCATTTCATAACATGGCTTGATTAAAATAAACATATTAAATATTAGATTGAAATTATTTTTGACATATATTTTAATAAGATTTCATGGGGAAAATATTCATTCATATTTGAAAAGTTATTTTTAATACATAAAACCATTTGAAAATAATTTTATTATAAGTAAACTTTAAAAAATATAAAGAGGACTATAAATCATCTGAAAACCTGTTTCGTTGAAAACATTTAAAAGAAGCATCAAGGCATTTTAAAAAGTTTTTTATTTGAAAAAACATTGATTTATTATAATTAAAGATTGAAAATATTTTGAAAACCATTTCATTGATAAATCATTGAAAACATATATACAAATCTTGAAAATGTTATGAAAACTATTTTCCTTGAAAACTCATTATCACGAACCAGCTTCCTCATGTGGGGGTAGGGATAGCACAATGACCAACCCTTCCTAATTTAAGATAATGGAGAGATAATGGCCCCTAGTCCCACCATTAATAGGCCTCGGAGTAGTGACTAGCACCGAGGGTATAGAATATCTCACAAAATGGAAGAAATTATGCATTTTTAATGAAAACAGAATCAAGAGATAATATGGAAAACACCCCAAAACACTAGAAATTATTATAAAGGAAAACAAAATCCAACCCATGCATTGTTTAAATGTAAATTGCGAAAAAAAGTAAAACTAAATTACTAAAAGAAGTACCAAACAAAGAGACTATGCATCAGCTGAGAATCTATCCTACTGCCTGAGCTAGGATAGTCCAGCACGATAGTCAAATTTCTCCTGGAAACCTAAAAAAAATTACAAATGCAGATGAGTATACATGTATACCCAGTTGGAAAACTAATTCCACCCTTGCACAAGAGGGGGAATGTAATAATCCCCTATTAATGAACAGTAGAAACTCAACGAACCTACCAAGGAGTACTAACCATTCTAGCCTCACCATGACACACACAACAAATAACACATTTCAGGTAATGCAGTAGTATAAGAACATTGGAATTTTGGTACCCCACACCACATTCCCATTGGTTATCTTCTCATTCCTAATATCTTACTTCTTGACACTACCACTCTTATGAAACACATTACCACTACCACAACCCACCCGCATAGACCTGGGGCTCAAACCTCAAACAAATCCTACCCACAGACAGGAGGGCCATAACCAGGCGACACGTATCGCCTGTAGAAACTTGTGCCAAAATAACCATGCCATGAAGCAGAAGATGCACGAGCCTTATTCTGAATATAGTTGTGAAAAAATCATGGCCCACAATCACTTGAGCCCCTAGTCCACAACAAACCTCCTCAGAAGATCTTAGATTATGGTATGCATCATGCCATTATAGCTTTCCTGGATGCACTCGAGCCATATAAACGTTGATGAGGGTGCAAGGAAGAAATTCAATAACCTTCCATCCATCCTCCAAAAATGATTTTTGAGAAATACACCCTCCCCTGTAAATGGGGGTGTTCAAAACATGTTTCACAACAAAAGTGGGGTGCACATAGAAATCACAAGGATCAACAATTTATACATATAAGTAAAAATACACTAAGTCCAGCCTACAGGTCCCCAAACAAAACATCCAGACCACCAAAATCTCTTTTTTGGCTACACATATATGCACAACCACACAAAAATTCACTTCCATAGAATTATCCAACACCTATCTCATTTAACCAAGTTAAATTTATTAATGAAGAGGTTCAAATTATTTTATTCCAGCACCACCTAGGGATCTACCAAACACATCATCCACAACTGTCTCATAAGGTGAAGACCCTGCTTAACCAAACAAACAACAACAAACTCACATCTTTCTTCAGTACTGTTAACATTGAACAAGGGATGAGGTATAATGGTAAATCATTTACATTTTAAGAACCATTCATAACGACAATAAAATATAACCATGTTTCAGTCCCACTGCACACCTATAAACATGATTGTAAGACAAAATCTAGTCTTGAAACCCCACTATACAAACTTCTCACATATGTTGTCCCACTGCATAACTAGTTTTAACCACACCAGAGTCCCACTGCCCAATGTTGCTCCACGACAACAACACATGAAAATATTGTTTCAATACCTATAAGTGCATCCATTTTACAATTAATAATTCTATAAAACTAGGAAACCAACACACCCCATGTACCACCCAATACCAAAATCCCATAATAACCACCATTATAACAGAATCCCCTCTACCCAAACATATGAAACCAACTCAGAGAAGCGACAAAACCCAACACAAATCAAAACGATTTAGCAATTACAATTCATGTTTAACAAGAGGGGTTCTTTAATTCCACATTTAAATACCAAGGGTGATCACACAACATGTTATATCATAGGAAAACCATTTCAATTATCCATGCATATGTTATTAATAATATTTCATATTATAAAAATTTCTCAATCATCATGAAATATATAGAATATCATCGGTACATAAGAGAATACCACCAATGACCATGGTTTTAAAAATTCATAAAACAACAACCAACCATAATTTAGTCAAATAAAATATACAATCAACATCAAACCACACCTAGACTATTATTTTATTGACCCTGTTTTCTTTTGATCATATTACGTTCTTATTTATTTCTTTTTATAATAAATATATTAACCTGTTTTTCAAAATAAATAATTTTTACACCCACCTATTATGATGAAAAACTAAACATTACTAGAAGAAATACATACATGTAACAACGTGTGATGAAAATTCCGTTATGTTCCAAAATAGGGGATCAGGTGAATAGTAGGAAAGTACTCCAAGAAAACTCAATGATGACTTCTTCATTGATGCATGACTCAAGGGAGGGGTAAATTTATGGGGGCACCAATACAAAACTAAAAGGGTCAAATGAAGAAAGGATATTGGCTTAAAAAAAGTCAAGATCCTAAAATCAGGTAGACGATTTCAAAATACATAAATTTAGGATCGTGGTTTGACCACAAAAATTGGTTCTTTCAAAGGTTTTGACACATTAAGAATTAATTGAGATATAATTAATCCCCCTCATAATGGGTGTAAAGGATGTTAGATATGGATATGATTTTAAAGGTTATAATTTAATGAAGAAAAACATGTAATATTGGAAAAACTAGAAAAACATGGAAAAACTTGAAAAACTGGAAATGATTCACTGATTGGCGAGTCAATGATGCTAAGGAACTAAACGGTGAGCTACCAACATGAACTCCCAATACTAATATACCAACATTGAGCTACCAACACATTGAATCACTGACACTATGACTCACAAACTCCTGGACTCACTGCCACCCTGACACCGATGCCCTGACACTAACGCCCTGACACTAACACCCTAACTCGCCATTGCGGATTCCCTTGACTCACTGACACCGAAACCTTAAACACACTGAAACCAACACCCCCAACTCAGTGATTTTTATTCCCTATACTCTATAACACTGATGACCCTGAATCACTAATAGAAAAATGAAATTTTTTTCCATCTCTTGAAACAATCAACTATTTCCCCCCATAACAACCTAACACATTGGATTTTCACCAAGGAATGGATCTTGTAAATACAAGTAATTAAATACAATACCTTTAAAAATATTCCCATCCCTGAGAATCTAATACCAATCTTAGGAAAATATAGTGTTGAAAACTCATCCCTGAAGATAACTATAGAACCAACCACCATTGTGTTTTTTTAAGCTGGATTAAAAACTCAGACATCCAAGAACACCTCCATGAAATCTATCTTCAAAAAAACTATGAAAATATTATTCCCACATTTCACAAACATATGTATTATAGAATCAAATCCTCAATGTTAATATAATATCCTCTTTGGGGGCCACCGAATTTCCTACATATGTTTAATCGAATCATAGATAATGCGTCATGATTAGGGTTTACATCCTCATCTTCCCAAAGTCAGGATGTTCCACAAAAAACTGAGAACAAGAGAAAAACACATCATATAATGACTAGTGACAACCATTACATCATTAGTAAAGCTCAAATAAAAAACACGATCAAAACTCAAACAGTTTCAGCTACTAGTCATGCACTTCTGACTCCCACTCCCAAGTACTCTACTTGAGGCCACCATTCATCCATAACACATAGAACAATGGAGTGGTCCATCCACAAAGCACCTTCTCCTCGTGATCCTCAATTATTCTTTACCACTCCAAAAATTTCATGACATCCTCGATATCCAGCTTTTCCCAGTCAATTATGTGGGATTCGTCATGTTTTTACCAAAGGAGATGATAGACATGGAGGACTTCAAGGATCCACTCTACATGTGGTGGAAACACCAGCTGATATATCACCATTCCAACTCATCCCAACACCTTGAAATGTCCGATGAACCTGGGAGAAATATTTCTACCACTACCAAACCTATGTTGCCCACGTGGAGAGGAAACCTTTAAGAAAATATAGTCCCTAACCTCAAACATCAATGAACTCCTCATATGATCAGAATACAACTTCTACCCATCATGTTACACCATTATCCAATCATTGACAATCATCCCCTTCTCTATTTTACTCTTCACCACACTGGTACAATTTATGGCTACCTCCCAAACATCCATCCAGCACAGGGGTTAACGAAATGAACTCGTGTAGAGAGATTTTATTGAAGCCGTAATAATGGAAGAGTGATAGCTATTATTGTAAGAAAAATCTATGAATGGAAAATGTCACACCCAATACCCACTAATGTCCAAAACAAATTAATGTAACATATCCTCCAACATCTAGATGGTTTTCTCTATATGTCCATCTAGTTTAGGGTGGATAACAGTGTTGAGGCATAACTAAGTACCAAATTCTTGCTACAATCTCCTCAATAATTGTGATAAAAAATTTTATCCTGATCTTATGAAATGGATCATTGAACTCCATGCATCCTCCCCAACTCATCCACTTACCAATGTGCTAAGGCATCCATTGCACTCGAGTCCTTCATCACCAAGAAGTGAATTGACTTCATCAATCAGTCCACTACTACCCAAATATTATCACATTCTCCCTATGTACTGAGTAAACAAGTGACACAATTAATCGATATGTAATCTGACTTCCACATGAGAATGTATTAGGGGTACAATATCCCTCTGAGAACATGGTTCTTATCCTTCACCCACTGACACACTTGGCACCTTTCTATAAAATCCACCACATCCTACTTCACCCCAGGCCACCAAATCTGTCCTCTCAAGCCTCGATATATCATATAGACTCCTAGATGAACCACTAGGGTGGATCTATGAAACTCATAGAGAAATCCCTTGTGCGTTTCCATTGGACAAATATCATCCCACATGACAACATATGATTCTGAATATCCTCTGACCATCCCTCTGGAGCACCACCCTGGTTAGCACGATCACGAATCACTTCAATTTATGAGTCTCCCCACTGAGACTTCTCCACCCACTATAATAAGGATTAATACAATGCCATATAAAACAAAAATACTCTTCCTCCATAAACTCTCTCATCTAGGCGCAAATAGGGAAACCCCTCATTTTCCTTACAATTATTTGTAGATTTTAGAACTATCTCCTACTACGAGTTCCTACATAAGTCATTAGACACCACGCTCCACTTTCTGGGGGAGTAAGTGATCTCGAAGTAGTAGTCTTGGAGAATCTCCATCCACCTTTATGGCTGCAAGTTCAGGTCTTAGAGAGAGATGTTATAATTCAATGTCTAGTGATCCATGAACAAAAAATTGTGCTACTTGATTAGGGAAAGTCACCACACCCTACTGAAAATTACGACCACTGAAAGCTCTAGATCATGGGTATAATAGTTATGTTCATGTGGACATACTTGCCACAGACCATAAGAGATAACTCCATGCTGTTACATAAACACAAATCCAAATCCCATACTAGAATCCTCACAAAATACCTCGAACACCAAGCCTTCCTCTAGGAACCTAAAAACTGGATAACTTACCATCTTCCCCTTAAGATAGTTGATCGCTTCCTAAATATATTCAATCCACATGAGCCCGATCTTTTCTTGTACAAGCTATCAATGGAGCAACTACTCAAGGTAAGTCAGATACGAACCTCTAGAAATATCTCACTAGAACTAGGAGGTTGTGAACCTCTTCTACACTCTTAGGTTCTTTCCATGAATCAACTACATCAACCTCTAACAGGTCCACAAATATTCTTTGATGATAACCCAAATGTCCAAGGTAGTGAACCTCTTGCATAAGGAACATGCACATGAAAAAAATCCTATAGAGTTGGTGGTTTCACAGGAACTTGAAGACAGTCCTCATATTCTTGATGTGATCCTCCTATGACCTTGAGAAAATAATAATGTCATTAAAGAACACAATAATGAACCAATCTTGGAACTTGTATAAGAGTGAGTTCATGAGCCTCTTGAACATAGCTGGTGCATTCATAATACCGAAGGGTATAACCACAAACTCAACGTGCCTATACAGGTATCTAAAAGTATTCTTTGGGATGTCACCCCATTCACCCTCAACTAGTGATATACAGACCACATGTCAATCTTAGAGAACCAACCTTCTCCATTGAACTGGTTAAAAAGATCATCGATCCTCAGGAGGGGTAATAGTTCCTGGCCATCTACAGATTTAGTCTCTGGTAGTCTATGATTAGTATTAGTCCATCATCAATCTATTTCATGAAAAATACAAGAGCACACCATGATGACACACTCAGTTGGATAAATACATCCATCATCAAGTTGTTAACTTGAATATGTAACTCACGCATCTTAGAAGGCGCCATCTAATAGGGTTCCAATGAAATATTATGGGCATTGGGTTGAAATTCTATTCCGAACTCGACATCACGCCATGGGGGTAGGGTCACAACCTAATCTGGGAATATATCCAAGACCACTTTGACAAACCTAGAAACCTCAATTTCCATGCATCTTCCAATCCCACTAACTGCCCGACTGACAAAGAGAGATGTGGCTGCACACACTAACGTCCCATCTCATAGTCCTGCTCACCAATGATATCTACATTTTGTCCATCCATATTTAAAAAATGACTATTCTATGGAATCCTATGATAATGGAATTCAATTAAAACCACTAGTATATTCCTAGGATGAATATGAAATGTTGTATCTGTAGTAGAAGAAGATCCAGACTAGACATATGTGGCCACGACATCAGTTTACAACCCTAGAAAACGTCAAATAGACTGGTCTGACCTCAAACCGGAATTCTAAACAGCAGGGGCATGTAAATTATCTTTATGTCTAGTACTACATAATGGGATAGAATGGGTAAAATAAAAGTGTTTGGAGATCTTGAATTAATCAAAGAACATGCAATATTACTCAAAAGACTAATTGATCATCAACCAACCACTGGACCTACTGGTACTGCTACCTCGGTGTAGTGCAATTTCCCACACCAACTCCTCTACCCCTCTATTGTTGACTGCCTCACCAACCAAGCCCTGGTTGAGATCCATGAAGATAACCCTAAGGTATACCCCCCCATCATTGTCTACCCTTGGTGGAGCGGGAGCTCAGTGCCCCTTCTGCTGGAAGGGTCTGACCAGAAACTACTGATGCTGAGTTGGGAGATGATCCTTCCCTCACCATCATATTGTTCTTGAATTGGAAATTAGTTATAAATATGTACACAATCTTTAAAGACAAATCGCCTCAGTCCTAGGACCATGGGGAATGGGTGAGGACCATGATATTATAAATGGAACTGTTGATGCCTACTACTCGCTCGCCATAACCTGGAAGGGCCTGATGCCAAAGACATGCTGCTGTCTGCCTTCCCCTTTGACAAACTCGGATGGATCAAATATCATAGCTCACTTCCTGGCGAGTGCATCCTCTCCACCACATTTACATTTATATGATCTTTTAAGTATGTCGATAGGGTTAAAGGAGTGACGACATACTGAATTAAAGGTCGAAGTTCCTCTGCAAAGTGTATCGCCCGTGACTCCTCATTTAGAAAGACGCCTGGTACGAATCATTGAAGATCGTTGAACATGATTTACAATCCTCCCACCATAATAACCCCTACAACAGGGAAAATATATTTTCTCTCTTTTCGACCTTCTTCGTCAAAGAAATGACCTCTTACTAAAAATCCTTCTCAATGTCATCCCATGAGAGATTGGTCTCATTCTTCTCCACAAGGTAAAGCATCCACCACTTACATTGTTCTTCTCACATATGGATCACTACCATATGAACCCAACACTCCCTTGAATAATGGATTATTGTAAAGGTGATTTTCAGCTCATTAATACATCCCTCCATCTCTGAGTCTTAAATTTTTCCTTTGTAAATTTCCTGGGTATGCCACTGGAATGAATAATGGGTATTTTTCCACTATTCATCTCCCTCCTCTCAATATGCCCTACAATGATATGCCAATTTAGCATGTTGGTCCTAAACTTCTCATACCACTAATGGGTGACATATAGGTTCTACAACTAAAAAGGTAAACAAGAAAATCCTATGCCCTGGCTGAATGGAAATTTTTATTAAGAATAATTTTAACTCTTTATTTAAATTAAATTACCAAAACGCACATGAAACACAAGATGACAAGTCATTAGGATGCATGTAAATTTACTAGGATATCTTCCATGTAATCAGTATAGCCTCACTTTTTCATTTTTTAGGTCAGGATTCCTTGCATCAGATTACGGGGTGCCCTAAAATCATGTGTCCTACCCTGTCTTCCCTGGACTATTTCACACACCATGATTTCCTAACACCATTTCCCTAAAATCCCATGCAATTAACATTATGCCTAATTCCAAACTCTATCTTATACCTCAACCATCACCTGTAATACCAATCTTTCATGGCCCTCTATTCTCAAGATGGGGGAAGGGAAAAAAGTTCCAAGCCTTTCCTTCTACATGATAAAGGAGAAATTATGACCCTTGTATCCCACCCTCAATAGGCCTCGGAGTGGAGACTGACACTAAGGGTATAGAATCTCATTAAAAATTAAAGGCGTTTTTCTTGTTAATAAAAAAAATCAGAAGATAAGATGGTAAAAACCCCAAAAAACAAAAAAAAATTTGTATAAAGAAAAAAAGTCATCCAATTCATGTTTTAAAAGGAAATATTGATAGATGTTCCACAAGATTACTAAAACAAGTACTTGAGAATAAGACTATGTAGAATCAGAATAACTATCCTGATTACTGAGCTTGTGACGTCCATCACGGTCCTCAACGTCCTCTAGGAAACTTGAATAATGTTTTACAAACATAGTGTGAGTATAAAAGTATACCCAATTAGAAAACTAAATCTACCAATGAACAAGTGGAAGAGCATACTAATTCCCCTATTAGAAAATAATAGAACCTCAAACCACCTAACAAGGTGTACTAACAAGACTATCCTCACTAAAGAACACTCACCAAATAACACAATTCATGAAAAGAAATAGTATAAGAACATCAGAGTTTTGGTACCCCACACTACTTTCTCACTGGTTAATTACTCATTCCTAACGGCTAACGTCCTGATGCTACCACACATCCAAAATAATGTCACATAGCCACCACATTCCCACACACACCTAGGCCTAAAACATTAAACAAATCCCACCCATAGACACTAATGCCACAACCACACCATACATTTCTTCTGTAGACACTTGGGACACAATAACCATGCCTCTAGACCAAAGTCACCTAGGACTCATCTCCAAATGAAACATGGGAAAATAAAATTATCATAAAAACACTTAACCGCCTCATATACAAAAAACATGTTGAAGTATTGTGTACTATGGTAAGTCGCAAACAATTATAATATTCATGGATATACTCGAGTAGTATGAACATGGAAGATGGTACAAGGAAGAAAGTTAGTAACCAGCCATCCATCCCCCCCACAAGGATGTTTGGGAAAGAATCCATCCCCCGTGAATCGGGGTGTTTGGAAAATGGTATTCAATAAGAGTGGGATTCATATAGAAATCATAAGGAACTAAAATTTATATATATAAGTAAAAAACACTCAACCCACCCTACAGGTCCCAAAAAAAACAAAAAAAAAACACCTAAACCACTTTTGTTGCAACCCTATATGCATAAACACACACAAAAACACTTATAAAGAATAACCCATCCCATTTTTCATTTATCGAAATGAAATTTATTAATTAATGGGTTCACATTAGTTTATTCCACCACCACCATGGGAAACTACAAAGAACAACATCTACAGCCATCTCCAGACGTAAAGAGACTGATTAACCAAACACACAGTAACCAAATCAATTCATTCTTAGGTACTGCCAACATTGAAAAATGGAAGATGTGCAAAGGTAAAACATTTCTATTTTAACAAACACTGATAAAAATAATAGAGGATAACCATCCCGCAATCACTATACACACCTATAAACATGAAGTCATGAATCAACCTAGTTTTTCAGCCCTTCTTCCCAAACATCTCCCAGATGTAGTCCCACTTCATAACAAGTTCATAACCACACCATAGTCCCACTACCCAACAAAACTCCACATACACAACACAAGAAAATATAGTCACACTGTCTACAAGTCCAACCATTCAACAATCAACAAATCTCTCAAACTGAGATACCCACACAACCCATATACCACCCAATAAACAAATCCCATAACACTCACCACTAAATCTATAGCCTCGATGCACACAAAAACCAAACCAACTAACAAAAAAACTAAACACAACACACAACAACACCATTAAGACATGCATATATAAGTTTGTCAAGATGGGTTCTTTAATTCCAAATTAAAATAACTATGTTGCTCAAAAAATAGGTTTGATGTAGGGTAATCCATTTCAATTATCCATGTATGTGTGTTTAAAATGATTTCATGTTTTATCTATTTATCTTGTATCATGAAAAAATAGTACATCACCAGTTTCAAGAAAATACTACCATCAACTATGATTTTTAGAAGTCATGGATCCCCAACAAACCATAATGGAATCAAATAAAATAGGTGTTCAAAATAAAACCACTCCCAATACATTAGTTTATTGACCATGTTATCTTTTGATCATAAACCCTTATTATTTGTTACTTTTGATAATAAATAAACCCATTCTTCACTAGGAATCATTATTAGACCCACCCCATGATGCACAATTATGGAAAGGTAGAATAAATCCCTGCACATAACAATAGGTTACAAAAACACCTACTTACACCAAAAATAGGGGATCACAAGAGTAATTGGAATGAACTATAAAACTACCCAATGATAACTTCGCACAACTGCATGAATCCGGGAAGGGGAAACGCTTTGGGCACACCAAGGGAAAATTGAATGGGTATGAGAAAGATAAGATCTCATCATAAGAAATTTCTAGATCCTAAAATAAGGGAGACGATTATAAAATTATTAAATTTAGTATTTGTGGTTTGACCACAGAACATGGTAGTTTCAAAGTTATCATCAAATTTGGAAATAATTGATATTTAATTATTTCACCTGTTAAATAGTTGAATGGGCATTAGAAATTACTAAGAGTCGACTGGTTATCTTTTAATGAAGAAAACACTTAACATGGGGGAATCTAGAAAAATGGTGAAAACTAGAAAAAATAGAAGTGGGTCACCAATGGGTGAGTTACCAACACAGATCAACCAATAGGTGAGCTACCGATGTGACCTACCATCATTAAGCCATCGATACTGAGCTATTGATGAAATGACTCAATAACGCCATGACTCATCGACATCATAAATCAATGAAGCCCTAACACTAACACCCTAGAACTGATGTCTAAGCACAGAAGCCCTAACTCACCAACACTAATTCCCTAGACTCACCAAAAATGATTCCCTCAAATCACTTACACATACGCCCCTGAATCAAAATGAATACGCCCATAAATCACCAACACTGACGCCCCTAACTCACCGATGTAAAAACTATAGATTTGAGAAACTATTAGAATGATCTACTGTTGCCTACCTAAACACCTTTAATACTGGATTTTCATAAATAATGGCCTAGTAAAATCCATGTTATTACAAATATAAAAAAATATTGAAAAGGTTTTGAAAACTATTTTTCATGAGAACTTGTAAAACAATCTTGAAAACTTTTTAAAATACATTTTTCTTGAAAATTTATAAAAGGATCATTGAAACATTTTTAAAACAATTTTTATTGAATACGTATAAATAGAGGCATAATACATTTACAAAACCATTGACACATCAAATTTGTAAATTATGTTGCACTGAAATGACAAGGGTAAATTTTTACAAGTCATACAATGTAAAACACATATTCTTTTTCCAAGGTAATGTTCTTCAAAATTCATTAATTGGATAGAATAAAGATGATTCCACTAAAAATTGTTAAATGTCAAAAATTATAAAATATTCTTTAAATGATAATATGATATTAGAATAATATTATTGGAAACAATTTTTAGAAAAATTGTTTTACAATGAACACAAAGCTCTGACCAGAGAGAGGGTAAAGTCAAGATCTCCAAAAAACACTTTCTTAACTATATTATGCACTAAAGAGTATAAAAATGCTACCAATATGAGATTATACAATGAATATATATAGGATAAAATAATTAAAAAAATTTATTGAGATTCAGGTCATAATAATTCCTCAAATAATGAAAAAACATAAATAGTATTGAAAAGCGGTGATATTGTATAAATAAACTATTATAACTTCATAACATGGGATCATACTGTGAAAGTATGAATAAATGAAATTAAATAATTCCTAAAAAATCATTATAATTAATATATTCATGATATTACATCTTAAATGGATATTTATACACATTTGAAATGAATTTAAATGCATAACAAAACAGAAGTCTAAAATGAGGAAAATTGAGACAAAACTATTTTACAGATTTGATAACCTTTGAAACATAATCCCCAGGAATGAAATGTTATAAAATGTATATTTAAATACCAAAAAATTTATTTATATGATAAATAGAAAAAATAATGGGAATCTCACACACCACAAAAAATTAATGTGTGGCGAACATATCATTTATCTCATGGAAATAAAAAATGAGATAAAATTCACTAACATTGTCTGGTGACCCTCATCGTACTCGGTCAATCCGCTTGTATAATAAATAAAAATTTATTATAAATATATTAATAACCACATTATTATATCTAATTCCATATATGGTTTTATTATAAACTTATAATACCCACTTTTCACCAATGAAATGTGAAGAATTCGCTTAGGGTAATATTCTGCCTATTCTTCGCATGTCTCTTAAATTGTTATTTCATTTGTATTTATACATTATATCATGATTTATTGAATGTAAATAATGATATTAAAATCATTAATATTAGTTATTTATAAATTATATATTTATTTTAATATTATTTTGAATATATAAATTTGAAATGAAATACAATGATCATGGAAATAGTAAGACGTACGTACACATGAAAGATATTTCCGGTTAATTGTTGTATTGAAAGAAATAAATTAAAGACATATATGTATACATATATATATATATATCATTAAATTATAATTATGATATCATCTATTTCTTAAATATTCACTTATTTTTTTAACACAATCCACATATTGTTTGAACAAATCATATAACCTTGGTGGGCAGTCTACACTTACTCAAACGAAATTATCATATTAACACTAACTGGAATGTAATAAGATATGACTCAAAATAAGAATCTATAAAATAAATAAATAATAAAAATTAAATATAACATATATAAATATAGTTTCCATCATAATTTCCTATATGAGAGGTGGGAAGGAAAATTGAACCATCATTGTTTTGTGAGGTGGAAGTTTGTCATACACATAAACAATATGTTAGTTATCCTTTTGATGGAGGTGTGTAAATGTGTAGGTTGACAACTTATAATAAAAAATTCCTAGAATATTTAGGATAATGTTAGTGATATCCAATCATGGAAAAAAATAAAGTGGTGGGTGTATAATAAAAATAAAATAAAAGCACTTAAGAGAAGATGTTACCTCATAATCAAGTAACTCCTTTTGGTTTGTGGCAAAACGATTAATTGGATTTCCTTATACAAATATGAAGACTTATATTATTAAGAACAGATTTGTAGGAATTTTATTTGGTATTTAATTGTTTAAACTAATCAGTTTTAGAGGTCTAAAGATGTCGTAGAGGTGGTGTCCTTCTATATGAATGGAAAAGGACTCAATTAGAATTTTTGAAAACAAGTTATTTGTACAAATGTTTATACATAAAATAAGTCATAAAAACCCAAAATAAATTAATAATGTAAGTTTAATGTCCGAATAATCATTATAAAATTGGTTTTGGACAATTTTCTAGGTTATTTGGTCACCTAAAATTAAGGTTTAGTTCCTAATTATTATTTATTTTACCTTGATCATTGTGATTAATTTTAATACTTTTTAATAATAATATTGTTCAAAAATCAATATTATATAATTAGAATATAAATATTATTATAATTATAATAGTTTATGTCATTTTTTTAAATACTATTCACACAATCAGAACATTTAATATTAATTCTAGTCTCGTAGATGAGATGAAATTACAGGTTTTTAATGTAGACAAAAGTTCAAATGTTTATTATGTTTTTGTGTTTAATTTATAAATGAAATTGATTATAATTAAATAAATTGTATTAATATATTTATAATTGATCCAATTTTACCATATATAAAATTTAAAATATAATTTAACATTAATAATTATATAAACAAAAGTGAAATTTTTAATTAAAAAGTAGTATTCTTCACAATTCGGCAAAAAATGATGTTTCTAAAAAAAGCCCAAGAATTTTCACTAATATAATTTCAACATTAAAATATTAAATATGAATAATATTTTGAAAAAATAAATTTATAAATGTTTTTAAATTTAATTTTATTGTTAAAAACAGTTCATTCTAGAAAATAATAATTTTAATGATAAAAAGGACATTACCAAAATTTATATCATTAATTATCAATAAATTATATTTCTATAAAACCATTATAAAAAATATTTCAAAAACATTTATTAATATTCATGTCACTAATTTTAATAACTAATAAATAATTATATAAATTATGAAAATTATAATAAAATGACGCTTTATGGAAACTCAGTGTTGTGTGTAATGTATGCCATATCAGTGTTTCTTGTAGAGAATACTAATTCAGTTCCATTAGAAATTTGTGATTAAAATTGTGTTTTAATAAATATATATATACACATATAAAAAAATTTAATGTCATGTGAAATTCAAAATATCAAAAAGATTAAATAATTTTAAAAAATAATTCATAAAATCATGGGAGGTTACATATCTTTATAGAATATAGTATCTATCTGTTATGTTGGATAATAATTATCTATTTAGAAAGAAAAACATGCATATAAATTTTATTTTGAATTATATATTTATATTGATCTTATACAAGATGGAAAACCCATATCAATGCCTCCCTGTATAATGGATCTGCTGGAATTTGTGAAATTTAAGAAAAAAAAGTAAAGGTTTTGTGATAAGTTACGTATGAACCCTATTGTTTCACCCTATGGAGAACCTAAAATAATTTTTAATGTTGTGATGTATCTATAAAGTTGGGTTGCGATGAAATATAAATCAATTATATTGTTGTAATAAACATGTATCCTTAATGGCACATTAATATTTAGTTTGATCAACATTTAGGAGACCCTTAATTAGAAATGATTAATATCTATTATAGTTATAATGAAATATAAATCCAGAAGGGTGATACGGAAAATATATCTTTTAAAATAATATATTGGAATTATTAGTTCAATTTAATTTACTTTGGGTTAAAAAATTCACCCTTAATGTTATTAGATCTTTTGAGTAGAGTATTCATTGTTTATATTCATAAATTTTTATGTGATTTATCCATGATGTCTTGATATTATCTATTTTCAATGAATATCATGACAAATATTGTAGATTTTATAGATAATATAAGGGAGAAATAACTATATGGTAATCTTTTAAATAGTGAATTTTATCATTAGAATGTATTTTAAGAATATATTGTCTTTAAGGATAGAATATCAATTCATCATATTAGAAAAAAGGTGGTTTAATAATGGAACACAAAATAAAATGTTGATAATATTCATAGTTTTCAAGGATTATTATTCTACTCTAAGATATTAGTTTAAAATATTTATTTAATACATAATTAGTTATCCATGTTCACATGCAGATGGGAAAAATATTCTTTTTTAAGGAATATGATGAAATTTTTTAGGAACTAAAGAAAATAATGATCAATACACATGTATTAATAGTTTTTATTAAAAATAAGTATTATTTTAATTAATTGATTAATCAATCAAACTTCTATGGTTTTTCCTTGAGAATAATGATAGGGTTGTTTCTAAAGCATCAAGGTAGTTGATGATTTATTTTCAAAAAAAATCAAACTCGTGACCTTGAGTCGAAGGGTATAATAATTTATTTACCAACATATTACCAATATACTTATGTTAAAATATGTGACATATATAAAAAAAATATTATTTTATATATTGATTTTGACTGGTATCTACATGAGAAAGTGGGTGTCAATATAAGTAATCAAGGACTAAGACTGCACAATTCCCTACCACCCAGGGAAGAAAAAAATATGGAAGACATATAGAGTATAAAATATCATCTAGTCCTGTACATGTTTTGGATGGATAAGGATGAAATATTAAATGATTTAGAACATTAAAATATAGAATTTTCTTAATTTAGGGGAAACTTCATTCCTTTTACAAGTAATTGTACAACCATTTTCACTAATGAAAATAAATAAATCCAATAATAATGAAAATGTTTTAATAAAGAATAATATATATATAAAAGTGGGGGGATTTATATAATTTAATTATTATAGTGACATGTTAATGATTTTATTGAGAATATGTGTACCAAAATTTCTTGATGTCATTATGTTACTACTAGATTAATTTCATAGCTCTAATATCTCTATAAAAGCTTTTTGTAATATGATTTATTGGGGCCTATTATAACTCTTCCAGTAAGAAACCATAGAGGAGGAAATTATTGAATATGTGTAATTTTTCATAGTATCATAACATAGAATTGTTAGTTTAGAAATTCTTAACTGTGTTAAGATTCTACTTAGTATTCCAATTTGGATGTTTGATAATATCAAGATGGATATTTCTATGTGGTTTCCTATGACAAGTAATAGGAATTTTACTATATGGGTCATTGTGGATCATCAAAACTTGTCTTCACATTTATATGAAATAAGATTGGGTCTATACCGTTAATTTTATACATGAATCTATATCAGTGATGTTTGGAAACATAATGGTATACCTATATAAATTTTTTAATATCTTAATCTTCAATTTAGATTAATATTTTACTGAAGTCTTAAAAGTACATTGAGCATCGAGGTACTTTTGAAAACATCCAATAAAGCATAAATTTATGGAAAATATGAATGAACCATTCATACAATAGATGAAAAATTGAG
Organism: Viscum album; assembly: GCA_963277665.1. Lineage (NCBI taxonomy): Eukaryota > Viridiplantae > Streptophyta > Magnoliopsida > Santalales > Viscaceae > Viscum > Viscum album. The sequence goes on from OY728156.1 coordinate 35,088,547, forward strand.
GTTATAAACTCTTTACATTCAATGAATAAGGAACTACCACCGATTTCTATAGAAAATTTCATACACCAATTACATCCATTTATAAATAAAAAGGGAACCATATGAGGCCATATATGAAAAATGATATCATACTCCAATCGGTTTGGATGAAGGTGGGTGAAAAGGTTTATTAGTATGGGAAACATTATGGGGAAATGGAGAATGTGTGAGATATCAAAAATCATATAAATATATCATCAAGTAGAAATAATATCAATATTTAAAACAAGAGAAAGGTCATGGAATTCTAAACATGCAATGAAGTATAATTGAATGTAAAACCATCGAATGGATTTATAAGGATTGACAATATGGATAAACTATATTCGAGAAACATTAGGCCTTCTAATATTTTGTGAAAAAATAGTTCTATAGATTATTATTTTCCTTTGCTACTCTTCCACATTAAATAACAAGATTTAATCTATGTTTTATGGTTCAGGAAGTACCTTAAAGACTAATTTCAGTCACTCACAAGTGAGGAAAGAGTGTTAGAGCATGAAATATCATAAAATGAATACACTTTTGTTATTATTGTCTCTATAGAGAAGGTGATATGTATTGAAAATTCTAAACTAGTTAATGTTATTTAGTCTAATAATAGGATGGAAGACGAAACATTAGATCCTATGAATGAAATGGGGAATAATTACCCACATTTGATCTTATATTGATCTACTAAAAAAATTTCATTGATGAAATAATTTAAATAGGGAATAATATAATTTATGAGATTCAACGATAATAGATAAATATTTCCTGAAGAATAATATTGTAGAATAAACATTATATTAATTCATTACAATGTTACAAATTATATTAATCTAGAAAACTATAAAATTTAATTCACAACTGTATCTAAATAAAGTGTTATATAACACATGGAAATATAAGTCACCACCAAAATAATCAACCTTATAGGATCATAATCTAAAATGAATAAAAAAATATTTGATATATTAGTATTATAAATATAAAAATATTAAATGTAAAATAAATTTAATGATAACTATGATAAATATATTAATGAACATAGTTTGTTCAAATGATGTGTATATAAAATTGGTTATAAAACTATTGTAATCTGACTATTAGGAATCTGATAATTTTAATATTAATGAATCAATTATTCATGAATGTTCCTTATAAAATAATAAAATATTTGGATAATAAAATATTTAATTATTATTAAACAAATTATTAGTAATTTAATATTTATATAAATAAAAAATATAAATTATAGTAGAAAAAAGTCTTACAAGAAGGAATTTTTTCCAAATTTTTATTTATAAACAGAAGGCATTGAAATAAAATATGAGTTTTATTTAAAAATATCATTCCAAAAGAAAAAAAAATATTTTCATAAAAATTATATTTATATTGAATCTAAAAAATTGAATTTTCTAAACGGTGAAATCATCCAAAAAATTGTGATTATGAAACTTTAACATACATAGTAAAATTATGTAGTTAAAGATTCTAGGTATTGTGAACAGAATATAATTTAAAAAATATATGATGAAATATATATTTTAATCAAGGGAATATAATTTTATTAGTTAATATACAATATTTTAATGAATTAAAATATTATTAAAATATAAAAAAGTTTCTCTCCAAACTCTATAATTGAACGTAATGTTCTAATGAAAATATTGCAGGGTATAATTATATTCACATATCCAATGTAATATAAAATAATAGTGTTTGGTAATATACAATTGAAATAAAAAATACATGTATTAAATTTCTGAAAAAATTTAAACCATGAGTAATACATTGGATTCACAATTTCCAAAATATATATTCTCACAACCTGTGTTTAGAATTTAATAAATAGTTATGAATAATTATGTAGTAATAACACCATTTCTCTCATTACTCTCTATTATAAATACCTTTATTATTAATTCCAACTCATTTAACCTCTCAATATACTTTATATGGAGTAAATAAGGTTTGATGTAGTTTCTAAAAATATTTAATAAGCTTCATTGAAATATAACGGACCCTAATCCTCTAACATTATTTTCAAATTTTTTACTTTTATAAAAATATCATTTAAATTATTTTTGGTATAATTCAATGTCAATAAATTTGTTGTAATATCATCTTTTTGATATAATTTTTATAATATATTACTTAATCCCTCCCATTATAACTATCTCTTAAATAGTTATTCTATGCAACTGAGGCAATTAACTTATTCTATACCATTATTTTATCAATACTTCAGCTTCTATTTTTCTAATATAAATATGAAAAAAATTATTTATTATATGATTACATAGATATCACCATTTCAAATAATTATATTTACATCATTGGTCTTTATAAATTTAAATCATCCCCACACAAATTTAATATTCTAATATTTTGATAGTGATTATGGTTTCATTTCAATGAAATCCCTATTTAGAAATAGAAAAGATGGTACATATTTTGAATCAAATCCACCAAGAGGTAACTAAAATGAAAAGGTTTGGTTTGGTATTAACATGACATTCTCTTAGTGCACAACTAATTGACGTAAAATCCCTCCTTATTTGACACTCTATAGAGATATGTGTGGGATGATTCATGAGCCCTTTATAGACCATAAAACATGATTAATTTATATTGATTTCTATACACCATCAATGTAATATTTAGTACAACTTTGTTTTCATTAAATTTAAAGGGTAATTTTTCATATCATTATTTATATCATATTATTTCAATGATGATTGTGAGATATTAACCTTGATACCATATTGTTCAATTTAATGGTAAAATATTAAAAATTGATATATATATATATAAATATATATTTATTTATAAAATAAATATATTATGTATCCAAATATACACTTGAAGAAATATATGGACCATTATGATATATTTTTTTATCCATTCTATTCAAGTGATAGATGCATTACGTATATTTCATAATTAGTGGGTCTGAAAAATAAATATCTCCTTGATGCATATTGGGTATCTTAATAAAAACTAGTCAATTATTTTGTGCATTCATTAAACCTTTATATATGTTTCCTTGAAATAAGTCCTTGAATTTCAAATTATGATGTTGGAGATTATTTATTCCATCATAGTAATATTAGTTATTATTATCCATATTTTTATTTATTGGTATATAAACAAGGAATATATTACAACCATATTTTTATTTATTATGGTGTTATTCAATACATTTAATCGTACCATATTATTTACACAATTATTATACAGTTATAGCAAATTAATGATCACATGAGATCACCCTTTTATATTTTTTTGTTTCCCTAATAATCCATGAATATTTCTACATTTCAAAATATGTTTTTTAATATAAATTAATAAAATATTCATGTTTCTAATTATGTATATAATGTTTACATGTACTATAATGTTTAATTATTTATCTTGTTCATGATACTACTAAATTGAAATGTAATGTCTTTTTTGGTATATATATTTAATACTGTAGTAATAAAGAACCACCTACTATGGATTACATGAGTAATTATATTAACGAATTCCTCACTGGTTGTTCTTTCTCATAACCCAATTCTATATTTTAATTACATACATCCATTCGTTAAATAATATTTTTCCCATGAATAAAAATAAAAAACATATAACTATCTCATTTGTTTTCCCTTGCTACTCTTCTCAAAATAGCAATAATTATCCCATGCAAAACAATGTACAGTTTCGAAAACATAGTACGACCTATGTATCAGAAACTATACCTCAATACACTATAGCCATAACATATACACATATATAAAAACACAATAAAAATTGTATTAATCTTAGTATGTGTTGTAATAATATTTTATGACATCCCACATGATGATTATTGATAAACTACGTTTCATAATAGATTGTGTAGATATGTTCTATTTAAATCAAGTCAAATAAATCATGAAATCACAATAAATTATTACATTTATGAAGGTGGGTTATGGAAGAGGGTGGAGTTAACCATAAATTACCTTACAATTCTATATATTCGGTAAAACAACATGTGCTCATTATGTTTGGGTGTTGGCTACTCACCCTAATCTGGTAGTGGAGTGTATATTATACCAAATTTTATATATTGATATATCACTCGATCATATTAATGAATAACACGTAGATTTATATTTTAATGATGCTTTAATCCCACAAGAAACCCCATTAAAACAAATTTGGTCAAGAAAACAAGATTTAATATAAAAACAGAATCATAAATGATACAATATAATTGCACAGATTCATATATTAATTAAAATTTATAAAAAATTCAATAATCCCATTTTAAATCATAGTTTCTTCATTTTCACATCATTATATGAAACAATGATTACCTAATACACATTAAATTTTTAAATTTCCATACCATTATAATGAATCATTAGTCCTAATATTCCATGTTTTTTATTTTTCATATATCATTATAGTCATCAACACCTATCCCACGAGTTCACTATTTTTTTTCATTACATGATATTAATATTATAATACCAAACATAAAAGACCATATTAATGATTCAATGGAAGTGAATTTTCCTACTTGAATATATAGTTTTAAACTATAATAATTTGTCACCAAAATTGTATTCTGATAGAAATAAGAAAAGAAACCATGAAATCATTTCTCTTAACCCAAACATATAAGTCAACATTCTAAGTATGACCATCTAGAAATATTAGATCATTGATCTAAATGTGTTATACAAATACTAGATATATGAAATCTCATACATAAAACCATCAAAATTCAAAAAATTTATAAAGTATATATATGTGAAAAAATTATGTATAAAATTAAAATCACGGGAAAACAAGGTCCATTACATGTAGCACACAAGTATAAAAAAAATTTATAATGAAAAGGGTGATATTACAACAAACAATATCATATTAATCATTACAAAAACCCATTTTCATTAACAAATAAAATTATCCTTTTAATTATAAATATTTTTTTTGTAATCAAATAGTTAAACCAAAGTAGCTGACAATAGCATAGAATCAACCATTATCATTCCCCAAGAAAAACATTCATGTTCAATAGTTTTTAAGGAGAAATTATAATTAAATTTACATGAGTCACTTTTTATTCAATCCATCTTACTATATATATATTATTTCTCCTATTTGAGAATATAATCCATGAAATAATAATAATTAAAAAAGGTAATATATTTAAAAAATATCATGAGGCATAAATGTCATATTAAAACTACCTGTTATCACAAAACACATCGAATTCATTATTAATTACGGTTGTCATATCAGTTTATATTTTCAAAAATTATCCAAATAATATAACCAATGTTAGTCTCAAAATTATAAGTAAAAAATATATTTCATGGATCCCTTGAATCAATTAGAAATATTAATGATAACACCTCTTCTAATTTGTACAATTATGGATCAAATCCCCACTCGACATAAAGGAAAACACCTTGTATCCAAACAACGACATCCCACAGTAAAAAAAATTATACATGAACCCAAAATAGATTAAATATACTACATTGTAAATTTTTAGAGAAAAATAAAAATTGATAATATGAGAAGAGAAGAAGGGGTACATTGATCAGTAAGATTTCTCTCCCTACAAAATGAGAGGCTTGGCCCTATAAGGCAAGCATCAGAACTAAAGATAGAAAGACTATATATTGACATGGTTTGAATAGATAGAATAAAAATATATACATGGAAGGTTAGAAACACTATTTATTTAGAAATTATTAAAATTGTCCACAATGAGGTGATGACTACCAATATATTTGTGGCTTTATTTGTCCAATGGATTTCTTCTTTTTTAGGGATTTGAAATTCCATATACCAATGAACATTAGGAAATTTCTAGAAACTACATTATAATCATTATCTAGAACCATTGATTTCTTCATGACATGAAAGATATTGCTTCATCTGATGGACCATCAACCACAACCATCACTATGGTGTTAAGAACATCATCTCACCATTTAAGCTTATAATGTTATGGATATTTGTATAGTGGCTCCCTTATATTAATTTCATTTACTCATAATATAACTCAATTTCTCATCAACTATGAAAACACCAACAAAAATATGAAAAAATTGTGTGTTTTTCTTATATGTTGGATGAGTGTATTTAGGCTCACCGCAAAACTATTATAACACCTCGACCCCATAACTATGGAGTTGGTGCCTTATTTTATTACATTGTCATGATTACATGGGATGAAATCCCAAACGAATAATTATATTTGTAGTCATGGAATTCTCATTACATACCTGATACGCAAAAACATTGGGAAATATGAATCATAAATATGATATATAACAAATTGAAATAAATATTATCCTTGAATGCTTGTTTAATGACTTATTCTGTGTAACATGAGGCAAGGAAATATAATAAGTGTGAGATCAAATGACCAATAAGGGTAAATAAAGAATAATAAATAATGTATAAATATGAATAAAATAACAGTTGAAGGTAAATAACTTATAAATCATTCCATTAAAATTTCTAGAAAAGGCAATATCAATATAGAAATATATGAAACTGAAAAAAATTCCATGAAATTAATGAAATGAAAATGAAATTCATTAATAGATATATCAACAAAAATTTCATTCATAAATACTAAATAAGTTATCATAAAAGAGAGTGATTAATTATTAGACATCGTGTTACACAAGAACATGATACCATTATCATCGAGAGATGATATATACAATTTGTCCAACTAATTCACCTCTTAAGACTACTGATGCATCATGGGGATTGCATTAACTGATCCCAAACCCATAGGGATTTACGTAAATGGTACCTAACTAGTTTATTTCATGTCCAAATAATTACTAATATATTTAATAAACAATTTTCATTATTAAAATTTATCTATATGAATAGAAGATAATTATTTATCAATAATTCCTAGTAAATTAAATAACTGTCAATGTGAACACCTAATGTGAAATGGTATACAGTTTAGTAAACAATAATATCGATTATATGTGAATATGGATATTAAATGTAATTTACAATGAAAAATTATTATAATAAATTTATATTTTATTGGTAATGTTAACAGTCACAAAAATGAAGTGTTATTTCATAGATAATCACTAAGAGCATTCTTGGCGAGAAAAATATTTAAACATTCTTGAGTGTCCCATTCCAATTTGAAGCATTTGAATTATAATCTATAGAATGGTATAACATTAAATGAAACATAAAAGATATTCATAATAATTATATTCATGATATAACCTAAAAAGGTAGTATATCCACCAAACAAAAGTTAATATTTGTATAATAACAAATAAGTCTCAAGGGAATGTAAATTGAGAAAAAATTCCCGTACCTTATCATCCCTTTTTGTTCTGTGGACCATATCCACCATTAATGTGGTTTAAAATATTTTAATAACTAATTATGTAATCATAATAATTTTTATAATACCATTAATTAAGTTTTTATAATATCACATTCATCGTTTGTTAACAACATTTTGTAATTTTACTATTTTGTGTGTTAATTGCCTAGTTTCCTCCAGTAAGTTTTGACTTGTTATTCATTGTCATCATTAATAAGGTCATGGTATAATCATATATATAATTTTAAAAATTAGTTAATTATAATATATAATCAATATATATGTCTTCATAGTATTCCATAAAATTTGGAGATTAGAAATGAACTTCACTATTGATGGAGATGGTATGTTGTATGTATGCATGAATACTACATTCAATCCTTTTTTGCATTAAAATAATAAAATATAACTGATAAATTTTTAAATTATAATTATAATAAAATAACTATTTCATATATTTGACATCGTTTTATTAAAAATATACCTTTATGTGTTCCATGTCTGTCATCAAAGAGTTATATGTCTTTGAGATAGAGTTAGTCCACACATCCTCAAAAAAAATTATCATATTGACACATGACAGAAAGGATAATGGTATATTATTAATAAAAATTATAGAAGAATAAATAAATTATAAATATGTAATATAACATTTATAAATATATTTTCCTTCATAGTGGCCACCATGATAGGGGGAAATGTGAAAATTTATAATTCTCATTTAGTCGGGCAGTAGTTCTATGTACACTAAAACAATATGCTCATTACCCATTAGATAGAGGTGTTTGTTTGTGTTGGTATAGAACATTAAATAAAAAATAATTTCATATTTCGGATAATGTGTTTTTATATAATAAATAAATTAATGAATTTTTGGGGTGTATAATTGAAATGATGCTAGAGAGACTTAAGGAAGACTTTACCTCTTAATCATATAACTTTTTCTAGTTTATACGAAAAAGCATTCTTGGAGGTTTTTATTCACAATGATAGTATTAAAGTGTTAGGGTAGGGATTTTACGAATCTATATGGGCCAATATTTTATGAACATAAGTTGTTTTAGTGGGGTGAGAAATATTTTGAGTTGGTGGCATTTTTAATGGGAGTAAAACAACCCACTTGATATTTTTTAAAATAAGTTAGGTGTAACCAAATATTTTCCTTAAAAGAGACATAAAATGACTAAAAACCAAATAATAAAATATTAATGGTATAATTATGTCTATAACATGGGTTTTTGACATCTTTATAGGTTATTTGGGCCCTTATGTTAAATGTTTCGTCCTTTATTATGCTTTATTTTGCTTATATAATTGTAATTAAATTAAATTAAATTAATTAATATTTTTTGTAATAAATATCATATAAACTTATTATAAATAAAAAAATATTCTTATTCTAAATATGGATTACATTTTTAAAAATTAAAATCAGGAATGTGGAAGAAATTAATCTAAAATCTATCTTACATGCGGGGCGATAATGTCGGTTTTTAAAGATAAAATGTACTAATGATTGATATAACTTTAGAGTCAATTTCAAACTGAAATTGATTTAAATGAAATAAATTTTATTAATATAAAAAATTATTATCTAATTAAAAATTACAACTAACCTAAAAAGTAATTTTACTATATATATAAATTTTATGAAAAATCTGTTTTGAAATAAATTTCATTATTTTACACAATTCATTCAAAAATAAATATTCACAAGAAAAAAAAACAAAATATAACCTAAGATAATTTTTATGGTTCACATAAAAATATGAACATTATATCGAAATATTAAAATTATAAAAAAATGATTTTTTTAATTTAAAATGGGTTCAATAATAAAAGACTGTAAAAATTACATAATAGTATTTTATATGTAATATTGGGTTTGTTCTTGTCTTATTATTATCAAATAAATTGGATGAATATAAAAAACTATCCATTAATTATATAATATACATATCAAATTAATATCACTCACTATTTATAATTCATTTAATTTATTAGACTAAAATAGTGTTGTGACCATAAATTTAATAAAATATTTCTTTATATTCAATCAATTCTGATATTAATTTCCAATTAATTTGTATCTAACGAAATAGATTTATATATCTTTAAACCATATATTTTTAATAAGTTACATATTATTATTCCTAAATTCTAACATAATTTCTAGGTTATATCATTTTATATTAAATAATATTTTTTCATAATACACTGTAATTTTGTGAAAATTTGTCTCATATGTAATATTATCTATCGTGAAAGGTCATTCTTGCATGTAATGCAATCTCACTCAGTGTTGCATGGATTAAAATGTATTGAATATATAAAATCTATGTTAAATACTCAATAACGATAAATTATTGTTCTATTTTATTACCTCAGGTGCTCGGTGATGCGTGTCATACATGTCAAAAAATAAAATATTCATACTCTATAATTTTTGGGTGTTATATTCTACACTAGTTAATTAGATTTAATCCTCACATTTTAAACAATATATCAATAATATTATAATTGAAAATTTCCTATTTTTTTAATTACCCACATCATAAAAAGAGTAAATATCACATTTTCATAATTAAAGATAGTGGAAATTACCACAATCATGTATGTGTGATCCCCAATAGGAGAACAAGGTGGGAAATGTAAACATGGATATGGAAAAAAAATCCAACAATCATGTTATCCTGTAGAGTCATAAGGAACATGTTTAGATGATATTATTTGACTATAAAACCATAAACCATATTTTTGAATAAAAATAATTTATATCATCCAAAATGATGAGAATATAATAATATTTTTGTTTCAAAACTCATTTTAAATTTAGTAAAGGGATTCATTAAATCTATAATCAAAATATGTGTTTCTATAACAAAAAATTTTCATTTTATTATTCATTGAACTATTTATACTTCATCTCAAAAATCATGATTCATCATATTGTGAAGTAATAAATTAACATATGAAGTCTTGACTAATTAAAAACTATTTTATAATCGATTAAATTTTACCAAAGTTTATGATCCAATTATTCAGATTGAGGGTACTAAATTTCAAAAATGAACTAATCATTACACTTGAATAAATATAAAACTTCTCTAAATTTTCACATTCTATACAAGTGAATAATTTCATAATGTATTAACGAGAAATATAGAAATATAACAAATAACCATAAAACCTTATTCAGAAAATTCATTCCTCCTCATTCCTTAATTGAGACACATGTTATGAGATATATTCCCTAAATACAAAAGTGTTGGGAATTATATCAATAATAGCATATAAATCATGCCAAAAAGTCAATAATTAGTTCCTCAATAGTCATTAAAAATCTAAATCAACCATTTGTTCAAATTTATCTCCAAATTAGGAAAATATTAAGGGTTTCACATCCCTCAATCTCGTTTTTCTTAAAAGATTAGCTTTCTATTGAATAAACGTTCTTGTTTCCATTCCAATTATGATCAAATAACCTTAAGAAAAAGTTTTTTATATAATCCATATATATTTTATAATTCATATGATGGGAACATCATAAATAAAGTTATTTTAAAACTTTTTTATTAAATCCAAATAGAGAGTTACATTAATAATTCTATTATAGTAGTATCAACAACAATGGATTGATCATGATACCTTATATTTTCTAAGGTATATTTTCTTAAGGTTACAAGAATTCCGTTGCATAGTTCTATATATCCTTGCAGTTATAACCTTCAATATATGTATTTTCATTCGTTTCATTGCATTTTATTTCTTGGTTAACCATTTCTCTACACTTATAACAAACACTCAATCCTTTAAAACATTTACCAAGGTGATTCTTACTACATATATCAAATGTTGTAAAATCATTATCTCCATATATATTATTTGAATAATTACCCTTTTTAGAGTTATAAAAATATGTCTTCACCTCTTGGTTTCCCTAGAATCAATCAAACTTGGAGAATTTTTCTCTATCTTGATTCCATGTAAAATTATTTCTTCATGTGATGAAATGTTTTGAGGAACTTGCTCCCTTTGGAGAATATTCTTAAATCATTTAAAGAATGGGTTGGTCTTGAACTTTATATTGTATATATAATCTGTATAAAAACTATCTAACCTTGTAAAGGTAACATCATAATTCATAACACACTCTTCTTCATTTTTCATTATGCTCAGGAACATCCTCTTCATCTCAATTTTTTGTTTATGAGGGAAGTATATATAGAATAATATATCTATAAAGGTCCTCTATTACATGAGTTAAATTTCATCTTCCTCCAATGTATTCTATATTAGAGAACCCCATTGATCAGAATCACCTTGGAGAAAATTGATTATAAGTGTTACCTTTCACATTTCACTACATTCCATATCCATAAAAATATTAATGAGAGACTTATTCCAAAGATAAGATAAATTCAGATCTATAACCCACTAAAAAATTGGGGTTTTTGGCACATAAAGTGGTATATAATATGATATTATCTCCATAGAACAAGTCACTCCATTTGGGAATGGTTTTATTTTCATAACTTAATAAGGTTTCCTCCATATTACCGTGATTTTTGTTGTTCTAATTCCAGCTGTATTGGTTTCCTCAACATGGCCATCTCAACATTTTCGATGTGTATTGACACCATTAATCCTTCCAGGTTTCATTTATAACAATCTAATATAATTTATTAGCTCATAAAATTATAAACATTGTATAACTCTAAATATTATGTATCACATAACATATATTCATCCATCATAAATCAAAGATAAATAATCATTAGTTACATAGGGGAAATCTATAATTTCAAATCCTACGTAATTGTATATAAATAGAATGAGAATTATCCTATATTTACCCCATAGGAGAGTCAAACTAGGAGTGTAGTATGGCCCGTTATCATGTTCCAGGTAACCTTGAGTTTGGTCGAAAACATATTTTCAGTGTTATTACTCCAAGGTATATCTATTCTAGATCCACGTCCACTTACAATATTCAGGCATGAATGTATTTCTATGAATACTCACATAACCATTGCCTTAACAAAATTCTTGGATGTTCTTGTGTACATATCCTAAATGTTCATATTAAGGTTGTGTTCCCTGATCTATGTTTTCAAAATCCTATTTCAAATTTTGTTGCTAAACTTTCGTTGATACCAACTTTAAATCCCCGACCTGAGAAACCTATATCCGGTGAATTATTTTACTATATTTGAATGATTACAAGTGGTCAAATCCCAAATGACCAATCATTTTAGCAGTATTGGAAATCCATATTACATTTATGATATCCATAAAATGTTGGGAAATATAAAATAACAACCTAATACATAATAAAATGATATAATCCACATCATTGAATGAGTATTAAATGATTTATTCATCATAACCTGGGGAGAGGAAAAAGATTTAGATGATATATTATGATATGTAACGGTAATTAAGTCATAAAAAATAATTAATAAATTGGACAAAATAATAAAAACTGGAAAAATACTAATAATACATGCCATTTAAATAAATAGATAACCTAATACCAATATAGAAAGGTAATAAAAATAAAACATGTTCCATTTAATCAATAAACATAACATAAAACTCACCCATATATATATCGACACAAAATATCATGGATAAATTCATAATTAATTATCAATAAAGTAAATGTTTAATCATTGAATTTCATGTTTCCCAAAAACATGATACATTTACTTTTATGAGATAGTTTAATCTATTTTGAAACTATTTCACCTCATGATACTTCTGATGCATCAAGGGGCTTGTATTGATTGATCTCCAACCCATAGGTCATTCCAAAAATGGTACCCAACCCATGAATTCTGTGTCCATATCAAACCTCATATATTTAATAAGAAATCTTCCTTATTAAAAGGTATCACTATTTATAAAAGATACTGATGAAGCTAATATTTTCACATATTTTATATTGTAATTTAATATTTATAAACCCACCAAAATGTTATTTAATAGGCAATTGTTACATATTTAGGTTTTTGTGTAATTTTGATCCTAAATGCAAAAATGGCCTAATTCTGGATTTTTAACAGATTTTTGTTATAGGGATACTTTGGTTATTTCTCATAAAATATGTTTCAATATTTTGTGATTCTAATTTTTGTGAACATTTATTTTATTTCCATCATCTTTTTATTTATTACCAGGGATAGATTCATGCATCGTGATGCCCAAAAAAATCAATGAAATTAACAATTTTTCCGGGAGGACTACGTGGACCCCATCATAGTAATGGAAACTTAATTTGCCCTAAACTCCTCCAAATGGATCGATTTAAATTGTATATAAAATAGAACCCCCAGACGCATCCACACAATTAATCACAGGCTCTTTGGAATCCGTTATGATGGCCATTGAGTGAGAGAGTTTTGAAGTAAGCTTCCAGGAAGCTTCATGCAGAGAAAGCAATTGACAATAAAAAAATCATAACTACTCCCAGGTGCGTCCGATACATCTGAAAATTGTAGGGTGGATGGTGAACAAATTTTGGAACAATATTTATGAATATATCCACATGTTAATTGTCTAATTAATCTGCCAATAACATGATAATATTTTGAAGATGGAATCTTCCTATAAAAGGAGAGGAGCTCCTACATCTAAAAAACATTACATTTTTCCCAAAACCATTATGGATACATATGTACCAGAGGGAGATGAGTTAGAGATTCCATTTTGGAGAAGAGAAGTTCCATTGATAATGAAGCCGTAAGGGGCTAAACTCCATGTAGTGGTAGGTGGCGATGATCCGAGGACATTTACCCCTTTTGAGTATGTGGTTTTTATGGTAAACTCTTTTCATTTAAATAATCCTAAAATTTGTTTTCATGATTGAACAAGGTATCATATCTATTTTTTTCGTTTTATTCTATTTTGTTCTATGAATCTTTATCAACTTATGATTGTAGAATAGTTTTTTTTCTGTTTAAACTACCTTGTGTGTGGTCTCCCCATTGAGCAATTGGTTGGGGGTATTTAAGAAATTGGTTCACATTCATGAGCGGATAGACACCCATATTTTAGGTCTTGATTGGTTTCTATTCAATATATCTGTATAACTTGAGGTCTTGAGTTATCCAATGGATAATTTAATTAGAATAAATTTCTCGACAATGATAAATAGAATGTCTGAAGATCTATGCCTGTCCACCATTTCCTTCTCATAGATTGTTTTCTCTGTTCGGTTTTCGTTGGAATTCTGATATATAATGTAGATTTACTAATACATTATGAATTTATTTGTTTAATTTATTTCAATACCCCCATATATACTATATAATGTAGTCTTATATTAGTTATTTTATAATAGTGACAATAGGAAGACAGTGTGTGGAAGTGGCCTCCTTGTGATCGACCCTAGGGTGTGCTACTATGGTACATTCATAGGATAATAAGAAATTAATTGAATAGTGTAAAGAGACTAAAATTCCCTACCATCAATTTGGCACTGTTTTCAGGGAGGCCAAGTGCTTACACATTCTATTTTTTTTATAAAAAATCAAAAAAATGAACTTTGTTGCATATCGTTCATTTCATCAGCCAATATGAATTTTTATGGAAATTGTTATAATTATTGGCATATGGATAACTTTTATGGTAATCCAAGTAGGGAAGATACATTAAATATTCAAATGCTTGAAAATTCCCAACAATTGGAAGAAAATGCCCAGAAATTGAATGAAATTTCCTTGATAATTCCAGAGAATTGCAGAATGATGGAAAAAGAAAGCAAGATGATATCATCGCTGGCCACCCATGTTGAAGATGTTAATGTCATATTGATGGAACGTCAGAAAAGAAAATCTGAAAAGAATAAAATACTTATTCCACCTACATTTAATGAAATGTTGATGAGTTTTAAGAAAAACACGAGGACCCACTTCCCTCACCAACAAATGATTTCCCAGCTGCCTTTCTTGAAGAAAAGGGTTCTAAAGCCGAAATTTTTGAGAGAGTTTTAAATTATGAGCATTAATTTCATTAAAATTTCATTAATTCTGAATTTCAATATAATATCCCTTATTATGATTTTGTATATTCAACACTACTGCTGCAGGCTCTGGATGAAGAAGGAGAAGAAGGTTCTCTTAATGGGGAGAGAATGGAGGAGCCATTCAAGATGTGCATTGGTGCATTTGAGGATTATGGCACAAAATAATAAATCATCTAGGAACCAATTTATGAACTCGAACTAAATGAGAAGCCACTTCCTATTCTTCTATTTTCAACACCGGTGGACACCACTCCTCCATATGACAAAAACAGGCAGCAACCCAACATCCTTTTCTCACCGCCTCTACAACTCAAATTCTTTCTATAATCTCTTTTGGGGGTTGTGGATATTTTTATTTTTTATGGGTGTTCTCAATTATGGCATCCACAGATGGATGTTGGGAGAAATAATTTTTGGTGGGTTATAAGCAAGAAACTCCATCCACCATCAGATTGGGGTTAACCTGCTGCAACTGCCTGACTAGGGGCAATAAATACCTAGCACCTGCTTGGGGGTTAAACCAAGCATTATCCCTTTCATTTCCCCTTTCTATTTAATTTTATATATTTTTCTATTTCATTTATTTATTTATTACATTTTAGGAATAAGTGGTGCCAACTAGGATCTTAACACAATGGTTTTTCTGAAAAATAGAGTCAGTTTGTGTCTTTCCTTCTCTTTCGTTTTTCTTCACATATTTATATTTATCCACGCTAAAATTAAGGGTTGTGATATTTAAGTGTGGGGGAGTTTAAACCTGCTTAGTTGTTTTCTTTAATTTTGTTTTTCATTTTTTAGGAACCTTAAGCTTTAATGATAATTCTGATCATATTTCACACCTTAATTAATTTTTAGAAAATTGAAATTATTTTTGGAAAAAAAATATTTTAAATGATTGCTCATGTGAATTTATTTCCTTTAAAATTGGATTTTCAATCATTTTTATTTGTTTAACTAATTTTTGAAATCCATGTACATGAAACTCTGACTCAAAAATATTTTTCCCGTCCTATGAGGTATTCTAAACCACTTTGACATATTCATTATAATGCCCATACATTTTGGAGGGAAACTTGGATTTTGTATGAGAACCAAAATTTCTGAATTTTATCTTTTGAAGATTTGGATTTCATTGAATGTTTTTAATATGATTGAGGAACTACATTGGATAGCCACATATTATCTAGAGTCATACCTTTATATCTATCCTTAGATAACCCTTATATGCCATGAATTTTATTCTAGGATTAATCTACAGTACATGCTAATTTATCATTACCTGCCCATTCTCTTGGTATTGTTGGATGGATATTTCAGGATTGAGTGCGGGGTAAGGGGATTTCTCGTGTGTTTATTGGGATGTGTTTCATTTATGGGTGTTTTGAGGTGTGCATCTACATTTTGGGCAATAAAATAATTGGTCATGGGTCATAATTTCATTATTCTTCATTTGTTTCATTCGATTCTCCATAAAAAAAGATGTGCCTTTCTGGAGCTTTACAAAAGGGAACATAAAGATATGCCTTTCTAAAGCTAAACAAAATGGGGAGAAAATGGATGATATAATTAATTATAATCATTTTTTAGATCATGTACTGTGTCAAAGAAATTGTGGTGGTGTTTCGTTATACATTCTCAAGGTGGATTGAGTGAAAAATTTTCTGTGTTTTCACTTGATTATTCATGCATTGTACCTAAGAGTCAAACCTTATCTTTCTAGCCTTGAACATTTAAATCATTTACCCCCTAACCCAAAGCCACATATTAATTTGAAACATTGATGAAATCCCTCATCATTGAATTCATTTTTATGTTTCATGCTTTGGAGAAATGAGAATAGTCAAAAGCCTATGGTGATACATGCAAATTTCATGTATGAGCATAACTCCTAAATTACTTTCTCTTGAGTGAAGAGTGACTTAAGATTCAATCTGAGGTAGGTTTTGAATGAGCCATGGATGAATTTATGATGTTGAAAATATTTATATTTTTGTAACGAAAATGAAAGGAAATTGTTTTTCATAAAAGAGATATGATGAAATTCTATTTTTAATAAGATAATGGATGTTTTCTCATTTTTGATTGTTGTGGATATTTTGATTTGAATATACAATAATTGCTCAAGAGTGTAATTCCTAAGTTTGGGGGATTGATTAAGATAATATATTCACATATTTTATACTATAATTTAATGTTTATAAACCCACCAAAGTGTTGTTTAATAGGAAATTGTTACATATTTAGGTTTTTGTGTAATTTTTAGCCTAAATGAAAAAATAGTCTAATTCTGGATTTTTAACAGATTTTTGTCATAGGGGTATTTTGTTTATATCTCATAAAATATAATTCCAAATTTTGTGATTCGAATTTTTTTTGAATCTTTTATTTTATTTCCATCATCTTTGTCTTCAAGACCAGGGAATAATTCAGGAATCATGATGCCCAAAAAAATCAATGATTTTGAAAATGATTCTGGGCGGACTGCGTGGACCCCACCATAGTAATGGAAACATATTCGGCCTAAAATCCTCCAAATTATTCTATTAGAAATTGATATGAACGAGGACCCCCAAAGGCATCCACACATCTAATTTCAAATGGTTTGGAATCCATTATGATGGCCATTAGTGATAGAGTTTTGAAGGAAGCTTCAAGGAAGTTTCATGCAGAGAAAGAGATGGACAATAAAAAAAATCATAACTTCTACAAGACGTTTCCAATGAATCATAAATTTGGAGGGTGGACAGCCAAAAAATTTAGGAACAATATTTATTAAGAGGCCCATTTTTGAATCGTCCAATTAATGGGTCTAAAACACGATATCTTTTTGAAGAAGAAATCTGCTTATAAAAGGAGATGAATTCCTACCTCTAAAAAACAATCCATTCTTTCCCAAAACCATTTTGGGGACATCTGGACCAGAGGGAGTCAAGTTAGAGATTCCATTATAGAGAAGAGGAGTTACATTGATAATGATTCCAAGGTGGGATAAACTCCAAGCAGTGGTGGGCGGCGACGGTCTGAAGACATTTACCCATTTTGAGTTTGTGGTTTTTATTGTAAATTCTTTTCATTTAAATAATCCTAGATTTTTTTCATGATTTAATGAGGTATATTATATCTTATTTTCAATATATTCAATTTTTTTCTTTGAATTATTATCAATTTATGATTGTAAAACATTTTTCTTGTCGTTTAAACTTCTTTGGGCGAGGTCTCCCCATTGATCACAACATGGTAAACTGGTTTTGATTTCTTGGAGGTCTTTAGGCAATTGGATCACATTCATGAATGGGTAAACACCCATATTTTGGGTCTTGGTATGGTTTCTATTCAATATAGGTGTATAAATTTAGGTCTTTAGTTATAAATTGGATAATTTTATTAGAATAAATTTGTCGACAATGATAAAGGGAATGTGTGAGGATATAAGATTGTCCACCACTTTCTTCCCCAGTTTGTTTTCTTAGTTCATTTTTCTTTGGATTTATCATATATAATGTATATTTATTAATAAATTATAAATTTCTTAGTTTCGTTCATTTCAATACACCCCCATAAATATTATATAATCTAGTTTTATATTAGTTATTTTATAATAGCGATGATAGGAAGACAATGTGTGGAAGTGGCCTCCTTGTGATCGACCCAAGGGTGTGCCACTATGGTGAATTCATAGGAAAATAGGAAATTAATTAAATAGGGTAATGCGACTGAAATTCCCTACCATCAGATACATATTTATCAATAATTTCTAGATAATGAAATAACATTCAAAGAGAACAACCTTCATAAAATGATATATGGTTTAGGAAAATATAATATCCATTGTTTGAGAATACGAATTTCATTAAAAATGAATGTATGGATGTTATTTTATCAATGGAAATATTTCAATCATAAAATTTAGTGAGAGTGCATATATTATCATTAAGAAGATTCTTGAGAAGAATAATCATTAAAAATTCCAAAGTGTCTCATACCACTTTGAATAATTTGAATCATAAAATATAGAAATTTATCAAATTAAATGAAACATATAATATTCTGAGAATAATTATATTCTGTATATAATGTGAAAATGGGAAACACATAGACCAAATAAATTTTTATTGGGTGATACTAAGAAATAAGACTCAATAGAATGTAAACTGAGAATATATTCCCTTACCATATCCTTCCTTTTTATTTTCTGTTATTTATCATCCATTATAATGGTTTATAATATGTTACTAACTAATATCATAACTATAATCATGTTTACAATACCATATATTAACTTCTTATAATATCTCATTACTCTTTTGTTAACAAATTTCATTAATTTTACTCTTTTAGGTGTTAATTTCTCGTTTTCTGGAGTAAGTTTTAACATGTTAATTTTTTTATCATTAATTTGAACATGGTTTCATAATATCCATAACATAAAATTTTAAATGATTAATATATATAATTATTATATCTAGATTTATATTAGGCCATAATAGTTAGATATTAGAAATGAAGTTTATCATTCAAGGAGACAGTAGGTCGTACACATGCATAAATGCTACATTCATTTCATTATTATATAAAAATAAATGAATCTAAATTATAAATATATATATAATAATTTAATTTCAGTTGTATATGTTACATCGGTTTATTAAAACCATGATTTTTAGGTTCATTGTATGGCATGAATGAGTTATATTGCTTTGAGGTGGTGGTAGTCAACAATTCCAAAATAAAAATTATCATATTTACAGAATATAGAATGAATAGAATTTTATTCTAAATAAAAATTATATAATTATAAATAAATTATAAATATAATATATACCAAATAAAATAAAATTTTCCATTCTAATGGACACCATGAGTGGTAGTAATGAAAAAATGAAAATTCATCGTTTCAAGAGGTAGTAGTTCATCATACTAAGAAAGAGTATGATCATTACCAATTAGATGGTGT
The DNA here is from genome assembly GCA_963277665.1 of Viscum album. Taxonomy (NCBI): domain Eukaryota; kingdom Viridiplantae; phylum Streptophyta; class Magnoliopsida; order Santalales; family Viscaceae; genus Viscum; species Viscum album. Next base: position 35,108,923 of record OY728156.1, read on the forward strand.
TGTGTGTGAGTGTAGGTTAAATATTTTAAATTAAAACATCTATGTACATTTTAGATAATTTCAATTTTTTATAATAATGGGGTAAATTGATTTTATGGAATGGGGAATGGAAATGAAACCACAGACCTAAAGATAAGATGTTACCCATTAATATGGTAACTTCTTTTCATTTGTACCAAAATGATTCCTTTAAAGTATTTCTAATTAAAGGTAGGATAAAAATTTGAGGGTAGGGATTTTTTTTGCAATATCTAAATTTATTTTCCAAACCAATGTGGGTTGAGAGGCGTGAGGAATGAGGGGTAATGGTGGCTTTTTATATGGGAGGAGAAGGACTCAATTTGTATTTTTGAAATGAAGTAGTTGTAACAATGTTTTTACCTAGAAAAACTATTCAGATTAATATAAATATAATTATAGGAATGTTAATGTCTAAATAATGTACTTAAAATGGGTATTAGAGAAGTTTCTAGTTTATTTTTTCCCATAATATAAATTAATAGTCATTTATGATGTATAATTTTTTTTAATAATTATAATTATTTTTAATTACTTTCAATAATATTTGTTTTATTAAAATATGTTGAGATTGTTAGGCAATATAAAATATTAATATTCAAAATATTGACTTCATTTTTCAAAATTCTAATCAAATAAGTGGAAAAAATAAATTTAAAATTTATCCCATAGGAAGGACGACAATGTGGGTTCTTAAAGTAAATTCATCTAAATGTTTGACAAGTATGTTTACTAAATTTCTATGTGAAATTTAATTCAGTTACCTAAATTTCATTATATGATAAATTTTGATCTAATAAATCATTAATTCCAATAAGAAATATAATTTAATATTATAATTAAATTATATTAAATTGTAGATTTTAATTAAAATTAAGTATATATAACTATTTAAAAATAATCTTTACAAAAAAAAAAGAAAAAATCACCCTAGGTTAATTTTTATTTACTTAATCCAAATAGGAAATTTATTTTGAATATGAAATTTATTAAATGGTTAAAACATGGATTTAAAATAGGGTTTCTATGAAAAGCATATAAAATTGGATAAACATTACATTTTGTGTAATATTTGGTTTGTTCTTATCTTGATCCTATAAAAACTATTGTATGAATATCAAAAACATTTTATTAAATATTTATTACACATATCACATTTGTATCACTTACTAATTGTAATTAATTTAATTAATTAAGTTAAAATAGCATTGGGAGCATAAAAAATATTAATATTTTCATTTATATTAAATAAATTATCATTTTCATTTAAAAATAATTTATAACTAATGAAATAATTTTATATTTTTCAAACCATATATTTTCATAATTTAGGTAATACTATTCATTAAAACTAACATGTCATATAGGTTATATCTTATTATTTTAAATAATATTTTTTAAATATAACATTGTTATTTTTTGAAACTCAATCCTGTGTGTAACACAATCTATTGAGGAAGGTAACTCCTAAATGAAACACAATATAACATGTTTTTGTTAATATTACTATATATAGAATATATCAAATCTATATAAAATACTAAATAACAATTAATAATTGGGATATTATAGTCTCTCACATGATTGGGGAAGCATGTGATACATTCTATAAAATAAAATATTCATACTCTAGAATTATAGGGTGTTACAACTAGTTTCATCAATATGGCCTATATACATACCATAGTTTAAATATGTCAGTGATCCTAGAAGAAACACACATTATCACCCATATACATGGAAGTTTCAATACCCATGGGGCATCTAAAACCAAATGGTCAACTCAAAGAACCCATGATCTGAAAAGGAGGTCAAAAAACGGCCTACCCCATGACCAGATTCACCAAAATTGTGACCTTACTAAGTGTTTAAATTTCCATATTTTTCCCAAATACCAAAACATCCAAGCTGCATGTCCAAATCTCATAAATAGAACCACACTGTTCTACTATATTTAGAATTATTTATTATATGGATACACCAATCAATGGGATTAACCATGGATAACACCATTACATAATCCAATATATGGTGAACCTCTAGATGGAAAAATATGACCCTTCACAAATAAATATCATTAACAACCCCTCATGACACCATCATTCACCATGAATATGATATGAGGAAAATTCATAAAGCCATGTGCTTAAAATACATATCATAGTCCCATAAAATATCTTTAACATGTTGTATTAGGTAATTAAATATGAAAATTATGCATTGTTATACAGTACATATGATGAATAAAAATTTGAGTAATATTTTTTCCTTATATCTATAAATAACTCTTTATAAAATATTAACTATAATTTCAACACATATTAATTATTGATGAAGTGAATTATAAAATAGATTATATGATTATCACTATTTGATATCATATAAATAAAATGATTGTATATCCAAAAAACAAATGACATTAATGGTTAATATATAAAGTTGTTAAATAAATAATTACTTATTATTTACTTTTTATTACTAAATATTATCAATATTCTTTCATTTTTTATATCAATTATGTGTTTCATAAACATAATTTACCTCCCCTTAATATATTTTTCACTATATTGTTACAAATCTTTTGTATTACTGAATACTCTTCAAAATCAATTTCATCATATTTATTTTTCATATTATAGAATACCCATTGTAATATCTTAAAGATAATAATTTAATCTTTTTCTAGTTTAGAAATTTTTTCTTCTAACTTCTACAATAGAAAATATAACATATTTTCTAATTAACCCAATATATGTTACTCTAATATATATAATGGTATGAAGAGATCAATATGTATCCTCAAGAATCATAAAATGGTTTTTTTTATAATATAACCATAATCATAAAACTATTCCATTTATATTTCTTACTATATTTTCTTTGGATGTTTTGATTATATTTATATTGATCTGGAAAAAATATATTAATTTTTTATGATTCAACCATATTCTAAACATGTTATTATATAGAGAATATTTAATAGACCAATTATTTTATTTATTAAAACATACTTCCTAATTATCCTTCATCACTATTAACATCTATGGTCTTCAATATAAAGTAATGATAAATTATATTAGAGATATTTTAGTTTTAATAACCATATATATTTTTATTCACAATGGATTATTTTAAATTATTAGGGGATATTAATTTCCCCATGAAAAGTTTTATAATATTATTATGAATTGTGATGGAATATTAAAAATTTAAAAACATGAAGATATGTATTTGTGATAATGATAATTTATTAATTTTAATTAGCCCAAGATGTGATATTTTTTTAATCATTAAAATATTCAATAATTTGGATTTGGATAAGTCTCATATAAAAATAATAACATATACATATTTTATATGATATAAATTCAAAATTTATTAACATTATTTTAAATGATATTTATTTCCAAAATTATTATTTTATTTTTTATTTATTTTCAATTAAAATGATGAAATGGATTGAATAAATCTTATGTCATAAAACCCATATTTATATGATTCACTATACATTCCATATTAAGAGAAGAAAAAATGAGACGATAACCATTATAATAAAATAGCTATAAATAAAAAATAGTATATGATAGAACATGTTTGAAATCAAATTTTCATGAACTTACAATACGAGGCTCATGTGGATGGTATTAAGATGAGAATGAAACCCCAATAACACCTCTAGTCTGCCAGGGGATACTGACTAGCACCGAGTAGGATTATCACACACATTGGAGTCATTTGACTAAATTACCATGTACCCATGCATACATAACCTGAAACTAATATAATACAAAAAATGATATACAAATTATACTATAATTTCACACCTAAAAACTATCCAACATTATAGTTCATCAAGATGAAAAGAATGACCTAATTCAACAACACCAAAACTGAAGTTGATTCAAATCTATTAACAAAAAGGTTACTACTATTAGGATGCAACTCAGAGATCCTTACATGGTCTATATAACTCAAAAAATATACAAAAACTACAATTCCTCGTAGGAACCTTTCGAGTTCCCTATTATCTGTATAAGAAATGATACTTCATGAAAAATCCCATCGATGGGTGAGTATAAAAATACCTAGTATAAATCCCACGAATCACATAAAATTTACACCAACAGGGTGTCATCCTAAACAATAATGAAAATGGAATAAAAATATTACCTACAAAATATTAATGGACAAATATACGTATCAAGCTATTGAAATGTTCTCTCCACAATTCTAGGATAACAAAAGAGGATCAATGATTGAATTCAACCAAGAGAAATCACTCATCAAAACACTCTATGTTGATGGAACAGATTTGAGAGGTCATACTAGTAAGTTTATTACGTTATTAAACATGTGGTAATGAGAAGTGTCATTTGAGGTATAAACATGATCATACTACACCTCACTAGAAGAAAGATCTTCCGATAAATAGATATAAGATCATGAACTTGGATTATGGGGGATACCTAAAAAAATCTTGAACAATATGTTAGTAAAGGGATCACATAGTTGCGATTTATATAATCAAATACCTTACTTATCCTATGGAGTATGATAAATGATCACACTCCAAGATGTACAAATGGATAACCAACTCTATTCATTACTATCCTATAGAGGGTATCAGTCATCCTATTATCATGATGATATACCTCACTATACCCTCTTAGGTATGGACCAATGGAATGAAACCAGACTAGTAGAGTCTATGGGAACACTTCCCTGAACAAATCATAGACATTCTAAGAAGAAAATGTGTTCTAAACTTCCATATATGGTGTAGAAAGTGTGTCCCATGGGGTATAATAAATGTCTCAATGAGTCTTCCACCACCCAATTCCTTCCATTTCACATGGAATGTTCCTCCATAAATATATCGTGTACTATTTTGAAACAAAACATATAGACCATGTGCTGAAAATTGACATTTTTGCTCTATCGAAGCTTGTTCACTCCCCAAAAATCCAGGGTGTACCCCACTATACATAATGTCTAGGGTCCATAAAATCCATGTCATGTACACCCTATAAATGTTGATATTTCTAAATATGGTTCGCAAAACATGTATCCCCAGACACAAAACATGATATTTAGCTCACAACATAAACACTAGATCCCACACATAGAGCACTACATGACATTTCCACTTTTGAACTAAATGTACCGCGTATTTGAATTTTATGGAAAATCTAAACCATTTCACACATATCACCCATGAATCCAATTCCTTAAAATTATCTAGTAATCTCTATATAAATATCCTATATGGGTTGAATTAACCTAAAATGGTGTCTATTTGTGCATTCTAATAACTCATTGATTAAAAAATGCATGTCTTACCAACTTGAATCACCTCGACAAACGAATTCCTGAATAAAACTATCTCCTATTCCATAATAATATATACACCATCATAGTCAAGCCTCTATCATTCCATTAATCACTAATAAGAATATTTAACATTGATATATTGCACCAAATATTGATTTTTGAATTATCAATTTGTTTGGTATAGGCTACTCATAGACCAATCGAAAAAACGATGATGAACGTGAATGAATAACGAAATAAAGATGAAAACAAAAAAGTGAGAAAAAAATTCATGTTCATTTGACATCATTTATGGGATATAACGAATGGGCAATTCCCATTCACTACATAACCTACTCCCAAATAAAATTTTAATGATGATGATGATAATAAAATATATCTAATCAAATTCTAAATTACTTGTAAATGAAATAAATAATGAAAAAATCAATATATATGATATGTGAGTTAGTTTCTAAAAAGATTAACTTTTGGTCGTCATGTAAATTCTATGAGAGGGATAAAATAAATGAAAATTAAAATGACCTACCTTAATTTTGGATCCATAATTATCGAATAATGAATCTACATTATATTTTTTGACTATATCCACCAAGTTCATCATTGGCTATGTAATTTTCCACATTCATTTTTTATTGATCATCATTTATGAGATCAGCCAATAACATTATCTAAACAATAGCTCTCTACATAATCACATTCCATATGTATTATGTATCTATACATAAATTGATTACCATAGATCAGATTAATATGAGAATCCATTTGGGTTAGAAAATTAAATTTATATCAAATTAATAAGTTATTTTAATCCATATAATCAACTAATGAGTACTCTTTAGAAAAACATCTAATTCCATTAAAACACATATTGCACCTAGGGTAAAACCCATGATCTATTTTAAATGGTTTCTATTTTTATCATATAAGGCACCGTTCAGGTGATATTTCATTATTAACAAAACTTTTGTGTGCACGTGATATATTATATTTAATTTTTTTAATATATCAACACTGAATCTCCATGTTCCCAAAAAATCTATGCATACTCTTCACCCAACACATAAAATATAATTTCAAATATTAAAACGGTTCAAAAAATAAAATTAGATTATCTACATTCACACACATATGTAAGAATTTTCATCTCAACTATAATATGCCTACTCAAATAATTGATGAAACTAAAGTTTCATTTTTTATCATTTCACTCTCATGACAATTCATTGTGGTTTCCAGAATTTTACATACACTCATCACTTTAAAAACTCACCCATTAAAAATATTCTCCCAGAGATCCTTGAACAAAACCTAACACACCATAAAGGTAACTACATCCTCTATTTTTAGAATTCCTTTCTCAATAATGTGTGGAAAATCATGCACATATCTATTCAACAATTACATGTTGAATATATCAAGCATTTGTTTTAAATTTAGTGTAAACGATAAATGGTATGCCACCTCACAAACCCATTGTAGTATCTTGAATGGACAAAGAACATTAGTGGTAGGTTTCTTCTTCATCCAAATATCTAAAATCATTTCTAAGGTGATAAATTTTAGAACACATGGTCTCTCTTATTAAACACTAAATGCTTCATTTATCGGTCTTCATAGGACTTTTGATGGATTTGGGGTGTTTTTATCTACTCCTAGATGATCTGAACCATCCATTTGACTTCTCACACTGTCTATGAGCCCATAAGAGCTATATAAATCTTATCACTATCATAAAGGTATCCTACACAGTATCTCCAAAAAGGCCTCAAATAGTACCACACTAATGGTGGAGTGGTAGCTGCATGTATATTCAAACTCCTAGATGTTTTTATGATCCTCCCAGATATGGCTAAAAATATATGTTATGACTAAAGATTTTCATCTCGAACCTAAATCATCTTTGTATTTTTATATCTAATATGGGTTGGAACAACACGATCTCTAGAATTTGATTCCCATATTATCTTATAATAAATTTAATAATCATGATGTGAAGTGAATAAAATGGTCTGAAATGATCATTTAGGTTGTTACATGTAGTAAGAGTATCTTTTATATGTATATAAATTACATAATCTCCATTTAAACTTTCTACCAAATGTCTATGGAGTGGTTTGATATGGCATGTCAGTATACAGTCACCCTGATTTTGTCATGACCACGGTCTAATTGTGTATGTACCATCAAGAAATGCATGGAGATATTGTCCCATTTTTATACCATAATAACACCTTGAACATCAACTATTTGTAGGTGAGGAACTCAGATATAAACTCAACAACACTTATCCTCACTATTGGACATCTAACCAAATATCCAAGGTCATAGAGAAACATCACAACTCTTACATGAACCAATAATGTCGATTTATAAAACCTCATAATCACCTCCCTTTATTTCATAACAATACCATCATCAATATTTGGAAAAGGTGATGTGATTTCAAACATCATATAATCCATCATAAGCATATCATGTGATCATATGCTCATGAATCACTTCATAATGGATACCCCAATGGTGTGCCTCCTTGTTACAGTAATGAAGTAGATGGGTGGAAACTATATATTGGAGGCACACTGTATCGTAATCATAAAAAAGGGTCAACTAAATTGTGTTTAATGTCTTTGTATCCTAAATAAATAGAAGTGAATAGATTTTTTTTCTCATTGAGTATATACTACCAAGTTCCCCATACTGGGAGTATAGTCTATCAAAATTCATAAGCATATGGTAACTCTAACAAAAAACTCTACAATTAGGATATATATATATCGATAAAAAGATATAACTAAGACTATTATAGTAATAATAGATGATTAATCACAATCCCATAAGATAGTTTCTCTAAGAATTCATGGTTACAACTACCACTAACTACTCTAACTCGTGGGACACATAGTTCTACTCATTGAATCTATGAGGTCCTAATCAATTATCATCACTGAATCCCAATATATAAGAACAAATCCAAACCTATGTCATGATGAAACACATAACACTACATATTTAGAACTATCCTATGGATGTATCATGATTTGGTAACTCACCATCATCCATGGTTTCTCTTAAAAATCATACTAAAATTCTATTATCACACAAAAAGAAACACATAAAATTCCAAATAATCATGGATTTTTTAATCCTAGAGAAATCAATCATGAATTTTCAATAATAGCCTTTTAATCACTAAAATATACACAACACATTATTTTACTTGGGAGTCTCTAGAGATAGTACCTCCTCAACCATTTCAAAGACCACTGTCACCCCCAGAAAAGAAATAAAATATCTTAGGAAGTCCATGTCCTGAATCCAAACAATAAAATTCAATATCTTCACATAAATTTTGTTCTCTCACCCTATACCTATAACCATTTACAAATTTCCTATTTTCTCCACCACTAATTTTGAGTATATAAAGATGCCATATATGAAAACCACCATTAACTATTCTATGAATGATTTTAATATCATGCACATGAGTTAAAAAAACACTATTAAATAAATTTTAATATCTAGAGGCATCACAAAACACTCTTAGTATCTATATTGGTACATGAATTATACATTCAATACATCCTTCTCTCTTACATATTTCTAGTATTAACACATACTGAAGAAATTTTTTTATATTTATATTGTCCCTATACTAAAATATAAGATTTCATCAATTCGAAGAACTGCATACATAATCCTGATAATGGCATGGATTAGGGAATGTTTATCAAAAAATAACCTAATGCACCAATTCACATATTAGGTGACAAAAAACATAGATTCTCAGTGGGACACAATGAGTCAAATGTATCCCTTCCACTAAATATCCCACAACTTCACCTTCATCTCTCGTTGATATTCTAGGGGTTTCTAATATTCGTGCTTAGATTTTACCACCATCCATGGCTGGAATTCTTATGCATAAGTCAATTAGTCGATGGATAGATAAGGCTAGAAAATCAACAAGAATTTCCTCCTCCTAATCCTCCACCCATACAAGAGCTTGAAACAGGTTTAAATCCACCATTCCAAGTGTAATACAATCCACATAAAGGGAAATATTTTTGTACCTTAATATATGATCCCATCCCATGATTACTCAGATTCATTTTCACAAATGAAGGAAAATATCATCAAATAAACTTAAGTACACTATAACCATTACTGTAAATATTAAATCTAGGTATGAAAAGCAACTAACTAGTACATACTAAGTACATGAACCTAAAAACTCACAATAACCATAGAGAGTTCCTATAAGAAAATGTCTAACACTAAGAGGAAAGTGACACTATCAACATAAGTATGTGATCATTGAATGTTTTATAGGATGATCCTTTAAATGCATGAGTTGAGTTAAAATTATCTAACGCTATATCTAGGCATCAAAAAATGGATTTCATCAAAAAATTGGCATGTCACAATGCACTAAATTTAGAGTTGAAGAAGATAAGATATAGTTCCTTTATTGAATCACTCTCGGAGCCTCTTATTCAAAATGAAAGACTGCCTAAAAAATCCTTCACCTTAACCACTTATTCATTATGACCAGGCCACACTATACCACCTATGTTCATAAAAAAATGACCAAAAATATACAAATAAATGGAATTCATCCACCACATCTCGATAGTTTTTCTTTTAGTGGAACTAATTCATGTGAAAAACGTTAAACTATAACTTAAGAACTCAACATGGTTAGAGATCCTTACCTTTTACTTTTTACACCTAAAAACATATCAAAAAATCCCCAAAAAATGGATCCTACAATTCCATGTGTTTCCTTAATAAAGGATGATTTCTAGGTCCACCATAATCGGATATCCCAACCAACCGAAACACTCATACCAATGACTCGATATAATCCTCTATCACATGGGGGTATGATGAACCAAAATTCTTTGTCCCAATTTCTTTAAAACACATGAAATGCATCAAACATAATTCAATTATTATCTAGTGTTAATGTGATTAACTAGGACTCAACATGACATGGATCATCAGCTTGAACCTTTGGAATTGTGTAAACATACTTCTCAATGGTTGGAGGAACTTATAACTATCAAACTGGTAAAAATTACACTCAAACATATCCAAATATGGGAGCCTCATTTCTAATACAATTATAGTCTTGATCCTACAACACAAAAATATATTATTTAATGTGGAGGCACACAATACTAAAAAATATGTTCCACATTCAAAATATGCCTTATTCATATTTGAATAAAAATTAAAAGGAAATAAAAACCCATTCATTTATAATACATATACAAAATATTTTAACCGCAACTAGTTCCTGCTTATTCTTTGTCAAAAATCCAATTATATTTGTTTTCTGAATAGATACACCAGCCATTGATCCTTCACTGTGTTCTTTATAAAAAGAGTTTAACATAAGACACTTTAAAATTGTTTCCCTAGATTAAAAACCAAAAAGGAATAACTTGAATATCTCTATATTGTAGTCATAATATAACATTCTTTAACACAACTTTGTCACATCCAGAACCACTATAGCTCATGTAGCTACTAATGTAATTTAAATAAATCCATAATAACACCTAGAATAGTCCATATGACAGTGAATATAATCTGGTAATCATATCACACACATGAGAAGCCTTATCCTAATATTTCAGTATACTCATACAAATCTCTATAAATTAGTACAATATCGAAAATATAAACAAATCATATTGTAAATACATTCACAAAAACTATCTAACAGTAGATTAAATTCTAAAGAACAACCATTGTAAAAATGGCCAAATAAAAATCCAATAAAAATGAAATAGATTCAAACCTATTATCTAAATGCATAATGTTATCAAGATGTAGATCATTGATCGATCTACAATCTCTCTAGCTCAACTATGGATCACCTTTTCCTAGTCCTACTAGGGAACCGCTGAAATGAATATCATATGTATAAGACATGACATGTGTGGGAAAAGACCATATAGAGGTGAGTATAAACAATCACTTTAGGACACCACAAAATGACCAAACATAATGCATCATGAGTTTTTCATATCTAAATTACACATCTATGGGAATAAAGAATATTATACATATATGATTAACAGATGATTTCATGTCTCAATGGTAGGTCAAATCATCATCAACATCTTTTCATTATATGGGAGTCTAAAAGGTATCATCATCCCATGAAAAATCACTCACTGTGTCTTGAAATACTAATGGAATTCATCCAAAGGATATTATCATTAGGGATTTACATGAAGACTTATGTAGGTACTATGATATATCATATGTGGAACTCATTTGGTCAAACTACACCTCATAGGAGGAGAACAGATTCTGATTTATAGATAGGGGATCAATCTTAGGGCCTATGGTTGATACCATAACATATCTATGATAACCTTCAATGAATGAGATAGAATACCATGGATATTGGAAACTTGATACCATATAAATCCCATGAAATAAGGATGTAGTATTACACCCCATTATACACAAACAAATACATGACTCTACCAATAAAAAACTCATAGAGGGGATCACTCATCCTATGCCAAGAATGGGAAACTACACTTTACCCACTTTGGGATGGACTAAGGGAATGCAACAAATATGATATTATTTGAGGCAACTCACCTAATACCATGATAAAATTTGTTATAGAATATCAAGGTCACCAGCCTAATAAATAATGAGTACTAGACATGTCCCACGGTGTATAAGGGGTGATTAATTGAGTCTACCACAACCCATTCCCTAATGTTTCACAATTTTTTTTTACTAAAAATATGTATTAATTTTATGAAACATGACATGTAGTTGTCATGCCGATACTATACGTGCACAATCATCCCAAGATCATACATGTTACCATGTAAAAGGGGTGTCCCCTATCACATATCGCATGTGGGGTAACATAGAATCCTTGGTGTATACACCCTATCTAGGATTATTTTTATTTCTAAGTTTCACATTTCGTAAGGTCCTCCACATGATGTGTGATATTTAACTCACCACATAAACCTTTTGTTCCAGAATGTGTGGTCAACATGGTGTGTCCTATTTCGAACTACACTGTATGTATATATAGATTTTCTATAATGTACATAATTTTCTAACTATATCAAACAATACAAAACATCTTTTGAATCCATTTCTAAACACACCATAAAAATTTTATTTTGTCAGAACAAACATGAAATGATTTTGTATAGTGGATTTTGGCTATAGTTTGATCAGAAAATGTCTATTGTTGATATAAATAATGATTTTAATGAATGGAATAATTATACAATTCCATAAACTATATGTTTTATGAATATCCACTATCACCATAAATCTGAAATCATGATACCTATCATAATACTAAACTCATAATAATGATTTATTGTACTTAAGAGTGATTCCACAATGATTAGTTTCCCAGGTATAGTCTAATCACATACTAGTTAAAATACCGACTATGAACATTAATAAAAGAAGGGAGAAATACTTAAAAAAATGTGAGAATAAAACCAATTCAATGTTCATTTTACCATCAATGAGAAAATAATAATATTGTAGAGGATAATGAAAATAATAAAATTAAATTCTAAATTCCATGAAAATAATATTAAAATGTAAATTTCAACATTCTGAATATATGGATGATATTTATAAATAATTGAATTCATGTTCTTCAATGAATTACATAAATAGTTATAAAATATAACCAAATTCAAATTCTATAACATATTTTTGATCTATAATTGGTGAAGACCAAATATATATTGATGCTATTGACGAGATGCAAATAATTTTCCATCTAATCTACTATACATTACATTTGTTATATAATGATCATCAATCTTGAGATCACTCACTAAAAAACTCTCAACAAGAGCTCTCTACATCCTATCATTGCTTTAGGAGTATATGGATGACCATATAGAGACAACCATATAAATGTTTGAGAATATCACTCTCTAGGTTTTGATAATTAAATTACCAATATAATAATAAATTAATTTATTCTAGTAAATTCATCCATGATTACTCCATTACAAATCATATGTAACTATAATACTTATGCTCTGTATGGGGTAAAACCCGTGGTTTAAATCTAATGGTTTCCCAAATTATCCCATTTGGGACATCATTTGAAATATAATTCGTTTTTTTTTTCAAAAATTTGTTTTTGTGTGATATATTATATTTTATATTTCTAAAATATCAACCCAATAGATCCAAAGGTGTCATAACTCTGCACCTACCCCATACCCAACACATGGAATAGTATTCTAAATATTCTGATATTTTGAATAGAAAATTTAGAGTTTTTGGAACAACATCCCGTTATAGAGAAAAATACTCCTGGATATTTAGATTAAATTTTGGTTTAATTGAAGGTGAGAATAGTTTGAAATGAAAATTAAAATACATATTTACTTAAGTTACTTAATCCCTATTATGTGGAATCATTATTATTTGGGAATTTTTTATAAAAAATCAATGTAGTTACAATTTTGAAATTATTAAATGATTAAAATTATCTTTATTTATTATGCACATAATTAAAGATGAAAACAAAAAAAATTGAGATAAAACGATTACTCTTTTTAAGATTAATACGGTGGTATATTCTTCAATTATGTTTAATATATTATGAGACTAAATTCATAATATTTATGAGAAAATAAATATCAAATATTATATCTAAATAAAATCTTCTGTGAGAAAAAATCTCTAATTAAATAAGTAATAAATTATTATTTAATTTATTTGAATATAAATATAAAATCTTACATGTGTATTATATGAAATATACATAAAAAATTTATAGATAGAATTCATCTAAGAAACTGTATAACATTCAATTACAAAATTAGTAAAAAAATAATTAGTAAAAAATGTACATATGGTTAGTAATCAGTTAAATATTATTGTGATGTAATATTATTATAGATAACAATCATGATGTATAATAATTCATATAATTGGTAAACAAGTCTGATGTATTGATTTAATTTTTCAATGCATTAATTATAAAATATTCTAGAAAAATCTAATTCCTTCCTCATTATTTACTAAAAAATCAATGATCTAGAAATACGGGATAACCCTAATTAATTTTTATTGAAAATCCAATCCCAAGTGGGAGTAAACTATGTGAAAATATTCATTATATATTTTTTTATTGATTAATTTTAATTTATCATCATCAAATTGATTGAAAAGATAACTTATAATGTAAATGGGAATGAGATGAATGTGTTTTGAATCTGGTAAATGTATCCGATCATTATTTTCCCCCCTTTAGTGCCCCTCATATCCACTAGTTACTTCAACATTTTCTCATAGTATTTCATGGATTACTGATGTATGAATAAAATTATTAGTGGGTAAAATATCATTATTTTCAAATTAAACACATCATCCTCTACACTCATGATTAATTTCATGATTCTAATATAATTTTACTTTTTAATAATCCTTCATTTAATTATATATTGTGATTATATATATTTATTATAGTTTATTTATGTTATCATTATAACAATATATTTCTAAATAACTATATTTAAAACAAATAATGAATTTAATTAAATATTGAAAATATTTCTATTGTGCTACCAGAATAATACAATGTTATATTATATTGATCTCAATGGACTAAATATGGAAATATTTTGTTGGTATCATGTTTCAAGTGTTGTATAACATCCTTATAATATCTAACAATTAGATCTTGATTTGGAAATAATTATGTAATTTTAATAAAAAATAGTTTTGTTATCTATTTCACTTTTTCTTATAATCTCAATGTGTAGATGATCATGGTTAATAAGTCCTTATTTTCCAATGATTTGTGTTTAATGTCCTAAGATTCCCTCTTTTCGTAACATGAATGGATTTTCACTTATCCAGTCTTACAAATTTTCATGGATATTATTTTCTTAGTGTATCCCCAAAGTAATAATTTTATTTTTAAAAATCCATTTAAGTTTTACCACTATATTGATGCTCAATAACTCAATATATTATCCATGATCACCATGTATTATTATTTTTATTGAGATTTTATTTACATCAAATTAAAATAAATAAAATTATATATATATTATGTTTTTATTTATTAATCCTTTGATATATATATATATGTCATTGTGTGTTTTTGAATGTGATTATATATGTATGTATGTATTTGGAAGGAGAATAGTCATAGGACTTAGCCTCCCAAGAAAATTGGGGCCAGTTATAATGATATAATCAATCAATCATATCCACTTATTTTGAAAATATATATTTAGAGTAATTGTTTTCCCTAAGTTACCAATAAGGAATATAATTCAGCGGATGACAAGGCCTAGTGGGTTATTAATAATAAAATTAATGGATTACCCACTATGGAGACTCTTAATATCACCCCAAAAATATACCACTAAAAAAATAGAGATATTTTAGATAATCAAACAGATGGTCCCACATTATTATGTCTAAGATAGAACTGAATCTACAATAATGTTATTATGTATATATTAACATTATTTTATGAAATTCAACAAATATATATTTTCATTATAATCATATGAAATATAATTCATTGATTCAAAATTTACTATTTTCTTCATATTCATATTTAGTATTAATTATTTTAAAAGGATTTATATTTTATTAAAAAAATTTCTTGCATAATTATTTCAGAAAAGTAATTTTTTTTACAATTTTCACCAGAACTGTTCTCCTTTTTTATTTCTTAAATTTATAAAAAATCATTTAAAACATATAATCTATATTGGATTTCTGAAGTTCTAAATTCTTCATCACTATATACATCACTAAGAACATTTTAATATATGATTTTGAGTTGGAATTTAATGATCCTAAATTTTCAAAGAAAAAATATTTGTTTAATGATTATCAATTTTAAAAAAACATTATATCGTTACATTTTTTATCTAAAACTAAAAATATTTCATATTTGATTTAAAATAATCATCCAAATTTCAAATATTTTTATAGTTCACTGAAACAAGATTTATCATCAAATATTATTAAGATAATCAGTTATATTTTATTAGTTGAATATACATTTACAAAAAAAGAGATATAAAGTCTTATATATCTTGAAAAAATGATTAAAGTGTGCAATATGTTTATTCAAATTTTCTATTAATTCATCCATTTATGTATTAATAAACAGTATATATAAAAAATTTATATTCAAAAAATTTTATCTTATAATATGATTCATGATACTAAATATATATCAATATATAATCATCCTATGTGAAACTCACTACATGAAATCAAATATACATTAAATAATTCATTATATTTGGAAAGAATCCATATATTATTTTTTGGACCATTATACTATGAGATACAATGTCCTTATAAATATTTAAATTTCAAAAAAACAATGCTATATAAATATAAAACGAATAACTATCCCTTACAAATATTTTTGGATAGAAGGTCTCTACTTGATGAACCTAAAAAAATATTTGGTTTACTATACATTATACTATTTTTCAATATCATTATATAATTACAACATATTTCATGGTCTTATTACATTTTTTTAAAGAAATATAGTTTAATATTATTTTAAATATATAAATCACTCTATAATTATATCCAAGAAGAAACAGTAAAATAAAAAAAACTAAAAATATTCATAACATGATGTTTATAAAAAATAATTCTTCATTAGGACTAATAGATTTTAGGATATTTAGAGATTCCCGAATAGATTGTTTAAATCACCCTCTCAACTAATCAATAAAAATAGTATACAATGATTTGAAAAATATTAACAATCTCATTTTAATTGTTAAATTATTTTCTTTGCATTATATTAATAAATATATCACCCACAGAATAGTGAACTAATTATTCTTTGATTCACCATAAATTTTTTCATTTACTCAATGCTTTTAGTTCTCAAACTCCATAGTAATGCTTATTTTATATTACTTAGTATTAAATAGTGATAAACTATTCATATAAATATTCTATAATACCCACCTCTCTTAGTCACGATTCCTTTTTAAATAACATCACCTAATTTTTAGATGATTATAACATCTAATATTATCAAAATTAGAGTTCTGATTACATGTTTTCTATAATTAGTATTCCTTAAATTCTCATTCCATTTTACTGATTCATTTTCAAAAGGAATCATTCCCTACCTATACTACATGATCTTCATAGTGTTATCTCACACTCCATGTTTAATTAATCGCCATAGATTCCTAATTTAGGCCTTTCTATTTTTTGATTTTTTCTTTCTATCAAGTGAAAAGGATCCTTTTTTTAAATTTATCTTTGAATTATTTTTTGGTTTTGTCATTTATCATAATGGGGGGCCATATTTTATATTAACCACTACTATTGATTCATGTCAAGATATTATTCCCCCATATTTAGTTAATAATGACGGTTATTTGTGGTTTTGTACTATGTCATTGGGAAAGATTGATGGATGACCCCCTTCAGGTGTCTTGACTATTTAACATAGTCATGAACCTTATTATTCAAAATAATTTTATTTCTATAAAAAAATATAGAAACCATGAATGATCTAGTATGATAGGTTTCACATAGATATTGGATAGTTTAGATGTATGTTCATGGTAGCAGTTACTATGAGTATGACTTTTGGTGGTTCAATTACCATAACATTTTGGGTGTTTTAATATTTTTACATATGATTACTGCTTCATTTAAGTAATATTTTGTTATATTCCTATATTTTTTATTGTATTCATATTAAAATACATCTTCATGAATCATGTTCCTCTACTCATATATTATTCATTATTTTTACAATCAAATATACCTATAAGAAATCTTTTTGGCATGATATATTGGTATTATTTCCCTTCTGCAGGTTCTGTGTATTATGTGAACTGGTGGATTCTTAAGGAATATTTATTATATGAAAATGTTGATAGTATGGTGTAAATTGATTTTTTTTTGTCTAATATTGATTTGATATAGGTATTTTTGTTTTTGGTAACATGGAAATCCAAATTTTCTAAAGCATTTAGTCTTCTTGTTTTTTTATTTCATGGAGTTATAGTTTCCCGTGAGAATATTGTCATGGAAATTAAAACACTATTTATTGTGATGTATTTTAAAAACTCAATAGTGATGGTTAATAGTGATATATCTCTTATATTTATATCTTTTAAATTTTAGATTATGGTTTCTATTTTTTGGTAGACATTATTATTTTAGTTGATTAGTATTTAACTGAAGTCATTCTTTGGTAATTGTTTATTAGTTAATATTTTGGGTCTTATTTTATTAATTGTGTATTATGTGTTGACATGTACATGAAATATAAAATTCATCAAATATATAAGGTTTGGTGTTGCAACTATATAGTATGTCCATGCCTTGGAATCCCACCTAGGGCTCTGTAACCTATTTCGATCATCAACTAAGTGTGGATGGTTATGGCGAGACTGACTCAGTTTACTTGTTGTTATAGTGTATATTGGTTTTCGTGGGTTGTGATTTTATTATTTTTTGACTCATTAATTAAATGTAGTTATATTATTTTACACATTACTTAAATTTAGTTTTATGATAATGTGAAAAATGTATGATATTGAATATATAGTCTCATCACATAAATAAATTTAAAATTTATTTCCCTTTGACTATAATAAATGTAATATTCATATTCAAGTACATGCATCATTTAAAATAATATAACATTCTCAGTTAAGTTATGTACTTTGGGTTTTTTTCAAAAAAATATTTTACTTATATATATATTTACAATTTCATCAAATATTTATAGATATGTGGCATAATATTTATATTATGTAATAATTAATTGGTCTTTAAAAACTTAATGATTTGGTTTTTTATCAATTTATCTATCTAAATAGATTTTTTGAGAATTAAATATTGAATCATGTAATTCTATATGATATTTTATTAATTCTTTATCACATAATACAATATTTGTAAAATATATGTGTTATGGAGATATATTTATTCATGAAATCTATCTCACATAATGGATAATTCGTCCCATGCATTTCCTTATATATCTAAAACAAATCCATTTATATCTAATTTTGTTCTGGATTTATCCCATGAAATATCTGAATATTATCTCATGAAACCATAAATATACATTTAGATAAATTTTTTATCATTAATTTCATATTGTTAATGTCATTTAGTTTTTTGTACTATTATTCAAAGAATCAAATTCATATTTATTCACTAAGTATAATCTCTCAAACAACCTGTTTTGTAACAATGCATTTTGTTCCATACATTTTCCTGTAATAAATAAATAATGATGAAAAAAATATTTTTTTAATGAGAAATCTATACCATATTCTCTCATAATATATTTACTCACATCATGATTTCATACTGTGATATTCTATTTGAAAGTATCAATTAGGAAATTTAAAATTCATTAATATATATATTTTTGAATAAATTAGAATGGATAGTTCAACAACATTCCACAATAACACTATTTTTCCATCTACAATTCCATTTTATAAGGGTTTTGATAATGTATTAAATTGATGAAAAATTACACATATAATCATATAATGATCAAATTTATTTTATTTATATAATTTTCAATTTTTTATATAGGTTTATAATTAATAACATAATAAAAATTAATACATATCCACAAAATATCCTTTATTTTATAATATCCACCCACATGTATTTCATAAAAATCACATTGTTAACCTATATAGTGAAATTAAAAATATAAATTAAGTATAAATCTGTATTTTTTTGATGATATCCTTTAAAATCCACAAAAATATTCATATATTAATTCGTTATTCATTTTTAATTGAATTTAATCACTTATATAACATTTTTTGAATCATTTTAATAATATATATTTCATTTACAAATTATATTTTTTTATCATAAATTTTAGAATGAATCGCTGAAAAAATTTCATAGCAATATTACCCAACCATCTATACAATAGATGAGCTCTCATTCTTTATATTACTTACACACAATATGAGTAATAGAATTGAAAAATTTAGTGTATTCATATTTTCGAAAAAAACAAACATTTTAATTCAATATTATTTAATATCATTCCATCTTTTATGATATTGATAGTGTATTTATTTCTCCTCAAAATTATTTTTCATTTATCTTAATTTTATATCATGATTAATATTTCATTCTTAATCCAATAAGGTTATAATAAATCTATGGACACCATTTTATATAATAAATATATGATTTTCAAACTAAATTAATATTCTTGAAACAATCATTTTCGAATTTCCTAAATGGTAAAGAATGATTTTCTGTATTATTAAATATGTTTTAGTTGTATTTATTATGATGTAAACAAAAAAATAATATTATTAGATCGTTATTTTTTCCACTAAATAATTCCCTGACATAGTGTCTTTAATCTCTCATTAGTCCCCTCCTAATTAAAACCCCTCCTAGGAAAATAATAAATGCATTGGTAAACCCTGGATCCTACCTAAAATAATCAATGGGTTTCTGGATATAACTAAGGTTATAAAAATTACTATAACAGTTATTACCCTCATAAAATTATTAACCTAATAAAACCATAGTAACCCCTAATGAGATTTCATTACATAATATGAATATAGACATCCTAAATTCTTATAATGTGAAAAATAAAAAACTTCTAATAAATACTTATAAGATTGAAACCCACAAATAAGAATCATCCATTAAAATCGTATAATCCATGCAGGAAACATCGTTAATTTATGTATGTCCATCTGAGAAACACATAGAAAATTGGGGTGGGGAGCACATCTAGCAGTAATAAGTAGGATCATATTTCATAATTAAATAAATAAATATTTTAAATATATATCCAAGAGTAATAAAAAGTTCTATCTATAAAAAATTATAATATTATATTTAAGTAAATTTAATAAAAAATTTCTCTCCAAAAATCCATGTCTAGCCTCAATATAACTATTTCCTCTATTTTTAATAATAGAAATAAAAATTTCAACCACTAACTACTAAAACCAATTCCATAAAAAACCATTAAATTTTCTCAACTCAATAAATTTTTTAAAAATACATAAATAAAAATATCTTCTAAATTCCATCTAATTTAGCCACTCATTATGTGTTATCACCTAACTAAATAAAACATCATTCTGATAATATGCCCCCTCAATAGAAAAAATCAATCGAGAGACACATAACGATTATCAGTAAATCTTGAACTATAAACCACAAAACATTCTCCTCTCACTTTGAAAGTTTAATATTATGTGGTTTGGACAATTAACCAATGATCCCCAACCACATACAGGGTCTAACATATCCTATGGAATTGATCTCAGCATACTAAAACCGCAACCTTATCTATTTACAACCTATCAAATTTTCGAAAAACAAATCAATATGGTAAGGTAAACGTAATGTAAATAAAAATGTTACCCCCTTCTAGGTACACCCCCATCCAAAAAAACATATCCAGTTTATGCTTATCATAGTGGGGAATTTTGAATATTTAGGTCATCAACCTCAAACCATCCCCTAGCATGATTTACCCCGACCAGATATCATTATCATCACCAAAAAAATAGAGTCTTTTATAATATTACATTATTATCACATGAATTCATTTTGGTCAATTCCCAAAATCAGAATTTGAAGTGATCAATAACCTTAAATATAAACTTAATATCAAAGACTACAATCATTATATTTCTACCAAATTATCTCCCCTTATCAACAAAATATTAAAAAAAGTAATTTCTAGATAAAATTTAAATTGTAAATTCAACAACACAATAAAGAAAGTGTATTCTTGAACAAAATTCCATCATTAATATAACATTAAATATATAGGAAATGAAACCCCATAAGAAATATAATTTCATTTATATATCATTCCAATTCCAAAAAAATTATTTTTCACTGACTACATTGGATTTATTTTCTAATTCACTAAAACATTTTGAATAATTTAGCAGCCCACAACCGCTATCAGCTCAATCAATATCCATTAATAGCATTGTAGTTTCCATAAAACATGGAACATTGGATCTCACCCAAACCTATTTTACTTTTATAATATTTATTTTTTTCTTAGTGTCTAGACTATCAGTTGAGGTTCATGTTGGGTTCCTAGGGAGAATGATTTATTATTGGAGGTTTGATATTATTTTGGACATATGCATCTTTAGTGTGCAATATTTGGGGAGAAACCATGAAGCTGGTAACATCATAGGGGGTTTCTAGTTAATTTTTTTCATGTATGGTTTTACATTCATTGCCTTATAATTGATTGTTCCAATACTTTTGAGGCCAATATGTAATAGTGCAGTAGGTTAGTGTGTGTGAGTGAAGGCCCATGGCCTACGATCTATTTGTACAAATTGAATGAAAAGTGTGTGGGATTCTCTCTGTTAATAATTGAACATATTTACATGGTCCATATATAGTTTCCTAAACCATGAAACCAACCCATGTATGTGACTGTTCCATCAAGTCTGGTATTCATGGTCGGTGTATTCTTTGGAAAATTATATGTTAAAACCATTTGACGTAACATGATTTATAGAAACAAAAAATACTTTTCTTTCCCATCACTTGTTTTATTTGTATTTTGGATTTCCCTCTCCAGTTAATCCTATGAACACAAGGTGGCTCCCAACCCTAACACAATGAAATTCCATCTTATTTTTAAGATCACTCAAGGTTCATATGTGAGTTTGTCTTGGTTATAGTTTATTTTTTTCCCTCTTATCTTATCCCCTGTTAGTTTATTAGTTTCTCTTGTCTTTGATCCCTCTTGAATGAACCCTTAGGGTAGAGGGATTATGTTGGATTTTATTGTTTGTATTCCATGGTGTGTGTTATACTTCATGGTATTGTTTTTTCCTCCAATTATAGTTTCATTTCATTCATACACCATTTAGGTAGGTGTTTCTATCCATTTAACTTCTAAAAACATCCTCCATTTATTGATATTTGATAATTAATTATTAAATGTATTTCTCATGCTTGTGATGTGTTCATTTTATTTTATTAAGATATTTCTATATTAAAAATTTGATGAAAATGAGTTTCCATGGGTTTTTTATAAAAATGAATTTTCATATATAAATTCATGGTTTTTTATATATTTATTTTACCATAAAAATGAAGTTGAGTACATCGAGTTGTGTTAGATCATTCTGGAGTTTAATATATGGGTGACATGGGAATTGAACATTGAATGTGGATTTCTGTTCCTCTTCTTTTGGGTTTTTTTGTTTGAACACTTATTTTTTGGTGTGGAAATCCATATAATTATTTGATTTTTCAGTTTTTTATTTACCACAGATATTCAAGTAATATCTAGAATAGCCATATGTTCATTAAGGGAATATATGGATAAACACACATTCTGTAACACCCCAGGTAAATAAGGAATATGAAATTTTCATATTTATCCATATTTGTGAATAAAATATTAATATGACTTTAAAGGGGACGCTATGCTCGATGGCATACCCAACACGCAACAACGAGTTTCTTGGGAATCTTATGTTGCACTCTAATAATAAAATAATATTATTTTAAATGGTAGTTAACATGTAGCCGTTGTAATGGCGGGAATAGATAGAAATAACTAAAATATGATTATATATGTTCTTAAATATTTTTACATTTATACAATAAAAGATAAAGGCTTAAAATACGGAAAGAATTCAATTTTAGGCGTATATGCCCTAGTTTTCACTAAAGGTTCACTTATCACTTTTTGATGGAGAAACGTCATTAAATATAGTTTTGTTCACTCTTAAACATTATTTTGGACCAAATAAAACTCTTATTAAGAATCGGGACATCAAATTTTACTTTGTGTAATTTTTTGGTATATTTCCGATAAAGATCATTTTTTAATGAATAGTGTAGAATGTTGTGTTTTAATTCAAAACCTCTTTTTAATCTAATTTATTTATATGATTAGATAATATTTTTAATTGGTTTTAAAGTGAAATTAGAAAATATTTTTACCATTAAATCCAATAGTGGTCGTTGGAATTAATTTCACTTTGAAATCAGACTTAAACTAGTGTCGATCTTTTGATACTTATTGTTTTATAAAAACACGCTATTTGCTCTGACAGCGGGAATTAATTATTAAATTAATTAATGTGACTAATATGTTTTTAATTTTGTAAAACGGACTTCATTTTTGAATTCGGAATATCAAATATAGCTTAGGGTGAATTTTTGGGATTTTTCTGAAAAACATCAATTTTTGATGAATAGTGAAACCACTAAGTGGTACTTATAAAAGCTGATTTTTTGTTTAAATGAAATTTTACCACTTATGTGTTTTGAATTTCAAAAATCCGACATACATGGTTGTCATTAAGAAGTAAAATGTGGTTCAATGGGATAAAAATAATTTTTTTGGTGAATAGTAACTTATTAAGTTTTTAATCGCGATTAGTGGTAATTAGTGTAGTTTAAGGTAAATATAATGTTTTAATAAAATGAAATGAACTTGACACATGCCCTAACCTCATTGGAGGTGTAATGGACGACCAAGACAATCCATGGGTCAACTTGGGGACCCCATGGATCCACTTTGGTTGGGAAATGACATAAATAACTTTTTATTTAATGTAAAAGTAAAAATGACACAAACATGATATGTTTTACTAAACCAATTTTTAAGTGGGGTTATGCAATTCATATTTTTTATTATAAATTGTAATTGGAATGATAAAAAGATTTCCTACATCATAGTATTTTTTTTTATAATTTTTAGACATTAAATAAATTAAATTATTTATGACATAATAATGATGCAGCGATGACATCATTATTTGACGATTTAAATAAAATGGAAAGATAATATAAAATCTATGAACTACACATGTCCAAAACTTATTGGATGAGTGTATTTAGAAGCCTTATCACCTTATCCACGAATTATATCAATGTGGGACCTTTTGAAACCGAAACACATTTTCAAATAATGTAATATTTCTTTACTTTCCAAAAGTGCCCCTCCTCTCCTCTTATAAAAGGCCCCCACCTCTACCTCATTTCACAAACTCCTCAAGCCTTTGGATCGGCCAACCCCTGCCCATTTACTCTCTCCACATCCCTCTCCTCATCCTAGAGGATTCCCTTTGGGCAGAATCCTTTCAAAGAAAGCCTTTAGGCTCAAATCAAAAGGAGTTACACTTTTAAAGGTTATTCATTCTCTCATGTTCATTTGTTTTATTTTGCTTCTCCAACCCCATAAACTCTTTTTATTTACTTATTTTGTAACAAAACCAGTATCTTTAATATACTAGGATGTTTTTATAAGATTTATTCGAGATACACTCTCACACAACTACATCAAATGGTTAAAGAACATACGGTTTCCGTGGATGGTGAAATTCTGCCTCCCGAAACGATGATTGTTAAATACTCATTTAACACCTTCAAAGGTGGCCATTATGATGTCACTATTTTTATATATGATATATAATATGTTTATGTTTTATTTATGCTTCTGTATTTTTCATTTTTGTCTTACCTTTATGGCTTCCGTTATGGGTATACACGATATCTTCATTTAAGGAAGTGCAGACAACCGCCCCCTCAAAGTAATTTGATTCGTTAAATACCATATGTGGGATGTATAAAAGATGGAAATATGATATTATATATGATATTATACTGGAATTATAATATACCTTTATATAATTATTATTCCATTCTATAAAATACGAAATAGAAATGAAATTAGCGTTCAAGCGTACGTACGGCTTACCGTCTCCATGAACGGTGCATTTCATTTCTTATCTCTAAATGATTATGTAATGTTATAAATGCATGCATGTAATGGATATATATGACATATATGATATCTACATAATGAATACAATTCTGGATATAATAAACATTTGGCCACACGAACAACATGTAATTGTAAGAAGTCCACTTTCGACTTAAGAACCAAATATCGGCAAAACAAATATTATTAACTTAAATGATTACATAATGTTTACGACATGCTAATAATTGGTATAAAAGTAATAATGAACTTGAAAAAGGTTCTTAAGGAATTAGAAATTAACTCAAGTTTATTATTCAGGAGATTAAAGAACGATCGAGTCAAGTTGGACCCGAGGTAAGGGATCCTACTCCTCTCTTTCTTTTTAAGTACACACTTTTATGTCATTCCATTTAAAGCTCATCTATCTTGTTATTGGGATGATATTTTATATTACATTTACTGTAATTTTTATGTTCATGTGATGAGAGACCCTATTCTCACTCATCAATCCATTTTTAATGTTTTGAGTGGCGTCGTTAGGCTGCCGAACATTCGTAAGAGATCTAACCTCTCTCTTTCTTTTTAAGTACACTCCTTTATGTCACTTCTTTTAAACTCCTCCTTGAAATGTTGGGGGATTTTATTTTATATTCCACTTGCTGTAAATTATATTTTAATATGATGGGATACTCTATTTTATCTCATCAATCCATATTTGGAAGTTTTATGTGGCGCCGTTAGGCTGCCGAGTTTTCGTAAGGGATTTTTCATCTCACTTTTATTCCCGTGAGATTTATGCTACATTTGCCACAAATTCCATTGATTGGTGTATGTAATGCCCATTATTATACTCTTTGTGTAATATAATTTCGTTTATGAGTATTTACATCAATGACCTATTGTCTTTCATTCATGGGGTGTATGTTTTGAAAGATACCCAAGTCGGTAAGGGAACCTTTCACCCTCCTCTTTTTTTAAAAGACTTCTTTTATTGGGTCTTTTAATTTACATATTTTTATGTTGGGATATGTTGTCATACATCCTTATTGATGTAAAGTTTATGTCCAAGTGATGAGATACACTTTTTATCTCTCATCAACTAATTTTGATGTGATGCCGTTAGGCTGTCGAGGGAACTTTTTAACCCAATTTCGATTTCATTGGGTTCAACTTGTAGTCATTGAATATGTCATCCATTGAATATGTGTGAATGAACCTTTATTGTTTTACAATTAATATCCACTTATATTGGGTGTATATATATTTTTCACACATATTTTTGAGTTTTATTTGTCCTTAATTTAAGGATACCTTCTTTATAAGGGATTTCAGCACATTTGACATTTCTATTGAGGGTTCATTTTTGTTATGCACCAATTCACTCTTATATGGTGTATATACTGTCCTTTGGAGTATTATATCATGAATCCTTTTATTCTCATGATATTATAAAGTTCTGACTAAATGTTATTCCTCGATTATTGTATTCAAGTGTCTCTAATTTTGGTAAAACCCCTTTAACCAAAATATCGTTTTAAATGTTTTAATTATTTGTTCTTATTAATATCCATGTTTTCAAAATGGTTTTAAGGATTTATTTATATGGATATTAATGGTTTAAAATGTTAAAAGCTTCAGGGTGGTATGGGACACTTTGATTCAAAAATCTCTTTATTAAATGTTTTAAATGGTTTTGGAAATGGTTTCTTTTTGAATGGATTCATTATTTCTATATCCTAAAATGTTAAATTGTGATTGAAATGTTGAAATGTTATGTTTCCTTTATTCATGTTTATGTGATACGATTATGTTATGGTTCTTGGGCATTGTTATGAAGAACGGGTGGTTCCGTGATAAACTAAGGGCGGGTGAGCCCGATGTAGCTCTCCAATGCATTGGGTAACGCGAAGGAGTGAAACGTTAAGGTTTCTACGAAGAGATTTAGGGAATATACTGTGATGGGTATTCCAAACGTAACCAAGAGGGTTACTCCCTACGTAAGAATGTTATGAATGCCTCAAGTTACCTTTATGTCTTATGTTTTCTATTATTTATTCATGATTTGATATGCCTATGTTTTATGGGTAAAGTGTGATTTCTTTCTAATGTATATATGAAATCATGTTTCCTTTCCATATTTTTATAACTCTTACTGAGATTTTTATGCTCATCCCAAGTTTTTGAAATGTTTTTCACAGGTCAAGGGAAAGGTACATGATGTGATGATAGTGTCAAGGATGTGTCAAGAAAGAATCCGTGTTATATTTTAAATATGTTTCTGTTGATGGGAAGAATGAATACTGTCTTTTATGTAACCACTTTGTTTAACTGTGGAATGTAATGCAAGTTTCATGATCTAATTCTCTAAAACTCTAAACCTGAAAAGATCCTCAATAGTAATCTAGTAATAACTCAAGATTAAGTAAGGTTTAAGGATGAGGCCTTATACATTCATATAAATGTTATTCCATAAAAGTGACTATTTTGAAACCCTTATTTTTGAAACAACCTTCCCCATTTTATTTATCCCATCACTCTATCATCTAACGGGTTCTTTAAAGAATCTTAATGTTTTTTTAAATTGATTTATTGTTTATAAATTTCCTCAAAATATAGTTTGAAAATATGTATTCCAAATCATGTTTGGTTTAGAACATGATATGTAATTTGGTATTCCTGTTACTTGAAAGGCTAGTTTCGAATCTCCTAATATTAATTAATGATTTCAACATAGCTTTGAGAAAGCTTTTGGAATAAATTTTATTTTCATTGGACGTTGTTGGAGTTATATAAATTTAAAGACATTGATGGTACTTTTTAATTTTTTAGATAATTACATTATATTCATATGATGTGTAGCCTGGTTTTTCACCATTGAAATGATCGATATATTGTAGGAATATAAATAGTTTTCCATCCATTAAGGTGGACATTTCATTATTGGTTTTGGGAATTGGAAAGGCATGCACAGTGGGAACAACTGGTTACACCTTGCTTATGGTGACCTCCTAAATCTCTTATACTATTATATTATGTTTTGTGGACATCATCTAAAGGGTTGATTGTTTATTTGTTTCTATTCCCTATTATAAAGATTAAATAACACTAGATAGAGGATAGTGCATGTGGTATTTTCCACTCGTGAGGCCTGTGTAGAGAATCCCGGTTCGTTAGTGACAATAGTGGTGAAACATATGCCAGTGGGTTTGTCCGAACAGAGTTCTTCGACTTATTTCTTCAAAGGGGTTTTAAAAGACTAACTTGACTATATATGTGTATGTAACTATTTTATTTTTATTGAAAATTGGTTACTTTTTATTTTGAATTTTTATACTATTCAGTGTGAATTTATATTTATTTCTTGATTTAATGATTATAACTTGTTGGTGTACATAGTATTGACCACCATTACTCCTATGATTTACTCAACTTATGTTTATTTATTGTCCTAGGATTCCAAATTTGGTATTGAATGTGAACTTTTTTCAAGATGGGAAATCATGTCGTGTTTTTAAATTGGGATATTTTGAAAGATGTGTTTATATTTTAAAATATGAAAACAGAATTTATTATTATATGAATTTTAATCTAGTATCGATATACTATTTTGGGAAATCCCGGGAAAGGATTATATAGTTATTTATTACTAATTTGTTTTATACTAAATCCCTAGTTGTGCAACTTTATTGTGGAAGACCAAATCTCCTTTTCAGGTTTAGTTTCTCTCCATGTTTTTTAATGGAGAGGGCTAGTCTCTTGAATTTTTCGACCAAGGGTTCACATGGAGATCATGTTTGTTCTAGTATGGTCTCAATTTTGTTTTTATATGATTTAATATTATTCAGATATGTGTATGTATTTGTAATTTTTTAGTGGGGTTTTTATATTAAATTTTTATTACTTAATATATTTCTCTTCCTTTATAGAATTTTTATTAGACTAAAATATTAAAATTTGATTATATTTGATGCATGAAACTATTTTTTCATATAAGAGGATCAGGAATGCCTATAAATCATTGTTTTGATCCGGATATGGTTACCAGTTCAGGGAAATCCCATTTTGGATGATTTTTTTATGGCATTTGAGGAGCCCTTTGTTATTTGGGACGTCAGGTATTTTGGATATAGGACAATCTAGACATGATAGGTTGGTACAAAACTAGCAACAAGAACTCTTACTCCTTCTAAGCCTCAACATCCATTGGTAGTCTGAGACAGGATTCATTTGTTTTATTTCTTGAGTTTTGGTCGTTGGTTCTTGTAGTGTTTATGGTTTGGTGAATGAAAATAGAAGCAATAATTTGGCATTTAGTGTTATTACACTGAGAATAGACCCATGTGGAGCTTGAGTGAATTGTTAAAGACACTTCTAGAGGCATGTTCTTTATTTTGGCATTGTATACCAAACCATTTCACCCATTTATGTATAAGATCTAGTTACCTATTTTTGAAGAATCATTGTGAGTTATTATTTGGATTTATTTTATTTGGTGTGAATGTATTTTTAATGAAAATTGATTTTAAAAAAGGGTTCACAATAGGAACATGGTTTTATGTCATGGTTTTGATTTAAAATGTGGGATAGGATAATTATATTGGATTTTTAAATAACTATTGGTATTTTTAAGAATGTGTCCCATGATTTAAATGGTTTTCAACATGGAATGTAAATGACGGTTTTTGGAATAGAATATTAGTTTGTTTTATGATGTCTGATTTATGACTGTGGTATTCTGGCATTGAATGTTCTTTTTTTATTTATAGTTGAATAATGATTTGATTTTGTGTCATTAAATTATTTTGAAAATTTAGGCCCGAAATGCCCCCAATGGTTTACAGTTGGTCTCTAGCATTTTTTATCCCCTACCTAAACTCCCATGGGGTGGTTTAGTCAAGTTATTTGTGGTTGTTTTAGATTGTTTATGGAGATTAAGGTTCATCATAATTTTTTTAATGGATTTAGGATGTCGAATGAGTTTTTAGGTATTTGGAAACTCATGAATTTAAAGGGTTCAATAAATTATATATATTTTTGAAACTCTATGTTTGGATAATTGAGTTCTGATAGCCCCATTATCATATCATGTTTAGATATCCATGGAAATATTTAAGTCCAATATTATATTTTGGTTCATATTCGAGTCATTGAAGATGAAGAAAGTGGAAATTCTCTTGGGTGTGAAGCTAGATAAATACATAGTGAAATTCTATGATGATGATTTAAATTAATGGGTTCTTTTTCATTTGATATTGACTAAAAAGGATTATTATAATTATTCTATTATTATCTATAGTGCACTCTTAGATATTATGAAGATATTTCTCCAAATTAGGGAGGATATGTTTGAGAATCTGGTTAATGGGATTTTTTTATCCTAACTAGATCATTGAGCTTAGTTTGTAGACGTTGGAAATCCAGTTCTTATTGGTTACTTTTATAGGTCCCCAACTAGAGAAATGTGTGTGATATCAGAACTCATATTTGAGAATATTCATTTGTTGGTTCCTTATTCTAATTATCAGACCATTCACTCAAGTGATTCTATATTGGTTATAATTGTCACTCAAAATATTCTTTCTGTTATCCACCAAAGGTGTGATTATGATGTGGAATTTTTTTAAACATAGTGATATTATTTATATATATTTTATAAAATATGATATATTGGTTAGAGGATGTTAACTCCTGGCTACAATACAACAAAATATCTAAGTCACCATGGCTCTACCAACATACCTATGATTGAATAAATTTACAAAGTATAGAATATCTTGGTCTGATAAGGCTATTTGTCCTAATATTTTTCTATTCTTTGAGTGTGGATGGTTTATGTTCTACTCATTTCGGTTTTTTTAAATAATTTTTATTTTAAGGGTTTTGGGATCCTTGTATTCCTAGAAATTTCTATAGTGGTTACTTTAATATGTGAATAATTGAATGTTTAACAATCTTATGAAATAGTTTTTCTTTTATGCTTTGGTTCACTTGTATATGATTATGTTTTTTTAAATGATGAATTTTATTTTCATTTAATTCTGGGTTTGAGTTCCTGTCATCAATTTCCCCTTGTGATGGGAGTTCTGAAGTGGGTTTTGTTGTGATCATCTATTTTAAATGGCAGGGAGGCCCAACATGGATCTTCATGTAGATTTTATATATTAATATAGTGAGACATGTCGATTTAATATTTCACACTGCTGTATATGGTTCAATTTGGCCTCATTTAGTTTTGAGTTCATGTTTTGTTCCGCATTGGTCTCGGTGAATTTCTAGGGGTAAAACTATTTTGTAGTTAAGAGAATTGTCACACCCGTACCTAAATTTTATATTATTTATTTTAAATTTTTTTATATATTTTTGATCTTTTAGTTAAGGTTCAAGTGCAGTTCATGGTGTTATTTAATGGATTTTAATGGTTTTGGGTTGTATTTGCCCATATGCACAGTTTGTACACACGGTTTGGAGAGATACCATATGGTTGGTTAAAACAGACGGTGAATCTATTTCATTTTATTCTTGTGTATTTTGGCATACATATTCTAGGCATGGTTAATCCCTAACTATGTGAGGCCAAAGAGTAAATGTGTGCCTTTTCTAGTATCTAAGGCTAGGCACATGGTTTGATCTTTGTTGAATGAAACCATTAAGATATATAATTTTAATATATATTCTTTTCATATTTTTCACATGGTCCCAAATAGAGTGGATAAGCATTTCATGTGATCCTTCTATCCATTATGGTGTGAATAGTTTTTAGATGACTTGGAAAAATCTGTGTCCAAATCATTTAACTTTCCAAAATTCATTAAAATAAGATATTTTACCCATGTCCCTATTTTTTTAACCTATTTAATGTTTCCCCTACCTAATGTTACATTCACATACCAGGTCCTCCCAAACCCCTCCCTCCATAAATGTACTTCTTCTTTTTATGTTCCTTCAGGATTCCGAGGTGAGTTTCTCTTGGTTTTTGCTCATATTACCCCTCTTCTTTTCTCCAAATCTTGGATTATTGGTTTCACATGTAATTTATCCCTCATTTTTGAGTTTTATGGGTATACAGATGAATTTTAATTATTTTTAGTTGGATACTAGGTTGTTTGGTTGTTTTTCATGGGCTTTATTCTTCCTCCACATGGAGTTTCTTTGCATTTACACAGTATTGAAGTAAGGGAATCCATCTATTTTATTTCAAAAACATTTTATCTTATGATTTATATTTTATAATTAATTTATAAATGTATATAAATTATTGAATATGTTTTCTTATGTTATTTTTTGTTCTAATTTTTGAAATTTAATGAAAATTGGGTTTTAATGTGGTTTTTATTATAATTCCCTAACATATATGCATTGAAAGAGTTTCAAGAAATGAATATTATCTATTTAAATTGAATTTGAGTACATTGTTACTTTGTTTCATAGTTTTTTATTTTAACATTTTGGTGAAATAATAAATTGGGATTTGAATGTGGTTTTTAGTTCTTTTTTTGGTTTGGTGTTTTTGTGTGATCCCTCATGTTTTACTATCGTAATCATTATGCTTCATTAGTTACAATCCCAGGAATTTTATTATTTTCAACATATATGTTGTTAGCTGTGTGTATATCAATATGTGAACTTTTTTCTTATATGGATAAACATGATAGAATGTAAATGGTATTTCATAAAAGTGTCCATTTTAAAACCCCAGTGTTCAAAAAACTCTTCCAATATTTTTGTTCTCCCTCCACTTAGTATTCTAATGAATTAATTTTAAATTATTTATATTCCTTATTGGGATTCTTGGTTTTTAAAAGCTTCCAAATTTTTTCACAATTGTGATTTCCAAATGACGGCCTGATTTGATCTTGAGATGTAATTTTGTATCACAGTGTCATGAAAATCTCATTTGGAATCACCCAATCATAATTAATATTACCAATTCAGCTTTGAAAACAGTTTTGTAATGAAATGTATTTTCACTATAATTGGTTTTTGTTTTTTATATGATCATGCCTCTTTAGTAATTTATTGTATTTTGGAAACTAGTTCTAACTAAAATTGATGTGATGGCCTAGGTTGAAATTTTTAATGTTTGGATGTATGGATAGAATCTCTATGGATGTCTTTTCATTGAATGGGCCTTCACATAGTAGGTTTTATTAATGGTAAATACATGCATGGTGGAAACTATGGGATATTCTAAGAGTTATATGACCTTAGAATTATCTTTTATACAATCATCATGGTATTTATATACGTCATCTTGAGTGTCAATTGAACATTTCATTATAGTTAAAATTTGAGAGATTATGAAACCCTAGACAGAGGATATTTTGTATGGGATTTCACATTTCTATGTGATAATGGAGTTGCACCATATTCCATCATGTGGGGTCAAACCATGTGTGTCTTTTGAATTATTATATGAATGTTTAGTAAATTCCCACTATATAATAACAATAGGTTCTTGTTATATTTTAATTTTTTTTTAATTTCTTATTTACAATTTGACATCCTGACCATATATATTTATCTTTATTTATGAAATTATATTAATTACACCCTATTATTGAAAAAGGTTTTTAACTCCTTTCTTATTATTATTTAATTGTATTATGTTTCATACTTTCCCTTGGTTTTCAAATTGGGTATTAAATTAGAAATTTATTTACAATGGAAAATCATGTATTGTTTTCCAAATGAGACCTTTTAAAATAAGTATTCATTGTTTAAGAGGGATTCCATATTTTTTATTATGTGTATTTTAAAATAGAATTGATGGAAATTTGTGGTAATGTACATCCATGGATTATGTTGTGCATACCAAATGAGCTATTTTATACTCAGCACCATACTTTTTCCACACAGAATTGAGGACTTGAGCTCTTTGGTGGGATTACATTATGTTAAGGTTTCCATATTTAGCGGGTGGGTCTCATAGATGGTGGTGACCAAGCAATCACCTAGAGATCATTTTAGTTCTAATTTTGCTTCTTTTTTGTTTTGAGTTTTTTCTAATAAAGTTGTGTTCAATTATTATTATGTATTTGATTGTGTTCATGGTTTATTATATACTTTTTTTAATATTCATCATTTTATATTCTCTTAAAGAAGTTTAAATTGTGATAAATAATTCACAACATATTATCACTGGTGGCCAACACTGGGATCTAGTTTGGAGGGGTTGGGAATGCCTCTTGGAACTGGTTTTTAGATGGCATGTGTTTTGATCTGAGGTTGTTAGAGGTTGGTTCATGACACATTTAGCTAATGATATATGCATTAAAATTATAATTTCTCAATTTAACCTCTTTAATAATCATTTAATCAATGTTCATTCCACTCTGTGCTACCAATAAACTATTTTAAAAATTTCCATTGGAGGACACAAAAAACATATAACATCAATACAAATGTCCCTATTTTTATTTCTCTCAATATTTATATACATTATTGTTTTTTAATAACTAAATCACATAGTAAACATCCCATTTCAATTCCCAATCATAATTTATATCCCAAAAAACATTGTTTTTGTTTAATGAAAATAAAACAAACGAATCCAAAATAGTCCCTTCATGTGGAAATAAAATTGCATCATGCACACGAAAAAAATTAACAATACTAACTATTCAATAATTTCAAATTTATGATATATCCTTTTCATTACTATTAATTTGTAATTATTCAATTATAGAGGAATTAGATTTATCAAGGATTTAAAAATAATGGAGCCCATAAAAGAAAGAATAAGTCAATGATAATCAATAGATAACAAATTACAAAAGATTCTATAAAACACTCAAAACTACCTTCACCTTTAAATTTCCTCTTAAATGGTTTATCATCACCATTTAATTTCATTCAACCTTAAATATTGTTTCCCACATTTTTTCCATCTCCCATGAAATAATAACATTCAAAAATACACATCAACCTATACAGAAGATGATATTGGTAAATTTTCATAAAGGTATCATAATAATGTAACCATGATTATAATTCCACAATGTAGAATATGATATTAGATATCCCCTTCCTCAACATTTTTTTTCAAAATTGGTGTGTAGTCATATAAGATATGAATAATATTTCCAAAATAACATAACAATGTAAGAGAAACCTGAATATACCTGAAGAAAAAAATCTACCACATCAATATCTAATCAAACCCACTACAAAACCCCACCACAATATTAGAATAGAGTGATAACAAAGAATAAATAATAATAATTTCCTAATATATCATATAGAATAAAACAACTATTTATGAGACAAATATAAATAATAAGGGAACTCAATTTACTTGACAATTATACATGGAATGCATAAAAAATGAGAGGAAACCATACAAATATTGATAATAAATTATAATTTATAACTAGTATGTAAAAACACCACATGGTTGTTTTATTAATTATGCTAACATTGTGGTGTGGGTAATTTTATTGAATCCCAAAAAATCACCTTACAATCCCCAATATATCTTTACAATAAAACTCGTTCAAACATTATAATCTAATACAACAGAAGATAGGACATTCCAAATCCCCACACACCATCGCACGATAATAATGTATATTGAACCACCTTAGAATGACCTATAATATCTTTTTTGTGATAGGAATGATCATTCCATGATGCCTATTCACAAGAATATCACCAAAACTAAAGAATATTGTCAAACCATTAATAAAAAGTAATTACCATGAGCAATGATTTTGAAAATAAAAACAATGTAAGAATCATGGTATCTAAAAAGGAGTAATTACCCTCTTTATATAAGTCATTTCAATGAAAAAAACCACCCCTTTGACCTAATGATGGCTCTGCACAACCCATTATATCCTAACAAAAAATATTAGAACCACACATATGCTAAATAAAACCCTCTCACACCATGATACAAATTCTCATTTCATAAATACCAACTCAAAACTGTAATATTTTCAAATAAACTTCTTATATTCCTACAATCTTCTCCCATAACACCTGTACCCTAAAAAAACATAGAATACAAAGTCTAAATGGACCATGATGTTATATTA
This sequence comes from Viscum album, assembly GCA_963277665.1. Lineage (NCBI taxonomy): Eukaryota > Viridiplantae > Streptophyta > Magnoliopsida > Santalales > Viscaceae > Viscum > Viscum album. The sequence goes on from OY728156.1 coordinate 35,146,084, forward strand.
GATACCTTTAAATATATTCTCATAGACGAGAATAAAAAAACCTAGAAATAGAAATACCACATTTTAACCAACCCAACCTTAGGATATATTTAACAAAAATTATAATCTCACTACCAAAAACATTGGAAGGTCATTAAATGTAGCATTCACTCACCCTTGATAATAAAAAATAGAAAAAAGCCTTTCTACCATAGGTGATACCTCAAAAACAAGGACCTCCCCATGAACCGATCCAAAACGCAACATCAACAACACAAAATTAAAAATTACCCCTCATTAGATACACATTTGATATCACATATTATTAAAAATATTATTTATAAACATAAAATTCATCAATTAATTTAAAACCATAATAAAAGGAAAATATTTCCTAGTATTTTTAATGAAAAATAATCATGTTAACTATTAAATCTAAATCAACATAGAAATTAAATTATATTGAAAACCTAACACATGGTATTAATGAAATGGGTTGGTCAACCCAAAGAATATGCCATAACTAATTCCCCAGATAAAACATAGAAACACATGGAATCATGGAGAAGTCATACAGATGGTTCCATATTGTATTACATGATAAATAGTTCATCTCTTCTAACACATCACACATTGTGCTACTCAAACCCATATAGATAAAATTTTATCAATATATAAAGTATCACCTCAATATCCCATTCCAAGAAATATATGTCCAGTAGTATAGAGAATTCATATTGACTATCCAAACTATTTATGTGGGTCAATAATTAAGGCCATTAATTAGAGTAAAAAAATTCTCCAGGATCTTCAATCTATATGTCACAACTTCTAAATAATGAAATTAATAATATTATAGAAATTATTCAATATCCTCAATCCATGTAGAATAAAAAGGGAAAATATATTCTTTATTTCAATTTATAATATGCAAAAACCAATTAACATGATATATAAAATGGATCCAGAAGATACACAAACACATATATTCTCTTTATGAAACATTTACTATCATTAATATATTAAAGAATTTATATATTTTAATTAAAATAATAATTGAGTAAGTTGAGAAATTATGTCCATGGAATATCTATGATTTTTCCACTATTAATGATCTACTATCTAAAAGGTATCTTATATATAAATCCAATCACTAGTGTAAATTAGAATTGATCCAGATTTTTTATGAACCCAAAATCAATATCTACCAAAAATTTACTAAATTACACACCAATAATTTATAATCTATCAATGGATATAATTAATTTCTAAGTAAATTTTCAAAATATTTCAAATTTTAGAATATTTCATAGAATAATTTTATAAAAAAATGAAAAATTTATTTCAAAATAAGATGATGGATTATAATAGATAAAGAATAATGAAAATAAATAATGGAATTAAGTAAATAATAATGTACTTATGGCCATTATAGAGAAACAATAATATGATGATTATAATTTTTATAAGGACGTGGTTGAAGGAAGATTATACGTCAATATTTTACCTAACCTAACTAAATAAAATTGATGTATGACAGATGATACAATGAGCTCCAATTTTTTTGTTCATCATTATTGAAAAATATTTTTAAAACCATGAAGAGGTGAAATACTAGTATACGGAAGACCATATGCGACTAAAATCATGAAATCATGATATTATCACGAAATATGTTTTGTAAAAAATATAAAGTTATGAGATATCCCCAATAATTTATATCATTAATAATATAAATAAGAATTGTTTTCAAATAATTTAATATATTTATGTATATATTAATGGTATAAATAAATTGATTTACAATAATAAATTTGGTCATAACTCTTCGTGTTACACTGGGAAATAAAAATTTCCAGGATCTAGATAACGTAGTGGAGAAAAATGTTAAACCAAGTTATATTTTAGTTGATTCTACATAAAAACATGATTTAAATAGTAATATTTTTAAAAATTAGTATTTGTGATTATTGGAATTCTATAAACAACCATGACTAGGAGGAATATGAACATGTTTGTACCAATACAACAATGAAATGTTTTTCTAGAAAATTAAATCATACATACTAAAATACAAGACATATAGTATTTTATAATTCTTAAAATATGGGATACCCTAATAAAAAAAATTCCATAAAAAGAGTAATTTAACATAATAAGATCTATATTACAGAAAAGTATAAATAATAACACATGATATTATTTTAACGGATGATTAATTGGGTGTCAATATTATGGAAACAAATCAAAAAATTGAATATAAATGGTAAAAAATATTTCTATATGAAATAAGTTAAGGGAAATTTCATCTGATAGAAGCATCATAAAATTGGATGAAAACATACATCCAATTTATATCCCTTAATTATAAAGTTAATACAATAGATCATGGGGTTGGATAATCATATTTATTGAATCATGTCATGATTCTACAGACATGGATCTAGAATAAAAGAAATGAGTTTAAAATTTTAGGAAGAATTTATTTAAATAAAATAAAGAAACATGTATTAGTGTAGAACAGTGTCCATAGACTTGCATACACAATGATTATAAACAAATATCTGAACATGGGTATAAAATCTTAAAAAATTAATTATTTTTGGAAATTATGAATGTTTGATAAATGTTTGAAATAGAAAAGCTAATATAAAAGGTAAATTCACAAGGTCTATGTATTCTATGGTAATTGATACCCATAATCATTGTATTATATGTGTAAGAAAATTATGTGAGTTTGGTAATGTAGAAAATTTATCCAAAAAGGATTTAATTTTCATTGGTTATGATGATATAGTTGATATGTATAATAATAACATAAACAATAATCTCTATATCATTATTTGGGATAATGCATAATCTTTTCAAACCATGGAAGTGGAGAAAATGTTTGGGCATCAGGGCATTGGCCACATGAGTGAAAAAAATATGGAATATACTTTATAAAATGATGTATTTCATGACATCCATATTTTCTTTTGAGATTTCACACACATGTGTGATAGTTGTCAAGATAGAAGGTTTATTTATAATACATGAATGATTATCGATAAGAAAAGAACAATGTTTGTGATCATGGTGTGTTCTGATGTGTGTGTGAAAACATCATCGAAATTAATAGTTGGAAAAATGAACAATAAAATATTCATCAATTTATTTAGATAGATGAAATAAATTAAACACATTGATAATAATTATTTGGAATAATAATTATTTAGGGGGATGAAATTTAATAATAGATTGATCTGAAAAGGATAATAATTATTTGGAAAAGGAAAATACATTAGTCTATTTATAGATGCCAATAATTCAGACAAAAAATGAAGATAATATTCTGGTTGAATACACAACTCCGTGAAAAAATCTAAACATAAAGAATATAAATTAAACACATTGATATTTTTAGTAGAGGTGATGAATTGTGAGCATGATTATAAATATTATATTCGTATTAATGTAATTTATATTGATCTTGACCAAATTGAGAACAATAAAACATTAAAATAATTTCCATACATAGAAGATAAAATTCTTATCAACTATAATTCAGAAATCCATAAAAAAACTATATATATGAAAATGATATTCAAAAAATATGAACCACATATGTGCACATAATATATATAAAAATAAGTAATTAAAATAGATGGGACATTTTCATTTGGGTAATTCTTAGATATCATCTATCTTTTCTGGGTAAATATATTTCAAACTGGAATCATGTTATTTTATAAAGATATCAAATCATTATTTTTCAATATATTTCATGAGAAAGAGGTATCTTCCTAATAAACAAGTTCTTATTTCATATATGAAGACGAAATAAAAATATTTAATTAATGAATAATTTTTATGGGATGAATCAATCCCCATGATCACTACATTATAAGATACAAAAAATATTAAAAAATTGTTTAATTAAATATCTATGATTTTACACAAATATCTACAACTAATTGGGTATCAATAAAGGAATTATAGTGATTATTTATAATGATGAACCAATATTTGGATGATAGAAAAATGGATATTAGAATAATTTTATAGAATATTTGTGTTGTTTGAGATTGATATTTTCTTGATTAGTGAGTTAAAATTTTCTATTGTCTAATATGTGTTACAATTAATTAATGTAAGATTTAATTCACAAAAAAACTATGTCATGTAGGTAATATAAATATTATAACTAGTTAATCAAAAGGAGAAGACATGATATGTGACAAGAAGAATAAAGTAAAGATGGGATGCCGATTGAAAAATGGTTAATATAACAGAATATCTAAAAATTATTTACCATTATTATAATTAATATGTACATGTATAGATAATGTATTTTAAACATTTCATGTCATAAGGTACAACTTAAATCCTAAATAGATCAAATTTTTATAAAAGAAAAAAATACTGGAATGTCTAATGAAATATTTATTTTAGACTATATTACATATTTTGTATAATAAAAGTGATATTGGAATTTATATATATTAATTATTCTAGAAACATAGATGATTTGTGGTAGACATTGAGTGGTTCATTCTAAATTATATGATAATAAAAGTATTAAAAATAAGTATGAAACGTGTAATTTCATTTATAAAATTTGAGGATGAGGTTTTTTTTGAATCCTAATCATTTACTATATATATATATATATATTGATGATTAATGTGTATGAGGATGTTGTATTTGATATCAAAGAATTGTTTCCAATCTATTTTGATTACATGAGTATTATCAATCATAAACAATACACTTTACAACACACGCTAGAATTGAACATCTAAATAAAGAATTAATTCATCAATAAATATTTTGAAAAATGACTAGTAATGTTGGAGTATGATTAAAATCCAAACTATTGTATAGAAATACTAAAAAATGAAATACAAATAGTTTTTTTAATGGAATTTCCATGATCTTTTTTCCTAATCATCTCTATAAAAACAAATGATTTGGATGGTGAATAACAACAAATATTTATAACTTTCTTTATGGAAATAAATGTTAGTTATCCTGAATTATAAGACTATATTTCAAAAACACCCTTATAAATATTTAGTGATGTGTTATTTTGGTATATTAAATAAGGGGTATAATATATTCATTTTTTAATATGGATGTGGATGAAATTATTTTCCCTTATTGAAATGGGGGAGCTATGGCATACTAAAAATACAAAAATGTAAGGTGTATATTGATATCTAATTGTGGGGAGAATTGATGAAGAGAATGATTATCGAGGAATTTTAAAATGATTACATATTTATTTAGCTCTTATTTATCACAATGAGTTAGACCTAAGATTTCTCTATTTCAATGAATAGTGAATCATTTGATACTATATATTAAAGCAGGGCAATTTTATTTATTTTGGGTGGTGATGAATATTTCCTATTATTTTGTGTTTAATATCAATTTACAAACATAATGGTGTATATTGTTATAATAAAATACACTTTTTTGGGTTGTATTTTTAAACAAGGAATATGATAGATAAAACCAAATATGTTCATGAATTTCTATCATGATGTATGTTTTTGATCATAAAAAGTATGATAAATATAGCCTAGTTTTACATTCATAACTAAAATCATTATCCATCAAAATGTAATAGGTTTGGTGATAGAATAATCTTATATAGATGGTTGAGTTTTTTAATTCTGAGTAATGGAGTCCTGCATTAATGGTCCTATAGAATATTAGAATAAATACTATGTAATTTAATTTAATAGTTACATTAGAATATATAAAATATATTTAGGATTAATAGATAATGTATCACAGCATAATGACTTATGTCACGTATAAAATGATATATATATAATGTTCATTGGTTATTTATTTTACTATTTCTAATTTATATTGGCATCCAGAAGGTGGCCAATTAATGATTAATGAAACTTTTTTTAATATTGGAAGATAAATAAAACAATATCTAGTTTTGTTGTTTCATGAAGTAGTTTTAGTGGATATTTAGAGACCTCCCATGAAAAGTAGGTATATACAGTAGGAAAAGTATCACAGTATTAAGGGTTATGAAAAAGTTCTTTTTTATTATTCTGTTATAATGTGAATTTCAGATTCTTGGTTAGGAAATTTTTTGGTGAATAGATTTGTGAATCAAGGGAGGTGATCAAGTTAGGTTGACGTCAGAATAGGAAGTAACATGAATTTCAGATTTTATGGAACAATTGACATTGATATCATATTAGTCATTCTGTAACCATATCGAGTCCATTAGAACATATAAAATTCAATATTCTTCTATTTTTATACATTCTAACCATGAAATTATAGAATTTTGATTCTGAATAGAATATATTTATTTTATGTATTTTACTATAGTAATAAATATTAATTAAATAATTATTGGAGAAGAAATATGATTCTATAAAAATCGAAGAGACACATTTAATTACATAAATAGAAATGGGGTCAAAGATGAAAATTGTGAAAATATTATATATATATATATATATATATATATTAAATATGTTTAGACGAATGTGGATGGTCCCTGACTTTTATCATCATGTAAGATTAGGAATAATCATCACGTGGATGAGCGGAAACTAATTAACTAACCACTAAGGGTATAATTTTATTCTTGGTTCCTGATGATTATGTCGGTTACTCTTATAGGAATAGTGATATTTTTAAGAGATTGGGTGAAGTGAATTCCATAAATTGTGACTTTTGTAAACATTTTTGGTTAGTACATTCCTAGTAAATTGTAATGAAATATTCTACATAATCAGTGCTTTTGTAACATTCTTATATATCCATTTCAATCCCCATGGACACGCATTATTTTTTGTGAACCGATGAGAATTTTTTTTCAATCACCGTAAATTAATTATCACTTCATATTTATCATTAGGGAATGATGTGTTATTATAAATTTGGGAATGATATCGTTGTAAAGGGTTAATTTTCAAAATCAAATTACCTTTATCCAGATGATGGTATTTTAAAAAAAAAACAAAATGACGAATAATCATGGTGTATTAATATATTTATAAAATGTATAATAATCTGAAGAATTAATTTTTTATGTCTAATATGAATAAATTGGAAACTAAATTTGAATAATAGTGTTTTATATTTTATTATTATAAATTAGAAAATAAAATTTCAGTAGGTTGGTTCTGGATATGCGATATTTCATAGTGGAAGAAGAATGATGCATGTGGGGAAATTTTTATAAAATTTGAATTTATAAATATAGGGTATATTTTTATTTGATTCATAATTGATTGGATGAGTAATACTTCTTATCTCAATCATTCGAAGGAATTGATCTTAGTGAATGATTTTTTTGGGTTTATTTAGAAGAAATAAGTTATATTACATTGCATTAAGATTAATTGTTCTATATAGTGATCCTTGATTTATATTGTTGTTGTTGAGGATATTACAACAATATAATTGAAATTGATTTCTATTTTTAATTTTTTTTACCCTCACATGAAATTTTTGATAGAGTAAAAATTATTTCGATTATAGTATATTCTAAGATCATGAATTTTAGAAATTATTAGTTGATGGATTGACAGTAAAATAATAATTACCTTTTTTAAATGGATATTTATCTATTATTCACTATCATAAACGAATATGATTAATCATATAGATATAATTTTGGGCGTCCATTTTACTGGATTGAATATGGTGATACATATATTATAAGAGGAAATAATGTTAAACATATGACATAAATGGTTCATGTAGTTAAGTAGTGGATGAAATATTCTAATGTTTATTAAAAACCATATTTTTGAATGTTATTGAATAATAATTGTTCATTTCCATTAAAAATTTGTATTTGTAAGTTTCATCATATAGTTGATGGTATAGTTTTTGTTGATATGGATTTATTTATTATTTATTTTCACACCATTATAGGTATTAAATTGTATAGGTGAAGTGGAATATTGGTCAACAAATATGACCCCAAATTTAGTAATCCTGTGTTGATTATAATTTAACATTTTATATAATGATTCAACATGATGTTTATCATATGATTTATTTCATTAGTCAAATTATTAATGGGACTATGAAGCTTATTTAATGATATATGGATACTTGAGATACTAAAGTGAAGTATTTTCATGGTTTGGATATTCTATGGGTATGTTTTTAGTTGTGACAGTGTGGGTTTGATGATTGTATCATTGAATTAGATTCATAATGAAAATTTTCAAAAAATAATTTATTTTCATAGTAGAACTAATGACAATGTTAAATATTTAATTTAACTATAGTTATTATTCATTTTAATATAGTTGATTTATTAGGGTTTTGATATTTTTTTACCACAGTCTTCAAAAAGGCTTCTCATATGACAGATATGTATTAATGAGAGTAAATAATAATTTATACATTTTTATTACATTTTTAGGTGTAAAATCAATAAGGATATATCTGATGTATATAACATTAATTTTTTATAATATTTTCATTATGATGTTATATATAAAATATTGAGGGAAATGGGAGGATAAGAAGTATTTTTTGGTTAAAAATTTAGTCTACTGAAAAAATAATTTTTTTTTGAATTTTAAACAGGCCACTTAACATCCTACATTTTTAAAAGGAAATTTTATGTTTGAAAGTGTACACGATACACAAAATCAATCTTGAAAAACTACTTAATATTATTATTTAGATATTCCCATTATAACATATCCTTTATAATAGAAGGTGTGAATATGTTTCAATGAATTATATAAATATTCTTAACACATGTATATATAATTATTTGAGGAATAAATTATAAATTAATGTGAAACCCTTTTTAAAATAAAAGAAATTTTATCGTAAAAACCCATTTAAATGTTCACAAGTGTGATTTATACCAATATATAGAAACCCACTCTTACTAGATTATATTAAAGAAATATATATATATATAATATTCAATATAATGTTTTAAATTAATCTAAAGTGTTTTGTAAAAAGGATATAATACCAAATCCAATTCTACATTTTAAATAATTATTTTTATAAAAAGAACGTTTTGACAAAGTTTGATTGTAAAAATTATTTTAAAATGGATTTTTTCAATTTTATAAATTATAATTGTAAAATAATCTTCATATGTGAAATTAGAATATGAAAATTTACTTTGGTTGTATGTTTGATATTATTTTGATAATATTCGTGTCTTGAAGAATAGTAAAAAATATTGCATTATAATTGAAAACATCTTTTTCATCTAATTGATGTGTATTGTTTTATTTTACTTTTGAATGGGTTTAAATTAAATTTTGATCATTTTTTTATTATTTCATCAAATTTATTCTATTGGAAACAATTTCACATTTAATTTTGATATAAAAACATTTCAATCCTTTGAATTTTTTGACATTAAAAACTCATTTTTAGATCTGTAAATGGGATTAATTTTAAATAAATTTTATCCAATTATCACTTTTTACTTTTTTAAAATGGATTCAATATTTGAATTCAAAAGGTTAAAATTAATTAAATAGTAAACTTTTATTTTTGGATAATATTAATATTAACATTATTATTTTTAAAATTTCCACACTTAAGGGAAAAGATAATATTTCAAATAATATAAAATTAATCTAAAACATGTCCTTATTTTATAATATTATATTTTTTCATCCCTATGAATTGATGGATCAATTATGACATAATTAATGGTCATTTTCATGAAAATATAACCTTTAAAATGTTATATTCAAGAGAAAGTAAACATGGTAATACTTTTGTTTTAAATAAGCCATTTATTTTAATTATATGGTAATATTAGAGATATGTTCAGAAATATATAGTATTTAGAACCCTATCAATTTTATATAAATAATTTTAATTTATTTAAAATTTTATGTTAGAATAGAATTTTATTAAATGGTGACACAATGATGATGCAATAAATATTTAATTAATGGATGAATTAAATAATTCATAATCAAAATATTAAAATATATATAATGTGGAATAATATATTTCATAAAAAATTGTATAGATGAATTTGATATGTTACAGATGATTTAAAATAGTTTTTTTTTAAATTTATAATAATATTATGATATTTTTAAAATGAGAAAAATTGATGAGTCTAAATTTACAAAAATGATATTTATGAAAAAATAATATTTTGTTAAATGATAAAAAATTCATTAAATTATAAAATTTAGAAAAATGATTTGGATAAGTCTCAAATTTTTATAATCTACACTTTTATTTTGATTTGGATATTTATAGTAACAATATTAACAATAAAGTAGTAAAAAAGATATGGTATCACAGTAAGAAATAATGATGTTAAATAACATTTATTACAAAATGATAATAATTTAAAAAAAATAGTAAAAACATATCTATTTTTCATTGGATTAGTCTATATTGACCCATACTAATCTTATATTCTAAATATCTCACATTGGATCCATTTTTTATATAAAATTAATTTATGTTAATTAAATATATTGACGAATTTCAATAGTGCCCCTCCCAAATCATATAATAGAGAACCCTTTATTGTCTTTCATTAAAAAATAAAAACCTATTTTCTTTGACAAATAGATTTTCAAATCCCACACTATTATCCCTACCCACATACATGATCTATTTTTTATGGCATAACAATCAACTCATATGTGTTAAGGTGTTAATAAAAGGAGACTGTTGAATAATGAGGTATCTTTTTAATTATGATTTTCTATTTAATTTCTTCTTCCACGTCCCTTATATATTATACAACTGTAATGAAATAATAACTAAAGTATCCCCAACAAACATTTATTTCATATGTTAATATAAAAACGTAACTTCATCTCCACTTCCATTAAATGTGAATATAATTAATCATTCTATGGTATGAAAGACTACCACTACACGAACCGATATGATTCATTTTCCATAACCATCTCCCAAGACTGGTTTTGGTTATAGAATTAATGTTTATATATTATATTCAGGACATATTTATAAAAATAAAATGATAATATATCATTTTTACTCATACCATTTAATTCACATGAATATGATAATATCATTCATGTGTATCGTTCAGGTGTATGTTTTATTATCTCCATGATTGCAATATAGTTAATTTTTAATAAAAAATGTAATTGATGTATTTAAAAGTATATGTTATATATATGAGTTATTATTATGTCATGAATATTATTATAGAGAATATGGAATTCTGACTACTTCAACCATTGACACCATTCCATGTTCATTTTTCATCCAATTACAAAATATCAAAAGAAACATCTGAAATTTACATAAATAATTAAATAATTTCTATGACATGATAATAAGAGATAAAAAGGATTAAGTAACATGAAAAAGTATCCACAGTAAATAAATAATTAACATACTCTTATTACTCATTATTATAATTATTGTATGTGATGAGCCAGACTCATGGTTATGGACTTGTAAAATAAACCTCATTTAGAATGTTTTAATTATCTATTACATAATTATTTCTATTTTAATTTAGAATATTTAAAAATTATTTTTAAAAATTAATTTACATGGAAAATAATTTTTCAAAATATGAATTTTCTAATTTCTTTAAAAAAAATCAAAAACAAATTATTTTTAAGGTTTCATGTAATGGGCATTATTTTAAAACCCCCTTTCAAATTTCAATTTTCAACACTTTTTACAAATGTCAAAGAGAATTTTATGTTAACTTATATAGAATGAGTGGATTCACCAAATTTAATTAAAAATTGTTGCATTAGTTTTTGTCACAACCCGCCTTCACCAAAAGGAGGGAAGGGTCACCAGATTGCCAGGCCCTTCCTTCTTTTAGTTGAAGGAGAGATAATGACCCCCCGAGACCCGACTTCAATAGGTCCCGGAGTGGCGACTAGCACCAAGGGTATAAAAATTTCTCACAAATGGAAGGCATTACCCCTTTTTGTTTTATAAGATCGAGAGAAGAGATGATAAAACTCAACAACACCAAGGTAACCGAAAAGTAAAACAAAAAAAATAAAATAAACCATTCCCACATGCATGTTGCAAAAGTAATGCCACAAAGTACAAAAGGTGACTACAAAGGTAAGTACCAAAGAGGAAAAAGCAACAAATGGAACTGCCCCAAAGGTCCGAGCTAGTATGGTCCTGCGTGATCCCCGAAGTCCTCCTGAAAACCTGAAAGAAGTTTTATATATGTAAGGTGAGCATACAAGTACACTCAGTAGGGAAAACCAAAGACTCTCGTGCACAAGTGGGGGAACATGCTAAAGTCCCGTGAGAAAAGGGAGTAAATCAAACACCTATCAAGGTAAACTATCTACCCCAGGCCTCACCAAGGAACACTCCCCAAATAACGCAAGTCAAGTAATATATATATATAATCCGAGAACATCAATGTTTGGGTACCCTACGCCACTTTCCCACTGGTTATTGGGACATCCTATTCATCGGACCAATCCTGACATTCTGTCACCGCAGTCCCACTGCCACACCCGCCCGCACACACCTGGCCCAAAACCACACACAGTCCTACTGCCGAAATCCTGCCCGCACACACCTGGGCCACAACTATCACACGTAACCACGCCTGCAAACACCTAGGCCATAACACCCACCACCACACCCGAAGACACCTGGGCCAGAAGATCCGCTGCCACACCCGAAGACACATGGGCCTCATCCCGAAGACGCTTGGGAAACCACCTGCCGCACACACCTGGCCAACCGTCACACTGCCCCACCCGAAGGTTCATGGGCTAATAATGGACCTCAGATCATCACAGCATGTCCTAAGATACTTGGGCTATCCGGGAAAGGGAGCAGAAAAGGAGCTAATAACCAGCCACTAAGAATTGTGTTGTGAAAAACACCCTCCCCCATGAAATGGGGGTGTTCGGCACTAAGTTCTCAACTTGGGTGGGGCACGAATAAGAAACAAAAAGCTACATGTATTGTTATAGGTATCAAAAACTCACCCAAAGCTTAGGTTTTCCTAACCAGCCTATAGAACACAACACCGCTACGTCTAAGTCGCAAGTCACGACTCTCACCAACAAAACCCATTTTTCTCATTCTTGTTTCATGTTCAGTAATAATGTTTAATTATGTTTAAGAAATACTGGGCAACTAGTAGGCATAGGCACAAGTCCAGTAATGTAAACCATCATGCATCAACCGTAACACCCACACTGGGTTCTCAACAACAGAGGATCCCACCCCAATTCGTGATATAAACAAGTACCCACCCTGTCTTAAAACTCACAACCCCCGAATCCATACCAACAGGTGATCCCATCCCAAAATTCACACATCCACCGAGAGTATAAAGACAGGTGATACTATCCCCTCCCAAATTTCCCAAAATTGGCCCAAAAAAGAAAACAACCAACTACCACCATCAACACAAGTTAGCGTCTTGCCTGTATATTTAGATTTAAACGACTTAACAAACTCCATGATTTCAATTTTTGTGTGTTTTAACTGGGGTTATCACAGAAGGATTGATCCTGGTGCCTCAATTTATTTGGCTGGATATACATGATTAACCAATTTACTTTTCAGAGTAGATGTTTACAACCACAACAATCCATTTAAAACCTCAGCAGGTGTTCATTAGTGCTCAATCAACGACCATCATTGGCCTCGATTTTCAGAAGACATAAGCCAGCACGAATTAACAAGATGGTCATAATATAAACAACATCAATGATCACAACCCCCTTATTTCTTTATAGAATCCAGTTCACTATCTTCATTTAGGTCTGGTTTGTCCAATTCTATAGTACAGAAGCACACCCACCCCGCATGATACACAAAAGAGGGAGGCGAAGGAGAAATTCCCAACCTATTGATAGATGATCGAAGTTTAGGACGAGAATAGAACTTTATGGATAACGATGTGGCGCACCCGATGCACCGGAAGATGTTTGTGAAAATCCATGATCGAGGAAAGGAGAAACCACGGCTTAACCCTTAGTTTATATAAGCCGCAAATGGTTGGGGTGAGAACGCAAAACTGAGTAAGGTGTGGGGGTCGTGGGTTGATCATAGGGCTCCACTCATCATTAAAGGGGTTCGGGTGGTTTAAACTGACTCATTAATTAATTAAGTATTTAATTAAAACTCTTATGTGCATTAAGAGTCTTCAAAACATGCACAAACAGGTCAAAATAGGGTTTAAACCCCTATTTGTGCAAAAAGGAGCGCTACTGAAAATAACCCGCGGGGTAGGCCAGAGCCACCGGTAGCTGAGAGCTGCCGGTGGGTGACAGCCACCAGTAGCCGAGCTACTGGTAGGCTGCAGCCACCGGTTGGCCATAGCTACCGGTAGGCTGCAGCGACCGGTAGGTCGATCTACCGGTAGGCTGCAGATACCGGTAGACCGAGCTACCAGTAGGCTGCAGCTACTGGTAGGCCGAGCTACCGGTAGGCTGCAGCTACCGGTAGGCCGAGCTACCAGTAGGCTATGGCCACCGGAAGCTCAAGCTACCGGTAAGCCTACTACCGGTAGGCTAAGGCTACCGGTAGGCCTACACCACCATGATTCCCAGACCCAAAAATCCAAATTGAGATTTTCACAAAGTAATGGACCCCAAAAACCCGGGCCATTACATAAGATACCTCTTAAACAATTCTCTTCCTCGAGAATCAAAACAAAACCAGAAGGGAAGAGAGGGTCCGAACAATCACCTCGAAAGAAACCTCTTAGGAGTGAAACCATGCTAACAAAAACATTTCCCCTCCAAGAACCAAGAAACATACCATGCCAAACTGCCCAGGCATGTGGGTTAGAGAGTCTCCTCTCCCATGTCAAGATATTATCTGCTTTGGGTGGCACTGACTCGCCCGCACGGGTTTGATCGCATCCAACTTAATGTGTCTTGATTAGGGGTCAGGTTATCTCCTCCCCATATCCAGGGCTTTTCACACACAAACAGAGGAAAGAAAACAAGTACATTTCATATCCAAAATACAAAACATTCTACCACAACTGGTACAACAAGGAACAAACTCAAAACAACTTTGGGTACTGGTTACGCATCTATGATTCCCTCTCCCACGTACTCTCCTCAATCCCACCATGTCTCCAAAGCACAAGAACCAAGGGGATGGTTCACCCAAGAAGCACCTTCTCCTTTTGATCCTCGATCATCACTGGTCTCTCCACAAAGGTCACGTCGTCCTCGATGTCCAGCTCACCCCAGTCAAGGATGTGTGAATCCCCCGTGCAGATACTGACGGATCTGGGACACATGGAAGACACCATGTATCCTCAGTAGAAGTGGTGGAAACACTAGCTGATAAGCCACCTCACCGACCATCCACAACACTTCGAAGGGTCCGATGAACCTGGGGGAAAGCTTACTCCCCTTGCCAAACCTCTGCTGCGCCGAGGGGAGACCTTCAAGAACACGTGGTCCTCAACCTCAAACTCCAAGGTCCTCCTCCTGGTATCAGCATACGACTTCTGTCGGTCTGGGGCCTCCTTCATCCTTTCCCGTATGAGCTGAACCATCTCTGTTGTGTTCTGTACCACCTCCAGGCCATGGATGTCTCTCTCTCCTACTTCGGCCCAACACATAGGTGAACGAAATGTCCTCCCATACAAGGCTTCAAACTAGGCCATAACGATGGTAGAGTGATAGCTATTATTGTAGGAGAACTCTACCAGGGGAAATTGTCGCACCCATGATCCTCCTGAGTCCAGAACACATGCCCGTAGCATATCCTCCAAGGTCTAGATGGTGCACTCTGTTTGTCCATCTGTCTGGGGATGGAAAGCAGTGCTAAGGAATAACTGGGTGCCAAACGCATGCTGCAATCATCTCCAAACTCATGAGGTAAACCATGCATCCCTATCCAAGACTATAGACCTCATAAATCCATTCAACCGCACCACCTCATCCACGTACTTTCGTGCCAAAGAATCCACAGTAGTTGACTCCCTGATTGCTAGAAAGTGAGCCGATTTCATCAACCTGTCCACTACCAACCAGATGGCGTCGTATACCCATTGATCCTTGGGTAGTCCCGTGACAAAATCCATTGATATTTCATCCCACCTCCACTCGGGGACATCTTGGGGCTGCAGTAGGCTTCCTAGAACTCGGGGTTCAGCATTCACTTGCTACCACACTAAGCACTTGGCCACAAACTCTGCCACCACTCGCTTGACTCTGGGCCACCAGAACTACCTCTTCAGTCCCTGGTACATCTTGGAAATTCCTCGGTGTACTGCCATGGGTGAGTTGTGGAACTCACAGAGAACATTTCCAAGAATCACTCATGGAACAAACAACATTTTCGGGAAAAGCATCCAGTTATGACCATCCTCTGTCCATCCTTCAGGAGCATTTCCCTGGTCAACTTGGTCACACATCACTTCTCACTTCGGGTCTCCCCACTGAGACTCCTCCACTTGTCGAAACAGATATGACTGCACTATCATCTGATATAGGCAGCATCTGCCGATATCCATCTTCGCATCCAGGTGTAAGGAAGCCAACTCCTCCATTGCCTTCCAGGCGTCTGCCGACTCTCAGACCGCATCCTTTTGCATCCTACGGCTCAAGGCATTGGCCACCACATTGCCCTTTCCCTCAGTATAAGAGATATCAAAGTCATAATCCTAGAGAAACTCCACCCATCTCCGCTGTCACAAGTTTTTGTCCCGCTGGGAGAAGATATACCTCAAGATTTTGTGATCCGTGAAGACTACAAAGTGTTCCTCGATGAGGTAGTCCTATCATAACTTTAGCGCAAAAACGAATGCTGCAAGATCTAGGTCATGCGTGGTGTAATTACGCTCATGGGGGCATAGCTGCCTGGACCCATAAGAGATCACCCCTTATCGTTGCATCAACATGCATCCCAGGCACTGTGCTAAAGCATCACAGAAAACCTCAAAGGCCATCCCTTCTTCTAGTAATCTCAGCACTAGTGCACTAACCAACTTTTCCTTTAGAAAGCTGAAGGATGACTTGCACTGCTCGCTCCACACGAAAACCTGGTCTTTCTTGGTCAGGGCCGTCAAAGGGGCTGCAACTCGAGAGAAGTTGGGTACGAACCTATGATAGTAACTTTCCAGCCCAAGGAAACTACATACCTCTGCTACATTCTTGGGTGTTTCCCAAGAAACAACCGCCTCAACTTTTGGTGGGTCCAGTGCTACCCCCTGCTCGGACACCACGTGCTCGAGGAAGTGTACTTCCCATGTCCAGAACTTGCATTTTGACAACTTCCCATAGAGCTGATGATGTCAAAGGACCTCCAAAATTGTCCTCGGGTGCTCCACATGGTCCTCCTCTGATATTGCGTAGACCAGGATGTTATCGATGAACACGACCACGAAGTGATCTAGGTACTCTTGGAAGATGGAGTTCATAAGACCCATGAACACAGCTGGGGCGTTCGTAACGCCAAAGGGCATGACTACGAACTCGAAGTGTCCATACCTACATCTGAACACTGTCTTTGGAATGTCGCCCTCCTTCACTCTTAGCTGGTGATACCCAGACCGCGGGTTGATCTTTGAGAACCACCATGCCCCTTTCAGCTGTTCGAAGAGATCGTATATCCTCGGAAGAGGGTAGTGATTCTTGATCATCACCAGATTTAGCCTCCTGTATTCGATGCACAACCTGAGACCACCATCTTCCCTCTTTGAGAACAAGACTAGAGCGCCCCACGGTGACATACTTGGGCGAACATAACCCCTCTTCATCAGATCATCAATCTGGATCCGCAACTCCCGTAGCTCTGAAGGTGCCATCCGGTAAGGTGCCATCGAGATCAGACGAGTGCCGGGCTGCAGGTCTATCTAGAACTCGATATCACGCCAAGGGGGTAGAGTCGTCACCTCCTCAGGGAAGACGTCCATAAACTCACGGACGATCTCTGAAACTTCCACCATTTCAGCATATACGGATTCCAGTATCAGCTCAGCCAACAAAGAGAGGAGGGGTTCCTCTCGTCTGTTGCCCTTCTGACCGCCCTGCTCGCTTGTGAAGGTAACACACCGGCTGTCCGAGTCCGAGAATACCACCCTTCTTCGGAAACAGTCTACGATGGAACACACAGAGAATATCCAGTCGTGCCTTGGATGACATCATATGGTTGTATCTGTAGTAGGAGAAGATCCCTAACCGACTGATGTGGCCTTATCATCAGTCTACATCCCAGACAACCAAACAACAAGTTTTTCTGACCTCCGATTGGTGTGCTCAACACCAGGGGCTATGGATGTCTCTCTGCATATAAACACAAGGCACGAGCAAGACTTGGTGCAAAAAAGGAGTGCGAAGCTCCGGTATCGAACAAGGAATAAGCAAGAGTGTTAAACAGACTGATCGTACCTCGAACAACCTCTGGCCCTGCTGGAACTGCTGTCTCTACGGCGTGTAACTATCCACGCCTAGATCCCCTACCCCTCGGTTGTTGGCCACCTCCCCGACCACGCCCCAGTCGAGGTCCCTGAGGTGCGCCCTGAAATCGGCCGCCTCCTCCTACGTCTGCCCTCGGAGGAGCGGGAGATGGCTGTCCCTGCTACTGTTGGGAAGGTCTGGCTAGAAGCTGTTGCTCGGGCGGGTGCGGGAGGTTTCCTCCAGTCCTGTACTACACGCGGTCTAGGCACTGACTTCAGAGATGTCCAGGGATCCCACAGACGAAGCACCGTGGTCCCCGGCCTGAAGGGAAAGGGTGAGGGCCGAGGGATCGAAACTGAAACTGCTGCGGTCTGCTCCCTACTGGTCCGAACCTGGAGGGTCCTAACGCTGGAGGCTTGGTGCTGACTGCCTTTCCCTTCGATGGTCCCAGATGGATCCCCTCTCGTGACACTCCTCCTGGATCATGCATCCTATCCACCACTTCAGCCTTCTTCTGGACCTCCACGTACGTCGGCATGGTAAAGGGGGTAATGGCATACTTGAGGGAGGGTCGGAGTGCCTCCTCTAAACATCTTTCCCGAGACTCCTCGTCGGGAAAGAGGTCCGGAGAAAAAAGTAGGAGGTCCTTGAACTTTATCCCTAGCTCCCTCATGGACATACTCCCCTGCTGGAGGGAGAGTAGCTTCAGTCTCTTTTCTTCCTTCATCGTCGAGGAGAGGAATTCCGCCCGAAACTCCCTCTCAAAATCCACCCAAGCCACCTCAGACTCTCTCCTCTCCCCCATGTAAAGCGTCCACCACTGACGTGCCGTTCCCCGCATCTGGCTGACGGCTAGAGGAACAAAGTACTCGACCGGGGCCCAAATCAGGATGAAATCTATAACTAGATCCTCAAGCCAACCTTCTGTCATCATGTCAGAGGTGCTTGCCTCATACTTCTTGAGGGCCTGTCACTGGAAGGCCCAAAGAGTCTTCTACCACTGGTCATCCTCTTCCTCTCAATCGGCTCTCTGCCGATTGGCCAAAGTAGTCTCCGGGGCCTCGATTGCCTGTTCCACACGTGGTCGCCTTCCAGGTTCCATAGCTGCAAGGTAAACAAGGAATGCCTATTCCCATGTAGTGTAGAATATCATTCTTAAAACCTCATTTTTTTTTAATTTATTCATAATTCCCAAGAAATCCCAGAAACACAAGAACACTAGTTATTATGATACATTTACCTTTTCTAGGGTCTGTACCCTGCTATCAGTGTGGCCTCACTTGGTTGTTCAGTAGGCCCATAGTCCTTGCATAGAATCACGGGGGGGGGGGGGGCTAAAATCCCGTGTCCTAGATGGTCTTCCCTGGCCTAATTCACATGCCAAGGTCACCCAACACTGTTGCCTCACCATCCCATGCAATCCTCACTATGCCTAACTCCAGACTCCATCCTATCTCTCAACTATCACCTCTGATACCATTCTGTCATGACCTTTCTTCACCAAAAGGAGGGAAGGGTCAGAAGATTTTCAGGCCCTTCCTTCTTTATGTTTAATGAGAGATATTGACCACCGAGACCCGCCTTCAATAGGTCCCGGAGTGGAGACTAGCACCAAGGGTATTGAAATTTCTCAAAAATGGAAGGCCATACCCCTTTTTGTTTTATAAGATCGAGAGATGAGATGATGAAACTCAACAACACCAAGGTAACCGAAAAGTAAAACAAAAAAAATATAATAAACAATTCCCACATACATGTTCCAAAAGTAAAGCAACAATGTACAAAAGGTGACTACAAAGGTAAGTACCAAAGAGGAAAAAGCAATAACTACAACTGCCCCAAAGGTCCGAGCTAGTATAGTCCTGCGTGATCCCAGAAGTCCTCCTGGAAACCTGAAAGCAGATTTATATACGTAGGGTGAGCATATAGGTACACTCAGTAGGGAAAACCAAGGACTCTCATGTACAAGTGGGGGAACATGCTAATGTCCCGTGAGAAAAGGGAGTAAACCAAACACTTATCAAGGTAAACTATCCACCCCAGGCCTCACCAAGGCACACTCCCCAAATAATGCAAGTCAAGTAATATATATATAATCAGAGCACATCGATGTTTGGGTACCCCACGCTACTTTCCCACTGGTTATTGAGACATCCTACGCATCAGACCAATCCCGCCATTCTGTCACCGCAGTCCCACTACCACACCCGCCCACACACACTTGGGCCACAACCACATGCAGTACCACTGCCGAAATCCCACCCACACACACCTGGGCCACAACTGTCACATATAACCATGCCTGCAAACACCTAGGCCATAACAACCACCACCACGCCCGAAGACACCTGGGCCAGAAGATCCACTGCCAAGCCCGAAGACACCCGAGCCTCATCCCGAAGACACTTGGGAAACCACCTGCCGCACACACCTGGACAACAGTCACACTGCCCCGCCCAAATGTTCTTTGGCTAATAATGGACCTCAGTCCATCACATCCTGCCCAAAGATACTTGGGCTATCCGGGAAAGGGAGCAGAAAAGGAGCTAAAAACCAGACACTAAGAATAGTGTTGGGAAAACACCCTCCCCCGTGAAATGGGGGTGTTCGGCACTAAGTGCTCAACTTGGGTGGGGTGCGAATAAGAAACACAAAGATATAAGTATAGATATAGGTAAAAAACACTCAACCAAAGATTAGGTTTTACTAACCAGCCTATAGAACACAACACCACTGCGTCCAAGTCACAAGTCACGACTCTCGCCAACAAAACCCATTTGTCCCATTCTTGTTTCATGTTTAGTAATAATTTTTAATTAAGTTTAAGCACTACTGGGAAACTAGTAGGCATAGGCACAAGTCTAGGAAAGTAAACATTCAAGCATCAACCGTAACGCCCACACCAGGTTTTCAACAACAGAGGATCCCACCCCAATTCGTGATATAAACAAGTACCCACCCAGTCTTAAAACTCACAACGAATGAATCCATACCAACAGGGGATCCTATCCCCAAATTCACACAACCACCGAGAGTATAAAGACAGGGGATCCCATACCCTCCCACATTTCTAGCAATCGGCCCGAAAAAAAAACAAACAACTACCACCATCAACACAAGTCAGGGTCATGCCAGTATTTTCAGATTTAGACAACATAACACACTCCATGATTTCAATTTTTGTATGTTTTAACCAGGTTTATCACAGAAGGATTGATCCTGGTGCCTCAATTTATTTGGCTGGATATACGTGATTAACCAATTTAATTTTCATAGTAGGAGGTTACAACCACAACAAGCCATTTAAAACATCAGTAGGGGTTCATTAGTGCACAAACAACGACCACCAACGACCTCGATTATCAAAAGACATAAGCCAGCATGACTCAACAAGATTTTTATAATATAAACAACATCAAGGATCACAACCCCCCTTCTTTCTTTATATAATCTAGTTCATTATCTTCATTTAGGTCTGGTTTGTCCAATTCTACAGAACAGAAGCACGCCCACCCCTCATGATACACAAAAGAGAGAGGTGAAGGAGAAATTCCCTACCTGTTGATAGATGGTTGACATTTAGGTTGGGCGTGGAACATTATGGATAACGATGAGGCACTCCCGATGCACAAAAATATGTTTGTGAAAAGCTGCGATCGAGGAAAGGAGAAACCATGGCTTAACCCTTAATTTATAAGAGCCGCAGACGGTATAGGTGAGAACGCAAAACTGTGTAAGGCGCGGGGGTCGTGGGTTGATCACACGGCTCCACTCGTCATTAAAGTTGTTCGGGTGGTTTAAACCGACTCATTAATTAATTAAGTGTTTAATTAAAACTCCTGTGTGCATTACGGGTCTTTAAAACACGCTCAAACAGGTAAAAATAGGGTTTAAAACCCTATTTGCAAAAAAAGGAGCGCTACTGGAAATAACCCGCGGGGTAGGCCAGAGCCACCAGTAGCTGAGAGCTACTGGTAGGCTGCAGCCACTGGTAGGCCGCATCTACTGGTAGGCTGCAGCGACCAGTAGACCGAGCTATCGGTAGGCTGTAGCTACCGGTAGGCCGAGCTACCGGTAGGCCACAGCTACCGGTAGGCCGCAGCTACCGGTAGGCCGAGCTACCGGTAGACTGCAGCTACTGGTAGGTCGAGCTACTGGTAGGCTGCATCTACCGGTAGGACGGGCTACCGGTAGGCGGAAGCCACCAGTAGGCTGTGCTATCGATAGGCTGCAACTACCGGTAGGCTGCGGCCACCGGTAGACCGAGCTACTGGTAGGCCTGTTACCGTTAGGCTAAGGCTACCGGTAGGCCTACACCACTGTGATTCCCAGACCCGAAAACCCAAAATGCGATTTTCACAAAGTAATGGTCCCCAAAAACCCGGTCCATTACAGTTTTTTATTTATATGTATTCAGAATTGTTATTGAAGAAAAATATTTCATTATAATGTGTGTGTTTTTATTTTAAAATTTATTTTTAAAAAGAAAATTTGTATTGAAATATGAGAGTGTTTTGATCATAGGTTTAAATTAGGACCCAAGGATTTTAATCATGATTTAGTCCTCCAAAATTATATATGATGTGTTAATCCCTATTATAGCTCAATGGTGGTATCGATATAACTTATATGAAGGGTTGATACCCATTGGAGGTCATTATAAATTGGTGAGACCTATATAAATTTTACCATGGTTGCACCCCATTATAGCTCTCCAATGACTTGGGTACTCCAGATATTGAATTTAGTTGTATAGTTATTCTATGTGTATGGGTTAATGTATGATTGATATGGTAATAATTTCCTAAGGAACCTTGGTTATTTTTTAATCGATGATAATGAGGATTTTTTAAAAAGGTCATTAATGGGGTTTGTAGAATCGAAATATGAATGTAGATGATCAATTTAAATAGGGGTGAATTGTAAGATTAAAAAATTTTATTCTTTAAGATAAATGAAAACTATGTTTAACAATGTTAAATAGTGTAAATTCACAAGACCTCTTCTAGTTCTACAAAAATTCTAGGTTCTAGAAATATGGTTCTGAAAATGAAACTTAAGAAATATTTACAAGGACAAGATTCTACCTTAAAGCGTATAGAGTCTTACTTATAAGTTTATACAAAATTACAAGAAAGTATAAAAAGATTATACATTCTTACTTTAACAAAATATAGTTGAATATAAACATGAAACAAAACAAGTAACAAGTATAAAATATTTTAACCCAAAGATTAGGGTATCCAACAACTTTGGATAAAGGTCCCTTGATTTACACATTCAAAAAAGTATGTCTTACTCATACCAGGGTAAGACCCCGTTTGGAAAATTAGAATCTGTCTGGCTATCCCTGTAAGCCCTCGAACATTAAGGTAGTCGGCAACTCCATCTTTCTATCCATAGAAGTCCTCAAACATTCTGGTAGTAGGCCACCCCTATCTTCCTATACCCAGAAGTCCTCTATTGTATCCAACAACAGTCCAAGTCCCACGAAGAAAGATGAACACGATTTTCAGTATGCTCAAGTCTTGAGAGTCTTTCTCTCTAGAAATCACTACAGTGGCATGTAATCTCTATTTTTATGGAACAGTAATTAGCTCTTTAAAATGAGATTCTATTTATAGGCATTTCTCTAACGTTCAACTCCCTCATGCAACAATCATTTTTTCATTTAATCTGATAGGGACATGTATATGTGTCACTCAAACAATGGTTTGTAAGAAACAGATTGTATGACATCATTTCAAAACTATAAAAATGGTAATAAAAATATGGTCGCTTAACCAAGTCCATTTTTTAGATTCTAAAGAAAAATAAGGTTTTGAGTCTAAGAAAATTCACACTTGAAGACTATAAATCATGGATATTCATATTCTGTTTTCATGTATTTTGGATCATAAAATCTATAAAATCCAGAGTCTAAATTCCAATGAATTTGGAGTTTGAATTCTAATGAATTGGGAGTCTGAATTATAATGAATTTGGAATCAAAATTCTGAGGAACTCGGAGTCAAAATTCTGAAAAATTGGGATTCCTAATATTGAGGAATTTTGAGTCTAAATTATGAGGAATTCTGAGTCACAATTCAAGAGAATTTGGAAACAGAATTCGGAGGAATTCGGAGTCAGAATTCTGAGGAATTTGGAGTCTGAATTTCATATAATTCGATGTCTGTATTTCAGATAATTTTGAATAAGAATTCGGATCCTAAAAACAGAATACTATATATCTATGTATTTATAGGATTATGAGGTTTTAGATATGAAACTGAATTGTACACATAGAAATAAAATTATTTATATTTATAGAAACTATAATATGGACAATGAAAACAAAGGTAAGGAGAAAATTCATTGAGTATGGAAACTTTTCCTTATTAAGATAATTATCAGGGGAAATATAAATTTCATTAGGATTGGGTGTTAATGATTTTAGAAACATAAAGGAATGGAAAAATCATAAATAAAACCTTTTTAATTAATAATATCCTATTTTTTGGAATGCACAAACATCCTTTCGAAAAAGAATATAAGGATTTAGAATTTTTTTGGACTTGAAAATAAAAACATAGCTCCCTTTACATATTGATGAATGTTAATAAAACAAACTTCCCCTTAGTTTTTGAAATCCCTAAGGATTGTATTCTTGATTTCCAGAATGATATTTTTCATGTGCTTGCATACGAAAATCTTCTTTGGTAAGAACATCCCCTTAGATGAACTCACCCTTACATAGAAAAATTTCTTCTTTCTTAGTATTATTATTTATCATTCCTTTTCCCCCTTCGTGATTTTCAAAAAGTAATTGAGGGAATGAAAAACAATGGGTACTACCTTTAAAATTAGTACAAAACAAGAAAATATGTGGAGGACAACTAAAATATCATTAAGAAAGAATGAATTTGTACAAGGATAAAATTCAACCAAAGATTGGTATTGAAAAAATTAAGCTTCTTTCTCCATCGGTAATAACTTCTTTACAATAGATTTCAGCTTTTTGAGCTCCTTGTGATCTTCTTCCATGAACTTGTGCAACTGATCTTGATCTTCAATTTTCATCTCTAAGGCTCTAATCTTTTCTTCCTAATCCTCATGACATTATTTTTGAGCTTTCAACATTTCTTCTTGCATAACATGCTTCTCTTCAAATTGAATTTTGAGATCCCATTCCCTCTTCCAATTTATAGTCGCAGAATTATTCGTCCAATTTAGATCATTAACATCCTATATCTGAGTAGTCTATTTGAGACTTAACTGATCCAAAAAATTCTTAGTAAGACAATTAATCATTCTATCTTCAGTGTTAAAGGGATCTTTCACATTATCTTCAAAGTCATCAAAATATCCCGGATCTTCGACTGTCTTCCTTGAACAACTTGTAATATTTTTGCATGACCTTTTATAAGCCTCATAGAGAATGATAAAGGATTCAAAATCACCCTGAAGTCCAAAAAATTTATCCATAATAATTTTGATTGAATTTGATTTCAAATTGAATGAATGTCGAATAAATTTTCACTATGAATATATAATTGGAAATAATGTAATTGTTCCAACCAACTTTTTTAAAGACTGTACCACAATATCATGTGCAAGAGAGGAAGATTCAAAATCAGAATGTTTGGTTGGGGAGGTTTGTTTTTCTAAATATTCAGCTTTCCTCTTCAAAGATGTACTAACATCTTTCTTTTTCACTAAAGATTTTATATATTTATAGTCTAGAACCAATTTTCCCATATTAGCTATCTGAATGATCTCTTCTGGTTTGGGAGATTCATTTTCACTATCTAATAACTAAACAATTTTTTCTTACTAAACTTCATCTTTCCTATAATAATCCACATGATCTTATAGATTAATTATATCATGATTACTTTGTTCTTCTTTTGAAGGTTTGTTTACTTCTTCCTGATCCTTCTCTTCATTCCCTAGAGTAGCAAGTTATGAGGATTCAGCTTGGTATGTCCAGATCAGTTATTTTACAGAGGTACATTCCTTCCCATGGTAAACTTAAACTTTATTTATGACATCATTAGTTGCATCCCCTTATTCTTCCTCTTATTCAATTTCCTCTTCTTCTTCGTTGACAATTTCTTCTTCTTGTTCTGGATCTAGAATCACCACCTTCTCTTTCAGTGTATTAGGAAGTTATTCTATCAAAAAAAATCGCAACTATGATTTTTTTCAGATTCATTCTCAGTATCCTTGAGAATTGATTTTAAAATTTCTACTTCATTAAACTTCTTCCTTTTCATTTTTCCTTTTTGTTTCTTATCATGTTCTTTAGTAGCCTTTATCATTAATTATTTTTCCTTAGTAGGGTCCAATCCAAATGTAGGCTCCCCTTCCTTCATATTTTTCATATCTTCTCCCGATATAGCCACTACTTTATCAGGATAAGACTTTTTCCTTTGGGGCTTCGGTGGTTCTGACTGAGTTTCCATAGCCACATGAATTTTTCTTTTCTTTTCTGGTTCCATGGAATTCCTCTTAATTCCACCCTATTTCGAGGATACATCCACATCTAGTTTAATTGTTAGATCTTGGATTTCAACTTCCAAAAAATCAACAAATTATCCTAAATCACTCAAAAATCCAACTTTTATTCTTCTTAGAGTATCATCACTCAGTAACATTACATTAAAATTCCTTGGATTTGAACTATAAGGAATTTTGGAATACTTAATACAAATAAATATAATATTCAAAATAAAAGTTGGATACATGATAATATGAGATTTCAAGGTTCCGTTTTTGATCTTCTCAATTGCTAGCAAAAATTACTTCACCAAATTGATCATCCTGAGATTTACCAAAAAATATAATGCATAGATATCAGTTTTCTTGAGGGTATTCTTTCCCCCTTTTTTTAATGAGAAATCCCTGAACCCATTGCTGAAAATCCGAGGATCTGTAGAGAGATGAATAATTCTCGGACTCTTCACTCCTTTCAATCCAAGAAACTCTATAGATTTCTCCTTGACAAAATATCTTACTACATCTGGTAACTTTTTATTTCAAAATTCTTATTCACCTTCAATAAGGAATTCCAATCAAACCTATTTCCTTGATGTAAGAAAAAGAATAAGTCTTCCCATTTCTATTGAAAGAAAACTAATCCCACCATTCTTCACTGAAAAACCTTAATGACTCATAAAATTTAATCAACAAATCCAGATAGACCGAATCATGTGCCCCTAGTTTCGATATACAAAGGATCTCCCATCCATTCAGCTTTATATTTTTTGAAATGATAGAGTCATACATAGCATAAAATTTTGGATCAACCAACCTTTCTCTGTATATCATCCTTTCACAAATTTACATTTTCATAGACATCTTTATCTTAGAAGAGGCTTCTATAGACATTCGTAATTAAGAAAACCATGAATATTCAGAATGTCCTTAAGTAGAGAAGTAGGTATTAAACATGTCAGAGATTGATGTTAGTTGTGGGACAGCCCCTAGGGGGTCCTTATAAATGCGATTGAGGTGACTATTCAACATCCATGGTTGATCAAATAGTGTAAATACATCTGATTAAATCTGGAGGATGAGATGATAATCAAAGAAGGATTTTAGTCGGTTCCGATCTTTTGTGGTTTTTAAGATAAATATTCATATTTAATGAAAAGTGAATCCAATAATTTTTCTTAAAAAAGATTAAAATTCCAAAATGTAAAAGGATGATTACTAAAATTTAAGAAAGAAGACAGAGATTATAGATTTCTAGGAAGATTATTCTTAATAAGGAAGATTCATCTTGAAGAACATTAGATTCCAGAAAATTTTAAAGAAAAAATATGATTATAAAAAAATTTATTATGAAATATCTTTACTAAGAAAAATTTTGACAATGAAGAATTTCGACTACAAAAAATTTTGACTACAAAAAATTTTGACATTGAAATATTTTAACTTCAAAAAATATGTACTCCCCCTATGAAAAAGATATTATTACTCTTAGAATTTCAGTTTCAACAAGGTGTTATTTTGAAATATTACCTCATGTTTATCATTCACAACTTTTGTTTAATTTTTTCAGATCTATTAGAGGGTATATATTTTTTGAAAATATCAACAAGTTGATCTTGTGTTACGATAAATAAAATAATATTATCTCTTTTTTGTGTGTTATCCTTAAAAATTGATTCCTAATATCTATGTGTTTTTCATGAGAGTGATGTGCATGGTTTTTACATAAGGCAATTGCACTAGTATTATCACATAATATTTTTGTTTTGGTAAAACTCATACTATACTATCTGAGTGTGTGTTGCATCCATAATACATGAACACAATAACATCTAGCTGCTACATATTCAGCTTCATTAGTGGAAAGTGCTACAATGTTTTGATCATTTCATGACCAAAAAAATAATTAATCTCTCAAAAAATTACATGTCCCGAATGTACTTTTCCTATCCATTTTATATACATCAAAGTAAGTATCCAAAAATATTTTTAAAATAATATCATTTCTAGAATTATAAAAGAGTCTTAAATCCATGGTTCTATTTATGTAGGAAAAAATTTCTTTTAACTGCCTTTAAATGAGATTCCTTAGGGTTGGATTTAAATCTTGCACATAAGAATACTGAAAAAATAAAGTCTAAATGACTACCTGCAAGTATAGTAGACTTCCTATCACACCTCTAAATGATGTTTGATCCACGAAATTCCCAACATCATCCTGATCAAGTGAATTTGAGGTACCAATGGGAGTACTAATATATTTAGTGTTTTCATATCCATTCTTTTTAAGAAGATTTTTAATATACTTATGTTGGGATATTTATATTCCTTCTAGTTTTTTAGAAATTTGAAAATGATGGGAAAATGTTTACTCACCCATGAAACTCATTTCAAACTCAATTTTAATTATATTCACAAAACAAATCAGGTAAATATTGCTGATTTGAACCAAATATAATGTCAACAATCATAAATTTGAATAATAAAAACATTTTTCTTATTTATCATTATATTGAAAGTTGGATCAAAATTTCCTTTAATATAATTTTTTAAACAAAAATCCTATAATTCTAATATACTAGGCTCTAGGGGTTTGTTTAAGTCTATATAAAGCATTTTTATGTTTGAATACATGTTCGGGATGTTTTCTATCTTCATAACTAGGAGGTTATTCAACAAAAACATCCTCTTTAACAAAACCATTATGGAAAGAACATTTAACATTCATTTGATAATTTTGAAATTAAAGAATGTTTACAAGGAAAGCAGAATACAAATAGATTCAAGTCTAGCATCTATAGAATAGGTTTATTCATAGACTATTCTTTCTGGTTGATTATAACCTTTATAAACTAATATATATTTATTTCATTCTATGATTCCATTTTCATCACATTATTTCTGAAGCCCATTTAACTCCAATAATAGAAGATTCCTTAGGTCTTTCAACCATGTAACAGATTTTATTCCTTTCTAATTCATTCAGCTCATCTTTCATTGCTTTAATATAATCATTATCACATAAAGCTTCATTAAGTATTTTTGGTTTTAATTTATAATAGAATGCTGGATGTTCTACTTAATTTCTAAAGGAACTTCTAGTCCTTGTTGATTTACATCACCAATGATAATATCACTGGGATGATTCTTTAGAAACATCTAATTTGGGTTTTGTAAAACATGTTCCATAACATATGGTAAGAAATCATATGGGGAAAATGTTTCATAAATAATTTTTGAAAATTTTCCTTATATGAAGGATCTTCTATCAAGGTTTGATAATCAGTTTTTGAAAACACATCATAATATGTATGTTGAGGGTATTCAAAAACAAAAGGATTAGTTTCATCGAATTTAAAATGTACTATTTCATCAACAATGGAAGTGTTTTTATTGAAAACTTTATAAGCCAAAGAAGTAGTGGGATATCCTAGGAAGATTCCTTCATTGGATTTGGGTGAAAATTTATGTAGATTATCATTAGTATTCAGAATGAATACTTTGTATCGAAATACCTTGAAGTTGGAAAGTCTAGGTTTTCTACCATTTCATAACTCATAGGGGGTTTTATTAAGAATAGTTTGAATCAAAACTCGATTTATAGTTTAACAAGAAGTACTTATAGTGTCATCCCAAAAGTGTTTAGCTATCAAATATTCTCACAACATGGTTCATTTTATTTATAGAAGAAATCAGTTTCTTCTTTGAACAATTTTTTCATGAGGGGTTCTTGGTGTTGAGAAGTTATGAGTAATTCCTTTTCTAGTACAAAAAATTTCAAGATAAGAATTTTGAAATTATACTACATTTTCACTATGAATATTTATAAGTGGAAGGTTATTCTCATTTTTAACATGGGGTTTAGAAATTTTGAAATAAGAAAAAGCTTCAGATTTTATTGGTAAAAAATAGACCCACGTTAATCTAGTGTAATCATCAACTATGATAAAAACATTATATTTTCCTTCAATACATCTAGTTGGTGTTGGTCCAAAATGATCCATATGCACTAACTGTAATGCATAAGTAGTTGATACTTCACGAGTTGTTTTAAAGCATGATTTATGTTTCTTTCCAAATTGACAAGGATAAAAAACTATTGAAAAATCAAATCTAGGCTCTGATAGATCCTTAAATAGTCTTTTCATAGAGAACCTGAAGAGGTTCCGAAGGTTACAATGTCCTAACCTTCCATTCCATAAAAAAAGATTGGTTTTCAATTACACCATGACAAAGTATGTATTGGCTCTTAAGGTCTTCTATGTTTAGTGTGTGTAAATTCTCTTACATATTAGAAGAAAGAATAAACTCTTCATTGAAATTGTGTATTATTCACTTCTCCTTCCTAAAATTCACAAGGTAAACTTCATCACAAAATTGTCTTATGCTAATGAGGTTTTTCGTAAAACCTTAATCAAATAAAATATTTGAAATCAAAGTTTTTCCAAGAAGAACAATGATACCTATACGAATAACTTTTCTCTTAGCATTATCTCAAAAAGATAATTTTCCTTCTTTTGTATTGATAATCATTTCAAAGAATGTTTTGTCACAAATCATGTGTCGGGAACATCCACTGTCCATATACCAAGTATTTTTTGTTGGTACTATAAATATGTTTCTGAAAATAAGATTGTTAGAATTTCGGAGCCGAAAAATTCTTGGATCCTAAAACATCAGAATGAAAAAATTTAGAAATCCACATATTCTTAGAAAAATAAGCTTCATAAAAACCCATAGAATGTGTTTTTTTAAAAAAATTCTCTTATTGTTTACCACACAAACATTTAGTGAAAAATGGAGCACTTTGAGAAAAAAAAAATTATTACTAAAAATTGGTTTAGAATAAGTATAACAAAAACCTGAATTATACCTTAGAGGTTGAATTTGGGAATATATCTTATCAATGTTTTCCTTACCTAATGTAATGTTTGAAAAACACTTCATTAAGGAATATATTTCTATCTTCAGTCTATTAACTATGTTTTTATCCTCAAAAACAATTTTTTAGCACTAGAGTTAGCCTCTAAAATATTTTTCTTAGAAATTACATTTTCTAGATCCATAGAAAGAGTATCCTTCACATAATTAACTTCCTCAAGGTTTTTTGAAATACTTAATAATTCATAAATTTTATATCAAGATCTCTATAAAGATCTGATACTATTTTAGTAAGAATAAAGATTCTAGAATTATCACTATCAACCTTTTTATTGACTTTATAATTTTTATTCTCAAGTATATTTGAAAACCTAGAAACATCTTCATAAGTAGGTAAAATATTATCTTCATCAAAAGATGATTCTTCTTCTGAAGATTCATAATATTTATTATCACTATAATTATAATTCAAGGATACATTGTTTATAGATTTAGAAATCTGTACATTGGCCATTAGAAAATAAATTTCAAATGGTAATCTAGCTAGTAAACCAATGTTCTTCTCTCCTGAAGATTCATACTCTGAGGAATAAACAGATTATTCACCACCATTGGCACTCCAGGTTTCATTAGCTTTTAATAATTTCTTATCTTTGATGTTGTAGTACTTTTTTCTATTTCTCTCTGAATTCTTTTCCTTCCTATCCTTTTTCTTAAGAATAGGACAATATGGCCTAATATGCCCTGCTCTTTTGCATTCATAACAAGTAACTTCAATACCTTTCTTGCCTTTTTTTCTTATTATATCTATACTGAATTTCATTCTTCCCAACTATCTTGTTTATATTTCAAGCAAGATTAGCTAGCCCATTCTCAGAATGTACACATTCACATGATTAAGATAAAATAGTCACTTTCTTTGTCTTGGATCTAGTAGCACATTGAGGATTCATGACATTAGTAGTAGTAAAGGCTACATATCTATTTCCATTCTTCTTCTTATTCATATCAACATATCTTTTCATTCTTGTCTTTTATTGAAGAAGCCTTCCAAAAAGATCATCAAGAGTAATCTGAGATACTTTCCTATTCTAATTAATATCTATTATCTTATACTTATACTCATTAGGAATGATATATATAATCATATCCACATGTGTGTCATCATAAAACCTTTCTCACCCATAAATTGTAAGTTTTTAACAATTGTCATAAATTTTTGTTGTACCTTGTGTACTGCTTCTCCATAAGAAAATAGAAATCCATGATATTCTTCTATAAGCATAGTTCCTCTAGTCTATATATCCTTAGATGTACTAAAATGAGTAAAATCCAATTTCTTCAAATATAATTTACAGCTTCGGAAGAAGAAATATGACTATATATATTCATGGTCATGGAACACAAGAAAGAATTGTGTACCATGTAGATTAATTGATATTCTTACTTCTCTTGATTTTTAAAAGTTCTGACTTCTTTATTAGGGATCTTGTAATGTCCAGTAAGCATAACAATGTTGTCCACTCCAGTATTAATAAAATAAATATTCAATCGATCTCTCTTATTTTCATAATAATTCCCCTAAAATGTAGGTTGTCTAGTTGGATTTAGATGTTCAATCAATCCAACATTCATTCCTTCCATCTAAAAGATACTATCATTCCACAGAAATTTGTTAATAGTAATGTTCGTAAACAAGGATAAAAATCATAATCAACAAAATTTTTTAGAATAATGTAAACTGAGCAGGAAAATATATATGTGAATATATGTATTTTAGAGTCCTCCTTTGATACCAATTGTAGGATCAAAATATGAACGTAGATGCTCAATTACAAGAGGGGGGGTGAATTGTAAGTTAAGAAACATTTGTTTTTAACCACAAGGGAAACTAGGTTTAATAAATTTAAATAGGGTAAATTCACATGTCCTCTTTAGTTCAAAAAACATTCTAGGTTCCGGAAATATGGTTCCAGAAATGAAACATAAGGAAAGATTTCAAGGAAAATGTTCTATATTAAATCATATAGAATCTTAATTATTAGATTATAAAAAGAACAAGAAAGTATATAATGATTATACTTCCTTCCTTTATCAAAATATTGCAGAATATAAACTTGAAACAAATCAAGTAACAAGTATGAAATATTTTAACACAAAGAGTAGGGTATACAAATGTAGGATCGAAATATAATATGAGATGCTCAATATACAAGAGGGGGGGTGAATTGTATATTTTAAAAATCCCTTTGGAACCTTTAAAGTTAGTTATGAATAACTAGAGTTTCCTTAAGAAAAGGAAAGGGCTAAGTTTAACAAAGTTAAACTAAGTAAATTCACAACACCTCTAACATCGAACTAAACTTGGAAAGATATTCCAAAATCAGGTTCCGGAAATATGGTTCTGGAATTTGAAACTTAACAAAAGTTACAATATAAGATTCTACCTTAAAGCGTATAGAATCTAAACTAATCAGAGTAAGTAAGGAAGTATAAGAAAGTTATACTTTCCTTAAGATACAAAATGCAGCGGAAAAAAGACAAGTAGTAAAACTACTAGTAACAAGATAATAGTCTTTTAACCCAAAGAGAAGGGTATCCAACAACTTTGGATAAAGGTCCCTTGATTTATACTTTCAAGCAAGTCTGTCTTACCCACACCAGGGTAAGCCCTCGATACGAAGATCGGTGTCTCTGTCTTTCTATCCCCGCAAGCCCTCAACTTCAAGGTAGTTGGCAACCTCTGTCTTTCTCAGCAAGATAGCTCTCGATCTTTAAGGTAGTCGGCACCTCTGTCTTCCTATCCCCGGAAGCCCTCGAATGTAATCACCAACATTCGGAGTCGCACGAAGCTTTGAGAGTTAATAAGAGACTCTCTCTCTAGAAATCACTTCAACAGCATGTAAGCACTTTCTCAACAATCGGCATATGCATCAGCCATCAGCAGCGAGCTCTTTCAAATGAGCTCCTATTTATAGGTAAGGTCGGCTCCTTCTCCAATGGTCATATTTCCCTTAAAGTTCGGAGGGACCTGTACACGTGTCACTTAGACAACGGTTAGTTTATAACAAAACAGACGACATCGTTTTATAACAAAACAAGTGTAACAGAAAGTACGTCATCGTTTTAAACTCTAACATAAATGTTCGGAATAGAAATTGCGGAGTGAAGGTTCGGAGTGAATAAATTCAGAGTATATAAAACAATGATAATCAGATTCTGTTTACTAGGAGAATTCGGAATGAGAATTCGGAGTAGGAATTCGTCATCAGAAATCGTAATGAGAATTCGTCATCAGAATTCGTAATGAGAATTCATCATCAGAATTCGTAATGAGAATTTATCATCAGAATTCGTAATGAGAATTCGTAATGAGAATTCGTCAACAGAATTCGTAATGAGAATTCGTCATCAGGATTCGTAATGAGAATTCTTTATCAGAATTCATAATGAGAATTCGGAATGAGATTTCTTCATTAGAATTCGTAATGAGAATTCTTCATTGGAATTCGTAATGAGAATTCGGAATGGAATTTCTTCATTAGAATTCGTAATGAGAATTCTTCTTCAGAATTCGTATCCTGAATCTGGAATTGAACTTAGTCAGAATTCATATCCGGAATTCGGAATGAAACTTCCTTATAGTTCTTGTCCAGAATCTGAATACTAAACAGAATGCTTTATATCTATGTTTTAATGATTCTGAGAAAACGAATCCGAATCTCACACTTAAGAAAAATATTGATGAAAATATGATAAGGATAATTTTTCTTATAAAAGCGATTTTCCTTAAGAACGAAATTTTCCTTAAGAAAGCAATTTTCCTTATAAAAGCGATTTTCCTTAAGAAAGCAATTTTCCTTATAAAAGCGATTTTCCTTAAAGATAAGGTGTTTGTGATTTTCAAAACAAGAAGGAATGGAAAAGTCATAAGGAAAACCTTATTGACTCAACAATCTCCCCCTTTTTGGAAAGCACAAACATCCTTACGAAAAAGCTATTCTAAGAAAGAAACACATTGAAGCTTATCTCCCTTGGTTTAAAAAAATAGATGAATACGACTAACTCCCCCTTAGGCTTTGAAACTCTAAGGATCATATTCATATTTCCGGAGTGATGTTTCTTTATGAAAAACTCCCCCTTAAACAAACTCTTATTAGAGTTATATCTCCTTGGGTATTTTTCTTTCTCCCCTTTTGATAAGCACTTATTAGATTTCCTCTTTTTCTTAAGGATCTTTTTCCTTCTCCCCCTTTGTGATTTTCAAAAAGAATTGGAGGGAATGGAAAAACTTAACAAAGTACCTGAAAAAAAATTAGTACAAACGAAACAACAAGCACAATTCTCATTATATTTGAAATGTCAGAAACAAAAACAGATTACAACAAAAAGATCGGATTGGTTTATTTCGGATCTTTCTCCTTCGACATTAGCCCCTTGAGAATTGTCTTGATCTTTTTGAGGTCCTTATGATCTTCCTCTTCTTGCTTCTCCAAGACGACTATTCTTGCTGACTGTGCTTCAATGATTTCTTCCTGAGCCTTCAACTTTTCTTCCTGAGCTTTCATCTTCTCTTCCTGAGCCTTCATTCTTTCTAGAAAATTGATCCGATGATCCCTTTCAAATTTCCAACTCTGATTAACGGAGTTGAGCTTTCCATTCAGATCTCTCACTTCCTGAATCCGAATGTTCTTTTCCTCTGTCAATTTCTCATCGAATGATGCAGTCACCTCATGAAACTTCTTGTCCTCGGTTTGAAATGCATCCTTAACATTTTCCTGAAACTCATCCAGCAACCTCATCTCTTCCACATTTTTCTTCGACCAGCTTGTCATCCTCTTGCAAGATCTTTTATGTGCTTCGTAACCAACGAAGAATGTTTTGTACTGAGCTTCAATCTCAACACACTTATCCATTACCATGGATACGGAATCGGTTTTCTGATTTAGCGCATGTTGGAGCATATGGCACCGAGAGTCAATACTGGAGAAGGTTGGAATAGTTCCCACCAACTTCTTCAAGGATTGAACAACAAAATCGTGCCCCAACGAAGATGATTCCGAATCTGACATCTTGCTCGGAGAATTTTCTTCGTCAATAAGCTCCAACTTCCTCTTAGAAGAACTACCAGCTTCCTTCCTCATACTCTTTTCTGAACTCGGGGTATCAGCAAGAATTTGTTTCCCCTTATCTTTTTCCGGAATAGAAACCTGTTCCGGAGATTTCTTCTCGCTATCAGACACTTGAACAACCAAATCTTCCTCATCAGCAACTTCTACATTTTCCTTCTGAGCTGCATTAAGTAAAATATGTTCTTCTTCTCTCAGACAAGAAACTTCTTCTTCGCCTTTCTCTTCTTCCATATTCGGAGTGACAAGCTTCGAAGATTGAGCTTCAGATGTTCGGAGCGACAGGTGTTCCGAAGGAGTTCCTTTGTATTCATCTACTTGTTTGAGCACATCTCCTGTCTCACCACTTCCTTCAGCAGCTTCTTCAACTTCTTCTACTTGCTCTACTTCCTCAGTAGCAACAGCCTCTTCCGGAGTAACAAGATTTCTTCCTGGAGTCTCAGGTAGAGATTCCAGAGAGAAAGATCTCTGTACGGGAATGGTTGCTGAAACCATTTCGTTGAACTTTAACAAGGCCTGAGCTACCTCAGCCTCGGACATTTTCTTCTTCAGTTTCTTTTCCTTTGCTTGCTTCTCAAGCTCATCAGCAGCCTTTTCTTTCAGAGCTTTGGCCTCTGCAGGATCCAATCCGAACTGCGGATCTCCTTCCTTCCTCTTCTCTTTGTCAGCTCTCCATTTCGCTGCAACCTCATCAGTATAGGTTTTCTTCTTCTTAGACTTAGGAGGTGCGGAGTGGACTTCCTTAGACTTGGGTTCCTCAGCTTCGACTACCACTTCTTTCAGCTTCCTGTTCCTTACCGGTTTGGATGATTCCGGATCAGCTACTTTCGGAGTCACTTCTTCTTGAGGAGGTAGATCAATAAACTTCCCTGACTCCTTGTTAAAAGCTATATTCATTCTCTTAAGAGTGGAATCACTGAGCAACATGATCTTTCACACCCTTGGATTGGAACTACAAGCTACCTTGAAAGATTCTAGGCACCGAACTATGAGCTTTGACAATATTGCCGGGTACATCACAATCTGAGCTCTCAGATTCCCCTTCTTCAAATTTTCAATATTAAGAAGGATATGCTTCATCAAGTTGAAAATTCTTAGATTTATCAGGAAATCTAAGATATATATCTCACTTTTCTTCAGGATATCCTTATCTCCTTTTCTCGGTACAATAAGCCCTTGTACCCATAACTCCAGAATCCGAAAGTTTGTAGATAGGCTTGCAATTTTCGGAGCCTTGTCATCATCCAATCCGAGAATTTCTAATGCCTTTTCCTTGTTGAAACTACCCAAAGAGTCTGGAAATAAATGGGAAATAAACTCAGCTTCCCCTTCATAACTTAGCCCTACCAAGCTTGCAGCCTTGGTGTAAGAAAGCTTATATGTCTTGCCATACGATTTGAAAGAAAATTTTTCTCTATTGTCTTCCTCAAAGAAAGCAACCGACTCATAAAACTCGACAAGCAAGTCAGAGTAGACTTCATCTTGGTTGCCGGTTTTTGATACCGCAACATCCTCCCATCCATTCAACTTGATATTCTTCGTAATGATAGAATCATAATTGCTGAAGAAATTCGGATGAACTAACCTCTCTCTGTAGACTAACCACTGAGAAATAGGCTTAGTTGAAGACATTTCTTGAGAAGCTAACTCTACAGACATTCGGATCTGAAGACTCTGAGAAGTTCGGAACTGAGAAAACTGAAGTTCGGAATGGCCTTAAATCACAGAGTCAGAGCTTCAGCACGCAAAAGCTTGAAATCGATGTGGGACTCGAAAATAGGGTCCCCTTTATATAGGCAAAGGGATGACGGTTCAACTTCCTCGGTTGATCTAACGGTCTAGAATGATCTGAGATCAAATCTGATGGTTGAGAGCTTGAATCAGATCTTTTTGAGGTTTTTATTAAAGTAAAGAATTAAGAAATCCAAAAACCGAAAACAAACTATAAGAAAATTCCAGCAAGTAAAATATGATTACGAAAACATCGGTAAGAAAATCATACCTTTCGGATTAGCTTAGGAAAGTTATTCGTAATGGGTAATATAAAGACGACTACGAAAAACTCAATACGAAACTCTGAATACGAAAAACTCAATACGAAAAAGTAAATACGAAAAGTCAATACGAAAAAGTAAATTCGAAAAACTTAATACGAAAAAGTAAATACGAAAAACTTAATACGAAAAAGTAGATACGAAAAACTCAATATGAAAAACAAAACTTGGTACGAAAATTTGGTTATGAAAGTCCCAGTACGAAAGTTGTCCATTCCGGAAATTTTCAGTACGAATACTTTCATTCCAGAAGTATTCTGTACGAAAATATCCATTCTGGAAAATGGTAGTTCCGGAAGTTCCATTCCGGAAATTTTCATTCCGAAAAATTTGAAAACAAATTTTGAAAAAATTGTGTTAAACAAACAATCATATGTACTCCCCCTATGAAAAGGAGTTTATTACTGTAAGGAGACTTTTTCAACAGAAAGTTAATTAAGGAAGATTACCTTACGGTTATCATTCCTAACTTCTGTTTAATATATTCAAATCTATCAGAAGGCAAGGATTTTGTGAATATATCAGCAAGTTGATCTTGCGTTCCGATAAACTGAAGAATAATATCTCCTTTAAGTGTGTGATCCCTAAGAAAGTGATGCCTAATATCTATGTGTTTTGCACGAGAGTGATGTGCAGGGTTCTTACTTAGGGCAATAGCACTTGTGTTATCACACAGAATTTGAGTTTTAGTAAAACTCAGGCCATAATCTGTGAGTGTGTGTTGCATCCACAACACTTGTGCACAACAACTTCCAGCTGCTACATATTCAGCTTCAGCAGTGGAGAGTGCAACATAGTGTTGCTTCTTGCATGACCAAGAAACTAATGAATCTCCTAAGAAATGACAAGTTCCGGATGTACTTTTCCTATCCATTCTACATCCACCAAAGTCAGCATCAGAAAAACTTTTTAGAACAAAATCATTTCCAGAAGTATAAAATAATCCTAGATCCATGGTTCCCTTAAGGTAGGGAAAAATTATTTTTACTGCCTTTAAGTGAGATTCCTTAGGATTGGATTGGTATCTTGCACATAAGCATACTGAAAACATTAAGTCTGGTCGACTAGCTGTTAAGTAAAGTAGACTTCCAATCATACCTCTAAAAGATGTTTGATCTACTGGTTTCCCAGCTTCATCAAGATCTAAAGAATTTGAGGTACCAATAGGAGTACTTATACTCTTAGTGTTGTCATATCCATACTTTTTAAGAAGTTATTTAATATACTTATGTTGAGATATGTAGGTTCCTTCTGGTTTTTGAGAAATTTGAAAACCAAGAAAAAATGTTAACTCACCCATCATACTCATTTCAAACTCAGATTTCATTAGACTAGCAAAAGTGTCAGTCAAAGATTGCTAAGTTGAACCAAATATAATGTCATCAACATAAATTTGAACAATCAAAACATTTTTCTTATCTTTCTTTATAAAAAGGGTTGGATCTGCATTTCCCTTAACATAGTTATTTTGAAGTAAAAATCCAGTGAGTCTATCATACCATGCTCGTGGGGCTTGTTTAAGGCCATACAAAGCTTTGGTAAGTCTAAAAACATGATCTGGATGTTTTGGATCTTCAAAGCCAGGAGGTTGTTCAACAAAAACTTCCTCTTGAACATAACCGTTAAGA
The DNA here is from genome assembly GCA_963277665.1 of Viscum album. NCBI lineage: Eukaryota > Viridiplantae > Streptophyta > Magnoliopsida > Santalales > Viscaceae > Viscum > Viscum album. The sequence goes on from OY728156.1 coordinate 35,186,568, forward strand.
AAAGCACATTTCACATCCATTTGATAATGTTTGAAATTAAAGAATGCTGCAAAGGCAAGTAGAATGCGGATATATTCAAGTCTAGCTACTGGAGCATAGGTTTCTTCATAGTCTATTCCTTCTTGCTGATTATAGCCTTTAGCAACAAGTCTAGCTTTATTTCTAACAATGACTCCATTTTCATCACATTTATTCCTGAAAACCCATTTTACTCCAATAACAGAAGTTTCCTTAGGTCTTTCAACCAAGGTCCAGACTTTATTCCTTTCGAATTCATTTAGTTCATCTTGCATTGCTTTGATCCAATCATCATCTCCTAAAGCTTCATCAGTGCTTTTAGGCTCTAATTGGGAAAGAAATGCTAGATGTTCTACTTCATTTCTTAAGGAACTTCTAGTCCTTACAGGTTGATTTACATCACCAATGATACTATCACTGGGATGATTCTTAAGAAACACCTGATTTGGGTTTTGTAAAACCTGTTCATCAACATAGGGTAGAAAGTCTTCTGGGGTAAAAGTTTCAGAAGTATCTTCTAGAACAATTTCCTTATCAGAAGGTTCTTCTATCAAAGGTTGATAATCAGTTTTTGAAAACACATCCGAAGATGTAGGTTGGGAGGTTTTAAAAACAAAAGGATCTGACTCATCAAATTTCACATGTACTGTTTCTTCAACAGTACACGTGTTTTTATTAAAAACTCTATAATCCTTAGAGGTTGTGGAATAACCTAAGAAAATTCCTTCATCTGATTTTGGTGCGAATTTATGTAAGTTATCTTTAGTATTCAAAATGAATACTTTGCAACCAAAAACTTTTAAGTAGGAAAGTCTTGGTTTTTTACCATTCCATAACTCATAAAGAGTTTTATTAAGAAAAGGTCTAATCAAAACTCGATTTATAGTATAACAAGCAGTACTTACAGCTTCAGCCCAGAAATGTCTAGCAATAGAATATTCACTCAACATGGTTCTAGTTATCTCTTGAAGAATTCTATTTCTTCTTTCAACTACACCATTCTGTTGAGGAGTTCTAGGTTCTGAAAAGTTGTGAGTAATACCTTTCTTACTACAAAAAGTTTCAAAATCAGAATTTTGAAATTCTCCTCCATGATCACTATGAATAGTTTTCAATGGAAGGTTTTTCTCATTTTTAACTTGAGCTCTAAAACTTTTGAAATAGGAAAAAGCTTCAGATTTCCTTGCTAGAAAATAGACCCAAGTAAATCTAGTGTAATCATCAACTAGAACAAACACATAGTATTTGCCTCCAATGCTTCCAGTTTGTGTTGGACCGAAAAGATCCATATGCACTAACTGTAATGCATCGGTTGTTGAGACTTCACCAATTGACTTAAAACTAGATTTATGTTGCTTGCCATATTGACAAGGATCACAAACTTTAGAAGAATCAAATCTAAGCTCCGGTAGATCCTTAACAAGTTTCTTCTTAGAGAGTTTACATAGGTTCCTAAGACTACAGTGTCCTAGTCTTCTATGCCATAACCAAGAATGATCTTCTATTGCACTAAGGCAAGGTAAATCTTGGCTTCTTAGGTCTTCTAAGTTTAAGGTGTAAACATTCTCTTGCCTGTTGGCTGAGAGAATAAATTCTTCCTTGGAATTGTGAACTAAGCATTTATCATTCCAAAAATTCACAAGGTAAGCTTCATCACATAACTGACTTATGCTAATGAGGTTGTGCTTAAGACCTTTAACAAAAAGAACATTTGAAATCAAAGTTTTACCCAAAAGAACTATATTACCAATACCAACAATCTCTCCCTTAGCATTGTCTCCGAAAGTTACCTTTCCTCCTTTCGTTTTGATAATCTTTTCAAAAAAACTTTTGTTACCAGTCATGTGCTGGGAACATCCACTATCCATGTACCAAATATTGTTGCTGGAACTTTCTTTATTTTCCTTAGCCATAAGACATTGATTATCAATAGGTAATCTGGCTATAAGACCAAGATTCTTCTGTCCTGAAGATTCATATTCAGAAGATTCATCTGAAGAGTCACCACCACTGGCACTCCAGGTGTCATTAGCTTTCAAAACTTTCTTAGCTTTGGCTTTGTAATACTTCTTCCTGTTCTTTTCTGAATGTATTTCCTTCCTTTCTTTCATTCTGAGCATAGGGCAATCTGGTCTAATATGTCCAGCTCTCTTACATTCATAACAAGTAACTTTCCATCTTTCTTATCTTTCCTGTCCTTCTTCTTATACTTGGATTGAAAGTTTCTCTGTCCAGCTATCATGTTCATCCTTCGAGCAAGATTGGCTAATTCATTTTCTGAAACTTCACTTTCACTAGATTCGGATTGGAAAATGACTTTCTTAGACTTGGATCTGGTTACTCTCTCAGGAGTCTTAGCTTTCATCTGATTTGAAGTTGTAGTAAAAGCAACAGTACCATTTCCATTCTTCTTCTTGATGTTGTCAGCATCTCTCTTCATTCTGGTCTCATGTTGTAGAAGAGTTCCAAATAATTCATCAAGAGTAATTTGAGTAACCTTCCGGTTCTCATCTATAGCAGTTCTCTTGGATTCCCATTCATTGGGCATAATGTCAATTATCTTGTCCACAAGAGCTTCATCATCTAAACCTTTCTCTCCCATAGATTGTAGACTGTTGACAACAGTCATAAATCTTTGTTGAACTTTACAGATGGGTTCTCCATAAGGAAAATTGAAGCCATGATATTCAGCTCTAAGCATAGCTCTCCTAGTCTCAATTACTTTAGATGTCCCAAAGTGTGTAACCTCTAACTTCTTCCATATACAGTTAGCTGCTTCACAAGAAGAAATTTGGCTATATATATTTCTAGTCATTGAACATAATAAAGTATTGCGTACCTTATAGTTGAGTTGATATTCTTGCTTCTCCTGGTTAGTAAAGGTTCTGACTTCCTTGTCAGGAATTTTATAATCACCAGTAAGCATCACAAAGTTATCTACTCCAGTATTAATAACAAAGGTCTTCATACGATCTCTCCAGTACTCATAATCATTACCATCGAATATTGGTGGCCTTGTAGGATTCAGATTGTCAATCGATCCAACATTTATTCCTGCCATACTAAAAATAACTTTTCACACAAACTTGTTAGTAGTTTAGAATCGAAACAACAAGGTTCGGAATGGGAAAAGTTCGGAATGGATAATCCGGAATGACAAAGTTCGGAATAGAAAAGTGAGCAAGAAAAACTTGTATGTGAGTACAAGTATTCCAGTAACCGAAGCTCTGATACCAAATGTAAGAATGGTATAGAGTAAGAGGTTTCCAACCTTTGATACCAATTGTAGGATCGAAATATAATATGAGATGCTCAATATACAAGAGGGGGGTGAATTGTATATTTTAAAAATCCCTTTGGAACCTTTAAAGTTAATTATGAATAACTAGAGTTTCCTTAAGAAAAGGAAAGGGCTAAGTTTAACAAAGTTAAACTAAGTAAATTCACAACACCTCTAACACCGAACTAAACTTGGAAAGATATTCCAAAATCAGGTTCCGGAAATATGGTTCCGGAATTTGAAACTTAACAAAAGTTACAATATAAGATTCTACCTTAAAGCGTATAGAATCTAAACTAATCAGAGTAAGTAAGGAAGTATAAGAAAGTTATTCTTTCCTTAAGATACAAAATGCAGCGGAAAAAAGACAAGTAGTAAAACTACTAGTAACAAGATAATAGTCTTTTAACCCAAAGAGAAGGGTATCCAACAACCCTGGATAAAGGTCCCTTGATTTATACTTTCAAGCAAGTCTGTCTTACCCACACCAAGGTAAGCCCTCGATACGAAGATCAGTGTCTCTGTCTTGCTATCCCCACAAGCCCTCAACTTCAAGGTAGTTGGCAACCTCTGTCTTTCTCAGCAAGAAAGCCCTCTATCTTTAAGGTAGTCGGCACCTCTGTCTTCCTATCCCCGGAAGCCCTCGAATGTAATCACCAACATTCGGAGTCGCACGAAGCTTTGAGAGTTAATAAGAGACTCTCTCTCTAGAAATCACTTCAACATCATGTAAGCACTTTCTCATCAATCGGCATATGCATCAGCCATCAGCAGTGAGCTCTTTCAAATGAGCTCCTATTTATAGGTAAGGTCGGCTCCTTCTCTAACGGTCATATTTCCCTTAAAGTTCGGAGGGACCTGTACACGTGTCACTTAGACAACGGTTAGTTTATAACAAAACAGACGACATCGTTTTATAACAAAACAAGTGTAACAGAAAGTACGTCATCGTTTTAAACTCTAACATAAAAGTTTGGAATAGAAATTTCGGAGTGAAGGTTCGGAGTGAATAAATTCAGAGTATATAAAACAATGATAATCAGATTCTGTTTACTAGGAGAATTCAGAATGAGAATTCGGAGTAGGAATTCGTCATCAGAAATCGTAATGAGAATTCGTCATCAGAATTCGTAATGAGAATTCATCATCAGAATTCGTAATGAGAATTTATCATCAGAATTCGTAATGAGAATTCGTAATGAGAATTCGTCAACAGAATTCGTAATGAGAATTCGTCATCAGGATTCGTAATGAGAATTCTTTATCAGAATTCATAATGAGAATTCGGAATGAGATTTCTTCATTAGAATTCGTAATGAGAATTCTTCATTGGAATTCATAATGAGAATTCGGAATGGAATTTCTTCATTAGAATTCGTAATGAGAATTCTTCTTCAGAATTCGTATCCTGAATCTGGAATAGAACTTAGTCAGAATTCATATCCGGAATTCGGAATGAAACTTCCTTATAGTTCTTGTCCAGAATCTGAATACTAAACAGAATGCTTTATATCTAAGTTTTAATGATTCCGAGAAAATGAATCCGAATCTCACACTTAAGAAAAATATTGATGAAAATATGATAAGGATAATTTTTCTTATAAAAGCGATTTTCCTTAAGAAAGCAATTTTCCTTAAGAATGCAATTTTCCTTATTAAAGAGATTTTCCTTAAGAAAGCAATTTTCCTTATAAAAGCGATTTTCCTTAAAGATAAGGTGTTTGTGATTTTCAAAACAAGAAGGAATGGAAAAGTCATAAGGAAAACCTTATTGAATCAACAACAAAAACCTTGGCTAAAGGTCCCTTGATTTATAATTTCATGAAAGTCTATTTTACCCAGACCAGTGTAAGCCTTCAATAGGAAAATCATAATATGTTTTTCAATACCACCATCCATCAATCATTAAGTTCGTCATCTCCTCTGTATTCTTATACATGAATGTACATGAACCTTAAGGTAGTCGGCCACCTATGTCATCCTATCCCTAAAACTTCTCGATTGTACATATCAATATTCAGAGTCTCAGGAGAAAAGCTGAACAAGATATTCAGTATGCACAAAGAATGAGAGTATCTGTCTCTAGAAATCACTACAGCTGCATGTAATCTCTAGATTGATGGATCTGTAATGATAACATTTAAATCATATCCTCTTTATAGGCATTTCTCCAATGGTTGACTCCCTCCTCCCACGGTCACATTTTTCATTGAATCTCGGAGGGACCTGTACACGTGTCACTCAAACAGTGATTAGATTGAAAAAAATTGTACGACATCGTTTCATAACTATAAAAAAGGTAATAAAAATATGATTTCTTAACCAAGTCCATTTTACATAGTGAAAGAAAAAAATAATGTTTGGAGTCTATGAATATAAACACATTAAATCTATAAATCATGGATATTCCTATTCTGCTTTTCAAGTAATTTAGAACCTAAAATCTATCGAATTCTGAGTTTGAATTCCAATGAATTTAGTGTCTGAATTCTAATGATTTAAAAATTAGAATTCTAAGGAATTTGAATTCCAAATTCTAAGGAATTCTGAGTCTTAATTTTGAGGAATTTGGAGTCAGAATTTTGAAAAATTCAGAATTCAAATTTTGAGGAATTTTGAGTTTGAATTCTAAGGAATTCAGAGTCTGAATATCAGAAAATTTAGAGTATGCATTTTAGAGAATTTAGAATCTGAATTCGGATCCTGAAAACAGAATATTCTACATATAAGTATTTATTGGATTTTAATTTTTTTGAAGTGAAACCTAATTTTACACATAAAATTAAAATGATTTAAATTTAGAGAAAATATAACATGAACAATGAAAACAATGGTAAGGAGAAAATTCACTTGTGGAAGGAAAATTTTCCTTATTAAGATAAATCATAGGGGAAATAAAATTTCCTTTTCGTAATTTTTTTTATTTTCAAAATATAAAGGAATGGAAAATTCATAAGGAGAACATATTGACTCAACAAGGGTTAAAATTTTCACTGCACTAATGATTTAATTCCATTTTGTATCATAATGATTTTTTTTAATCATCATAATTTTTAAATTATTTTTCAATGGAATTAATATTGTTATGGAAAATGAATAATCCTTTATGAAAGTATTGATGATGGTTCTAGAAGAGAAAACATCCATGGTTTTTACAAGCGTTTCATATAGTGGTAAAAATGGAAAGTAAGTAAAATTATCCAACTATAATGTAGAAGTTTACTATGTATGAGTTTATCCTAATTATCTAAACCATTAGACCTAAAATATCTTAAGGAATGAAATTTTATGTCATGTTTTAAAAATAACTATAATTTGTAATGTTTAATACTGGGTTTATATCATTAGTGATAGAGAAGGGTTTAGTCATCCTCGGATATGATAATGTCTTTTATGACTTATAAATATAATCATGGATTAATAATTTTCAAGTATAATATAATTTTAGTGTTTTAGAATCCCCTTTTATGGATTAATGTTTTCAAATTTTTTAGTGACTAATGTAATTTTTTGAGACATTTATTATTTGAGAAATTATGGGATATTACTTTTTGTTATGAAAAAGAAAACGTATGATAAAAACATTGAGGATAAAACATGTAACAGTTATTATTGATGAATTTTTCATATTTTTGGAATGTTATGATAATTATATATTTTTTTAAAATGGAAAACCAAAAAGGATGAGGGAAAAATTATTATGTCTGGCAAGACTGTGAGTTATGAACCCACAATAGAAGGTCAGTATGGGTGCATCTCCAACCACTGGCCTACATAAAGTACCAGTTAGTATGAATGTCTATCATTATATAAAAAATTTTATAAATAAATAATATGTTTATCATGGTAATACATATTTTTTAAAATAAATAACCATTGGATTGGAATATGATTTTGTGATTAGGTGATTAATGTTATTTCAAAAAAACTTCACTATTTTGGGAATCCTATAAGTTTAAGGTAAACTAAATATTATCGGATTTATTTTTATAAATAATGGTTTCAATAAATTTTTGAATAATATATCAATATATTGGGGAATTAGGGTGATTAAGGTTATTAATGGAAATAGTCTACATATATTGAGGATTATTAGTAAAATAAATTTATTTGATAAAACATCATGACAAATTAATTTTATTTGGTTATAATTCGTAAAATTTAATGTCACAAACCATACCCCAGGGGCCATATCGTGACTACCACAAGGATTACTTCTATAAGCCATGGGTTGGTAACTAGTACTGAAAAGGCATATCCTTATAACAGGAAGACATTTCCTTTAAACCTGTATAAACACACAAACCAAGAACAAAACTAGATGAAACCACGAAGTAAATAGATAAAGTAAAAAGTTTTCTAAAAGTAAAGGGGTTGCAATAAAAGAACAAATGAAAAGTACAAGTACAACTGGAAAGTGGAAACAGCGCCTGGACCATCCACTGAGGATCCTTCCTAATGTGTAGGTATAGATCATCTCCACATCACTCCACGCTAGCGAATCTCCTCTGTGTACCACCTGGTCTTGGTTCCCTCAAGTCTCAGCCCAACAACTATTCATCTCTACAATACATAATAAGGTGTGGGTGAAGCCCATATAGGGGTGTGTATAATAACACTTAGTAGGGACCCCGAGACCCCCGAAGTACACCCAGAATTTGACCTAGGAAAAACCAAAAAGCAAGACCTCAATCACAAATCATGAAGCGATAGTCAGCTCACACCTGGTATACAAATCAGAGATTAAGAAAAAATAGATTATTAGCCTCAAGATATATCATCTTATTTCATTTAGAATTTCTACAACTGATCCATAATGAATTTTTTCTAATATCAATACACTCTTGGGCGTAAGTCATTGTTCCATGATGGTACACTATAAGGGGGGTCCTTGTTATGTCACGCTACTACTAATACAAAATGGGTAGATAGATGTTGATCCACAAAGGGTCTCTAGAATGCTGATCATCGATGGGCCGCTAAGAAATTGGTCCTCATCAGGTAGCTATGATGCTGATCCACACGGGGCCTATATGATGTCGATCCAGACAGGGTCACTATGATGATGATCAGCATCGGGACACTAGATGTTGATCCACATAGGTTCGCTAGATACTGATCCACACAGGGTATCTAGATGATGATCCACATAGGGTCTCTAGATACTAATCCACACTAGGTCACTATGATTCTAGTCCACACAAGGTCGCTATTTCAAAGATATCTGGTCACATTATTCCTGCTCATAGCACACTTGATTCAAGGAGAACCACTCCTCAAGCAATAGGTAATATTTAAACCCATACTAAGGCCCCAAAAATCATACACAATGGACCATCCGATCATATGGGTCCCAACTTGTTAGACGACGCATCATTCTGATGCCCAGTCTGTGAGATATGGCCACTTTTGTAAAAAGGGCCTCGTGTAATTCAAGTATGATCTAAGCCATGTCATATATAAACTCTTTAAAATCTCAATAAGAGTATCTATAATGGTTTCCATGTCTCATGGGTCCTTATTCCATAGACGGCGCATCTCTAAGACACATGGCATGTTAGTTACGTCCCTTTCAGTGAAACAGGGGTAATCGGCCAACAGTTCGGCTTGGCTCAGTTGGCTTCGCCCGTATATGACAAGGGGAACGATTCCTAAAGGGCGTCAAAACACCCCTAACAGTGTGTCGAACCGAAACTCAGTTCCTCAGTTACGAGTGTTTCTTTATTCGAGGACCAATTGTGTCTTGGCCTGGTCCGACTCGGTCAGACTAGCCTGATGCAATGGGTCCGGGAGTCAACCTGACCCTGCCCAAGTCCGGCCCGTTAGGGTTATCCCGGTTCATTGGTTCTATCCCATCGTGGTCAGCCCAGTTCGGTTCATAGGATTGGGCCGCTATTGGCCCGGCCCTCCAAGTGGGGATCGACCCACCTATGTTGCCCCGCAGGGCCGCAGGTCCGACCCACTGGACCATGGGTCCGGACCGTCCGGCTGGGTTGGTCTGGTTTGGTCGGTCGGCCCGCGTCCTGCCCAGTCCACTAGATGGCCGACTATTTTCTTCTACTGGACCCATAGTTTTGGGGTTGTTTCAACAAGCTGGTGGGGTGATGCCCCACCACATTAAAAGGTCGATCATTTTTCAGAATGGGTTTCACCAACGCCGTGCTATACTAGCTGCGCCACACCCTCCTGTTGCAACCTGTTGGTGGCGGTCATTACCGCTAGCAGTGCCGACGGGCGCTGCCCCGGTCCCACATGACTATCTTGTGCCCACCGCCCTTGGTATCCATGGAGAGCGACGGTGTGCCATTTTCCACGGCCCGCAACCTGTCACCGCGGGTCTCCTCCGACCACCGAGGACTTCCACTAACATGTCAAACCAACAATTTCTTTTGCATTCCACTAGATGCACTTTGGTGTTATATTTTTTTGTTGTCTGCGCCTACGTCTATTCTTGGATAACACCGCCATAGCGTGAAATACTATTTAGTGTTTCCGTTGAGTTGGAATTTTTTCCCCGATGTTCACATCAATAATGAAGTGGTGGAGGGTTTGGGCCTTATTCATTTGGCCCACGCCCTCTGTTTTACATGATAACAAGAGGAAGAGAAATTAACTCATCAAAGACAACTTCAAATAAACCCCCTACCTGGATTAGATGTCCGCTGATGACGATCGATGGAACCTCCTTCATCATTGTCGTTGGTTTGTGATTCGGTGGCACTCGTCACCGCTCACTGGAACCGGTCTCTTCCTCCAAGTGTTGGAATCATGGTACATTTCCTGAGCATTGTCTCATGGAGAATCCATGCCAACAATCCACCCCATTCTCCATATAAATAGGAGAGGGGAAGGGTGAGCAACACACATGTAATTAATGGGGTTCATTTAATTAATGAATCTTCCAAATTCCAACGGTGTTGATACCATAATAGAGGGGAGTCAAGCCATTTAATGACATGACACATCGTCTATCCTTCCACTGCCACTTGTCAGTTGGAGGAAAAGAAACAGAGGAAAAGAAAAATATAAAAAGAAAAAAATATCATAACATGTAATTTTTATTAATCTTTCAAAATTATACCAAATTAATTTTTTCACCCGACCTACTACGGTCTAATTGAGGCCTCCCTTAAGAGAATACCAGCCATATGGATTCAATAATGCGTTAATATTTTGAATCTAAATACCGGTTCAAAGGATATAAAATTATTCCCACGTGTTTACTGAATGTACCTAAAAAAGTTCAGAAATTCATTATGGGCACACCGGGCCTTGGAATCATGCACCGTCAATTTTTACAGACTCGTAATAATTTCATATAATTAGAAATAAAATTACATTGAAAATATAGGTTTTTTACATTATCCCTCCCTTGGGTATTTTTATCCCCAAAAGCCACAACATTAAATAAGGGAACATTTAGGGGGTACTGAGCACAAATATGGGCCTCCCGCTCCCATGTGCTCTCCTGGAGGTTCATGTGATGACATTGAACGCTCCCCAGAGGTATCAATTGTCTACCAATTACTAACTCCTATTGATCCTCAACCTCTTCTAGAACCTCCACAAACATCTCCCCATCATTGTAGTCTAGATCTCCCCATTCGATAACGTGCGATGGATCATGCACTTACTTCTTGAACTGTGACACGTAGTAAACGTCAAGCACCAGATGCATCTGTGGGGGACGATTTTGGAAATACAGAACCTTGGAAAATCTTTAGAGGACCTGATGGGGTTTAATTAACCTCATATATATCTTACCGCCACAAAAAAATCTCCACAAACCTTGTTATGGTGAGACCCATAAGAAGACATGGTCTCCCTCCTTGAACACCAAAGGACTCCGCCTCCTTTCAATATCAAACATGTTCCTACCCGGTGTAGTCTTCATTCACTTCTATATGATTTACACCTTCTCAGGGGTATCATGTACCTTCTCGGAACCCACAATTGTTGACTCCCCTACGTTTGTCCAGCATAAATGTGATCTGCATGGTCTACCGTACAAGCCCTCAAATGGTTCCATACCAATGGTGGAGTGATTGTTGTTGATGTATGAAAACTCCACCAAGGGAAAGTGATGGTCCCAACTACGGCTAAAATATAGGACGCAAGCATGAATCATGTCCTCCGGTGACTGAATGGTCCACTCCATCTGACTGTCCATCTGAGGATTAAAGGTAGTGCTCAAACTTAGTTACGTCTTGAATGCCTCCTACAATCCCTTCCACAACTCGGATGTAAAATGTGAGTCACGATCAGAGATGATCCCCAATGGCATCCCCTAATGCCATAAAATATCATGTACATGATGGCGTCTCATTCCCTCTACTAATCCCTACTCTAGGATGGGTAGAAAGTGGTGCGACATGGTGAGTCAGTCAACAATCACCCAGATGGAATCATGTCCCTAGGACATATGTGTAGCTCTATCATGAAATCCATGTTAATACCATCCCAATTACACATCGGTACCTATAAAGGAATAACTGATCTTGCATGAATCCGATGATCGGCCTTCACTTTCTCACAAGTGAGGCATCGTGAAACAAACTCTACAACTTCTTTCTTCATCCTTGGCCACCAGTGTTGATGCTAGAGGTTCTAGTACATCATCGCCACACTAGGATGTACTGCTATAGTGGACGTATGGAACTCCATCAAAAAATCCTCTTGTAGCACCACTGGTACCATGGTGTATCCTCTGAAGAGGATGATATGCTCCCCACCTTTAGAAAATTCATCAGATTCATGTTTTGAAGATATCTAAGCACGTTGAGCCTAGTAGTCAATGTCCCCAAGCAGTGCCTCCTAAACTCATTGAATAAGTTGGGGAGTGATAGGCATAGACTAGAGGTAAGATTCTCCGTCTCTATCCACAAAGGATATCTGCAACGCATGTAGCTGCTATGTCACCTCACTCAGCTATTGTAAGCCCGACCGCCTGATGAGTGTGTCTCCCACTACATTCCCCTTCCCAGGAGTATAGACTATATAAAATTCATGGTCCTAGAGGTACTCTATGAATCTTCGTTGTCTCATGTTCAGGTACATCAGTGAGAAGATATATCTGAGACTCTTGTGATTAGAGTAAACAGTAAAACATTCACCCATAATGTAGTGTCGCCACATCTTCAAAGTGAATACCATTTCTGCTAACTCTAGGTCATGGGTAGCGCAGTTCATCACATACTATCTCAGTTTTCATGATCCATATGTGATCACTACTCAACCCGACATCAGGACACATCCTTGTATGGATCCTAACATGTCACCATAGTTGATATACCAAACATCCTCTTCTAGTAGCCTCATGATGGGGGCAATCGTCAGTGTTTACCTCAGCTCCTGAAAACTATACGGGCATCTCTTCATCCACATGAAGATTTATCCCATCTTTGTCAATGCTGAATAGGGTGCTACAACTCTGGAAAACTCAGGTATGAATATCTGGTAGAACCACGCCAACCCCAAGAAACTCCTCACCTTGGTCACACTTGTGGGTGGCTCCCAAGATAGAACAACCTCTATCATTTCAGGATCTATTGCAACACCAACCTCCAAGAGAACATGTCCTAAAAAGTCAACCTTCCATCTTCATAACTAGATCTTTGAGATCTTATAATAAATATGGTTCTCTCAGAGTGTATCAAGAACTATCAATAGATAATAATAAATCTCATCATTTGACACCGAGTATATCAAGATATCTTCAATGAAGACCACCACAATTTGATCGAGGTATGGTTGAAAGATGTTTTTCATGAATATCATGAACACTTTTTGGGAAATGATAACGCCGAATGGCATAACCAATAACTCATAGTGGCCATACCGACATCTTAAGGTCATCTTCTGCACATCCTCATCTCATAATCAGAGCTAATGATCACCTGATCTGTGGTCTATCTTCGAAAACCAACAAGCTCCCTTTATCTGATCAAATAGATCATCAATCCTCGGATGTGGATACTTATTATTTACGGTCACCTAGTTCAGGCCCCAATATTCCAGACATAGCCTCAAACTCACATATCCCTTCTTGATGAATAAAATTTGGGCTTCCCATGGAGAAACACTAGGCCTTATTAACCCCTTCCTCTGCATGTCCTCAGGCTATACCTGTATCTCATGAAGCTCTAAGGGAGCCATCCTCTATGCTTGTGTAGATATCGATACCATCTCGAGGAACAGGTCAATGTAGAAGTCCACAATCCTTAGAGGATGTAGTCCCAAAACATCATTAGGAATGACATCAGCATACTGTTCCACCACTATAGGATAGATCAAACTCTCAATATCAACTACTATAAGGGTAAAGCTAGTCAACTAATGAGTGATAAGATGCACCTTCCTCTGAGTAAATCCATCATGTGCATCAAAGCTTCCCTTATCACCTGTGAATGAAAAAATGATCCCATCCCCGTGAAAACACCACACATTGTGCCTAATACATTCAATCTAAGCACAGACTGTGGATAACTAATCCATACCCAAGATGACATCGTAAGGCCTCAATGCCGCTACTTGGAGATCCCACTGAAGCTCTCACCTCCTAGAGTGATCTCATGCTACCATAACCAGTGTTTAATAACTAGATCTTCTCCCATAGGAGTCTCTAATCACAAGGATCATGTCAATGGCTCCACGGGAATCTCCGAGCTCTGAATGAGATTTGTGGAAATGAAAGAGTGAATAACACATGTTTTTAAAAGTACTAAAGCTAAGGTAGAGTAGACATAGATCATACCTCCAATCATATCTAGAGTGTCATGGTCTTATTCTTTAGCGGTCTGGAGCTGAGCTCATCCATGTCCACGTGCTCCCTATGGTCGGGGTGGACCACCGGGAGGTGGTGGCGGTAGAACCTTGAATCGCCACCCACCGCCTACTGCACGACCAAATCCTCTGCCACATCGGCCTTCCTATGAACCTCTTTGCTCGAATCGTTTCCTCTTCCTTAGAAGTCCCCCAACTATTCTCTTTTCATCAGTGCATCTGGTCAGGCAGTCGCAAGCCATGTGACACTGCCCGCCGCTTGTGAAGCACAATCTATTCTTCTGGCACCATGTTCTACCTCATGAGGGTTGAAACTCCGTCTCTATGTCCCAGTGTCAACCACCAAAAGGTATATTCTGCTTGTACCTATCTTTCATCTTCATACTACCAGTTGTAGATGACTTTTCTATATGTCGCGATGTGGTGGATCTCACTATCATTGTCTTCTTAGCAAGGAATCTATCCACAAATAGTGCACTCTCCAGCACTCCAGCATGCATAGGTATGCTGAGAGATACAATTAAATCTCTAATATTTTTTAGGATTCTTTGTTTGGAGGTCCTGAATATGAATAATGGGCCACAAACCTTGTTTGTGGAGTAGCGCCAGAGGTCGGTGAACCTTGTCGAGTACTGGGCAATGGTCATGATGCCCTACTATACGTGTAGCAGCTCTTGTATATGCACATAGCGTAGAGTGGGTGGGATGGACACTATCCTGAATAATCCCCCAATATCTACCAAGGTGAGGGTCACCTCTTTGTGTGTCTAGAGTGTTAGGCTAGACAATCCCCCTATTGCACCATAGAAAATACTGGGAGTTTGGATCACCATTTGATTGGATGGTGTCCCAAGATGGCAGAAAACTCTTTCCATAGCCTCCAACCAGTCCTTAGCCTCATGTGGATCTATCTCTCCTTGGAACCTCAAATGCCTCTACCACTGAAACTCCTACAATGTGTTCAGTCGGCCTGCACCATCTAGTGGGGGGGGGGCTGGTGGCAATGGATTCCAAATGGGTAGTGGTGTTTCTAGTATACCACCTGATGGTACTATCGCCGTAAGAGGGTCATACACCAAAGCCTCATCGCTAGGTGGGCCGTCATCATGTACTCCCTCAGGAATCCTAGCTGGCTATCTATGTGGTGGCATCCGGAAAAGAAACTGGTGTCCCACAGTCATTAAATTATAACTGGTGAGATAACTTAAAAGATATCAAGTAAAATCATTTCAAAAACCCACACAATCAGTGATTTCATGTATTGAGTTATAAATAAAAATTTAGGGTCTTGGTGTATGTATACATCAGACATCGCATCAACATCGGACTCCCCTAACTAAAAATCACACTCAAAAAACATATTTGAGTCCTAGTTATTCGGTAGAACCGACTCCTCAAATACCAATTTTTCACGACCCAACCCTCAGATCCCTTGCTATGACTATCCGCCATCCATTGCCTAGGGGTTAGAGATTAGCACTGAAAAGGATTATCTCTACAATTGGATGGAATTTCATTTAATATTGTATAAATACACAAACCAAGAGCACAACAAGAAGCGACCACAATGTAAGATGTTATAGTAAAAAGTGTAATGAAAGTAAATGGGCTGGAATAGAAGCCCAAATGAAAAGTACAAGTACAACTGAAAAGAGAAAATAGCTCCTGGATCATCCACCGAGGATCCTACCTGAAGGGTAGGTACATATAGTCTCCACAACACTCCATGTTAGCTCATATCCTCTATGTACCCCTTGGTCCTGCCTCCCTTAAGTATCAACCCAACTACTCATCAACCACACAAGACACAACAAGGTGCGGGAAAAGACCAGGTAGGGGTGAGTATAAAAATAATTACTAAGGACCTCAAGACACCTGATGGTCTCCCATAGTTCCACAAAGGAAAAACTATAAAGCAAGACATAAATCACAAATCACAAAGCGATAATCACCTCATCCCAGGTATACAACTTAGAAATCAAGAAAGGAATAGGTGATTAGTCTCAATATATATCATCTTATTCCATTTAGAAGCTCCACGACTGATCCACAATGAATTTGTTCTAATATAAATCCACTCTTGTATGCAAGAAGTTCTACGATGGGACACTGTAAGGTAGGACCTCATCAGGATATGCTATAGCTGATCAACACGAGGCCGCTAGATGCAGATCCACACAGGGTCTCTAAAATGATGATCCTCAATGGGCTGCTCAAAAACTGGTCCTTGTCTTGTAGCTATGATGTTGATCCACATTAGGTCACTATGATGTTGATCCACACAGGGTCTCTATGATGCTGATACACACAAGGTCTCTAGATACTGATTGACACACTGTCACTACATGGTGATTCACACAGAGTCTCCAAATAATGATCCACACATGGTCACTAGATGTTGATCCACATAGGGTTGGTATGATGCTGACCCACACATGGTCGCTACTTCAAAAATAGCAGGTCACATGACTTTTTCTCATAACATGCTTGATTCAGGGAGAACCGCTCATCAAGAAATCAGTTATATTTCAACTAGTACACTGTCCCATAAAAATCATTCCCAAGGGACCGCCCTGCATAGGGGTCCCAACATTGAAGACAACATGTCGCTCGGATGCCCGATCTATGAGATATAGACGCTTTTAAAAAAATGGTTTGGTTGGATTCAAGTTGGATCCAACCAGAGTCACACATAAAACACTATAAAAACTTACGTATAGTATCTCCAAAGGACCATGTTATCACAAGGGTCTTTACACCACAAACGGTGCATCATTTGGATGCTCGGTCTGTTAGTGACATCCCTTTCTTTGAAATGGGGGTAATCACATCTCGGTCTGGACCTGATTGGTTGGACATGCTAGAATAAGAAAAATGGATAGGTTACCAAAAGTGATCCCAATTACACTGATGGAATGTCGAATGGACACCCAGTTTCTCAGTTACAAGTGTTTTTTATTTGAGAACTGGTTAGGTCTGGGCCCGGTCCAACTCGGTCACATCAAACCGACGCAACATGTCCTTCTGTCAATATGATCTCACCTAGGCTTGGACCATTATGGGTTTTCTAGGTTCACTGAATTCAGCTCAATGGTGTCGGCCCAGTTTGGTTTGCGATCCCGGGCCGTGGTTGGCTCGGCCCACTAGGTGGGGCTCGTGCCACCCGTGCAGGCCCGCTGGGTGGGTCCAATCTGCTCGACGGGCCCCCTTACAACCTAACCCACTTGAAGACAGACCATTTTCATCCACTGTCCTAGTAGTTGAGGGGCCGTTTCACCCAGATGGTGGTGCGCTACCCCACCGTATTAAACATATGGCTGTTTGGCTGACTGGGATTCACCAAAGTGGCGGGGCGTGTACCGCAGCACCCCCTCTTGCTGCGGCATGCTGGTCGTTGCAGCTACCACCTACGACGCCTAAGGTCACCTCCCTTTTCCCATGCAACCATATTTGGCCATCCACCTTTTCCACTGTATCACGCAATGGTGCGCCACATTACACCACCCGCAGTCGGCGTCGGGCATCTTCTCCGGCCATCGCCAGCCGTCAACGACATGAAGCTCTAGCGGTTTGTTCTGCAGCCACTGAACACGCTCTGGTGGAATGTTTTGGATTTCATCTACGCCTATGGATCATATGGGATACCACCATAATAGCGTGAACCTCTATTTTATGTTGCTGTCACGTTGGAAAAATTGTTCCTAAAAGTTTACATCAAGAACGAAGCAGTGGATGGTCAGGGAATTGTTAGTTTTCCCCACGCTCTCTGCATTACATGATAACAAGCAGAAGACAAATTAACTCATCAAAGACTAAATAAAATAAACCCCCTACCAAGATTAGACATCTGCTGATAGTGATCAATGGAACCTCCCTTGTCGTTGTCATCAGTTTTTGATTCGGTGGTTCTCGTCACCGCTCATTGGAACCAGTCTTGTCCTCCAAGTGGTTGGCATCACAGTAATTTTCTAGAGCCTCATTACTTGTTGAAGTCGTGGCAACACTCTACCCCATGCCCAATATAAATAGGAGATGGGATGTGTGAGTAATGCACATGGAATTAATGGGGTTCATTTTGTTAATGAACCTTCCAAATTCTAATGGTGTGGTTACAATTTTAAAGGGGTGTCAAATCATTTAATGCATTGACACATCATCAGTCCCACCACCACCGCTTGTCCATTGGAGGAATAGAAAAAGATAAAATAACAAAAATAATATAACATGTTATTTTTATAAATCGTTCAAAAGTCCACAAAATAATCTTTTTCAGCTGACCTACTAATGTTGAAGTGGAACCTCCGCTAAGCGAATCCCAATGCTGTGGATTCAATGGTTCCCTCATATTTTTAATCTGAGCACCAATTCAAAAGTTAGAATACATTTCTCGTGCATTTACTACACATACCTTAAAAAATTCATAAATTCATTCCAGGCCCAACGGGCCTCAGAATCATGTGCCATCAATTCCTGCAGACCTGTAATAATTCAATATAATTAAAACAAAATACATGGAAAACACACATCTTTACATTTATCATGGAAGATTATGCGGTAAAACTCTTCTATTTTTTTGGTTTTTAAACATAGTTTAGATTAATTTGAGTAATTTTAATTATAATTACTTTTTTAATGGTCTATGATGAATATTGGGTTTTACTATTGAATTTTGGAGATTAATTTATTTTACTATAATATAGTTGTTTTTTGTTTTTGGGAATTATATTATATTATCCTAACCATTTTTTACAATGTTTAATTAAATGAAAATAATATAGTAAATATTTTTTGACTACATGTTTTTATAAATGTTGATTCTACAGCTTTACTTGTGAAAAAAGTCATCTTAAATACTCATTGTTTGGAGGAAATGATCATTTCGTGGTTGAATTCTCTTATTGTATGAATCATTAATTGTCATGTATGTATATTTACTTTTGTTCATAGTTCATAATGTAAAATAATTTCTAAACACTATGAATAATATCATAAAAATAACATTATCCTTTAAATTTTCTTACTTTTGAATCAATGGCCTTTTAACACATCATTGATTTATGATTATATGATTGTTAAATTACTCATTGAAATGTTCTCTACCACTTTCCATAGTAACATGAGAATAATTTTTTTTCTATGTCCATGGTTTTCTATATGGGACCCTATTATGTGTTATCTTAGGTGTCCTTTGTACTTTTATTTAATTATTTTAAATTTCATGTTTCATTAGATACTTTTCGGATGTAATATTGTAAGAATGGTATTATGAAAAGTAAAACCCCTAGTTTTCAATCACTAATTAAAATTATAAGTAATAAATTTATTAAAGGTGGATAATTTAACAATTCAATTTTTGTAAGGAATCACTATGTTTGATATCATATATGATACACGTCTTTGATCATAAATTAATAAGTAAATATTATTATTTATATGTAACCATCATAACCATACTGTTAGAATGATGAGTATGAATAATATTAACTGAATTATGAAAACATGGTTTATACATGTATATATAATACTTTTAAAATTTTATAATAAGTGAATGTAATTCCATTTTTTAAATAAAAATAAATGTTTGTGTGGAATACTATTTAAATGTTCACAAGTGTGTTTTATAAAAAAAAATAAACAAATCACTCTAGATGGATTATATTAATGATATATATATATATATATAAATTATATTCAATATAATTTTTATAATTCATCTTATTTTTTTGCAAGGTATGATATAAGGTAAATCAAATTATATGCAAAAAATAATATTTTTTGATGTTTTTTCTCCTTTTAATGGTGAAATTGATTTAAATATAATATTTTCTACATTTTGAAAAAATAATCATTTGTTTTGAAAGTGGAATATAAAAAAAAGTTTTTCTGAATTTCCTATTTTTTCTGATAGGTTTCATGTTTGGATAAATAGTAGATAACTACCCCGTTATAATATAAAACAACTATTTCATAAAATTTATTTATAGTGTAAAACTATATTTTTGAAAGGTTTTAAATTATAATTTGATTATTTTTTCTCATTTAATCGAATTTATATAATTTAAATACATTTCAGATTTAATTTGGATATATAAATTAGTCAATCATTGTAAATTTAGACATTAAAAACTCGTTTTATCGATCTGGAAACATGATTGATTTTAAATTAATTTTATCCAATTATCTGTTTCTAATTTTTAAAATGTCATTATATATTTTTAATAATAATGTAATTTTTTTAAAATATTACCATTTAATTTATTGAACAGTACGAAAAGTATCCTTATTTACTCTTCATTACCATGGTTAAGTGTCAATTGGGTAATTAGTGGTAAATATAATATTAAAAATATTATAAAAATTCAATAAAACATATACTAATTATATTGGATTAATATTGTTCGTAAAAATGAATTAAATGATTGATTATTAAACATTTTACGATTATTTGGATGAAAATATAACCTATGTAATATTATATTCAATGTAAAGTGAATTTTTTCAAACTATTTTTTTTAAAAGAGAAGTATTTTTAATATGGGGTCATATAAGTTATAAGTTCGACTATAATTATTATTTATAAAAATAAAGCTTTTATATAAATCATGGATATTTGATTATAATTTTTACAGAAAATATATTTTATTTTAATGGTGACATAATGATAATGCATTAACTGATTAATTAATAGATGAATCAAATAAATGAAATTAGAAATAAAAAAATAAATACAATCTTATATAATCAATTTTATCAAAAAATATCATTTAATACTTTGACATTTTACTTAAAAGTTCAAAGAGTATATGGGAATATATCATGTTTAATATTTATATTTTTAAAATGTCATGCAATGAATGGTTTCAAAATTTATATAAATGATATTTAAGAACACATAATATATAATTAAATGATATAAATATGACTAAATTCTAATATATTGAAAAATTATTTGTATAAATATCAAAATGCCATCAATGACTCGTTTATTAGTCTTTTGGATTTATAGTAACAATATTAACCATTAAGTAGAAAGAACACTTGTTGTTATGGTAATATTTAAAGGGAAAAATAAGGATTAAAACAATAAGATAAGAATTAAAAAACATAAAAACATATCAAATTTTTATTGGAATATTTTATTTACACCAATACATATCTTATATTTGAAATAACCCACTTTGGATCCATTTTTAAAATTAAAATTAATATAAATTAGTCTAATATTTTGAAGAATCATAAGAGTGCCCTCCCGTTTCAAATAAACGAGAACCCATTGTTCACTTTACTACACCCCTAAAAAGATATTTCTGTGCCATGATATATTGATATAACTTTCTATAATTCCTCCCCACCTTATCCAACTCTTATTTTTATCATGAAAATTATCTTAGTGGTGTTTAAGAGTTAATCAAAATAGATTGTTCAAGGAAAAGATATCGTTTTAATTAAATATTTCTATTTTATTTCTTCTTCACACCTCAAAATATTATTACACCAAGAAGAATTAAAAAATATTTTATCATAAATATAAATATATTTTATTATGTTAATATCATCAACTAAATCCATATATATTTACATAAAATGTGAAATTAATTAATCGTTCTAGTTATATGGTGGATTACCACCGCAGGAACTGATATAATCGGTATTACATCAGTATCTCAAGACAAATTATAGTTATGTAATTATTTTTTATATGTGGTATTAATTATGTATTAATTATTATTAAACTTCACTTTATCAATTACATACTTAAATTACCATTCACTTGAAAATGATAATGTCATTCATGTATATATGCATGTGAAATATCACCTCTATAAAGCGATGTGATTCATTTTTCATTACCACATCACATGAATTATATATATATATATATATTAAAATTATTAATATGATATTAATTATATTATTATCAATCTATAAATATAAAATAATACAGGTATACTTTTCATAATGATCTTTGGAAAATGAAAATTTTGTTCATTTGTACGTACGAATTACCGTCACAATGTTTATAACATACTTAAAGTTTCATATCTATATGAAATGGATGTAATTAAAAATATAATTTATGTATAAAATTGATTATAATTTCCTAAATATTATTTTAGATTTGATTGAATTGAGGCCACTTTGAAAATTAACATCATACTAAGTTCATTTTGGACTCAAATTCAAAATATTGATAAAACATGCAACACGAATTTAAATAATTAAGTAATTTTTATAAAATGGTAATATGTTATATAAATGTAATAATAAACCTAAAAAGTGATATATAGTATTTAAATAAATATTACTATTTTATTAGTCAAGAATATAAATATTGTATGTTATGAAAGAGACTCAATGTATGATTCTTTTTCAATAAAACTTATGTTAGACAAATTAATGATTTATTTTCAAAATCATTATCTTTAATTTAAATGTTATTAAAATTATTTTTTGAATTTATTTATATGAATAAATTTTTTTAATAATAAATTTTTTATTTATCCTAGTTATTTTTAAAAATGTATTGTATTTATGTATTTATGTTAAAGAATTTATATTTAAAAACCTATTTTAACATTCCTTTTTATCTATTTTTACAAAGGGAAAATAGATATTTTATAACTTATACGACATGTGTGGTTTATCAATCTTTCATAATGGTTAATTAAATGAATTATTTCATTACATGTTTTCATTTTTCTTTTCAATAGAAATTATTTCATAATTATTTGTGAATCTTTTATATTTTAATGTTATTTTCAAAAGAAAGAATATTTTGATATCTAAAATTGTTTTTATCTTAGTTTTAAAAGAGATATCAAGTGTTTTATTCTTGATTCAGTACATGGAAATTACATAAGAATGGTTTAGTCCCATTATAGCTCAAAATTGATCCTAATATAGTTAATTTGAATGGATGATCCCCATTGTAGCTCAAGAGAAACTGGTTTTCCCCATGTAACTTATATGAATAATGATCCTTGTTTTAACTCTTCAATGCATTGACTACTCTAGATATGGAATTCGATCATCTAGTATTTAATTTTTATGATTGAATGTAATATTTATAGGTTAAGGATGTCCAGGGGAACCTACATGATATTTTTATGAATGATAATTATTTATAAAAAAAGATTTTTAATGGATTTTCATGTTTTCGATGGACTGAAGATTTACTTTAATTATGTACCTTACAATGATTTTTTTGTGAATCCCATGTTTTAATAGTTTTTTATAGGTATTAATAAGGTAATTATAACTAAAATATCTTGCTAAAAGTAATAAATATGTTAATTGAACAGAAAACAATTTTGATTTTAAAAAGTGATTCATTTGGTTGAAAAAATGGTTGCTGAGTATAAGTATCAACTTTTATTGTATATATTTACTATATAAGATTTTTTTTCATAATTATATAAAATTTTAGAAACAAAAGGAATTTAGTTAAATAATTGGATATATAGTTATAAAAATATATAGAACATGTAGAGTTTATGTTTGGGTCTATACACACCATGTATTGTTTTTAGATAGAATGCTAAAAAATTTGTAATTTTGATTCTGGGGAAATGATTCTTAATGACCATATTAACCCCCATGATTTTAAAAGAACATTTTGGTTAGGTATTTTTATGTATTGGATTATTAAAAAATTAAATATTGTTTAGAATTTTTAAATAATCATTTTTCTTGATAATAGAAATTATTGTTAAAGGATCATTATATGATTGATCAATAAATTTTTTTTATTATTTTAACTGGTCTATTTTTTATTCATCTGATGAATTTTAGAATGGTAATTAGTTTTCATAAAATTTAATGGTGTTTAAAAAAATAGCTAATAAATTCATTTTAACAATAATATTTATATTAATATAATTTTCATATGTTTCTATAGATTATTAAAAAAACATGGAAAAATTAAATTTTAGAGTGAGAATTCATTATCAAAACATATATTATTCTATGGGGACATCTTATTGTTTCAATAGAGTTGGATAGAAAATGTTGGAAATTTATAAAAACATAATTATATGTTTTATAGACTTCTTTATGACCTTAAGATATAAAATATAGATAAATTTGGGATATATCAAAGTTCAATGTGAAACGGTTGCCATATTGTTTGTTGGTGCAATCAGATTAATGCTTCAAAATATTGTAACAAGAATATATAAACATTTCTTATAGTGGATAAATTAATTCATTATACATTTTTCAATCCATAAGGTGGTGTGGTGAATATATCACGCAAATAGTGGATTTTTTAGGAGTCAAAATCAAATATAGCTACTTTAGGAATCGAGTACCAAATTAGAAATCCTTTTAAGGTAATAACACATTCATATGGTATGTTATTTGAGAAAATATATTATATTCCTTCTACTATATGGAATTAAAAAAAATCTGACATTGTATCTATCTTTAAATGATTATTTTTTAAAGATAAATCGATATGTAACTTCATGTGCTTTGATTTATATGTTGAAATAATGTTTATCTGATAATAAATATTATTATTTTATTATTTTGGTTTTGTGGTAGAAGAATTTATTAACATTTGTAGACTATATGTTATATTTTGAAGATGATTTAACGTTTTTTATTCTCAATGATATTTCTAGATATTAAAATTAAGAAGATAGTGGGATGGTTTTTTTATGATGATATGATTTTCTGTTCTATTCAATGTGTTTAAAAGAATTTTTATTTTCATAGGGTTGAATTTATATATTAATAAATGTAGATAAAATATTTTTTATTTTAAAGTTGAGGAACAAGATATAAATTTTATATTTGAAGATATTTTTAATGATAAATTTATTTAGTAATTGTGCATGAAAAGAATATTTTCCAAGATTTGTAATTAAAAAATAAAAAAAATTATAATGAAAAATTATGTCCCTGGATGAGAGTTAACTATTTTTATTGACCAAATATGTTTTACTATGTAAGATTAAAATAATCTGAAATATTATTTCAAATAAACATATGAAATCAATTTAGATGTTATTTTAATAGTTTTTTAGGTGGTGATATTTGACCAAGGAATAATATTAATATTGTTAACTCGTTATTTATTTTGATATTTTCATTTTGGTTTCTATTGTATTTTTAATTCTATACCTCACCAAAACCTATGTTTCAACTATGAGAAGCAAAATCCATATTGCATTGAAAAACATATGAATGGAGATATGTGTTATATATTCAATGTTACTCTATAAATATATTAGAAAACATATTTATGATTTTTTATTTCACACGAATATGTCCAATATAAATTATATATTACATACTAGTTTTTTATAACAATGGGAAGTTTTATTTTAAAAAATGGATTTGGGATGAAATTCAGTGATGGGGGACCTCTAATATTAATATTATTTATTATTTATACATATATGTTTCAATATGTAATGGCATAACAATATTATGTTGAGATAGACTACTCTGAAATTACCTTTGGATGAGTTGAATCGTTTTTTGTTTCGAATTATCTATGAGGTTATAAAAATTTACAATGTAACATTTAATTTGATTCCCAAAATATTTATATGTATATTTTTAGTTAATTTTGAGATAAAACTATACATTTGTTAAATTATTATTTATTTTTTATTTTTTTCATTCATATATAATAATCACTAAAAATAATTTTTAATTAATTGATATCATATTAATTTTTATATGATTTCAATCATTGAAAACCTTATAATGAAGTAATTTAATTAATGTGTCATTATTTTTATTTAATAAATTAATAAAAAAATCAAAAGGGAATGAATATGTAAAAATTGTTTTTTGTAATTGAAAAAATATAGTATTTTATACATTATTCATGGAATTATGAAAAACTTGCATATAGATCATCTAAATTATTTTAAAATTTTGAAACCATGGTTTCTATTTTTACTGATAAAAACTACTATTTATCTTTTTATATAAAATTTTAATAATAAATATGATTTATAAAATTTTAATTTAATTTCTAATTTTTATAGAAGGTAAAAGATTGATAGATGGTCTCATTTTGGGGTTCTTAAATATTTCAAAGAGAAATATCTCACTAAGACCAAAATTCGTAATGTGAGATTAAGCATTAAGGTAGAAAAAAATATAAAATATTGAATAACATTGGATTGATCATCAACATTTATGGTCATTAAAGCATTGTAAAACATTAAAGGAAAATATTAATGATATAATAATATAAACTATCTATAGGTTTATTCTTTGGGATTATTTATCAATCCATATAAATAAATTACTTATTATAGCCTATTTATGGTGAATGTGAGTATGATTTCATATCAATATTTTATTAATTCTACCATTTATGGTTCACTATGCTACATTATATCCATATAATCCATGATATGGAAGCTTTTCTGGATTTACTCGATGACTACATATAGTTTTTGGTAAAAATCCTTCAATACAGGTTATTAGATATCTGATTGAAGGAGAGTTTAACCATAGTTGATCTTAAGTAGTTGATTATTGATAGTAAAGTGTTCAATTTGGAATAAAAGATGATGATTGGGGTTTTCATATTTGATTCAAAAGTCAAATAATTTTGAATTAAAAATAGTTTCAATACTATTCTGTTTCAATGCTACTATTGTGTCCTATGTATACATTTTTTTGAATCCTTTTTTTGAATTTTTTGTGGATCATCCCTGGATGTTATTATATGGTATAATTTAGCAATTTTAACATTTTTTTATGATTATAAATATTTTTTGGGGTAGTGATTATGATTATATATTTTTGGGGTATATTTTTTACTTGATATAAATGTTTTGATAGAGAATGAGAGTATAATATTGTATAGAAATAATAGTGGGACCTGAATTATACTAGAGATTAATTTAAGACACTGGGTTATGATTACAAGTACACATAGACATCAAGTAGGGGAGATTATTCCATAATTCCAATACAATGTAATATTCAAGATGAAATAGATTCATAATGATATTATGTATAATAGTTCATTGTAAATAAACACATAAATGTAAAAACAAATAAAGATGAAATTAAGAAAAATTGATCTCAACACATTGAGAATATTTTAGAAATTTCATATTCATAAGTTTTCTTTATCATATCATCTCACTTCATATCTTAATTTTCTTAATATGTCCCTTATATAATTATTTTGTTCATTAGTTTTCTATGTGGATAATGTTTTATGAGGATTTAATGGATCATTATGATTTATAAATTTTCATTGACAATAATTTATTATAAGTATTATATCTCATTATTTATCATAGTATTTTAGTATCATGGGAGTAAAAATGAGATGGAAAAATATATGTATCTATTATTCAAGATATATTTCTCAAATTTAATATGTTTGAGATTCTTAATTAACAATTTATTAAATAATAACTCCAACTATTATTTTGATGATTTATTATTACTTTTATTTATATTTTTAATTAAATTATATTTTTTTATTTAGTGCATTATAATGAAAAATGTGACCTTAATTTTATTTAATAACAAGAATTGTAAATTTTATCATCTATAAACAACTTTACATATAATTAATTAGTATTCAATTATGGATAATGTATAATTAAATAGATGATATTAATAAAATTACATGTATTATTTATTCTTTTGATGGGATTAATTTGTTTCATCAGGAAATCCAAAATTGAACATTATAATGATATTTATTATATTTTAAATCAATACATCTTCCCGATTCATTCTAAGATTATTAAATATTTACTGTAATAATATTTTAATTTTAATCCTTTAAATGTTTGTGTTTCCAATTTCTTCAAATGTAAAACATTTGTATCTTATCTCTCACACTAAAATTTAAATTTGATTTAAGTTTTTCATTTACTTATTATATACTATGATAATTTTAACAATCTAATTGAATTTTTTTAGTAAATGAAAATTTTTAGTTATTTTAATATCCTTTGAAACAAAAAACATCCTTATTGATTGACCCTCACAAGTGTAATACCATATAAATCAACATTTTCTAAAACAATTATATTTTAAATGTGAAAAATAACTAAGGAAGACTAGTGGTTTTAATAGATCACATAAGTGGAATTAATGTACTTACAAGGACACTCATGTAATAAAAATTAATATTATAATATTATAATATTTTTTATTTAATTACATCTAAATTGTTGTAATACATTAAAAATTCCTCAAAATAATTAATAATAATTTGAATAATTTGGATTTTAAATAAAAACAATCAAAACTATTTCATTAACAACAAAAATTGAGGACACATTTCATGATAGTGTGTGAATAATTACCTATTCCAGTCACTCGAACATGAATAAAATAAATTTTTTTATTATAGTGAATGATAATTATTAACATCTTTTTCCTCTAGAAATGGGGATGACTTTGTTTGCTTAAGGTTAAAACATATCAATCGGTTTCTATTGGGTTTGTTCATAGAACCGGAAACATACAGTGATTATATATCCATTTGGACTTACTTTTCAAAGGTAGGTGCTCATTAGTTGTGGACAGATGAGGCTTAAGAATTTCCATTGGCTGAGAGGATGGGAGGTCGGACTCATCACACCTTTTTGGGGGGAATTATTATCTACTCTGGGACTCTCTTCACAGATTTAAGTTATGTTCGTGAATCCTTATTACACTACCAAGTATGAAAATGAGCTGTCTTTATGATCTGACAATCAATTATTAAAATGTATGAGATTTAGAGAATCTTTTATATGTATTTCAGGTTCTTCATCGATAAAGAATCATCTGTATTTGTTAGAGATTATTAGTTAATGTTATCCTTCAACACATTATATAATGATCTATTAGTCATTATGATAATCATACAAGTTTTAAAGCCACTCAGCGGGGCACATGAAGTTTATTGTCATTTAGAAGGACATGGAGTATTTTAGAGTTGGGATCGTACCCGTAGATGGGCTACCTATGTATCCTTTTTAGAAAAGGAACCAGAACACATGTAGTTCGGGAATTGAGAAATAGTTTATCGTCATATAGGACGGATGATAATTAATGGGTGATGTGATTGAACCTCATAAAGGCTTCCTACGTACTCCACTTTTATAGTAGAGATCAAAGACCACATAGTTCAGTTGGGAATTGTGGGGATTACATATGATTAACGGACCAATGAGATGTGTCATGGTTACTTTTGCACTCTAAGATCATGCGAGTCATGCTTGGTGTGAGAAACAAGAGGTATCAGTAAACCTGATAATTTGTACCATGAAATATGCGGTCACAAGGAATGATATGGGGCTTATGTATGTATGATTGACCAAATAGATAAATATCAGGACTTACTTTAGATAAGAAGTCTGGGAACAAGGTCCATAAAATTATATGTTCTTTATAGAGATTTGGATAATCTATCTTGGGGCTTGCTCATGAGGAAGATGCCCAAGTTAAGAGGTGACATTTGATTGGGTTTTATTCTGGAGAAAGAAGCCCAAATCCAAAGAAATTAAGATTAGTTAAGAGGAATTTTGACTGGGGCTTACTCCAAAAAGGAGGCCTAGGATAAGGGAATATAAGACATGGGGATTTGCCTTGAGAAGGAGGCCCAGGTTAAAGGAATTTGGAATTTGGGGCTTACTCCTAAAGAGGATGCCCATATTAGGGGAACATGAATAGGGACTTACTCTTGAAAAGGAGGCCCAAGTTAGGAAATTATGACTGGGGATTACTCCTGAAAAGGGATCCCAGGTTAGGGGACATATGACAGGGGATTACTCATGAAACGGAGGCCCAGGATAAGAGAACATGAACTGGGGCGTACTTCTGAAAATAAGGCCCAGGTTAAAGATATTCTCATCTAAATGTATAAATTTGAATGAATGAAATATCTCACCCTAGTGACATGTGGATATGTAAATCACTAGGTTTTGAGATATTTTCTGCATAATTCCTTTTAGATAAGGAATCCAACCAAGAAATAATGCTATAAATGGCTTTTAAGAGGATTTTGAAGGCTAAATCTTGAAGAGGAGATGTAGATTTGAATAAAAGATATGAATGGACAGAAGGGACACCCAAAAAGTGGTAGGCGCACAGGTACTATTTGAGCGCACATGTCCTGGTCAAATAGGTATACTAGCGTGACACTTGGGTATTTTCACACCATTAAACCCATAGGGTAATACATGGAGAGGATTGGTTCAAGCCTTTAGTATTTTCCCTATGGGATTCCAAAAGGGTGGCGTGTAGGTTCTGTTGAAGGAATAAGGCGATGCACGAGTTTAACCATTTCTGTTAAGGGTTAGACACTATGGCGTGCAGGTGTTAATGAATTTCAACACATAGGACTTGTTCCCCCTCTCTAGATCTTCCATTCTAGGTAAGAAATTACCATATAAGTGTTCGGAAGACTTCAAAAATAGACTAGGGTTCTAAGAGATGAAATGTAGGTTTCTGGATTTTTCATCCTCGAAATGGGGGGCCCATAAGGGGTATTTATAGGCTACTGAATAACTTGTGTGAAAATCAAAGAGGGTGCCAAGGTCAGTTGCGCACCCAAAATGTGGCGCACAGGTATACCTGCGTCACCATAATGGATCTTGCATGGCCCATTCTCAAAGTTATCCTTATTCATGCCTTTGTCAATATTTTATGTTTCTTCAAAGGATTAATCACTTTGTGTTCCACATATTTCCCTTTTCATTCATTAGACTCTGTGATGGAAAGGAGAATCACCAATATTCCCCCCTCAGAGTTGGATTTGAAATAATAGAGGATATGATTCTGAGGTAATGAAGAAAACCAAGGAATTGTGGCACACCTGTTTTGAGCATGCAGATAGGGGTGTGCAGGCTTTAGTGCACAGGCTTTGGCATGCAGGGGTGTGGCCTGACCTATAAATAGGCATTCCATTCTCATGCAAAGCACCCAGTTTTGAACGCTTCTGAGCTCTCGCCGCGCAGGTTGTTCTCGTCGACCAGGTTGCTGATTTTCCACAGTTTCATTGCATCTGTTTGTGTCGTGCTTCTGCAGAGGTATTTAGACTTTCAGGGTGATACCTGCATGCCCAAACCTACGCGACATAGTTACACCTGCATTCCAACATTGTACCTAAGCACCTTAATGCCATAGACATTTTTTAACTTTTATTCACAAATTTTATGAAAAATTAACTAACTTAAGAGTTAATTATTTGACCTTTGTCCAGATTCAATGGCTCCTATAATAATTTGAATGGATGAA
Organism: Viscum album; assembly: GCA_963277665.1. Lineage (NCBI taxonomy): Eukaryota > Viridiplantae > Streptophyta > Magnoliopsida > Santalales > Viscaceae > Viscum > Viscum album. The sequence goes on from OY728156.1 coordinate 35,217,874, forward strand.
AAACTAGTTATCAAGCAGATTGATGACATGATAATCGTTTTTGGCCATGATTACTATGACATCTGGGACATCACTATTCCATATTTGGTGATTTACTTGAAGAAGTATCATCTTAATTTCCCAGAAAGCATTTATCAGCCTTTATAGGTCCATGGTCATCTGCAAGAAGTCAACGTTCCAGATGCAATGAACTATACACATGAGATGTAGCCACACTACTACCACTTTATTTCGGTTATGTTGTGCATTAAGAGTAGCAACAATGGTGTGAACTATCAAATTTTTCCTCCATGCCATTTCCTTGCAGATATGAAAATGGAAAACCCACGGGCTGATATGTTTTCCGCTGCTGGTTGGTGGATAGAAGACTATCATGGCATTAGAACAATATCTGAAAAGAGTAATCCCTCCAAATAGATTTTTAATACCAATGCTTTATTCTCAAATCCTTATATCCATCATACATGTATCTTGGACAGAAACAGAGTCATTGTTTGATCAGAAGAAAATTTTCTAAAAACGCACTCAATAACATTCTTTTACAACTGTTCCATGAAGTGCTAGTATCACTGCATCTCTTATTTTTTCTAGTTGAATGAATGAATTCTAGGAGGTTACTGATGAAGAATGGGATTCCGTATATCAAACGAATAGTAATGTTAAAATCATTTTGTAATTCCTAAAAAAGAGAAGAGACTTCAGTCTGTGGATGTCCTTCTAACTCTTGTGCATCAATGAAAAATGCTTTCATATTCAATAATTTGTACTTGAATTCTTGTTCTTCCTACTTAAAATTTTTACTTAAGCAAATGGGCTTAGTAATAATAGATTGATTGTTGCTAGGATTATAAAAATAACCCTACAAACATTACATCATTTAAATTTCTCAATATTACCTAAATCATTCAAAGTATATGTTTAGTGAGCTGGGACATGACTTTTGTTCAGAGTTCCCTTGTCTTTTGTGGGCAGTTTAAAGTCATACCCATCAGACATAAAAAGGATAATGTTTCAGGTCGAAATAGCTTTTACTGAATGGATTAAAATTGACTCAATTCCTTGATAATTTATCTGAAAACATATTAACATATTCAAGTATGGGGGAAAATTGAAAACTATGACTTAATAAATTTTGAATCATGGGAATGATATGAAAAAAGGGATAAAAGGCATTAGAAGATTTATTTCCCAAGAATGAAGTTACTACTATTTAACAAACTCGTTAGTGTGTTGAATTATGTAGGGCCGCTAAAGGGCATTGGATGCAAATTCAAATAATAGAATCTTTTGGCTGAAAGATCCGTTATGTAGACTACTTATACAATGCCGCCTAAGGGCATGTGCTGCATAGTCAGGCAAAAGAACTCTCAGAAATTTTACATCTCTATTGCTAAAAATCCAGTGAATTTTTATGGAGATTCTAATTTTACAAATCACAGTGTCTGCTATATGGAAATAGTTACATGAATATGGAAATTATATTTCCAATCAAGATTATCAACGAATTAGATGAATGTCACTCCCACGAAGGTCTGACCCAAACATAGTGAAGGGAAATATAAACCATATACTTCAATACTTTCAGATCCTGAAAAAGAGTGTGGGACAAATATGTTGAGGATGGCTATTTTTGCGGATCCCTACATTTTTTCATTAAGAAAAAAAAAGAACAAAAGATGTTTGTCTCCCTAGAATGAAGTTACCACTATTTAACAAACCTGTTAGGGGGTTGAATTATGTAGGACTACCTAAGGGCATTGGCTACATAGTCAAATAATAGCGTCTTTTGGCTGACAGGTCTGTTATGTAGACTGTTTATGCAAGGCCGCCTAAGGGCACATGCTGCATAATCCAGAAAAAGTACGCTCGGGTATCAAACATTTTGTGACCAGAAGTCAAGAAAAAAGGTTTATGCAGATCTAGAAGTATTTAACATTTGGTGAATGACACATAAAAATGGGAATTATTCAATGCATGTAGAGATACATAGACCAATGCTAACCATAATCATGTTGTGGATGGGTCCTGAATTGAGGTGTTGGACATCACTACGTATCCCATATGGATAGGAATCAAGCCATATGTAGTTATTGACATACAGTTTAATGTCATGTGGGATAAGAGTGTGGGAGATCTTTGTTTAAGGTCATAGATATCAGACCATTATAAGGGGTACACAATGTGTTTTATAATCATGATGTGAATGAAGACAAGGGTTTCTATAGCACATTCATGTTTTCACATGAGGGATTTTCATTCAAATGACTGAATGTGGAATTTGGGGTTAGGTCCAAAGACGTGGGGATAGATTTTAGGGACGCTCAAAAATTCATATGTATCCCATAGGGATGGGAATCAAGCGGCACTTAGTTCTTTAAATACCCATTGCACAGATTTGTTTTGTACATATGAAGGGTTAAAGGGGACTTTAGTGCATTGATGTTCTAACCCTGCTGAGTCAATATGGTTTTCCTTATGACTTTTCCATTCCTTCTTGTTTTGAAAATCACAAACACCTTATACTAAAGAAAATATAAATTTTACCTCCATAAAGAAAATTTACTTCTTTAAAGAAATTTAACCTAACCTATATTTTCTTATATATAGCTATATTTTTCGTAAGTACAAAAACCAGATTCTTATCCAAAATTACGGAATCATATAATGTAATGGTTTGGAGCATTCTATTTTTTGAGGATTCGAATTCTGGATGTGAACTGTTATGAAGTTCTAATCCGAATTCTGGACTTCGAACTCTTAAGTAGTTCGACTCCGAACTCTTATGAAGTTCGAATCCGAACTCTTAAGAAACTTGACTCCAAACTCTTATGAAGTTTGACTCAGAACTCTTAAGAAGTTTGACTTAGAAATCTAAATATGTTCGAATCTGAACTCTTATGAAGTATGACTCCGAACTCTTAAGAAGTTTGACTCAAAACTCTTATGAACTTCAACTCCGAACTCTTAAGTAGTTCGAATCCAAACTCTTAAGAAGTTCGACCCCGAACATTTACTAGTTCGACATCAAAATCTGCAAGCTCAGATTACGATCTTTGGTGAAACCAGACTCTGAATTCCTCTAAAACAGAATCCAAACATTTCTTAACATAGACTCCGAATTTCACTTTGGTTAGACTCTGAACTTTTAATTTACTTACACTCTAAAATTTTATATGGCTCTTACTTAATTTTTCTCCATTTCGAAATGGTGTCATGCATTCAGATATACATGATTTATTATTAAACTATGTCACCTATTCTTTTTCTAATTAACCGTTGGTTGAGTTACACGTGTACAGGTCCCTCTGAATTATATGTAAAATATGACCGTCGGAGGAGGGAACCAACCATTGGAAATTTTCCTATAAAGAGGATCTCATTTGAAAGAGCTCAAAAAATGAAGGTGATCGATCTAGAGACCACACGCTATTAATGTGATTTCTAGATAGAGAAGCTTTTCGTTCTTTGTGCGTACTGAACCACTCGTTCAGATTGCTTCGTACGACTCTGAATGTTGGTGATTACATTCGAGGGCTTCCGGGTATATGAAGATAGAGGTGCCCACTACCTTGAAGTTCGAGGGCTTCCTTGCTGAGGAAGACATAGGTTCCAACTAACATGAAGTTGAGGGCTTGTGGGGATAGCAAGATAGAGATTCCGATCTTCATATCGAGGGATTACCCTTGTGTGGGTAAGACAGACTTTCTTGAAAGTATAAATCAAGGGACCTTTATCCAAGGTTGTTGGATACCCTTCTCTTTGGGTTGAAAGACTTATATCTTGTTACTTGTAGTTTTACTACTTGTTTTTCCACTGCATATTGTATTTTAAGGAAAGTATAACCTTCTAATATTTTCTTACAGTTTTACTCTGAAAATTTTAGATTCTATACGCTTTAAGGTAGAATATCATATTGTAAACCTTAGTCCCAATTCTCCAATTGGTGTTAGAGGTGTTGTGAATCTTCTTAGTTTAACATTGTTAAACTCAAAACTTTCCTTGTCTAGGGAAAACATAGTTATCCGTAACCAACTTTAAAGGTTCCAAAGGAATTTTTAAAGTGTACAATTTACCCCCCCTCTTGTATTTTTAGAATCTACATCGTAATTTCGATCCTAAAACTGGTATCAAAGGAGGTCTCTGAAATACTTTTACTCCTATATAAGTTTTTTTCTTTCTCACTTTTTCATTGTTCTTCTTATTTTCATAGAAAGTTTTTTTTTCATTCAAAACCTTTTCATTCTGAACTCTGTCATTCCGAACATTGTCATTCCGAATTGTCATTCCGAACTTTGTGGTTTCGAACTTTTTCTACTAACTAGTTTGGTTGCCGATATTATTTTAAGAATGGAAGGAGTCAATGTTGGTTCTATTGACAATCTAAATCCTACAAGACCACTAATCTTTGATGGTAATGACTATGATTACTTGAGAGATTGAATGAACACTTTTGTTATCAATACTGGACTGGATAATTTCGTAATGCTTATTGGTGATTATAAACTTCCTGATAAAGAAGTTAGAACTTTCACTAACCAGGAAAAGCAAGAGTATCAACTCAATAATAAGGTAATAAATACCTTACTTTTTTCTATGACTAGAAATATATATAGCAAAATTTCTTCTTGTGAAGCAGCTAATTGTATTTGGAAGAAGTTAGAGGTTGCACACTTTGGCACTTCTAAAGTGATTGAGACTTGGAGAGCTATGCATTGAGATGAATACCATGGATTCAATTTTCCTTATGGTGAAAAAATTTTCAAAGTTCAACAGCGATTTATGACTATAGTAAACAGTCTTTAGTCTATGGGAGAGAAAGGTCAGGATGATGAAGCTCTTGTGGATAAAATAATTGATATTATGCCCAATGAGTGGGAATCCAAAAGAACAGCTATTGATGAGAATCTGAAGGTCACTCAAATTTCTCTTGATGAATTATTTCGAACTCTTCTCCAACATGAAACAAGAATGAAGAGAGATGCTAACAGCATCAAGAAGAAGAATGGTAATGGTACTATTTCTTTCACAACAACATCAAATCATATGAATGTTATGACTCCCGACAGAGTAACTAGATCCAATTATAAGAAAGTTGTTATCCAATCCGAATCTAGTGAATGTGAAATCTCAGAAAATAAATTAGAAAATATTCCTCGAAGGATGAACAAGATAGATAGCCAGAGAAATTTTCAATCCATGTATAAGAAAATGGAAAGGAAATATAAGAAATATGGAGAAGTCACTTGTTATGAATGCAAGAGAGCTCGACATATTAGACCTGATTTCCATTTTCTTAAAAAGGAAAAAAGGAAAGAAAGAAATTCTGAAAGGAACAAAAATAAGTACTAAAAACCCAAAGCTAAGAATGTTCTGAAAGCAAATGACACCTACAGTGCCTGTGGTGGTGACTCTTTAGATAAATCTTCTGATTATGAATCTTCAGGACAGAAGAACCATGGACTTATAGCCAGATTACACATTAACAATCATTGTTTTATGGCTAAGGTACGAAATGCTGAATCATTGACCAATGTTTCTTTAAATTTTAATGATAGAGAATATTATAAATCTTCTGATGAAGAAAATACTTTACCTACATATGAAGAGGTTTCATGGTTTTCTGAACTTCTTAAAATTGAGAATTCCAAACTCAGTAAAAAAATTGATAAAGAAAACACTATGAATTCTATTCTTACAAAAGAAATATCAGATCTTACTAAAGTTATTTATAGGAAAAATTCTGATTTTATAAATATTTCAAAAAATCTCGAGGAAGTAAGTTCTAAGAAGAACACACATTCTAAAGAGTTAGAAAAAGTAATTTCTAAGAAAAGTATCTTCAAGCCTAGCTCTAGTTCAAAATCTAATGATTTTGATGATAAAAACATGGTTATAAAACTCAAGTCCAAAATATTTTTCTTATAGAAATGTTTATCAAACTTTACCCATGGTAATGAAAATTTTGATAAAATGTATTCTCAAATACGACCTTTAAGAAACAAATACGGATTTGGTTATACCCATGCAAAACCAATTTTTAGTAACAACTACTTTTTTCCACAAAGTTCCCCATTTTGTACCAACTGTCAATGTGATGTTCACTGGGAAAAGAACTGTTCCTTAAACAAAACCCACTCTTTAGTTTTTCATAAGGCATATTTTTCAAAGAAGACGTGGGTTCCTAAAATTTTGTTATCTAGAAATCTCGGATCCAAACAAGTTTGGATTCTGAAAGTATAATTCTTTTCTTGATTTCAGGAAGATAAAGGGACTACAAACAACAATACATGGTACATGGATAGTGGATGTTCTCGGCACATGACTGGTAACAAAAGCTATTTTGAAAAGATTATAAAAACGAAAGGAGGAAAGGTAACTTTCAGAGATAATGCTCTGGGAGAAATTTTTGGTATATGTAATATTGTTTTTCATGGTAAAACCTTGATTTCAAATGTTTTATTTGTTAAGGGTCTTAAGCATATCCTCATTAGAATAAGTCAGTTATGTGATGAAGGATACCTTGTGAATTTTAGGAATGATAAATGCTTAGTTCACAATTCCATGGAAGAAATTATTCTCTCAGCCAATAGGAAAGAGAATGTTTACACATTGAACGTAGAAGACCATAGAAGCCAATATTTACCTTGCCTTAGTGAGATGGAAGATCATTCCTGGTTATGGAATAGAAGTCTAGCTCACTGTAACCTTCGAAACTTATGTAAAGTCTCTAAGAAGAAAGTAGTTAAGGATCTATTGGAGCTTATATTTGATTCATCTAAAGATTGTGATCCTTGTAAATACGGAAGTAAAAATAAATCTAGTTTTAAATAAATCGGTGAAGTCTCAAAAACTTATGCATTACAGTTAGTGCAGATGGATCTTTTTGGTCAAACACAAACCAAAAGCATTTGAGGCAAAAACTATGTGTTTGTTCTAATTGATGATTACACTAGATTTATATGGGTCTATTTTCAAGCAAAGAAGTCTGATGTTTTTTCCTATTTCAAAAGTTATAGAGCTAAAGTTAAAAATGAGAAAAACATTCCATTTAAAACTATTCATAGTGATCATGTTGGAAAATTTCAAAATTATGATTTTGAAACTTTTTGTAGTAGAAAAGGTATTACTCACAACTTTTCAGCACCTAGAACTCCTCAATAAAATGGTGTAGTTGAAAGAAAAAATAGAATTCTTTAGGAGATAACTAGAACCATGTTGAGTGAATATTCTATAGCTAGACATTTCTAGGCTGAGGCTATAAGTACTGCTTGTTATACTATAAATTGAGTTTTGATTAGACCTTTTCTTAATAAAACTCATTATGAATTATGGAATAGTAGAAAACCAAGACATTTCTACTTCAAGGTTTTGGATACAAAGTATTCATTCTGAATAATAATGATAATTTACATAAATTCAAACCAAAATATAATGGAGGAATTTTCTTAGGCTACTCCACATCTTCTAAGGCTTATAAGGTTTTCAATAAAAATACTTGTACTGTTGAATAAACAGTGCATGTAAAATTTGATGAATCGGATCCTTTTGTTTTTAAATCATCCCAACCTACATCCTCGGATGTATTTTCAAAAACTGATTGTCAACCTTTGATAGAAGATCCTTCTAATAAGGAAAATGTTCAAGAAGATACTTATGAAACATTTACCCCAGAAGACTTTTTACCTTATGTTGATGAACAAGATTTACAAAACCCAAATCAAGTGTTTCTTAAGAACCATCCCGGTGATAGCATCATTGGTGATGTAAATCAACATGTATGGACTAGAAGTTACTTAAGAAATTAACTAGAACATCTAGCATTTCATTCCCAATTAGAACCAAAAAGCACTGATGAAGCTTTAGGTGACGATGATTGGATCAAACCCATGTAAGATGAACTAAATGAATTTGAAAGGAATAATGTCTGGACGTTGGTTGAAAGACCTAAAGAAACTTTTGTTACTGGAGTAAAATGGTTCTTCAGAAATAAATGTGATGATAATGGAGTCATAGTAAGAAAAAAAGATAGACTCATTGCTAAAGGCTATAACCAGCAAGAGGGAATATACTATGAAGAAACCTATGATCTAGTATCTAGACCTGTATCTATTCGTATTCTACTTTCCTTTGCAGCTTTCTTCAATTTTAAACTTTTCCAAATGGATGTGAGGTGTGATTTTCTTAACGGTTATGTTCAAGAGGATGTTTTTGTTGAACAACCTCCTGGCATTGAAGATACAAAACATCCTGATCATGTTTTTAGACTTACCGATGCTTTGTATGGTCTTATGCAAGCCCCACGAGCCTGGTATGATAGACTCATAGGATTTTTGCTTCAAAATAACCATGTTAATGGAAATGAAGATCCAACCCTTTTTATAATGAAAGATAAAAAAAATGTTTTAATTGTTCAAATTTATGTTGATGACATCATATTTGGCTCAACTTAGCAATCTCTAACTGATTCTTTTTCAAGTATAATGAAATCTGAGTTTGAAATGAGTATGATGGGTGAGTTAAATTTTTTTCTTGGAGTTCAAATTTCTCAAAAACCATAGGGAACCTATATATCTCAAAATAAGTATATTAAATATCTTCTCAAAATGTATGGTTATGAAAATGCTAAGAGTATAAGTATACCCATGGGTACGTCAAACTCTTTAGATCTTGATGAAGCTGGGAAACCAGTAGATCAAACATCTTTTAGAGGTATGATAGGAATTTTACTTTATTTAACAGCTAGTCGACCAGACTTAATGTTCTCAGTATGCTTATGTGCAAGATATCAATCCAATCCTAAGGAATCTCATTTAAAGGATGTAAAAAAAATATTCGCTACCTTAAGGGAACCCTGGATCCAGGATTATTTTATACTTCTGGAAATGATTTTGTTTTAAAAAACTTTTCAGATGATGACATTGGTGGATGTTGAATGGATAGAAAAAGTAAATCCAGAACTTGTCATTTCATAGGAGATTCTTTAGTTTCTTGGTCCTGCAAGAAGCAACATTCTGTAGCACTTTCCACTGCTAATGCTGAATATGTAGCAGCTGGATGTTTTTGTGCTCAAGTGTTGTGGATGCAACACACAATCACAGATAATGTCCTAAGTTTTACTAAAAATAAAATTTTGTGTGATAACACAAGTTCCATTTCCCTAAGTAAGAACCTTTCACATCACTCTCATGCAAAAAACATAGATTTTAGGCATCATTTTCTTAGGGATCACACACTTAAAGGAGATATCATTCTTGATTTTATAGGAACGCAAGATCAACTTGCTGATATTTTCACAAAATCATTACCCTCAGATAGATTTGAATACATTAAACAAAAGTTAGTAATGAAAACTGTAATGTAATCATTCTTCATTAACTTCTTGTAAAACAATTATCCTAAGAGTAATAAACTCCTTTTCATAGGGGGAGAACATTTCATTGTTTGAGTAACTAAATTTTTTTCATAGTTAGTTTTTCAAACTTTTCGGAACTAATGTTTCCGGTATGGGAATTTATGAAACTAAAATTTCCAGAATGGGAATTTCTGGAACTGAAATTTTCAGGATTGAAATTTTCGTACTGAAGAACTTCCAGAATGGATTTTTTCATACTGGTGTTTTCAAAACGATATTTTCATATCGGAAATTTTGTAATGAGTTTGTTTTTAAATTCATTTCTTCAAGAATACTATTACAAAATTACGAAGAATCTTTTTATCCAATCCGAAGGCTATGATTTCCTTACATTTAGTTTCATAATAATATTTTGATTTCTGGTATTTTCATTGTTTTTAGAAGTTCCGATTCTAGTTTTTCCTCAAATCCAGATGTTTTTCATAAAACCTCAAACTATCGGAGTCAAATTTTTCTTGCAGGAGTGTTTTCAACCGTCAGATCAGTTCATAGCTTTTTCAACCATTAGATAGCTTTTGGAAGACCAAAATTCACATACATTTCCTATATAAAGGGGAACCCAATCTCATCCCACATCGGTTTTTCAAGCTTTTGCATCTCAAATCCCTGCTGCACTTCTTAAGGTCAGTTCCAAACTTTGCGAAGCAGTTCTGAATCGTTCAGATTTCTTCACTCTGAATGTCTGTAGAATCTATTTCTCATGATATGTCAACTATGAAACCAATCTCTATGTGGTTAGTCAGTAGGGAAAGTTTTTTTTCATACATATTTCTATAAGATTGATTATATTGTAACCAAGAATATTAAACTGAATGGTTGTGAAGATATATGCATGTTCAAGTCAGAAAATCAGGGCCCAGTGTATACTGATTTGTTGATAGAGTTCTATTAGTCTATTTCCTTCCAGATGGAAGATGGTAGAGAATGGGTTTCCTTAGAGTCCTATGGAAGGACTTATAAGCTATCTTACACCAAGGATGTGAGCTTGGTTGGTTTGTCCTATTAGGGGGAAGCTGTGTTTTTCTCACACAAGCTTCCAGATGAGCAAGGAAGTTTCATTAAGGTGAAGGCTTTAAAATTCATTAGACATAACAATGCTACAACTGCTAATATTTCTCATCTCACTCTAAACAAAAAGATTCTTTAACTTTGGGTGCAAGTTTTTCTCGTTCCGAGAAGAGGCGAAAAATATAATTTGAAGAAAATTGATATCTATTTTTTAGATTTCTTGGTGAATCTAAGAAAAATTAATTTGATGTGGCATGGCTTGATTACGATTAAGAACATCAAGGAAGGGAATTTAAGAGCGTAGATAATTATGTACCCTGCATTACTATCAAGGCTGATAGTTCATTGCTTATACTCCTTCAAGGTTGCATGAAAATCAAAAGTCTGGAATTGCAAGCTTATGTTGGTTAGTGATGATACTATCAAGAGGATGAAGATGTGGTTTTCCAGTGAATCCGGAGAATTTTACCCTCTGTCTATGGAAGAGGTTGAAGTAGCTCGGAAAGAAACACAGAATCCGGAACCATCCAAAACGAAAAGGAGGAATAGAAAGGTTAAGGAAGTGGTTTTTGATGAAGAAAATCCTCAGGCTATGGAAACTCAGTCTGCCCCCCCCCCCCCCAATCCACAGAAGCAGAGAACTTATACAGATGAAGTAGCAGCCAAGTGGAGGGAAGATAAAGAAAAGAGGAAGGGGATCCACAATTAGGATTGGACCCTGCAGAGGCTGAAGCCTTAAAAGAAAAAGCTTCTGAGGAGCTATATAAACAAGTAAAGGAAAGGAAAATTAAAAATAAAATGTCTGAAGCTGAAGTGGTGCAATCTTTGCTGAAAGCTACAGAGTTAGCATCTGAGCTGATTCCGGTTCCGAAATCATTCCTTACAGAGACTTCTTTACTAGAAACTCCAGCCAAGAACTATACCACTCCAGAAAAAGTCAAGGGTAATGAAGTAGTTGAAGAATTTGAAAAATAAGTTGATGAAGAAGTTGAAGAGGAAGAAGAAGAATAAGAGGGAAGTGAATATTTGGATACCCTGATCAAGAAAGTACATGACTATATAGATAAGGATGAATCCGAAAAGATAGTAACTTCAGGCAACTAAGATGAGGAAGCTTGTAAGAATGTTGATAAGCAACAAAAATAAGAACAAGAAGAAAATGTCTTGTATGATGAGGAAGAAACTTATGAGAAAAAATTTCTTGAGGAAGGACAAGAAAAACAAAAACCAGATGAAGACCAGATCATTCAAGTGTCTTAATCCAAGGAAGTATCCCTTAATAAGGAACCTGTTCCGAGAGCTAATAAAGGGAAGCATGTTCTCATGAAGACACCTATAAAAGATATCATCAAGAGGAAAGATGTTGGTGATACCTCTTGAAGGAAGCTGATGCAAGTTGAAGAAGAGAAATCCCAAAGAGATGTTTCTAATTCAGAATCATCATCTCATGGGAATGATTTTGTGGTTCAATCTCTGAGGAAGTTGGTTTACATCATTCTGATTTTTCCAACAATAGATTCTAGATGCCAGATGCTACAACAAAGTATGAATCAGAAACCAGATTCCTTATCCATGGTCATGGATAAGTTTGTAAACCTGGAAGCTGAATAGAAAATTTTTCTTATCGACTATGATGTGCATAGAAAGTCCTGCAGTAAGGTAACCAAGTGGTCTAAGAGAGTTGGTAATGATTTAGTTCACTTTGAGAATTTTTATATTGAACTTCAAAATGCTTTTGAAATGGAGGATAAAAAGGTTAACGAGATTTAGGAAAAGTTGACCCAGGAGAAACATTCTCAGAATCAACAGATCGGGGACCTGAATGGGAAGCATAACTCTGTATCTTAGAATTGGAAAACTGAAAGTGATTTTCAGATTGAGTTTCAGCAAAAGATGGAAAAGTAAGATGAGATAATAAGGTTTCAGAAAAAAGCCTTGGAGTCTTAGGCAGAAGCTTTAAAAGTATAAGAAGAAAAGGTAAAATCCTTGGATAGGCAAGGTGTAGAAGACCAAAGAGACTTTAAGAAACTCAAAACCTTGTTAAAGAAGCTCATTCTAAAGGAAAAGGAAGTCAAATGAACCCACTGTAATCTTTTGTTGTATTTTTTTTCCTTTGTAAAATTTCTCAAACTCTAATGAAATGATTATTTGGTTAGTTGTATCATGTAAAATACTAATGTTTCAGGTACCATACATTGTTTTTCCATTCCCTTCAGTTCTTTTTGAAAATCACAAAGGGGGAGAAGGAAAAAGAACTACTCCTAAGGAGGAGAAAGGAAAATTTCTAAGAGAAATATCCTTAAAGAAATGGGGAGTTTCCCACTACAATGTTTTTCATTGTTACAATAATGAAAACTCAACTCTGGAAAGTCAGAATACAATCCTTAGAGTTTCAATGCCTAAGGGGGAGTTAGTTGTATTCATTTTCATTCATGAACAAAGGGAGATAAGTTTTAATTTCAAAGCCTAATGAAAATTTTCAAAATCCTTATATGCTTTTTCGAAAGGATGGTTGTTCTTTCCAAAAAGGGGGATATTGTTGAGTCAATAAGGTTTTCCTTATGAATTTTCCATTCCTTTTTGTTTTGAAAATCACAAACACCTTATACTAAAGAATATATAAAATTTACCTCTATAAAGAAAATTTACTTCTTTAAGGAAATTTACCCTAACCAAGATTTTATTATACATAGAAATATTTTTTTAAGTACAAAAACTAGATTCTTAACCAAAATTCTGTAATCATATAATGTAATGATTTGGAGCATTCTGATTTTTAGGATCAGAATTCTTCATGTGAACTATTATGAAGTTCTATTCCGAATTCTGGACTCCAAACTATTAAGTAGTTTGACTCCGAACTCTTATGATGTTCGAATCCGAACTCTGAAGAAGTTCAACTCGGAACTCTTATGAAGTTTGACTCCAAACTCTTATGAATTTCGACTCCGAACTCTTAATAAGTTCAACTCTGAACTCTTATGAAGTCTGACTCTGAACTCTTAAGAAGTTCGACTTCGAACTCTGATGAAGTTCGACTCCAAACTCTTAAGTAGTTCAACTATGAACTCTTATGAAGTTCGACTCTGAACTTTTACTAGTTCGACTTTGAACTCTGCAAGTTCAGATTCCGATCACTAGTGAAACCAGACTTCGAATTCCTATAAAACAGAATCTGAACGTTTCTTAACATTGACTCCAAATTTCACTTTGGTTAGACTCTGAACTTTTAATTTTCTTACACATTGAAATTTTATATGGCTTTTACTTACATTTGTTCCGTTCAAAAACGGTGTCGTGCATTCAGTTATACATGATTTATTATTAAATGATGTCATCAATTCTGTTTCTAATTAACCATTGGATGAGTTACACAATTACATGTCCCTCCGAATTTCATGAAAAATATGACTGTTGGAGGAGGGATCCGACCATTGAAAATTTTCCTATAAATATGAGCTCATTTGAAAGAGCTCAAAAAAATGATGTTGATCGATCTAGAGACCACACGCTGTTAAAGTGATTTCTAGAGAGAGAAGCTTTTCATGCTTTGTGCGTACTGAACTGCTCGATCAGATTGCTTTGTGTGACTCCGAATGTTGGTGATTACATTCGAGGGCTTCCAGGCACATAAAGACAGAGGTTCCGACTACCTTGATGTTCGAGGGCTTCCTTGCTGAGGAAGACAGAGGTTCCAACTACCCTGAAGTTAAGGTCTTGCGGGGAAAGAAAGATTGAGATTCCGATCTTCGTATCGAGGGTTTACCCTGGTGTGGGTAAGCCATACTTTCTTGAATGTATAAATCAAGGGACCTTTATGCAAGGTTTTTGGATACCCTTCTCTTTGGGTTAAAAGACATATATCTTGTTACTTGTAGTTTTACTACTTGTTTTTCCCCGGCATATTGTATTGTAAGGAAAGTATAACCTTCTCATATTTCATTACACTTGTACATTGATAAGTTTTGATTCTATACGCTTTAAGGTAGAATCTCATATTTTAAACCTTAGTCCCAATTCTCCAATTGGTGTTAGAGGTGTTGTGAATCTGCTTAGATTAACATTGTTAAACTCAAGACATTCCTTGTCTAAGGATAACATAGTTATCTGTAACCAACTTTAAAGGTTCCAAATGAATTTTTAAAGTGTAAAATTCACTCCCCACTTGTATTTTGAGCATCTACATCGTTATTTTGTTCCTACAAAGCCAAGATAAAAGGATTGGGCATTTCCATGTATGCACGTAGTCTTTAGAATATATCATGATTGGATATCAATGTAAATAGTGATTCCCTATCAGGTAAGGGTGTTAAAAAATATTGTAGTTTATTGCCGTACATGACAAATGTGAAAATATTTTAACATCATATAGCAAGGAAGACGGTGAACCAATGTAAAAAGTATTGGTTCTGGGGATGCTTCACAGATCAAAATCATATGAGATGGAGGTGAACCTATGTGAAGAGATTGGTTTTAGGATTGAACCTTGAAAGGTTGCCTATGTACTAAAAGGAAAGGGTCAAAGTCTGCGTAGTTAAATTCAAGAATGAATTGGTGATCAAGTTGTTTTTGAGGAAAACGATATAAAAAGAATTTGTTGGGAATTATGCTTGGTTAGTATCCCAGATAAGGTTTTATGGTTGAAGTTTAATCTAATCTCACATGAGTCCTAATCGGTGTGAGAAACAAGAGGTAGAAACAACCCTAAAGATGCACAGTTTAATGTCATGTAGGAAAAATAAGGGACAATGCATTATAAAGTCTTGCAATGAGGACTATTGGTGCTGCGTAGTTTAGTTTCATGTAGTAGGGTCGAAATACAGTTTATCATCATACAGGACATATTAATGGACTTCGTTCAGTTTTACGTCATATATGATGAATGAGCAGTACCGTTTAATGTCATTTAGGTCAAATATAGGGACACAGATGAACGTCGTGTTGGACGTGAACATAGTTTTGTGTCGTGTTGGACAATAAGGGTGTTGTACAGTTTAGTTTCCTATAGCTAAGATGATGGGGACAATACAGTTTAACGTTATGTTGGACGAAAGGGGAACTGTGCAGTTTAATGTCATCCAGTAAGGACAAAATAGGGGATGTATAGTTTAACGTCATATAGCAGGGACGACATAATTTAACATCATGTTGGACATAAGTGAAAATAGTTTACGGTCATATGCATGGAAGAGAGAAAAGACAATACAGTTTAATGTCATGTTAGATGATGATGTGAATAGTTTAAGGTCATATGCATGGACCAGAGAAAGGACAATACAATTTAACGTCTTGTTGGATGATGGTGAGAATAGTTTTAGTTCATATTCATGGACCAAAGTGATGTATTTGTGTTATAAAAAATACTTATTCATAAATCTGGGATTAGTTGGAGTCGTGATGAGTTCTCCATCCAATGAGATTAAAGAATAAGCTCCATTGGAGTAGACCTTATGTATTGAATAAGGTCCTTCCCATTTTGGCTCCAGCATGGGAGGTTTCTTTCTTGGTATCATTGGAGTTCTATGAACCAATACTAATTCTCCCTGAATGAATGTACTAAGATGAACATTTTTCTTTAAAGCTCGTGCTATTCGATTTTCATAGACTTCCAAGTGGTGCTAGGTGCACAATCATTTCTTGTCTAATCGTTCCAATTCATCCAATTGATTTTGAGATTGGTCATATGTAGATTACTGATCACAAATGGCTACCCAAAGTGAGGGTAATTGAACCTCAATGGGAAATACTGCTTCTGTTCCTTATACCAATGAATATGGAGTTTACCACGTTGTATTGCTGGTGGTGGCCCGATAAGCCCATAAAGCATGAAAGTGTTTATCAGGCCATGATTTCTTATTTTTATCCACCAACTTTTACAATATGTTTGAAAGAGTCTTGTTGAATGCTTATATTTGTCCATTGGATGCTGCATGATACCAAAATGAATGATTGGATTTGATTTTGTATTCTTGACACAACTTCCTTACCTCGGATGAACAGAAGCTGATGCCATTTTCCATCAATATGGTATGAGTGACACCAAATATGGTAATGACGTTAGAGATGATGAAGGTAACAATGCATTTAGAACTGACTTCTTTGAGAGGTATTTCCTCTTCCCATTTGAAAAAGAAGTCAATAGCAGTAAGAATATACTTAAACTTCTTGAATATAGGTGAAGTGTAAGGTCCCACTACATCCATTCCCCATGTAGAAAATTGCAACGAGTATTTAGTTATATGAAGAAACTATGGGGGTTGATGAATGAAGTTGGCACATACATGGAAATAATTACACATCTTTTTGAAATCAACACAATCATGTATCATTGAAGTCAATAAGTATCCAAGCCTTAAAATTTGATCAGATAGTCTATGTACAGACTGGTGGGAACCACTTACTCCTGCATGCACTTCATTCATGACAACCATTGTCTCTTCACCATCAATGCATCTGAAGAGAATTCCATCAAAACCCCTTTTGTAGAGAATTTTATCTAGGTGATTTGGGCTACCATAAATAGTGAAATTGACCACACGTCGCCAGATTTGTTCTTTCCTAACTCTATCAGGTTGAAGTGTTCCATTATGAAGGTATTCCCTGATAGGTGTCCTTCGTCCTGTAGTATGACCATATAGCTCCAAAATGGGACTAATTTCATTTATTTCATCTATTCTAGTTTGAACATAAGGTGAAATTGTACGACTTTGGAAAATACTAATGATTGTCTCATCCCCATTTGGATCTTCCTGAGTTGTAGCTATATTTTCCAATGAATCAGCATGAGCATTTTGTGATCGCAGGTTATGAGAAAATGTCGGTTCTGAAGGAAAATCCACCATTATCTCTCTGACTTAATCATACAAAGGGATTAACTCTTATTCTATTATGGAATAATCCCCATTGACATGTTTGATTACCATGTCTGAATCCCCTTTGAATTTTAAGTGATTCACTTGTGCCTGAAGTGCTAACTCCAATCTGTTGATTAGAGCTTGGTATTTTGTTTCATTATTTGTCCCGCCTCCCAACAATGAGAAGGAATAGGGTATCACTTCCTTTTCTAGAGAAATGAGCACAATTCATAACCCAACTTTTTTTATTTTAGGATCTTCCATTTTCTTCCCTGTTGGACTTCTGGAAGCACCATCAAAGTATAATTCCCATGTTTTAAGACTATATTGAATAGAGAAGACTTCCTCATCAGGAAGTTCAATATCTGAAGATGTATCTTCTTATGAAAGATGTTCAGAAAGGAAATCAGACATATATTTTACCTTTATTTCCTTTTAAGACACATACAGGATATCAAATTGCTGCAAAATAACTTCACACCTTGCTAGATCTCTTGTAAGCATTGGAAGACTAATGATGAATTTGAGCGGGTTATTGCGAGATACCAAATGGACCTCATGATATTTCATGTAGTATCTCAACTTCTAAACTTCAAATATTATTCCTATAAATCACTTTTCAATAATTGAATATGGGGTTTCTTCTTCCAGTATAGTCCGACTGAGATAGTAAATGTTGTTTTCATTCTCAGCATCATTCTTCTAAGCAAGGAAGGCACCCAATGATCTCTCTAAAGCTGTCACATAAATAATAAGTGGTCTTCCTTCAATAGGTGGAATTAATACCGGTAGAATCAATGATATTTCTTGAGAATATTGAATGTTTCTTGACATTATTCAGTCCACTTGTAAGTGACTCCCTTCATCATCAATTTGGTGAAGGTTAAACTTCTGCCTGCCAAATTGGTGATGAAACGTCGAATATAGGCCAAGTGCCCATGAATTTAGTTCAATTAATTCAAATTCCGAGGAGGTGACATAACAATGATTGAATTTGTCTTCTGAGGATCGGCATAGATACCATGATGGGGTACAAAATATCTGATATTGTTTCCTAAGGTTACACCAAAAGAACATTTATATGGGTTCATCTTCAAATTACTTTGCCGAAGTTTGTGGAATATGACTTCCAAATCATCCATGTGATTAGAACATTGTTTGGATTTAACCACCAAATTTTCTACATAACATTCAACAAACTTCCCTAAAATGGTTATGAAGATATGATGCATGGAACGCAGATATGTTGCTCCTGTATTCTTCAAGACAAAGGGAATTACTCGATAACAAAACATGACCTGAGGGTCTCTGAAAGTTGTATATTCTTCATCTTCTGGAGCCATTCGGATTTGAATATATCCAGAATATCCATCCATGAAGGAATGTGCTTCATATCCAGCTTTTTCATCAATTAAGAGTTCTGTAATCAGAACTAGAAAATCATCCTTAGGACAATGCCGATTAAGATATCTGAAATCAATGCAAACTCTAATTTGTCCATTCTTATTTTTCACAGGGACCATATTAACCAACGATTTAGGAAATTTAACTTACCTGACAATGTTATATTTGATAATCTTATCCCCTTCAGCTTCAATTTTGGAAGCCTATGTTGGGTGTGTTCTTCTTACAGATTGCTTAAATACTCGATGTTATTCAATAAAACCCAAATGATGAGTAGAAAAATCAGGACCAATCCCTGGAATTTTTGTATAACTCCAAGAAAATATATATCGATTTTTTTTTAAAAATGAAATACACATTTATTTCTCATCAAGAATCATGGTCGTAGTAATTAAAGTGGGGCGTGGATCTTCTTTTGTGCCCAGATTTATTTCTCTGAGTTCATCCATAGTGGTAGAGATACCCTCTTCAAATACTGGAGGATCATCCCTGAGATCTTCCTCTTCTTATTCAACATATGTTACTTCTTATATTTCTACATACATAGTTGATGATGAAGCAAAATTTCCACGATCAGGAGAGATGTTAAAATTTGAACATCTTGAAGAAGAGGCTTCCATTTCTGACCCTATTGATGATGAAGGGTCTTTTTTAGGTAATAAAGAGCAGATGATGGATTGAGAATCAACATCATTATTCACCTTTGATATTTATATAACTTCTTTTGGCCTGATTTGTGAAGTATAGACTTGATGGATTTTAGTAGATGAAATGAAGACATCTCCATTTGAGATTTCATCATGGATTGGTGAATCACCTGTTTCTCCCATGTTGTCTGGATATATTGTCGTAATCGACATTATGGAAGTTTCCATAAGAGTACTTGGATTTGGGTCTATCCTGTCAATTTGACTGATAGGAAACACATAATCTGTACTCACATGTGTGAATGGGTTTACTGAAATATTTTCCAATCCATATGGAGCATTAATTTTGGTGACCTCCTTTTTATTAAATTTCTCCTTCCCTTCCATGTGATAGAATTCCACCTCAATGTATTGATACTAACATGTTTTTAATGGGGATTTATCACCATAAAATGTCCCAATTTGACCATTGAAACAATATTTGAGGCATTGATGGTATGATGAAGGGATAGCCTCAAGTTGATGTAGCCAAGGTCATCCAAGCAAATCATTGAAGGCTGCATCCTGATCAACAACCATGAAATCTGAATTGGATACAAGTCTCCAAACTGAGTTCTGAGTGTAATATCGCCCGGTGGTTCTTGTTCATTTTTATCATATCCTTGAAAAATCAAATTTAAAGGAGACAAATCAGATTCGGTGAGGCCCAATCAACGATGTTTATGAATGGGGATGAGGTTGACTCCTGAACCATTTTCAGTGAATGCTCTTCGGATGTCCACACTGTTGACCTTACCAGATAAATACAAAGGTCTAATATTTCCATGCACAACATCATCCTCATATTGATCTATAAAAGATATCAATGTATGGTATTCTGCAGGATTATTCTATACATGGTAGACTTCATGCGCAGTAATTTCATCTTCGAACTCCCCAGGATAGGACAAATCCTCAATGATTGCGTCCCGAAGATCCTTTGATAAATTCATGGAATTAAGAATTGATAACTTGGCTGGTACATGTGCTGAATGTTTCAAGACATCATATTTTTGATCTAATGGTATGTGATTCCCAATTGGAACATGTGGTTTCTCAAGTGCCTTAGAAGTTGATTCTTTGGAAGTAGATTCATCTTATATCGGGGTGGGAGTTGTATATAATCCTGGCTTTGGAAGACTAGATCGAATAGGTCTATTTATTGCTGAGAGGAAGAAGATAGAACTTCTAACAGATCCTCCAAAATAATTGTACTAGGACTGAATCTACCTTGCGTGGAAAAATTTTCTTGTTCTTATTTAGGCCGCTCAAGGGCACTACAATGAGGTTCTGCTGCATACACAGTTGTAGCAGGGGTAGAATTAGAATACTGGTTTCTTGGATATCCATGTCTTCCCCTATATCCCACACCTCTGGAACTCCCTCTAATTCCACTGTTTGATACAGGGAACTCAATCTCATCAAGATCGAAGCTGTGACTGGCATAAGGATATATTAATTGAATCATGTTAACAGAACCAACGATCAACTCTTTATCTGATAAAGATTCTTCCTAATTAGCCAATTTAGATTGTGTCATTTGGTAGGACAGTGCCCATGGCTTTGAAGTAGATGACATAAAATCTGCCAGAGTCAATGACAACTTGGGCTTTGACACAATTTTATCTTCTTCTGGTTGTTCCTCTTTCTTCGAATTATGCCGCCCCTTTGAGTATTTTCCCTCTGATGAAGAGGGTTTTGATGTGGCATTCATAGAAAAAGACACAATTGGTTTCTTCAATTTCATTGGAAAAATGGCATGAGTTTGGTTGATCATTTTCCTGACCATCTAATAATTATATTTTTGCGCATTTTTGTTTTTGAATTCTTGCCACTCGCCTTCGTCCTCTGTATTTGTAGTAGTAACACATGCTACCTAAGCTGAAGAACAGTTTAGTTTGACTTCTCCTGAGTCCACCATCTTTTACAGGAGGCCTTTGAAGAAAAAACACTCCTGAATGGGATGCCCCGACATCTGATGAAATGTGAAATAATTGGGATGGTCTTTTCTCCTTCCTTGTTAGGCCTTTTGTTCCTTGTAAAATGAACAATGTTATTTTCCAGAGCCGAAATGTAGTAACCAAGAACATGTTCATTTCGAAAAGATTAAACATTTCACTTCAGATTCTCAAATTATTTTTGTCTTTGATCTCTTTGATCATCTTGACGAAATGGCCTATGTTGTTGACACTCAAGATGTGGAGCCCTTCGAGAAGATGAAGATCTTGAAGTGGAAGCAGGTAAAGGTGCTTGTTTAAGCGTAACTGTAGTAGTCTCTGGTTTTCCCATTCTCCTTCCTAGAGATGATTGAATTACTCGAGTTTTATCCTATTCTTTGTAAGAGATTATTCAATCTATTGACCAATAAAATTAAGGTCTCAAAACCCTCATGTTTATTTCACATGGATCAATGGTGTGCGTAACTCATTATGCAAATTTTTCACAATGATTGGAAACAACTCCTCCTGAAGGAGTGCTAAACTTTGGGAATATGTTATCCCATTCCAGTGAGCAATGAAATCTGAAACCCTTTCATTCTACCTTTTCTTACAATTTGTAAGATAAAAAAATGTTGTCTTTGGTAAATTTGAGATGAATTAAAGAAGGAATCATTGAAGGAGATCCTCCCATCTGGTAATTGAATGTGGTTTCAAGATTTTATACCAAACAAAAGCTGGACCTAGTAATGACTGTACAAAATACTTAAGCTTAACTACTTATTGTTGCTGAGGGGTTCCCATTGTAGCATCACAATGAGAAAAAAAATGTGTTAATTGTTTCTCTGGGTCTCCCAAACCATTAATTATTGGGAATGTGGTACTTGAAAAATTTTACGGGGGAGGAATTACATCAAACCATTTAGGGTAACTTCTCTTCTCTGGTTGAATTTGCACACATTTTCTCTCCATAGCTTCCAACCAAGCTATTATTGACTCAATGGTAGTTATTAACTTTTGAGAAACATCTGGTTGAGCTTGGACCTGAGCAGGTGTAATAACTAGAGCTTTGAAGGATGTGGTGGCTAGTACTGCAACTGAGGATAACAACACCAGTTGTTGTTGCACCTGGCCCATAGTATTAGACCTTGTGAGGGTGTACTGGTAAATGGGGATATCCTTGATCCATCTTAGTAACCGTGACAAATTCCCTTGGATGACTAACTCTCGTATACCTAGGAGAAAGACTACTTTGAATTAGTTTTACATTCATCCTCCTCAATTCCTTTAATTATTCCTCTTGTTGTGAAAATCATTGATCTAGTGAGAGTGATTGGCCTTCTCCGAAGGAAGGGTGGAATGTAACATAATTGTTTCCTTTACTCTTGTTGGACGCCTTTTGGAGATGGAGAAATTGGTTATTTGAATGAATACCAAGATTCTGGGTAAGTCTTTGATTTCTTATATGCACACCTTCTTCATTTGTGTATTTGTGTTCAACTTAATGAGGAGTAACTTCTTCATATTATCCCATTGAGTGAGCCTAATGTTTTGGAGGATCATCAACAATGAAATTGATGACATTTATTGATGCATAACGCATTGCATCCCTTCTATCGGCATTTCTGCGATATTGTGTTCTTCCATTTCCCTAAGGAGACACTTCCTTCTGTTGAGTTGATCCCTCATGAAATTACTGATGAATCATAATTTGGAGGGAATCTCTTGATAAATCAACTATTTGTTCCTCTGGGGGATTCTTCCCTAATCGAGAGAAGAATAACTTTCTCTGAGGATGAGATTGAGGATTTGAAAAAGTCCCCAGTCCGGTGGACTGAGGCTGTTCCTACTTAACTCCTCAAATCCTATTTACTGATTCCGAGGGTTGGGCTAAAAGAGTCCCATGTCTGGTATTCTAGTGCGGTTCTTGAGCTGCTACATTTGAGGCTTCATTGAAATATCTTCTGATCTTGTGGACTTTTGTCAGGAAATTGGATGGATGCATCAACCTACATCCACTCAAATCACCAGGCTTAAATGAATGCTGAATGATTTTTGACACTTCTATCACATGTTGATGCACTCTCTCTAAACGAGAAGCCTGTTCGATATGCTCATTTTCCTGATTCAAGAGTAATTCGACAACTTTTTCTCTGTATACCTAACATTGAGAAGAACTAGTTGAGGCATGTTCTTGAGCAACCCTTTGATTACAAACAATGCCAAGTGGATGTAGCCGGCTATGAGCAATAACATTTCATGAAACCATTTTTGCGGGCTTTGTTGGCTTGAGATTACATTTAATTTTAGTTCTCCAGGAACACCCCATCCACTCATATGAATACCAGATGGGGCATTGGAAATTAACCGGGGAAATCTTCTTAGTGTGCCAAGGCATGAATGCTGAAGGGCTATCTGCTACTTTTCAGCCTTCAGATATCGAGAAACTGAGAGAGATGCTCAGTCAATTTGGCATTGTAACCCATCTATTATCTTGACATTATTTTCATATTTATCATAAGATAATATTATCTTTTATAATTGATTTATAGTTTTCCACATGTTGAGACAAATATCATGAATACAATCTTCAGTCAACATCTCCGGAATGTCATATTGAGAGTCAGCCATAGGAAAAAACATAACTGACACTTCACCTTTCGCCAGCAGTTTTCTCATATTCCGCACATCCTATTTATCATTCAATAAAGATTCTTCTACCTGATTAGACCAGAGTTTGTTCTTCCTTGTTGCTTCATCATATTCAACAATATTGGTAGAGAATTCACTTATCAAACTAGAAGATGAATGACCCAAGGGTGGTTAAGAGAATGACCTATACCCTGGGTTATATTCTGATTGAGAGAGTATTTCACATGCTATTGGTAAAGCATCAAACAAGAATGGCTTCACATTTTCAAGTGCCTCAAGATAAGAGGTATTTCTCGTTACTACATTATTCATTGAAATTTATTCTAGGAAATGCGAATTACTACTTCGCAGTAGACTTTCGCAGCTAAATTCTTCATCATGGGGAGGACCACCATAGTGGGTTACAGCAAAAGATGAAACATTTTTCTCCATGATCTTTTGGCCACACAGAGGGTTATCGTGACTCTCATCTGAAGATGATACTTCAAGATAGAACGAACTATCATGAAGAAAGCCTCCATGAGGACATTTCTGATGCAGACCTTCGGAATTAACGTTCCCAATATTGGGAAATGAGAGATTAGAATCTTGAGTTTCAACAGATAATTGTCTAAGTGCATCAAGAACTCCAGCATCGAGCAAGACCTTATTACAGATTGGCTCTTGATTTCTTGACTGTGTTGGACGGGTCTTTTTCATAGACTCCTTTTTACTCACTTTGGGAACCACTTGTTGATAAAAGTGGTTATTATGGGCAAGTGTATGTTCCTGCTTAAGAGAAACAGTCAGGTTAGGCTGATTATCTCCATTCAAATCTGGTGTATGTGCCTGAATTGATTGTCCTTATGATATGGGGGAGTATTCCCCACAACCCTCTTGGACTAGAACAAAGGTGTGTATCTGTTTTAGAGTGATATGTTGATGTTTCACTCCACTGGTATGGACAGATTTGAATTTCTTTCCCTGTGATGCTGCTGAAGCTGTTATAATATGACGGAAGGCATCCAAAATATGTGCTGGGATTTTCTTCTACTCTTTCACCATCGTCAGAATGTGTTTTGGGACTTTAGTTGCCAGAATAGGAATATATGTCCATTCTGTGTTTAGAGTAGGTGTGTGTTCCTACTCCTGTCCTACTTTTCATGTCAGGGAGTTTTGACAGTACTTATGTGTCAGGGCAGAGAGTTGAGTCTACTCCAATTTTTTCATTAGTGCGTTCTGATTGACCACTCTGATAGCAACCAAATGAGATAGTTGGATGGCTTGATCAATACTATCAGGTGTATGTGCCTACTGATTTCACTTCACCAAGCATGGTTGATGTACTTCCTTCAATACTGGAAGACGAGGCTGCTGGCTGGATTGATGAGTGTATGTAGGTGTATGCGCCTGTTTACTAGTTATCAACACATTGGGTTGGTGGGCTTCATCGTATGTAGTCAGAAGAGCCTGGTGACTTGATGATGATTTATAAACAGGTGTATGTTCCTCTCTATATTACTCCGACATAATTTCCTGGAGGGAATGCCGTGTTGCTGCCAGATAAGACTGATGGACATCAGCATTAAAAAAGTTTGGTGTGTGTCCCCGCTCATTGCGTTCCACCAAGTTAAGTTGCTGGATTTCTCAGGAAATGGCACAGATAAGAACCTACTCACTGTTGACTAGATTTCACATCCGGCAGTTCCTCTTGCGGACTCGGGTATGAGGAACCTGATCCGAACCCCTAAAGGCGATACCCTTATCATGATGAGGGGGCACTGCCGCCTAAGTCTAATGGCGATTGTTGATGGAAGCCCTTGGGAAGGACTCATGTCTCCTTGAATTAAGGCCTTAAGTTACCTTCTCATTCAACTCCCGAGAATATGGGAGTGACAGGTGATTGAGTTATGGGGATAACGACCCGAAACTGTTGGAAACGGTGGTTGGAAACACCTGCTTCTTGATCGCTGGTCATCAGTGTCCAGAAAACCAGGGTGAATTATTTTCTTGGAGGGATTGTCGAGCGGCCTCTAGCGTCAGAATGATACAATGTTGAAGGTATTCCTTTACCAGTGCATTTGATACCCAATGTCGAAATCGCTGAGTAGGTGATGTCATCCTCAGATCGGACGACGATCCAGCTGGAGTAGTATCAGAGGTATTCACAGTAGAGACATTCATAGGTGTGAACATTAGATAAGCCATTTATATAACTTAGAAGATCTTGGAAAAGAGTGGATGTTTTATATAACATACATAATCAAAATAATTTCGGACACTACATCTTTTGGATGAGCACATATGTTATTGATTTTTTGTCCCACTCATTTGTTTTAAATAGGGGCCTAACAAATAAGTAAAACTTCAATTTAACATGGTTAAGTATTTTTATCAGGTTCACCATTTATTTCCTATGAAAATGGGTATGACCTTGTTTACTTATGGTTCAAATATTCCAATCGGTTTCTAACGGGTTTGTTCATAGAATTGGATACATCCAATGATTCTATATCCATTTAGACCTACTTTCCAAAGGTAGGTTCTCATTAGTTGTGGACCGATGAGTTTTAATAATTTTCATTGGTCGAGAGGATGGGAGCTCGGACTCATGACACATTTTAGGGGGGGAATTATTATATACATCGGGACTCTCTTTATAGATTTAAATTATGTTCGTGAATCCTTATTACACTACCAAGTATGAAAATGAAGTTTCATTAAGATCTGACAATAAATGATTAATATGTATGAGATTTAGAGATTCTTTTAAATGTATTTGAGGTTATTCATAGATAGAGAATCATCTGTATTTGTTATAAATTCTTAGTCAATGGTATCCTTCAACACATTATATAAATATCTCTTTTTCATTATGATAACCATACTGGTTTTAAAGACACTCAGCGGGGCACTTGATGTTTATTGTCATTCAGAAGGACATGAAGTATTTCTGAGTTGGGATCATACCCTTAGATAGGATACCTAGGTATCCTTGTAAGAAAATGAATTAAAACCCACATAGTTCAAGAATTGAGATATAGTTTAACGTCATACGGGACGAATGAGAATTAATTTGTGATGGGCTTGAACCTTAGAAAGGCTTCCTACATACTCCACTTTTAAGGTAGAGATCAAATTCCACCTAGTTTGGGTGGGAATTTTGGGGCTTACGTAAGATTAATGGCCCAAAGATATGTGTCATGGTTACTTTTACACTCAAATCTCACGTGAGACATGCTCGTTTTGAGAAACAAGAGGTATCAGTAAACCTACTAATTTGTGCCATGAAATATGTGGTCACAAGGAATTATATGGGGATTATGTATGTTTGATTGCCCAAATAGAAAAATATCAGGACTTAATTTAGAGAAGAAGCCTGGGGAAAAGGTCTATAAAGGTATATGTGCTTTATGGAGATTTTGATACTCTAACTTGGGGCTTACACTTGAGGAAGATGCCCAAATCATGAGGGGACTTGTGATTGGGTTTTGTTCCTGATAATGAAGCCCAAATCAAAATATGTTCAGACTGGTTAAGAGAAATTATGACTGGGGTTTACTCTTAAAAAGGAGGCCCAGGTTAAGGGAATTTAAGACTTGGGGCTTACTCTTGAAAAGTAGGCCCAGGTTAAAGGAATTTGGAAGTTGGGGATTACTCCTATGGTGGATTCCCATATTAGGGGAACATAAACTGGAGATTACCCCAGAAAAGGAGGCCCATGTTAGGAAATTATGAGTGTGGATTACTCTTGAAAAGGGGGCCCATGTTATGGGAAATATGACTGAGGCTTACTCTGGAAAAGGAGGCCCAAGTTAAGGAACTTGAACTGGGGCTTACTCCTGAAAAGAAGGCCCAAGATAAAGATCTTATCATCTTAATGGATGAAGTTGATTGAATGAAATCTCTCACCTTAGTGACACAAAGATATTTAAATCACTATGTTTTGAGAGATGTCCCACATAATTCCTTTCAGATAAGGAATCCAACCACGAAATAATGCAATAAATGGATTTGAAGAGGATTCTGATGGCTAAATCTTGAAAAGGAGATGTAGATTTGAATAAAAGAGATGAATAGATAGGAGGGACATCCAAAAAGAGGTATGCACGCAGGTCCTGGTCCCGCAGGTATACCTGCGCGACACTTGGGTACTTGTACACTAGTCAACCCATAGGGTAATACATGAGTGAGGCTTGGCTCAAGCCTTTTGTATTATCCCTAAGGGTTGTATGGCACGCAAGTACCCATGTGTCGTGCAGGTATACCTATGCTACTAGGATCTACGCGCCCAAATAGGACCTGCACACCTACCTATTTTTGGGTGTCCCTCAAATCCATTCATCTCTTTTCTTCAAATATACATCTTATCTTCAATATTTTACCTTCTGAATCCTCTTCAAATCCATTTATGGCATGATTCCTTTGTTGGATTTCGTATCTGAAATGAATTATGTGGAAAAACTCTCAAAACCTAGTGATTTACATATCATCATGTCACTAAATGAGAGATTTCATTCATTCAACTTCATCATTTATGATGAGATGAACTTTAACCTGGGCCTTATTTTCTGGAGTAATCCCTAGTTCATGTTCTCTTAACCTAGACGTCCTTTTCAAGTGTAAGCCCTAGTCATAAATCCCCTAACATAGGCCCCCCCTTCAAGAGTAATCCCAAGTCATAATTTCTTAACTTGGTTATCCTTTTTAAGAGTAATCCCCAGTTCACGTTCCTCGAAAATGAGCATCCTCCATAGGAGTAAGTCCAATATTCCAAATTCCTTTAACTTGGGCCTCCATCTCTGGAGTTATCCCCATGTCTTGAATCCACTTAACCTGGGCCTTATTTTTCAAGAGTAATCCTCAGTCATAATTTCTGTTAACCAGTCTTAACATCTTTTTATTTGGGCTTCCTTCTCAGGAATAAAACCCAATCACAAGTCCCCTCACAATTTGGGCATCTTCCTCAGGAGTAAGCCCCAAGTTAGAGTATCCAAATCTCCATATAGCACATATACCTTTATGGACATTGTTCCCGAGCTTCTTCTCTAAAGTAAGTCCTAATTTTATCTATTTGGAAAATCATACATACATATTCCCCATATCATTACTTGTGACAACATATTTCATGGAAAAAATTGACAGGTTTACTGATACCTCTTTTTTTCTCACACCGAGCAGGACTCATGTGATCTTAGAGTGTAAAAGTAACCATGATACATCTCTTTGGGTCGTTAATCATACGTAAGCCCCAAAATTCCCAAAAAAACTACGTGGAATTTGATCTCTACCTTAATAGTAGAGTACATAGGTAGCCTTTCTAAGGTTCAATCCCATCACCCAATAATTCTCATCTATCCCTTATGAAATTAAACTATATCTCAATTCCCGAACTACATGGGCTCTGATTCCTTTTCTAATAATGATACGTAGGTAGCCCATCTGTGGGTACGATCCCAACTTTGAAATACTTCATGTCCTTCTGAATGATAATAAACTTCAAGTTCCATGCTGAGTGGCTTTAAAACCAGTATGGTTATCATAATGACCACGAGATCTTTATATAATGTGTTGAAGGATACCATTGACTAATAATCTCTAACAAATACATATGATTCTCTATCTATGAAGAACCTCAAATACATTTAAATGATTCTCTAATTCTCATATATATTAATAATTTTTTGTCACATCTTAAGGAAAGATTATTTCCATACATGGTAGTGTAATAAGGCTTCACAAACATACCTTAAATCTATAAAGAGACTCTTGAAGTAGACAATAATTCCCCCCAAAAAGGTGTGATGAGTACGACCTCCCATCCTCTCAACTAATGGAAAGTCATAAGACTCATAGGTCCACAACTAATGAGCTCTTACCTTGGGAAGGTGGGTAAAAATAGATATAGAATCATTGGATGTTTCCGGTTCTATGAACAAACCCGTTAGAAACTGATTGGAATGTTTGAACCTTAAGAAAACAAGGTCATCCCCATTTCCAGTGGAAACAAAAAATGGTGAACCCAAAACAAAAGGGTGGCTCGTAGGTACTGTTGAAGGGATAAGGCGATGTGAAAGTGTGACCATTTCCCCTAAGGTTTAGACACATAGGCGCGCAGTTGTTGATGAATTTCAAAACGTAGGCCTTGTTCTTCCTCTTTAGATCTTCCATTCTAGGTTAGAAACTACCTTAGAAGTGTTCGGAAGACATCATGAAGAGACTAGCGTGAAGAGAGCTGAAATATGAGTTTCTAGATTTTTCATTCCCTAAATGGGGGCCCACAATGGGTATTTATAGGCTACTGAAGACCTTGAGTGAAAATCAAATAGGGAACGCATGTCATCTGCGCATCCAAAATGTGGCATGCAGGTATACCCGCACGACCATAGTAGAACTTGTGCAGCCCATGCTCAAAGCAATCCTTGTTCATTTCTTTGTTGATTTTGGATGTTTCTTCAAAGGATGAATAACATTGTGTTTCAAATATTTCCCTTTTAATTAGTTAGACTCTGTGATAGAAAGAATCATCAACAACATCTATTAAAATTGATTGAAATGTTCAATAATAATTTATAATCAAATAATTGAAAATTTGTCATCATTTCTTATTATTAATAATGTATCACTAAATGGTTTGAAATTATAATCTATGACAATGGTAAAAGTATTATAGTACTATGGGTATGGAACGAGAACTAAATATTTAATTTTTAATAAAAGTTCTAAAAATTAGGGGAAGTTGAAATAGATTTATAATTAAAAAAATCATGGAATGTCAATGATAATTTTAGAATGAGGAGGAATCCAATGACTATAAGGATTTATAATTTTGGATTTAAATTTATCCAGATTTTAAAATATATAAACTCATATAGGAATGAGACAAAAGATATGAAAATGATGGAAACCATTCATTTAATCCATTATTATTTTACCAACAATATGATTATACTTTCTGTATTGAATTAATTTTTAAAGTTGACACTGAATTTATAAATTGTTATTTACAACATAACATTAAAAATAATTTAGGAATGAATTGGAGAGTTAAATTTATTTTTAAATGAAAATATTTTCAATGGTAATAAAAATATAAATAATTTTATTACTAATTTTCTTAACCTTGGAATGAAATCACACCATCCTTTTATTAATAAAAATATAAAAGTATACTTCTACATTTTATAGAATATGAAGTGGTAGATTTTGATGAAGAGATGTTGATTAGTATTTATTGTATAATATTCTCCCAAACTTATTTATGAAAGTGTTGTGTTCTAATAATCAAATTAGTATGAGGGTATTGTGTGATATAACATAATTCATGAAATTATTGTATGTGATATTTGAGATTCCAATTTTAAAAATGACTTCAATAGTTCATAAATTATAAAAATAAATATATTTTTACATCATTAATGTAATGAAAAATATATTGTTTAGTTAAAAACTAAATATATTAGTGACAGAAAATTGTTTACATTCAGAAAATTATATTATATTTTAAATCATATTCAATGAAAATGAATAGAATGATGATGAAAATATATCAATATATATTAATCTAAATTAGAATGGTTTTTATGTGTTTTCTTGTTCATAACTGAATAACATTTAACTTTACAGTGTAATTAATAATTCTTATAATATTTTTGTTTATCCAATTCTATTTGGGGATGAAACCATAATAATTATAATATGTTTTTAGAGAAAAAAATCATAAGTATGAGTGGTTGATAATAAATTTTAATGAAATTTTAATTTATTAAAATTATCTTAAAATTTTGGTCAATTTAAAAAATGATTTTATATTAGAATATAAGGTCAATAATAGTTTTTAATTTCTATATTCACAATAAAATAAACATAACATGGAATAACTAGTTAAAAAATTGTTAAATTCAACTTTTCTATTATAACATAAAATAATGATTTCATTTAAATGCAAATATTTTTAAAATGGATATATAAGAACCCATAATTTCATTTTTTGTTATTAATAGAAGAAATATTATTTTATAATAATTTTTTTATAATGAGAACCTATAAAAACATTTGAATTTATTATAAAAAAACATCTTGTTTTCATATTGAAACTACAACTGTGAAACAAAATGAGGCATACACATTGAAGGGAGGTACATTCACTAAAAGATACCGCATAGACATGAATTTTTATATAATGTTCACTCTTTCCATAATGACTATGAAATAAATAGAATATTACAAAATTTATGTGAATTTTATCAGGATTTATAAGAACCAGGTTTTGTAAAGTTTTGAATGAAAAAGTGAGAATGCTAGTTTATGTTTAGAGAAATTTGGCAGATTGGAATTATGAGTGATGGATAACATGGTCAACTACAATTATGAAAAATATTCATTAAGATGGTTAGTAATTATTATTTTTGGTGAAATAAATTTCTTTTGGGGATTATTTTTTGATTAGAATTTTAAAAACTATTTAAATATTTTACACCCATTAAAGTATAGATGATGACAATTTTTTATGTTTTTTATAACTTTTATATTCATGAAATTATCTTATAAAAATCATTTATATGACAATATAAATCATTTATGTCCTAAATAATTTTTATATTCACCATAGTGATCATTATTCCATGAAAAACTACTGAATTTTAATAAATAATGACATTTCATTTAGAATATTGAATTTGAAGATTTATATAATCAATTTTACCTTATAAAAATATTTAATTCACTCGACACATCAGAATTATCTTTCAATAAATTTATTGTAAAAATACCCTAATTCTCTCCAAACTATCATCTCAAGATTTACTAATGATGAATACTCTCTCAACAACCCACTCTATATTCTCTCCAATGTTTTTCTATGGTTACATGGAATCTATCACTAAATATAAGAAGTGTCCTCTAATGGGAGTGGATCTGTTGCTCAAATTTTCAATTATGGGGCTTCTTTCATACAAGCCTTTTATTTATATATTTATTATATTGTAACATTTTTATAAACAAATCCCTTTATCAAATATATGGTATTATGGTAGTGGGATTTTTCCTTTCCCTCTCATAAATCCCCTTCCAATATCCCATTTCTATTCCAGTTATGTTGCAAAAATAAACCACATCTTTCTATCGCCAAATTTTCAGGTCATGAATAATCAACCCTAATTTTATTCAAGTATTTACATTTTGATGTATAATTAAATTATTTATTCATGAAATCCTTATATGAAACCCACATACCCAACTCATGGGATTGAAATGATATGTAATTATGGGTTTTTATCAATGTAGTGGACATAATATTTGATATATACACACTAAACCCTAATATCACTTCAATGCATTGGATATATAAGTAATCCCACAATATGAAATTTTCTTGATACTTTTGAGGCATTTCATTATAATATTTTTTCATACCATTTTCAAAATCCATGGATGTATTTTTTACAACAATTTAGTGATTAGATTTGGGGATATGTTTATAAGTTTCTCAACTTTATGTTTTAGTCACATATTTAGGGGATTCCTTAGGATATTACATTCATGTACATATGTTAAAAATAATATTCTTATGTAAATTATCTTTTTAAAGATTTATGTTTCACCTATGATTTTATATTATATTATTTACCCTCTATAGTATTTATTATAAACCATTTCATTTTATAAATTTCCTTGTGAAATCATATATAGTGACTTGATATAGGGTTGGACACTAATGAACAAGTTCAATAGAGTAGAAAATTTATTTATTTTTTTCTTATATGTATAATGTATGTCGTGTACTGTGTACCTATTTTCTAATATATCAATCTTATAATGGCCATTCAGAGAAATTTCTTTATATTATATCAAGAAATATTGATAATATCGTGTAATATATGGTGAGTATCTATATAATTAAAATTTTAGACATCCTCTTCAACAACCTAATCAAGAAATATTTCTATTCACGTTGTTTTAGACCAAATATATGTTGTGGTTTAATTATAAAAATCATTTCCGTACTTTATATTTAGAGTTTTATAAATAATGAGTGTGATTAATATCTCATAATTTAAGGGAATGTGGGATACCGTCCAATTTTAATATGATTTTAATGAAATATTTCTATATATTTACTTTATAATTATATTTTTAGCTAAATTTGATATAATTAATATCATATTAACCCTATTACTCAAATAATTATTAGTTATATGAATTTGAACTTCTATTTTTCCTATTTAATATAATTTAATATTCAATCTTGAATAATTTTCAATCAAACATATTTTATAATGAGATATGTTTTTTATTTTTTTCAAGTGAAAATCATTATATTTATGTATTGTTGTTTAAAATTAAGGATTTTTTGTGTTACTTAAATATGGTTTTATTTATTTAATTGGAATCATAGTATTTTTTTTTCATTTATCCCATTTTTATTATTACTAAATAAACAATTTACATTATGATTAAAATGGAATTCCATGTGACCATAATTCTCAATATATAATGTTTATATACATTGAATAATTTTTTTCATTTTATTTATCATTTATAAAATTATGGTTAATGGATTTTTATTATACACTTGAATATGGGTTTTGATTTTTGACTTCATAAGTGAAATTAAAACAACTCGATATTGGTGTCAATTGGTAATGAAGTTGAATTAAGATATAAATTTCAACAGGGGTAATTACTATAAATAAAAAATGCGGTTTTTTATTTAACTAGTTTTAATAATTTTTAATTTTTAATTTTAAATCATTTTGGACCACATTTTATGAATCTGTTTCCCAGCAGAGGTATCAATATTGAAGATAATGAATGCTTATATGTATGGAGGATGGCATCGACATATGAATAATGTTGAATGTATTTTATAAGATTCATTGATGGGTTATTTTATTTATAGACAATAAAGAATATAATTATCTATGTACTGAATTTCCATAAAGTAGTGTGTCAAGGAATAAGTATCCATCCAATGAAAAAAATAAGGAAGCAACCCATATAGTGTATGGGTAATGTAGATTAGGGTTTTTTACTATTGAAGTTGAAGGAAAGAAATATTCTAATGATTATTTTGGAATGTCAATGGGATTTTTTCTATGTATGAAGCTAACTTATGGTATACAAATGATAGGCATGTTTCTTAATTGAAATAAAAGTAAATAAGTTAATTGTTTTGTCTACTACTGTTCAAAAATCCATATGGTACGAACTATTGGACACACAATACTATAGTTACTACTAAATATGATCAAATACGGATTAATGTGATAGGGGATATATGAATATAGAATATCCCACACATGCATTACAAATATTTATGAATGCAATAAATAAGTTCAACAATCAATTGGATTAATGTTTTCAATTGAGATAATTGATTGTGATTTAAATAGATGAAATAGTAGAGTTATAGATCATGATAATATTAAAACATTATTGTAAAAATTATAAAACTATTCTTACGGATGGATCAAAAGATTTCATTATGTTATAAGAAATTATTAAAAGTTTTTGGAATAGTATTTTCGCATAATAATTTAATTTTTATAGAATCACTATTTAATTTATGAATTAATGATTTTGAAGTCTTAAGATGATTTTTTAGTATGGCATTAATAAGATGCATCAAGTTGATATGTAGGGTTGATATTATTCCTTTTATAAGAAACACGTTGAATTTTAAATGATGATGTATTACATAATCATGGATTCCATGTATGTAATGATAATTATATTAACCACTTTGGAAACACTAATTATTTATATAAGTATTGATTGGTTAAATTATATGGATCATAGAGCCATTTCATAATTAGG
This sequence comes from Viscum album, assembly GCA_963277665.1. Taxonomy (NCBI): domain Eukaryota; kingdom Viridiplantae; phylum Streptophyta; class Magnoliopsida; order Santalales; family Viscaceae; genus Viscum; species Viscum album. The sequence continues at coordinate 35,253,623 of OY728156.1, forward strand.
ATCTGATTATACATAATAATGAATTGGATATTCTAAAGAATGAATCTATATATATATTTAATAATCATTATTTTTCTGAAAACATGAACCAGGACTTGCGTAAGGATGATGAACAATCGTCATAAATATTTCTATTGAGGAAAATTTTATTTTGTAGTATCCTAAAAATATGGACAATAATATATTTAATAATTTATGTAGGTTATAAATTCTAATTATTTTTTCTATATTTTCATGGATACAAATACTACAAATTAAATATTTTGGAATCATTAAATATTGGTGATGATGTTATTCAAATTGGTATTATATAGGATCATGGTAGGATATATTTTGAGGGGCTAAAATTCTGAAAAGGTGGAGTATCATAAAATTTCAAATTCTTAGAAAAATTATATATAATGTTACACTAATTGATTTTAAATAATTGCAATATCATAAGAGATATTTGATTCAAGAGACCTAAAATTAATATAGATGAATCTTTAATGAAAATTTATGTTCTCATATTCACACTAAATATTTATTGAAATAATATATATGCACAAAATTAATGAAAATGACTCAACTAATTAATATGTTATGTGTGTGATTTTTTAAATTATTTTTTAATAATGGTAAAATGTGGAATTAATTGAGATGTTGTTTAGAATAGTATGATATGAGAGCCAATAATAATAGAATCATTTGAAATATATGTGTTCATAGAGAAGAAAAAAAATGAGAAAAGGAAAAAGTATGGGAACACCGAAAATTATACAGGAGATAACTGTTTGAGGATAATAAAAATGAGAATGTGGGGACTCACCCAATAATAAAATACATGAGAATAGTACTGATATCATAGGAGGTATAAAATGTACAATATATCGACAATAATTCAGAGTAACACATCTACTCATTAAAAATATTTTCTATATTCAAAAATGTATAAAATATTTCAGATGATATGGATATAAAAGGAGAATGATGAGTGAGAGAAGTTATTTATTCATGTACTGAAAATTAGATTTCTCATGGAAAAATGAACATAGAATTTTCCATGAAAAAAGAAGAATTTGATCTTATGCTTCTGATGATTAATCATCTTTGTGTCTATTTAGTGAAAATAATAAGAAACTTAACTGGTTCTATAAAATGGATCCTCTGAAGGTACTGATTAAATAAGTTAAAACAAGGGGGGATGGTTAATTTTCTACTATTATTAATATATGAATATCGATGCAATAATATATTAGAGATATATTATATTTTATATTATCATATAATCTCAAATATTTGATAATCATGATGCTAAATTGACCATATATATGGAGATCAATTAAAAATAGAGATTGGTCTACAGTTTAGTGTTGTTAAAAACTAGTGGTAGCGAAGCACTCAATTGAATGATTGAGGAGGTAATTATTTACATGTAGAGACATCACTTTTCAACAACTTATCAACATTAAATAAAAGATATAAAATATGTTTATATAAAAAATGGGAATCATTAGATAATTCAGGCCTACAGTATACACAAACATTATTGTTTGACGTTGTGATCTCAATATGAAGTTGATTTTGTGGAAGTATTAGGAGAAAAAATGATTGTTTAAACATATATATATTTAATGTAGATTTGAAAATCACCAAACCAATATAGTCAAAAAAAAATTATTATGGAAAATCCGTTCTTGATGAAAATAACCCATTACATCATGGATCAGGCCTTTGAGACAAATCATGTAAATCCATGTGTTATTCTGCCATTATTTACTACACCATAAAATTGAGGTTATATGAAAAAACATGGAGAGGATATATCATGAGAGTAGTCTAGGTGGTTTAATTTTAAATAAATTCATAAAATTAGTTAACATTTATTCTCCCTGTTTGATTTTTCCACTGATCCCTATAAAAATAACTTATTTCAGTGGTTAATTTATTTTATTTCATTTAGAAAAATTATGTGTTTTAAAATTATTCATATTCAGACATATGTTATTTTTTAAGAGAATTATTTGATTAAATTGGGTTTCAATATCGTTAAATACATGGTATTTTTTAAGTTATTGAGTTGATGAAAATAATTTATCATTTATCATAGATTTTTTTTTCATTGATGCTAGTACTATATTAATATATTTTACAATATCTATTTGTATTGGTAAGAAATTTTTTTATATTTATGTTCTACTAAAGTCTAAAATGACTTCATAAAATCCATTATTCAAAGTTAAGGAAATTTAAATTTAAATGATCAGGGATGAATTTATTTTAATTATGAAGAATAATTCATTGTATAAAAACATATTCATCCAAAATAGTCATAGTTTTTAAATGGGCGTTAATTTAGAAATAATTTATTTATGAGTTTATCATTTTCTTATATTATACAATCAACCATAGAAACCAATATTAGTAAGAATAATGTTCTTCATGCATTAATTATAATTATTTAATTCTTGTTTTACATATCTCTATTTGAGTATCATTTTCCTAAATTGAAAAAACATTTAATTCCAAAATAGACATTTTGAAAAATACTGATAACTTTTATTTTTTTAGTCGAGTATTTATAAAACTAGCATTTTTCAAAAATAAATATCTGAAGAAAAATATATATTAATTATAAACATTCAAATTTTTTCATTACACAACATGATAATTTTATTACTTTTGGGAAAAAAAATAAATATTTTTATGGAATTTTATGGGGCATAATTGTTTGATCTTACAGTACATATTTTACTCCAGATAATTGTTACATTAAATATAAAAATTTACTTTTATCTTAATATTTTTTATGTTAGATAAACCATTATTTATTTATTAATGTTTTCATAAATTTTATTAATATTTATCTTTTAATTATAATATTTCATTATTTTATAACATTTATTATTATAAGAAATTTTTTTAGGAATTAATATAGCCTTTTTTTGCAAATGACTTTCTGTTGAATTGATTTTAATACTGTAATTATTTAATTAAATTTTAATTGAATGTTTTTTATTGAAAATACATGTTATTTATTTATTAATTAATTAATTTATGAAAATAAAAATATATATTAATTTATGTTATATTATTTTGATAACCATTGAGGTTATTTTTCCACAAAAATCATTTAGTCAAAAATATATATTAGTCCCTACATGTTTCATCATTATTACATGTCTTCCGATGTCGATATGACCATGCTAATGATTCATAATTTGAGTATTTATACCACTAAGTATTCATCAATGTTAATTTTTTCACATAACTAGAAAATAGGTTACACTAATGGTTTGTAACAACTAGTATAGGGCACAAAACCATTTTTATAACATATGCGATTGATTTTTTAACCTATTAAGTGATTCATAACAAGGAATGTTGTAGACCAACGATTTTTCAGAACCATTCATATATGAAATATTGTTAAAATAAATTAAATAGAAAATAATTTTACTAATGGTTCAGAATAACCATCAGTATATCTATATTACCAATAAACAAATCAGCCTCAAATTTTGATCCAATGAAATTCATGTTATATACCAGACACATTACACACTCATAAAAAATATTTTACATTTATATGTTTGTGTGTATATATATAAATAATTATTATTTGGATTTATTTTCTATTATTATTACTTCACATAATATAATATATAAATATATTGATATAAATATATATAGATAATACTATTTTTAAAATGATTTATTACTTTTTAAATATTAATTTACATTTGATATATAATATATTTCTAAAAAAATGGATTATAGAATTGTAAAAAATTAAAATTAATTAATCATTTTATTATTGATATTATGATAATTCATTTAGTTATGTGTTGGTCATATAAAAAATTAATAAATTAAATGACATTATATGAAGAGGTCAAAATAGTTTTTCAATTTCAATTTAGAATAAATTTTTATTTGGTTGATTGTTTGGGATCTAATTTTCTTCAAAGTGGTAATTTGTTTCAAATTTAACCTAGAGGTCCTTGGATTAAAATGTGGCTACTGAATTTTTTATTAAGGTACATATACCTATTCTTTAACCAAACTATTGGAATAGTTTCCCTAAAACATTTCCTATCCCATCAGTTTTCATAAATTGTTGGTATATTTAGAAATATGCCAACAGTTTGACCAAAATCAATTTATAGCTGGATGATACCATAACAATACCAATTGTTTTATCAAACCAATATTATTGATCCATTGTTATAGAATATACATATATATATATATATTAGTATAAGTGGTTTCCATGAAATAAAAATCTATTTGCTGTTTTTCAACGATTAGTTACACCTCTTTTTCAAAGGTATTAAATTAAAATCATTATACCTTTCATTGAAGGAATATTTCACATTAATAATGATGAATTCATTGTATAAGAGGAAAGTGTGTGAGAATTTAGAACATACAACATGGTATAAAAATTTAACATTGATTTAATCAACTGGATTTTATTAAATTAAAATAAATTTTGTCACTTTTCTATTTACATGTTTATTCAGCATATTGAGTCGATATTATTTGAGGATAGTTAAATAGTTTTTCCAGACATCCATGGTTACTATTGGATTTAGTTAATTACTTACATCCTTATATTAATTTTGGTATGAAATAGAAAATTAGTGTTTTAAAATATGAAAATCAACAGATACGCATATCCATGAGTGGATATAAAAGTATCATTGAGATAAATATTGATTAATTATTATAAAGCTAAGTGAGACATGCATTGTTTGATACATGATGTTTTTAATTTAGATTTATTTAATATAAGTACAAGGACATAATGGAGGGGGATACATTCTATGAGGAAAATGACAGACTATGTTTGTAGAGATAAAACATATACATAGTGATATTCAAGAGGGGAATTCAATCTAATTATAGATGTGATATCGAAACTGATCCTTGGCCTTATTGACAAACATGTATCAAAATAAATTTAATTTTTTAGAGAAATTAACATATATATTATATCATCATTATCTTACTAATTTTCACGTATAAAAGTATTCAATTTTTTTTTATTTTTATCATTATTTTATTGTGTGGATTATATCAGTTAGAGAAATTTAGTATTCATGACAATATAATTCTTATAATTGACATAAATACATTATTTAAAACATATTTAGTTGTTATTTCATATCTTTTAGTGTCAAAAATGAAAACATAGCATAATTAAATTCATATATTTAGTTTTACCTATAAATTTTTCAAATTAAATACTACTGAACTAACATGTAAATTATTTAATTAAAAATAACATTAACATTTCATCCATGATGGTTTATTTTTTATACCATAGATTTAATTTTGATGAATTATTTAACATAATTGGAACTTGAAAATTTATATTATGGCACATGTTTAATGGAATAATATGATTATGAAATTAAATAATATAGAAACACAATCACCTAACATTGAAAAATCAAATTGTGTTAAATGATAGTTGAATGAAAAATAATCAATATCATATAATAAAAATGTTATTTAAAATATGATATTACTATTAAATAACCTTGGATAATATATTTTAAAAAAATCAAGACCCCATTTTGTACTAAAAATTTATTATCCCCATCATATAAAAATAAGGTGAATTCCAACTATTTTATTTAATTCACCTATTCTATTTTTATGTCACTGTTTATTTATAATATGTGTTATTTGTATTTCATTTAACTAAATACCACTAGTTAATATTTAATATATTTATTTATCATATTAAATATTATATAAAATATGTGAAATGTTTTATATAGTTGATTACAACTATTTTCTTTTATTATTTAAAAGACATGCTAATCTATGGGTTTCAAACATCACCAATATAATACCATTTATAGTTTTACTTGTTAATAAAATTATAATTTTTTTAGTGATAATTACATTGGATGACAAATATATTTCATCTACATTAAAATAATTTTGTAATGGTAGGAAACTACAACATATTGTAATATCCTTATCCCATGATGTTAGATCTCTCAGGGGGGAGGGGAGTGAACAAGTGAAAAAATTATCCTTTTTAATTTCTGGAATTATTATTAAATCAAGGACATACACACTTTAGATTTAATGAAAATATAAATTAAATTATCAAAAATTAAGAAGAGAATGTAAAATTAAGAACATATGATGTATATAGTTCACTACTCAGGATTATTAGTTATTTCCTTGGTATGATCTTATGAAATCCCAAGCCCGATATTCCACATGAATCAACATTTTTGAAATAAATGATATGATTTAACCATTAAATAATGTTAGAATAATAAAAAAATAAAGTCTCTTTACATAAAAATAAAGGATTGTTCCTTGATAAAATTTATCAATGATGTTGGCTTCTCTTAACCGAAGGTATTATTAAGATTATCTTACAAATAGATATATTATAACAATGTATATTTCTTGATAACATCTTTAAAATTAATAAATATTGTAAAAAACCTATATCCAAAACAAATAATTCATTTTTTGATAAATATACACTAAACTAAGTATGAAATCTTCTTCAGCATCAGGTTATTCTTTGCATTTTATTAATACTTATCTTCTCTTTCTTTTCCACCCACACTATCTTATATCATGGTAGAAAACAATATTTATTATCATATAGGGAAAATGATCCTCCTTATATTATATAAATATAATTTCACATCTAATTAACAACATAATTTTAATTATCTCCATTAATTTCATCTTATTTCTTAGTTATATGATCATTATAAATATAAATAAAACCACATTTATGATATGAATACATAAAATTTTAAATGGGATCAAATTAGAAAGAAAAAAAATACTTTACATCATAAAAAAATTAAAAAACATTGCACTACCATATTTTGAATCATGAATTAATAAATTATGAAGTTTTAATGTAATGTTTTATAAATTATACCCATTATGCTTCACCATTTTCAATTCAGAAAACCTCATCATGTTCATATCATCATTAGACATTGAAATAGTGTAGATCTCAACCAAAATTTCTTATTATTATAGTGTAACACCATGAAGAAATCCACAATACATCATATATTATGGTGTTTCAATCTTAATACTCTGTTAATATATCTCATTTCATATAGCCATATTCATGAAATTATAATTATGTATATTTCATTACAATAATACGATCACAATCATGGTATGAATCTGTAGAATGTCCCCAGAAAGTAAAATTATTAATGATCATGATTATACATATAAAAATAGCTTCATTTTTGTGATACTATTTAAATCGTCATCATATTTAGTTCTTAAATATCTCTAGGACCCTTCCAGTTCTAGAATGAGTCATCATTTAACCAAAATATTTCCTCTTTACAAACTATTCAGTAATATATGGATTAATATTTTACATCATCAAATAAAATTTTCTAAATAAACATTATCGTATTACTATACACATTATCTATTTATATAGACTCTATCTCAGTCTGATTAAACATATTTATTATTCATATACCTCTGAATTAATCATATATAGACTCCAGCTCATTATGAAAAATCTATTGTGTAATAATTTAATATTTATCACTATATCCTCTTCAAAATATCATTACATAACATTTTAATAATATATTATATTACCATTACTTATCAATGATACCATTAAATATCAAAGTGTACTATTTTAATCACATATATAATTTAGTTAACCCTTACGTATCATGGGGAATATTCTGATTAACATAGTGGATCAAGGATATCCTTACACATATATCATAATTTAAATAATTCATACCAAGTATAATCTACATGGAACACTTTTAAAATTAATCAAAACAATAACAAGATGCATACAAACACCATCATTCTTCCAAATAAACTTTACATCACATAATTCACATCATTTTATATTTTTCAATATGAATTTTGTGTTTACAATAAAATCAAGAAAAAACAACATAATCTATCTAGTAAATTATTAAATTGAAATAAATAAGAAAACTAGTGAAATATTTCACATATCACGGTCCCAACTAAACCCCCCAATATTATAATTTTTATATACCTCAACATCTTTTTATATCATTTCTTAGTATAAAAATCAACCATTATATTTTATTTAAAACCATTGAACAGAAATTACGTTTCAAACTCCACATTCTTATAAATTAATAACCATTCAACATTTATAATCCTACTTGTGTGAACATGCCATATAAAATATGAATATTGAATAATATTTTAAAATTTTCTAGTATATTGACTTACATATACTTCATCAAATACCCTATAATCAACTAAGATCAACTTCTAGAAATAACTCCACATCAACGTCGCAATAATATTAATTGATCATATGTAGACATATTTCCCATAAACATATCTAATTGTCATTTCATAAACATTCAAACCCCTCAAATTCATGAAAACATTATAACATTCATTTATCACCCTAATAGACATCCCCTCGAATATGTATTCCTAGTAATGGATAGTCATATTGATTGAATTATTATGGATTTAAACCCAATTATATTTAATAAAATACCAATTAGAAATATATGTATAATTCATCCAATTAGATAAGAATTATAAGAATTTAATTTTTCATGGGACTTAATCAAAATACCTTAGCCCTTAAAGGATTAGTGAATATTAGAAAAAATTATCCTCATTTTCAATGATGAATCACTTTGTATTAGTTTACTGAACATATATTATATTTTATCCTTTTTAGGACAAATTCTAACTTTTGTACATATTTCACTATATGCTCTGTGATTAATTTATATTTTATATCAATGTGTTTTTATCGGTATTATCAAACCAATTGTCATGATTTTTTTTTTGGAAATTTCATCATCACAACCATCAAGTTGTGAAAATTCAACACCATCCTTGAGATTTTAAAAATAATATTGTATCCAGATCAATTAGGTTATTTAATGAATGGATGAATTAGATACCTCATTGACTATATTTATGTTCACTTATTTATTATTCCTTTTATTTGAGGCCACAAATCAATATCCAAGAATCAATACCCTGATAGATATAAACATTTTACCATTAATACATCCACCCTAATCTAAATAAGTATATCAAAATCGATCTTGCACCTCACTAATATCATATTTCAACCAGTATTGCACCTTTATAATGATACATATTATTATCCATGTTATAGTTATAAGATAATATTTATTCAATATAAACATCAATTTACCACTATGTTTAATAAAAAAAAATAAAATACTTTCATGAAGCTATCAAGTATTGTATCATCCCCTTATGTTTATAAACTCCATTGACTAAATATCCTATCATTATTTGTCATTAGATAGGTTATTTAGCATTTAAATTGGGATATAATACTATATTGAATACTTCATAAAAATGATTCCAAATTTCCAAGGGAATATCTAACATTACATAAAAAAATTAAGATTATACTCTTGATGAGTTTATGTTCCCATGAAATACTTCATATCCATTTGAATTGACACAAAAAACATCATATTATTCACAAAATAAAATTCATCACATGAATCTTATTGATTTCTATAACATATAATATCATAAAAAAATATTTTTAGCAATGATATATCTTTATCATTCTTTATATAGAGGTTTATGAACACTCTTCTTTTCTTGTACTATATTGACATTAAGTTTAAATCATGCATTGAATTCCATTATTTTAATTATTCTTTAAATACCCTTTATTCATCCATCAACTGTCAAATTGTCATTTCATTCCTCTTTGAATGAATACTTTATGTTTCATAATATTAACCGCATCTTCCAAATCTATTTTAAGGATAAATAATATTTAACCCATTGGTTAAATAATTTATTATTATTACAATATTATTTAATAGAATGTGCTAATAGTTTATTTCCAGGAATTTTTTCTGATTCATCATTAAGAAGATTATATCATCCTAGTAATATAACATTCATATGAATATTTCCTTATTTATCAACACTTTTATCTATTATTAATCATATATGGAACACCCATATTATTTAGATGATAATATTCATCTATGTTGTGTGTACTAAATACCAATTTTATCATAATTTTACATCAAAAATTTTATTTCATAGAGCCAATTTTAATTTTCCAAATTTTATTAAACCAATATGTTGTCGATTTGGGTTAATAATGAGGTTTTTCTTACATGAAACCATGTTATCTAAGTTTGAAATACTAATAATTTTTTAACCACACTAGATATAAAATATATTTCTAACCCAATGATATGGTAAAAATTAGTGTTATTCACTATTAGATGTTGGTGAAAAATCATCATTAATATAATATTATCTTGATCAAAATATTCATTTAAAATTATACCCTAATACTAAATAATTTCTACATCAAACTCTTTACCCACAATAAATATCCAATAAATATTATGTTTGATGGTACTAAATAATTATTTTTTACAATATCATAAAAAATTTCTATGTCATACAAAGTACATAAAACAATGTATGATGACATATCTATATTTCAGATTTATGCTCTATCTAGGACTATGAGATAGATTTGGAGTATATAAGATGCATAATATTATTTATTACATAATATGAATTATGATAACCACTATATAATCCTATTTATACTCATGAAAATTGTAAAAGGTCTAGATAAAAAAATTAATGAAACCATTTTTAGACAAAGTACATATCAAATTATCATTTGAGTATGCATGGATTTTGACTAAATGTTACAATTACACATTCATTTGTGGAGTCACTTGATGAACACATGGATAAATATTACAAACTAATGGAATGGACCACGAAAACATATGGAATAGTGACGAATGCCTTTAGAAAGATTTGAAAACTGAAGAAGGAGAGACTTCTACATTCCAACATGAATTCATGCTCCATGAGTAATATAACATGGATTTTCACATAGTATCTATGAAATTATCTTCCACTTTATATTTTTATGGGATTATTTTCAGTTAGAACTCCCCAAAATAGGTCCCTTATAATGTGGAATTTCTAAAACTAGTCCCAAAATTATTATCATTTACTACACAATATTTTATAAATGAAAATTTATAGAAAAATAAATCATTATTTGGAGTACAAAGAAAATCATAACCATAGAATATTTTACTAGGAATAGATTCATATTTTATAAAGAATAGGTAAATGATTTCTATGGTCAACTAAATAAAATATACTAATATAAAAGGTAAAGAGGACAATATCTTTGAATTGTTAATTGAACAAGGAACTAGTGGTTTTCTCTACTGGGAATGTTATGAAATTATTTTTTACATCCTAGATTCTTGAAAATAATCAGTAATATAGAATGGGATTCATAACTATTAATAGTGTGAATCATCATGGGTAATCTGTGGAGCAATACACCTATGTAAAAAAATGGTCGACTAATAAAGAGACTAAACTTTATGACATGATGATTACTCTGACTACAGATATTGATGAAATAATTCTCTTTTACCAAGATGGTAGAATAGTTATTAAAAATAGTGTTCAATATCTAACTTTTCTATATAGTAATCAATAACCGGTTACACTTATTGGGGAGGATCATCCTTTGGCTGAATCTTAATCATATAAGTGGTAAGAAAATTAATAATTGATTAATGATTCCAATTAAGAATTGGTTATTTTAAAAGATTAATCTTGACAAATCTATTTTTGTGATTGTTAATTTTTTATAAAATTTAAGTTATAGTCCATTTAATGGATCTCCTGCTTCCATTTAAAGAATGAAATGAAATATATTCCTCAAATTATGTCCAATATTTTGTCAAATCTAAATCATTTATTCAATATAACTTTTTAAAAACAAATATCAATATATTAATTGTAATTAAAACCACAAAAAAATTATATGCATATGAAATATATAAAAAATGAATTTCAATTTCAAAATATACAAGACGAATTAGCAGATAATTATTTATTCCTAAAACATGCATCCCTATAGGTGCATAGGTGGGATCAATTTTAAAACCTATATATCATCACTATATGTATTTGTTAACTTATGAGATGAAGGATTAAGGGATATAGTCACATCTCGACCATGTGAACATAAATGGATCTAGGGTTGATTGATGTTATAGTATACGTATGATTTCTATAGGATAACTTGTTACAAACTAACCCAAATGAATTTCATTGATCCGGAGTGCCACATGTACTTAGATATCCCTCATCATATGAGATACACTGCTAATAATTAATAACGTTCAATGTAATTTATTGGGGGATACAATAATAACAATCATATTGATGAAAAAGAAAACCAAAAATTTGATAATACACATTCAAATCATGTTGAAGAATAACATTACAACTATATAAATGAGATTATATTGAATAAAACTATCGATCACCCAATTGAATGATCCCAACCCATTCTATAGTTGTCTAGGGCTCATTTTCTATTACGCTTCTCCATAGTGTTAAGTACATTTTATTTGGGTTTTACATTAGGGTTCTTTGGGTTGAAATTTGAGAAAAATAGAAGAAATATGTGTAGTTCATGGTTGGATCATGGTGAGAGAAAACCATTTAACCATGGATAGTGGGGATTTTACCATTGGGAACACTGTTTACGAAACCCTATTCCCTATTTGCAATAAACATAAATCCCCCAAAAAAGAAGTGGACAGAATAGGTACACAAATATGGGGAACTGATTTCCCCTTCCAATTAAATAGTTCTAGACTTTTAATTATAGGGGAGAAATATATATTAAATCATCCATATCCCAAAAATCATCCTTTCAACCCAAACTCAGACCGACATGATATCTATTGATTTTAGAACCTCTCAGAAGTATCGATGCCTTCTTGACCACCGTTCATCGTGATTTGAATCATGGATTGATGATTTTCACCGCTCTGTGCAAGAGATTCCTACCCCACTTTGTTTTTCATTAATTTTTCCTTCTATTTAATATTATTTTGGTGGGTTTTCTTCATTTTTTTCTATAGATCTAGATGTAGTATTGTGGACCAAATTTTAAGATTATATATCCATATCTACATTAGAGAGATCTTAATTTTTCTGATCTTGATTTAGGTTTTATATATGGATCATGTTCAATGTCGTTGTACTGCTCAATTTTAGGGTATTTCTGTTGGGTAAATGTTTATCATCAAATCAAGGTAGCTGGTCTAATATTAAAATCCCAAGTCATGATTTTGATTTTTTATATGAAAATTGTAGAATTTATAGGGTTGTTTATCAATTGAAAATATTAACTCAAGTAATTAATTTTGTAAATTAATTAATAATGGATCTGTTATGTTTAGGGTTTTAGGGATAATTAATTGTGTAAATAATTATTAAATATTTAGATTGAGATTAATATAAATAGTTGTGGAATTAACCATGATATATTGGCACTCTGAGATGGATAATTGATAGTTGAATTAATTAATGTGCTTTTTTATGGATAATTTATTGTTTAATTCATTAATATAAGTGATGTGATAAATTTAATGGAGAACTAATTAACGTAATATATATGATTAATTAACTGTGGAATTAATTAAAAGAATGTGATGTGATTTATTAATATTTTAATTAACTAATAAGAATGGATTAATTAATTTAATGTTGTTATGGTTAATTATGATAATAAGATTTATTTATTTTTTATTAGGATTGATGATATATAGTAAAATATGTGGTATGTGTGGGACATATTTTATTGCTTCCAATTCCCACATGGGTAGTATATGGTATGATACTTTTAAATCCCATAGTAATAATAATATAAATCCATGTAGTATATGGTATGTTGCTTCGAAATCCCATGCGTGAGGGACATGATCTACTACCTCTCGATCATAAAATGGTGGTAAATATGTGTGGGCCATGATGTGCTATTTACCAAGTTGATAGAGTCTTAGGCATTATGAATAGACACAAATTGTTCGCATTGGACTATGGTTCCAATAAGAAATATTAATAATTTAAAGGAAATGGATAATGAATGATGATTTTTAATAAATTGGGAATTTATATTTTGAAATGGTTTGGCTCTAAAACAAGCCAAACCAGGTTTTGAGATTTGGGTGTCATTAAGTACCCGAAGGGTTTAAGTTGTTAAATAAAGAATAAGTGATAAGGTGATAACTATTTACTTGTGAATTGAACTTATTTATTTATACAAAAATATGAAATATGATTGAATAGTTATTTTTTAAACTTTTTTGGTGGTGGATACTTAGCTGTGCTCACGTCATTATTGGGATGCCTGATCAGTACTTGAAAATATTTCAATGTTTGATGATAGGTTTATGGAAAAGACCCTCAATTAGATAGATAATTTGGTGTGGATCATGGGTGAGGGGACCAAACATGGTTTGAGACCCTACTGGGAGTTTTTAGAGTTTTTATTATGGGTTTTTATTTTTCCACTTGGAACATAAATTATCATGGCCTATTTACTATTTAGATTGATATTGTATTTCCATCTTTGGCCATCTTTTCATACTGGTACTATTCAGTTTATGGTTATTTGTTATTTTATTATTAATTATAAAATTTCATAGATTTATTACATTAATAAAATAGGGGATGGCCTTCCCATTATTTATATAGAATACCCTTACTAATAGTTGGCAGCCTTTGGAATATGTGGAGGTGCTCCTGAGGTTAGGTGATCAACCCACTCTGAGAACAGTTGTGTGTCACTCATGGTGGGATAATTAAATGTGGCATCAGATGAGGTATTATTTTTGTTACATTTATTTTACTTTTTATTAAATGTAGAAGGAATTTTAGGGATGTTTACGCCTAGGTTATGAGCTTGTTCATAGGAGTTTCAAACCCATATATGGGGTAAAACTGATGTACCTAGGGTGGGATTGTTGGTTTTATATAGTTTTTTATAATTGGATATTATTTCACCTTTGGTGACACACTTTATGTGTGAGGTGATTATTAATTCATTGATTTATTAATATTTTTTATTTTATGACTCATGGCCCTGTAAAACATTAAAGTTTTGTCTATATGAATCATACCAGACACTTAAGAACATTATGTCCCATTCATCATTTTAGGCACACATAGAAAAATGGGTTTTGGGAAAGTTATTAAAAATGAATATTTTTTCCATTCATGTGAAATTAAATTTTAAAATTTTCCAAATATTAAAATTGGATGCGGTAAAATGATGTAAATGTGAATAAATTGTTTAATAATGGAATGTGAATAATGAGAATATGGTTAACCATGAAAACTAGGACCAAGGTGTTGGACACTTGAGGTTAGTGCTAGCATCTCATTTTTGGATGTATTGTGATGGTTTTGGAGGAGTGGGAATAGTTCCAAGTGAAATTCACTAATTTCATGAAATTCATGGAAGGATAGCCAAGGAAGGTTCTGAAATGAATATCTGATCTGATGAGGAAGATTTAGTTGCATCACCCTCTGAATTTTACTAGGGGGAGAAACAATGTGAGCTGACATATATATTTAATCCATTCAGAATATAATTTACCATAGAGAGATTGTTATTTAGATAGAGTCTATATAGGTTCTTATATGTTACGTTGTTAGGGGAAGAGATGGTGGGATGTTCACAATCTCACTGGATAGTTGGAAGCTATGTAATGGAAGGAATTTCAAAAGAATTTTATAGAAACATTTTATCTCAACACACTAAGATTAGATAGAGTAGTAGATTTCATTGGATTGATATGGGTAAATATATTAAAGATAAACTATACTCGAAAATTCATGGATTTCCATCAATTTATTATTGTATTGGAAGGAGGTGAGGAAATTGTGTATTAGAGGATATAGAATGAGAATAAATGTCAAATAATATTCCATGTAAGTATATTCAGGATGATAATTTTTTTAGAGGTGTTGATTCAGACCCTCATATATGTGGGGAAGCTGAAGGGGATTCCAATAGAGCACACGTGGGATCTTTTGCATGGTCATGATGTAAAAATTTTGAATGAAAGAAACATCGTTAAGAGAATTTATCTTAGATAAATGTTAGGAAGAGTAGATAGGGGAGGTTCTTATTACACATGACCTTACCCATTTGGGTTTCCACTAGTTTGGTTGGATGCAACACTTTCTGAAAAAACATTCCCTCCGAACACCTGTAATGTTCCTAGGTTGTTGCAATATGGGACATCTAAAAAGGTTCTACAAGAACCCACAATTGATATATAGTAATGGAGAAGCTAGACATAACCTAATTGCGAGAATGGGATCTTCTACACCATATCAGTAAAGCAGTTGGTGGTTTATTGGATGAGGAGTAGAGGCAATGTGCATGTTAATTTAGTTAAGGATTCCCTATATCAACAGAGTGGTGAAACGTAGGAAAGTAAGACTGCATCACAATGAAGAGGGGAAGGATAGTTTCAATCTATTCATCCTAAACTTATTGATTGATATTCTGAACCATAGGCAGTTATAGGTATTATTCTTTTAGCTTTTATATTATCCATTGCCTTATTTGATTTTAGTTCATCTCAATCCTTTATATCTAAAAATAATGTAAATGGTTTGAGCTAGGCGGTTGAGTTCTAATGTGGGGTTATGGAAATTGATACATCTATAGGAGTATGGTCCAGAGACACCTATTTGAGAAAAATATGTTCTCTTGATATTGGGGACTACTGATTCTTTTTGGATCTCTACATTCTTATCTTTTTTGGGTTTGACCAAATTATAAGAATAGACTGGATAGTTGCAAATTGATCCAAAATTAATTGTTATTGAAGGATAGTGACTTTAAAGCCTTATAGGTGAGACTATTACATTAATTATTGTGAGTGGGATATCTAGGAATGAATATAAGGGACAATTACTCAACAAATGGGAGATATCGTAGACAAGGTCACTGGTTTGTTGGTAGATAATGAATGTGTAATAAAGAATTATTTTCTAATGATAGTGTGTATGTTTAAAGATGTGATTCCTAGATACATCTCAGGGTTCACACCTAAGTGAGATGTCAAACTGGCTATTGAGCTCATTTTGGGGGTTAAGATAGTTACAACTCTACTATACCGAATTACACTAATAGGGATTCAAGATCTCAAGACTCCGTTGGAGGAGTTAGAGGATACGAGATTTATCCAACAGAGTACTTCTCCTGGTGCATAATTGTATTCTTTCCAATGAAAGATGATAAGAATCTATTTTTATGTGATGACTAATGGATATTGAACAAGATTACTATAAAGAACCATTATCCTCTACCACATACTGATGAACTTTTTGACTAGTTGAGGGGAGATTTTGTCTTTTCCAATATTGACATTAGATCAGGGTAGTATCAGTGTATAGTCAGGATGTATGATATACCTAGGATCACATTAAAATTCATTATATCTATATGAGTTTATTGTAATGATTTTTGGGTTGATGAATGAACCAATAGTGTTTAAGGAGGAAATGAATAGATTATTCCTTCCGTACCTAGATCAGTTTTTGGTAGTATATTCGAATGACATACTTGTGAACTGCAAGACTCATGATGATCATTCCCAACACCATGATGTTGTTTTAACTATACTAAGAGAGAATCTGATATACACCAATCTAAATATGTCTTAGTTTTTTATTGACGAGGTATGCTTCTTGGGTCACATCATCTCAAAAAAATGTGTCTGAATACTGAGAGGAAGTACAAGAAGTTGTGTTCTAGGAGTATCCTAAGAACGTTTTTGATATTTGTAGCTCGTTATTATAAGATAGATATTATCGGAATTTCATCCTGTAATTTTTTCAATTGGCTGTGCCTTTTTATTGCTTGATGAAAATGGGAATAAAATTTGAATCATTTGATCCATTTTGGAATGTATTTTAGGAGCTAAGGAAGCACCTGTTATCGAACATATATTGTTCCTAACCGAGGAAGATAGTGAGTATATTTTGTGTTATGATGATATTATGATATAACATGGAGGCATGTTGATAAAAAAGATATTGAGTTGTTGTTTATGTGTCTTAGAAGTTGAAGAAAAATGAGAAAAACTACCCTATATACAAACTTGAGTCAGCTATAGTGTTGTATACTTAACTGTGCTGGTAGAATTTCCATGTGGGTGACAAGTTTACTATGTATAGAGATTAGATTATCATAAAATATATCATTTTTTTAAAAAGATACATGAATCTATAAAAATGGATATCAGTTCAGTAAATGTAGTATTTTGACTTCGAACAAGCATATACAACCTGGAATGGAAATAGTTTGGTTGAAACTTTGAGAACAAAAAC
Source organism: Viscum album (assembly GCA_963277665.1). Taxonomy (NCBI): domain Eukaryota; kingdom Viridiplantae; phylum Streptophyta; class Magnoliopsida; order Santalales; family Viscaceae; genus Viscum; species Viscum album. The sequence goes on from OY728156.1 coordinate 35,271,860, forward strand.
ACAGACTGGTACAGTTTAGGAGTATAATGATTAGTGTATGACAGTTACAATGATGGATGAAATCCATGTTGTAGTTCAGGATAGCCAAGAGAATATTAATCTCATATCAGTTTCAGTGGATTCAATACTTTTGATCTAGAATAGCAATAGATAGAATGAGTATCTTTAGTTCCATACATTGATGGAAATCTATAAAGGTGGGGGGACACCTTAAAATGGAGAATTTATAAGGATGTGATAATATATGTCACATATCATGTAGTTTTCCCTATGATCATGATGTAGTAGTTGATGAATCAATTTCATGCCTCTATTTGGGTGGTGCATCTAGGTGTGACAAAAATATATTCTAACATACGTCACAGGTTTGAGTGTCCAAAATTGAAAATTAAAATATATTGGATTATAAAATGATGTTACATCTATCATTATGTTAAGGAGATGAAATAATTAAATGTATTATTACTATAGTTGTTTCTCATTGTGGAGTGTATGTGGGTTGACACGACACTGTAACATTTGTTGGGTCTCTTGAGGAGGTCTAGGAAGAATGATGTTGTTTTGGTTATTGTGGACATAATGGTGAATGTAATAGATTTCATTCCTAATTAGAAGACATTCTATGTAGAGGTTCTAGTAGATCAGTATATATGAGAGATTTTCTATATTAATGGGGTGTGATAAAAAATAGTTTTATACTATGACTCATTAATTACTTCACACTTAAGTCATGGCTTATAGAAGGTTATTGATACATAGATTTAATTACGTATGGATTTTCAAACATAGAATAATGGCCAGTCCGAGCATATGATATAGGTAATTGGGAATATGTTATGATAATTTAATCTTAACAATGGTGGGTCTAGGGAGAAGCACTTGGATTTGGTGGAGTATTCTTATAAAAACAAATTTCAGTAAATGATACAGATGAAACCATTAGAGTTTATGTATGGAATACCGTGCAGATCAAAATTATGCTGGAAGGAGGAAGGTGTGTCAGATTTATTGTGACTATGTCCCATGCATGAGATGTTAGGGAAGGTTTAGAAGATATATAATAGTATGTATATATTAAAAGTAGAAAAGTGTTTACGTATAGATTATAAGATTTCAAACCTAGGGTTTAAAGAAGAAGATCATGTATTTATTCATATGTCTCCTAGATTGGATATCCGCCAAATATGGAATCATGGAGTGTTGGTGCCTAGGTTTGTTTGACTATTTGATACTGGAGAAAGACTTGAGAAAGTGGCATACCAATTGGAACATCTATAGAAATATAGGGCTATGAATAATGTTTTTCATGTGTCAAAAATACGACAATATCTCCTTTAAATGTTACATGTGATCGAATTGGATGATGTTGAGATTTTGATAGCTGCATCCATTGAGGAGCATCAAATACATGAGTTTGATAGAAATGAAAATGTATTTTTGGGAAAGGCTATGTTGATATTCATGTAATGTGAAAATATGAGAGTGTGTAGAAGGAATCATAGGATTGAGAAGATAATATGAGGTCTCGATGTTATCATCCATTTCTCTTGGAAACTTAAATATGGTTGGGAATGCAACTTGAGTTTGATATATTATAATGTGGGTAGACATTATGATACCGTCCTTTTTTGGTGTTGTCTTGTTTTTTGTGGGTATTTTTTTTAGTGTTGATTATTTTCATTTGAATTTTACCTTGTCGTTTGTTTAGGAGGAAATATGATGGTTGGTGCACAAGTAGAGAAAACCGTGCACCCCATCCCAACAAACATTGCAACCCTATATAGTAGAAATTTTCATGGTTGGTGCATGGTTTATAAAATCACACACCCTCTTATGAGTAATGGTAAAACCCCTATATATATTCCCATGGTTTGGATGCATGGTTTGGGGAAACCATGAACCCCTTCCAAATAAAATATGCTTGACTTCTAATTTCAAACAAACAATTATTTTTTTAATCACTCGAACCCCCAAAACTCGCCTCATTCAACCCAAACTTAAACCAAATAAATTTATATCCATTTTATATCCTTCAAGATTTAATTATAGCCATACTAACCTCTGTTATTCATGATTTTAATAATGTATCAATGCTCTCCACTCATCCTATTAGGATGATCCATTCATTCTTGGTTTCTCTTTCTTTCTCCCATCCTTATACTATTATTCTGGTGGTTTTTTCCTTGGTTTGGGATATATATTGATATAATATAGTATTTTTATATCATGTATTATTGATCTAGATATGGAATAAAGGTATCTTCATTTATTTAATCTTTATTAAGTTTTTAGATCTAGATCTCATTCATCATCATTGTGCCACTAAATTTTAATGTAATTTTCTTTGATAATCGTTTGTCAATAAATCATTGTAGGTGGAATAATCTTCAAATACCATAGTTGGATTTTTATTAAGTGAGTGAAAATTGTATAATTTCTTGATGTTTTGTAGAAATTTATTCTTTCAATTAAATTAATTAATTTGGGGCATTAATTAATGAATGAATTTTTTAATTGTTGGATTTGGGGATAATTAATTTTGGAATTAATAATGAAATATTGAGATTGAGATTTAGATAATTAATTATGGTGTTAATAATGAGATATTAGTAATATAAAATAGTTAATTGATTTTTTAATTAATTAATAAACATGATATGGTTAATTGATTATTGAATCAATGAACAAAAGTGATGTGATTAATTAATTAGAAAATTATTTAATGGAATAGGTGTTATTATTTAATTATAGAATTATTTAATGTAATTATACATGATTAATTAAATATTTAATTAACTAATGAACATGAATTATTTAATTTGAAAATTAACCAATGGAGGGTAGTGATGGTTAATTGTGATAAGAGGTTTTTATTAATCATGATATACTTGATATAGTGATATATGTGATATGTGTGGGATATGTCCTGCTATATTCGAATCCCATGTGTGTGGGATGTGGTTTGCTTCTTCTGAATCCCTATCTAGTACTAATAAAAAAATTTGGGGGACATGGAATGCTTCTTCCATATACCACATGTGTGGGACACGTCTTCTACATACAAATCCAATAGTATTGGTAAATATGTGTGGGTTATGGTATGTTGTTTCCCAAGCGTAAGTGGTCATAGGAATGAAGACCTAGACATAAATGATTTTCATTGATCTATGGTTCCAATTAAGTGTATTATAAACTAAAATGAAATGGGCAATGAAATCTAATTTTTTTAATGAATTATGAATTGATAACTTGAATCAGTTCCAACTCCATCATGTGCCAAAGTATATATGGAGGATCAAGTGTTCTTCAGAACCTAGAAGATTGTGATGTTAAATAAATAATAATTGATAATGAGGTAACTATTTACATTTACATTATAAATATTTATTTATAAAAGTTAATACAAATTCAGTGAATTGATAATATTTTATAAGTTGTTGGTAGTGGCCTACTGAGTAGTACTCACACCATACTCGACCTTCCAGATCAATACTGAAATATATTTCTTGGTTATCGGATAGGTTAATGATGAAGACCCTTTGTTAGATGGATTCTTTGGGATGGAGAATGGATGAGGGAACCCAACAACGGTTGGTACCTTCAAGGGATTAGACGATGTAACTATTTTGTGTTTTCATTTTGACACATAGCATGTGACTTAGTATGACATATCTACAATTTAATTTTAAATTTTATTTCTAGTTTTGGTCATCTTGTGATGCGGGTACTATTATATTCTTGATTATTTGTTATTCAGTTATTAATTATTATTTTCTACGGGTTTATTAATATAATAAAATGTTTTACAGTCTCTCTATGGTTGATTTTCAGACCCTCATTGCTAGTCGGTATCCAATAACATATGGGGAAGTGTACCTGAGGTCATGTGATCGACTGGCTTGGGGCACTAGTATGTGGCACTAAATTCAGGGAATTACACGAATAGTCCAATAACATATACAAATAATAGAAATATACAAACATGATAGATGATTTTTGCTATAATCCTATAAAAATATAATCCTAGTCACCAGAATCAATGGGAATTATCTCACTAAATCATCAAACATGGGCCTTATCCAAACATGTACCTCCAACAACTATGTTATTCTTAGGTTCCCCAATTCCACGATTTCCAAATCTTGATGTGAGTAAAATAAATTGGGAACAACCAATGCATTATAATACTTAACAAAAAAATTCGATGGATTTTCATTTTATTAAATTTACATAGAATAATGTAAATCGAAAATAAATAAAATGTGAAAGTATGACATAGAATCACCAATTAAAAAAATAAGAAATAAAAAAATGTTTCTAGTGGCCATGAACTAAATGTTTCATCATGAACCTCAGTCATACCTACATTGGAAGCACATTATATTGAACATCAAATAGAATCCAAACATGTCCCCTAGATGGGACAATCCAAAAACATGTCATACACATCCCTCATAAAGGGATGGTCAAATTCATATTAACCTCTCTTCTAACACATTCCTATCAAGGAATACTCTATTAAGATTAAATTCCGTTCTAAAAAGTAAACGACCATGGAATAACACATAATATACATTATCTAAATGAAATTTCAAAATTCACATCATGTCAAGAGTGAATCAAAACCACAACAAATATACATGTGAGAAAAAAATTAGGCATAAGTTCATAATGATACGCAGACACACATAATAAGATCAAACATGAACATAGTTCTAATGGTATACACATTAACACTATATGGTAAAATATCATCATAGGGATCATAGGTGTCATGCACACCATGTGATTAACCCTCATCCAATGTTATCCATAAAATAATCCAGTACACAATTTCCATTGTGTCCTTTGAAACAATATCAATTATTTTTACATATACATTTATTTATCTAATAAATGGAATATAATAACTAATTAAGAATGAAACTATTTACATCATTCTAATTTATTAGAAAAATCAATTAAAGTAACCTCTTCAAATTTCCATTTAGTTTTCTACATTTTACATGAATCCTATGTTTGACCACCTAATAGTGGCATAATCACATAACACATTCTCATGAAGTAAGAATAAGCCTTATGGTCATGTGCATATAATCACTAGACTCAAATAGTTTCATCTCCATTCCATAAAATTCCATACATATTTTTCTAAATCATCTAGGTCATTTCAAACATCCACCACCACCATGAGTTTATACTCATGCCCAAGCATTTTGAAAAATTAATTATAACTATATTATAATTAGAAATTTGACTATACATATTATTATAAAAAATGAGGTGAAAAACATGGTGAAAACATTTAATGGAGTCACCACCTTGTCATAATAATGACCAACCATAAGTAGAAGTACCATATCATTCATTTTATTTGATTATATGAAAATTTTATATCAAGTGAAAATAAAACAGTGTGATATTTAATGTAATTAAATTATATTAATTAAAATAAAAAATAATGAAACATAATTTAGCCACAATATTACATTACTAAGTGTGACCAACAGTAGAAAAATCTCTATTTAATGAAAAAAATATTAATATAAATTCGTTGAAAAGATGGTTAATTAAACAATGTTTGAAAAAAAAGATGATATCACTAAGGGAAAACCCATTATCCAAATTCTATTCAAATACATTAGTTAATACTTATAAGGAATAATCTTGATATTATGATCCAAATAACCATCATTTTTAAATGATTAAAAAACATTTAATAGAAATGCTTCCCAAATAAATAAAAAATATCACAAATGTAGAAAACATTAATCAATATGATCGAGTGGAAGAGGATCCAAATATAATTGTGATATCAAGGGATCAAAATGATTTTAAACATATAGAGTTGATCATCCTTGATGAATGGATTAAAAATCCATCACTATATAAGAATTAAGGGGGAAAATATTGAACATAAAAATGAATTTAAACCAGATTTCCCAACACTCTACATGAAGATCCACCTGAGATCATGGTAAACTCTTGGAGGGATGAAGAGAAGACCACATGAAGAAAATTTCAAAAATAATTGATCCGTGTAGGTTAAACCCAGGGGGTCGGGGGAAGAATTCTATGAATGGGGCCCAAATTATCTAATTCATAGCATTCCACATTGGATACATGGTGTAAGATCACCCGCTAGACTATAAGACCTTTAATGCCCCGACCATAGTTACCCATTGTCGGTGCATTATTAAATAACATTTGCATGTTCAAAAAATATCATGTCTTGAAATACCGATTAGTTTACTAGCCTTGGAATTACTATATATATTCATAAGGTTTACATTACATAATAAAATGGAAAACTACAACAAAATTTTTTCCATAGACAACACTGAGATCCCATAGACAATCCGTACAGGTGAGTCATAATATGCTTCTTCAAATCGTGGGAAAAATAAAACATATAAATGGGTGTGGAATGATGCTTATTAAAGATACCAATATAGCAGAAACATTCATAAATAAAAATAAACATTTAAGGAAATGTATAAAACTAAAACAAATGCCTTTTCAATATAAACTTCATCATAATATAGAAAATGAAAATAAAAATAATGTCATTTACATACTCACATGGATATTCTACTAGTCTAATAATTACATGCAATATCAATATCCACATTCATAATGATGGAATACATAATTCCATACTTTCCTAACCACATAGTGAAGGCCTTGTGCCACGACTAAAAATAAGGTTTTGTCAAGGACATATGCTAAGACAATAGTTTGTCTCATTAGACCTACCAATGAATCGAGGAGCTATAGCGGGATCCACCCGTCACATACTAAGCCCAATTAATTCCTCATATTAAAAGGTTTAAACCTAACATAAACATTCGTATCATAACTAGCATAAGAAATGTCAATACTTTATCCATAAACCATAAATGGTGTAAAAATAACACATCCATTTTCAAATGTATCTCAAAACCATCAATTAAATATAGATGTTTTGTATCATAATAAATCAACTTCAAATAATCTTAAAATCTATCAATGGTTGTTGAAGTAGATTAAATCAAACCTTTTTTTAGAGAAAAAACTCATTCAATTTTGAAATCATTTAAAATTGATATATTTATAAAAAAAATTTATTTTGGAAATATTCTTATAATCTTGTAATTGAAGGATTGATTCTGTTATAATGGAGAAAATAGCCGCCCCCGCCATATAAGTTAAAAAAACATTCTTACATTAATTTTTTCAAAAAGGTCATAAGGTACCTTCTTTGGAAAATGATGGAAAGATTCCTTTCAGAAAATATAAGGTCAAATAATAGTATAAATTAATTTAACCCATTGTCTAGTAAAGATTGAAAATGTTTTTAAATAATTTTTTAAGAAACAAAGATGTCCATGATAAACATGTCCCAATAGATAATTTTGTATAAACAACCACGTATAATAAAAAGATTGTGAAATTAACACTTACCTTGTTCTTTTCCTTGGTTGAGGGTAGTTTAACCTTCTTTATAATGGTGGAATAAATTTTATTAAATTATACAAGAATAATATACATTAATAAAATATCATATATTATCTTTTAATATTTCTTTGTTAATAATATCATAGTATTATTGTCGTTTTGGGGGTTAACTGATTCATTTTCCTTTATAGGATTTGTCACATAAGTAATGTTTGTTATGGATAGGATGTATCTTATTCATATATATAAGGATATTAAGCATTTAAATGTTATTTTTAATCATCATATGAAAATTAGTCTTCAATGGATACGATGGGGAATGAATCTCATCGCGTTCATGGAGACGGTAATCCATACGCACGAGCGACAATATCATTATTTTGATATTAAAATAAAATATAATTGGATGATATTTCATATATAATGAAAAATTATCATGTTATAGTTATTATTTACATCAATTAAACATCATTATTATACCCATCCAAAAATAATGCTGCATTGAATAACAATTACACCATGACGTGGTGAACGTAAGTCCTACGTACGCACGTATGGTGACATGTCATTCAAAGGATAGATATAATAATGAATTTAGTTGTAAAATATTTATAATAACATCACAGTATATATATGACATTGTAGTTATTATTTTATAATGGAAACAAAAAAGAAATAGGAAGTGGAAAAAGACAAGAACTTGAAAGAGGTGATGAAAAAATTACCTCCTCTTCAGGTTCTAACTTTGGATTTAATCAAAAGGGCTCATTAAGATGGCTTTATGAATAAAGGAAGGAATATATTATTAAGGTAGGATATTTGATAGGGTATTTGGGAAGGTTTTTTCCAAGCCAAATGGCTTTGATGGTGTGAATTAGATAAAAGTTGGAGTGCCCTTTTATAAGAGGGGTGAGGGGAACCTTAAGAAAAGGTAGAAATATTATTTTATAATAAAGTCATTTTAGGTTTCAAATGGCTCCAAAATTAATTCCTTAATGTATAATGTATGGATGGGTCTAAACACACTCAACCAATAGGTTTTAGATAGGTTTGAGTCACTATATTGACTTTATCTTATAGATTTAACTCTTAGTGAAATAGTTTGACATTACCATGTGTCTTTGTATTTTTATATTATATGGTTAATAAACATACTATAAATGTCCAAGACAACCCCAAGGTTTTCATTAATGATACAACTATAATTATATAAATGTTTTGGTTGAACCATAGTTTTTTAGAAATATAATATTAATTAATAATAAAATATTTATTTTAAAAACACTTATAAGACAATTTTGACACTATTTGGTATTTTCTTTTTTCTAAATTCATAACAGCTTTATTACTTCAAAAAAAATTCATATAACCAACCCTAATATGTCATATTAACCTATAAAATTAGTGGAATTCATAAAATGTCGCAAATTACATTTATTTGGATATTTATAATATCAATCATTTTAATATTTCATCAATTATGTAATTACTGCATCATCATTATGTCATAAATAAATTTATTTATTTAATGTCTATGTCACGACCTATCCTCAGGGCCCGTGCCGTGACTACCCCAAGCCCGACTTCCATTGGGCAAGGGCTGGCGACTAGCACCAAAGGCGTAAATCCTGATAATTGGGAAGGCATTGCCTTATAAAAGCAAACAAATCACCACAGAGTACAAGAGGAAGTAAAACACTAAGTACAAAGAGAAGGGATGAAAGGTAAATGGGCCAGAATACAAACACAAATGAAAGTACAACTACAACTGAACAAAGTACAACAGAAAAAGACAATAGATGGAAGAACGGAAGCGACTCCTGGGTCATCCTCCTCGGATCCTACCTGAAGGGTAGGTACAGATGGCGCAGCTCCTCGGTCGTCCACCATAGATCCTACCTGAAGGGTAGGTATAGATAGAATCCACAATGCTCTCACCCGCCAACCTCCTCCGAGTGTCGTCTCGCCATGAAGTCCACCTCTGGATACTAACTCGTCGTGTAGTCCACCTCTGGGTACCGTCCAGTCCTCGAATACTCAGCCTCTGTCAGCACTTCCCGTCGTCTGCAACCAACACAACGAGGTGCGGGCATAGCCCGTGCAGGGGTGAGTATAACGATACTCAGTAAGGACCCCGAGACCCTCAAGGACTCACTAAAACCAACAAGGATAACCAAAAAAAATATCTCAACAGATAACCTCTACTTAGGTATATGACCATACATATACCAAAGTTATCACGTAACCCATCTCAATCATGAGGAAACACAAGGATCATAGACATAGCTCAAATCAGGATTTTCATTATCGAAACCATAACTGCAGAAGAGCCCCCTCTCTGGAGTGTACAGTGGTCCTGTCACAACTTTGAGGTACTGATCACTAATCCAAGTCTCTGAGGTACTCCTTCTACCGAGTACCGCAGATCTGCTGCCGAATACTGGGCGCTCCATCCGCTGTGGGTCTGCCGCCAAATACCAGGCGCTCCCCATAATAGCCTACAGAGGTACTCCTCCGGTCGAGTACCGCGGGTCTTCTCCCAACTACCTGGCACTCCGTCCGCCATGGGTCTGCCGCCAAATACCGGGCGCTCTGGCCCCTGGGCTAGTCGACTCACTCAAAGTCGAGTCGGTCATGCAGTCGTCAGGTCTCAGTCATATACACGATCTCCGTACTCCATATGATCATCTCTAGGAGGGACCTCTCCATGAGCTACTGGTAAATATTCCAAGTATCTCAAAGTCCCATGAAGATGTATCTCAAAGGACCGCCTCGTCATGGGGGTCTCAACGCAACAGACGACACGTCTATCGGACGACCGGTCTGTGAGTTATTAGCCATTTCGTCTCAGGGGCCCGGTTGGTTTTGTGAGTGAACCAAACCAGTCATATATCAACTATACCCCGAACTCTCATAGGGTATACTCAGAGAGACCGTTTCTCAATGAGATCACCAACGTCGCTGACGGTTCGTCAAACAGACGTCTGGTCTGAAAGATATCAGCTTTTCTATTCCAGGGGCCAGGTTGGATTTCGGGTACAATCCAACCCCTCCACTATCCAACTGCATCCAAAACTCAGGTGAGAAATTTCTAAAGTTCCGTCTCATTAAGAGGAATTCAACAAGACAAATGGTGTGTCAATCAGACTCCTGGAGCTGATGTTACGAGCGTTTCCGCTCCGAGGGCCCGGTTGGTTTCGTGTACGAACCAACCCAACCGAACACAGAGTATTCCAAAACCTTGAGTATAATATACTGAAACGACCGTCTCGATCCAAGGATTGCATCACCACTAATGGTGCGTCGATCAAAGTTCTACACCTCAAGATATGAGTGAAAAATCGCGAGGGTTCCGAAAACGGGGGGTCTGGGCCTTGACTGACCTGGCGGGGCGCAACTCGGCCTGGCGGTCCGGCCGGGTGGCTCAGCGCTGGCCGAGCGGCCGCAATAAAGGAGCCGCGGCCCCCCCGTGTTGGGGCTGCTCCGTGTCACCGGATGCAGTGCAAGGCTGTGTCCCTCGGTCCCCGGTTCCGTGGGGCCGCGGAACCCTGCTCGCCGCCGTGGCTTCAGCCACAAAAGATTCTTCCGGTGGCGCTCTGGGCGCCACTGCCCCTGACCTCCGGTGCCGCCGCGCCAGCGTGGCGCACCGGCAGGGGCTTCCGCGGACCACTGGATGCCCTCCGGTGGTCCGATTCGCCTGCAGTCTTCGCTAGAGATCATCCCGGGATCCGACCTTCATTGCAAAGCCTTCAAAATGCCTTTGCGTCCCGCCTCACCAACGTCTGTTGTTCCACACTTCGACATCAAAACGCTGGGTCTTCAAATCACCTCCTCATCCTCGACTCCACTCGCAGTTTTGTTCGGCCTCAATGGCACGGCGCGACGGCGCCATGCTTCTTCGCCGCGTTCTTTCTCGTGTCCGCACGATGCTGTTGCACTGTGCCGCCTTTATTCGTGCCGCAACGAATCAAACAACAAAGAGAGAGGAGAGTTGGCCATGTTAGTGCGGTCCAACCTCCTCTTGTTCAGTTGGTAACAAGTGGCCCAAAAGATGAAGAACAACAAGGAAATTTCACGAAAATAATAGAAACAACCCAAACAGTTTTCCCCACAACAAAATATTCCCAACCCACAAGGAAAACGTTCACGGATCAACTAGGTAAAAAGTTGATCTGTGTTCTTTGTTTTCTTTTGGAAGAAACAAATCAAGGGAATAAAATCATTTTTAATACATAAATCCCTACCTCAAGCGTTGTCGTCGAATACGAGTTCGTCGCAGAAGAAGCGTCATTGACGCCACGGTATACGGCGTCGCGTCGTCGAACTTTGAGGGTTTGGCGTTCTTCGTCGGAGGTCAAAGCGTTATTCGCATTCTTTTCATTATTCGCGTTCTTCGTCGAGGAAGAACGCTTTCCTCCCAATCCTCTCCATGCCACAAGTTCCAAAAGAAAAAAAATATGTGTTATCTTATTTTATTAACGCACATGACACGTTTGAATTTCAAGGAAAAGAAACGAACAATTAATTCAATGAATTGATTGTAACGATTTAGCTGCTAAAATAATGAGGAATTTCTTAACCAGAAAAACGCACGGTTGACTTTCATTAAAGAGGGGGGTTTCATGTGCGTTAATTAGAGGAAAAGAAGCGGTGGGGCTCGTGCGGGCCCCACATCACAAGTATCCTACCAAGAGGGTAGGATATTTTGGATTGCACCCTATACGCTTCAAATCAGCTGAAGTAGCTTTAAGTGGCTTTAAGTGGATTTAAGTGAAATAAAATAATGTTTTCACACCACATTATTTTATTTTCTTCACTTAACCCCCAAAAAATTAAAAACCACGCCCGATCAAACGCAACTCCGGAATAGGCATTTCTAAGTAAAAACCGGTGCTGCGATTCCATCAGTGCCCTCAAAATTTGATTCCGAGAACCTGTTCAAAAGTTAGAAAAAATTGCTCATTCGTTCACTAAACGTACCCGATCTAAACTTTAGAAAATGATTTCGGGCACACCGGGCCTCGGAATTAGGTGCCGTCAGAAACTGCGTTCTTGTAAAATCCCAAAAAAAATTGTATAAAAAATTTCCCTTCAAATTTACGGGTCTTTACCTTACTGCCACCTCAGGGCTTTACATCCTCGTAAAGCATTAACACAAACTAGGGTCACAAAAGTGGTACAGAGCACGCATCTGAGCCTCCCGCTCTCATGTGCTCACCTGGAGGTTCTCGTACTGCCAGTGAAAACACACCCGAGGAATAGACCGTTCTCGTAGGATCCACCCCTATCGATCCTCGATCCCCATTGGAACCTCCGTGAAAGTCACCCCATCGCCATCGTCCATCTCCACATGGTCGATGATATGCGAAGGGTCGATCACGTATCTCCTCTGTTGAGATATGTGGAAGTCGCCGTGCACTTGGTGCAACTGAGGTGGATGGGTCAAGTGGTAAACCACCACGCCTACCCAGCTGAGGACCTAAGAAGGTCCGCTGAACCTCAGAGATAATTTGCCGCCTTGGCCACATCTCCATAAACCACGTCGAGGTGAGACCCGTATAAGGTCGTGATCATCATCCTCGAACTCTAGAGGTCTCCAATTCCTGTTAGATCTAGAACTCAAAACGACTGCTGCCACTAGGGTAAGGTTGACCAACTCAAGAGTGATCGGCCACACCCTCCTATGCATAAGTTTATCTTATGCTTCTTGGGGTTTCCTTTTCGTCGACCAAGGAAAACCCATTCCAACGTTGTAGTTAAACCACAACCTTTTTTCCTAATACCATCAATTTGTGAATGAACTGTGATTGACCAGTCCATACTCAAACCATCGTCGTAAGGCCTCGACGCTGCCACCAAGAGATTCCAACCGAAACTCTCGCCTCGACGGTCTTACCACACCGTCGGCGTAAGTGTGATTATCGAGTCTCCTTCCAAGGTATCTCCAGACATGAGGGTCAAGTCCACGGCTTACCAGAAAATCTAGGTCTGGGACAAGATTTGTGAAAGTAAGGAATGATTCATACCGACGTCTATTACTACAGCAGCTAGTAGTGGACACAGACCTTCCCTGGAATCAATTTTAGAGCCATTGGGTCACTCTCCCTAACTGCATGCAGCCGCACTCTCCCTCCGCCCTCCAGCTCCCTGAGCCTGGAAGTGATAACTATGGCGGGTGGTTGTAGCATGTTATGATGTACACCACCTCATGTTGTTCTCCTAGTTCTGCCTCCACATATGCTGCTTCACAGACTCATATCTCCTTAAAGCGTCCTCTTCTTGAAACATTTAACATGCTCGAGTCTCTAAGACTGGCGCCAGTTTCCTGTTTCCTACTGCACTGTGCAGTCTTCATCTGCTCCTGGATGATCTACACCTTCATTGCCTACGATCTGAAAGAGCTTCTAAAATTTCTCCTTTGCCAAAAAGAGAAACTCGGTCTCATCCCCTAGATGAACCACTCCCAGTGCTTAATACAGTAAATCCTGACATGAATGATGTATTCATGCCATGGATGATGTCGTAAGGCCTTGATGTAACTACCAAGAGATCCAACAGTCACTCTCACCTCCAAGGGTCGAGTCACACCGTCGAAATCAGTGCGAGGTCACTGGGTCTCCTCTATTAGAAATCTCGAAAGTGAGGGTCATGTCAACAGTATTAACCAGGACCACTCAGTGTCAACCAAACAAAAGGACAGGAAAGAAAACTTCAGAAAGATAAGTGTCTTCTTATTATTGTAGATCATAGTACAAAGACACGAATACAACAGAAATATGGAAATAGAAGTACAAGGGACGTATCCACTAGTTCCGCTCCTGTCCACTTACTCGCGGAGCTCTACTACCTTGTCCACTACTCAGCTTTTGCTCAAGCACCCTTCATTTCTTCTTCCTCGGTGGCACCTCCAATGCTTTCGGATCAACAGTGCGAGGAGTCGGACAGTCACGTTCCAGGTGACCCTTCCTGTCGCAGGAGTAACACTGTCCGTTTCTGGCACGCCTGGCTCTGACCCCACCCCGGGTTCCCCACCCACCGATCCTAAAACATGTGATCTCACAACTGCTGGTCTGGTCCTCCTGGACCTCTGAATCATCTGTCTACTGCCCACAGATGACTCGGCTACTGATCAAAAAACACACGACAAAGGAAACAACTCCAGAACATGCTCGGGGTGTAGAGCTACTGGCACAAACTCCACCATGAAGAAGGTCTTGATGTCTTCCCATGTAAAGGTCATCCTGTCGCAAAATTGGAACAAGTGGCTTCACCACCTGCCTACTGCTTCCTGAAGAAGGCTGGGAGAAAAGATCACCATGAAGTCTGCTGGCGTCACCACTAGCCTGAAGACTCTCACCACATCCTACAGCCAATCCTCAGCCGCCTGCGGGTCCATCCCTCCCCGAAACTGGGGTGGCCTCTAGCGCTGGAACTCGTTCAGTGCACTCAAGCGACGTGCACCCTCTACTGCTAGGGCTGGTGGCATCGGTGGCCTAACGGGTAGTAGTACCGCTGGTGCCCCTGCTGGTGCCTCAACTGGGATAGGGCCCTGTACTAAGGCCACGTCGCTCGACAGGCTGTCATTATGAACAACTCTCGGGGATCTAGCTGGTCGTCCATAGGGAGGAATTCTGAAAGAAACAAACATGACATGGTCAAAAGATTTATAACTGGTGAGCTGACCTGGTTAGAGCTGATATTTAAAAACTTCTGGAAACACACACACAATAAGTGTTTTCATGCACAAAGTTAGAAATCAGTTGTCAGGGTCTTGGTGTATGGAGACGTCGGCCGCCCGCACCAACACTGGACTCCCTGAACTGAAAACCACACCCGGTACTCTTAACACTATTTCGTCACAGAAAGAAAAAAAATCACAGTTATATGTTCTACGGTAGAACCGAATCCTCTGATACTAATTTGTCACGCCCTGTCCTCGGGGCCAGTGCCGTGACTACCCCAAGCCCAAATTCCGTAGGCCAGGGGCTGGCGACTAGCACCAAAGGCATAAATACCGATAACTGGGAAAGCATTGCCTTATAAAAGTAAACAAAACACCACAGAGTACAAGCGAAAGTAAAACACTAAGTACAAAGAGAAGGGATGAAAGGTAAATGGGCCAGAATACAAACCCGAATGAAAGTAAAACTACAACTGAACAAAGTACAATAGAAAAATACAACATCTGGAAGAATGGAAGCAGGTCCTGGGTTATCCTCCTCAGATCCTACCTGAAGGGTAGGTACAGATGGTGCAGCTTCTGGGTCGTCCACCGCAGATCTTACCTGAAGGGTTGGTACATAGAGCATCCACAATGCTTTTGCCTGCCAACCTCCTCCGAGTGTCGTCTCACCATGAATTCCACATCCGGATACTGACTCGTCGTGTAGTCCACCTACAGGTACCGTCCAGTCCTTGAATACTCAGCCTCTGTTAGCACTGCCCGTCGTCTGCAACCAATACAACGAGGTGCAGGCATAACCCGTGTAGGGGTGAGTATAACGATACTCAGTAGGGACCCCGAGACCCTCAAGGTCTCAATAAAACCAAAAAGGATAACCACAAAGAAGATCTCAATAGATAACCTCTACTTAGGTATATGACCATACATATACCAAAGTTATCAAGTAACCCATCTCAATCATGAGGAAACATAAGAATCATACACTCAGCTCAAACCCGGATTTTCATTATCAAAACCGTACCTGCTGAAGAGCCCCTTCTCTAGTGTGTACAGTGGTCCTGTCACAACTCCGAGGTACTGCTCACTAATCCAAGTCTCTCAGGTACTCCTCCTGTCAAGTACTGCGAGTCTGCTGCCAAATACTGGGCGCTCCATCCTCTGTGGGTCTGCCGCCAAATACCGGGTGCTCCCCCTAATAGCCTACAGAGGTACTCCTCCGGTCGAGTACTGTGGGTCTGCTGAAAACTACCAGGCGCTCCGTCCACCGTGGGTCTGCCGCCAAATACCGGGCGCTCCGTCCACTGGGCTAGTCGACTCACTCCATGTCGAGTCGGTCAAGCAATCGTCAGGTCTCAGTCGTCTACATGGTCTCCGTACTCCGTATGATTGTCTCCGGGAGGGAACACTCCACGAGCTACCGGTCAATACTCCACGTATCTCAAAGTCCCACGATGATGTATCTCAGTGGACCGCCTCGTTATAGGGCCTCAACGCAACAGACGACGCGTCAATCGGACGCCCGGTCTGTGAGTTATTAGCCTTTTCGTCCTCGAGGCCCGGTTGGTTTCGTGAGCGAACCAACCTGGACGTATCTCAACTGTACCCCGAACTCTCATAGGGTATACTCATAGAGTCCATTTCTCAACGAGATCACCAACGCCGCTGATTGTTCGTCAAACAGACGTCCGGTCTCAAAAGATATCAGCTTTTCCGTTCCAGGGGCCTGGTTGGATTTCGGGTACAATCAAACCCGGACACTATCCAACTGCATCCAAAACTCAGGAGAAGAATTCCTAAAGTTCTATCTCATCAAGAACAATTCAACGAGACAGACGGTGCGTCAATTGGATGTCTGGAGCTCAAGTTACGAGTGTTTCTACTCCAAGGCCCAGGTTGGTTTCGTGTACGAACCAACCCGACCGAACCTAATGTATTTTGAAATCATGAGTACAATATACTGAAACAACCATCTCGATCCAAGGATCGCATCACCGCTAAAGGTGAGTCGATCGGATGTCTACACATCAAGATATGAGTGAAAAACTGTGAGGGGTCCGAAAACGGGTGGTCTGGGCCCAGACCGACCTGGCCCAACCCCCCTGGGTCGGCCCGAACCGGGTTGACCCGACCTGGGTCCGACCTGGATGGGTGCGACCCAGCCCAGCCAGCGTGGTCCACCCCGGTCTGGGCTCGACCCGGCTTGGCGGTCCGGCCGGGTGGCTCGGCGCTGGCCGAGCGGCCGCGCCGAAGGAGCCGCAGCCCTCCCGCGCAGGGGTCGCTCCGTGTCACCGGACGCGGCGCAAGGCCGCGTCCCTCATTCCCTGGTTCTGTGCGGCCATGAAACCCTGCTCTCCGCCGTGGCTGAAGCCAGGGTGGATTCTTCCGGCGGTGCTCCGGGCGCTGCCGCGCCCGACCGCCGGCGGGGGCTTCCACGGAGCCCCGGACGCGTTCTGGTGGTCCGATTCGCCTGCGGTCTTCGCCAGAGATCATCCCGGGACCCTACCTTCACTACAAAGCCTTCAAAATGTGTTTGCGGCCTGCCTCACCATCGTCCGTCTATCCTCACTTTGACATCAAAATGTGGGGTCTTCAAATCGCCTCCTCGGCCCCGACTCTGCCCGCGGTTTCGTTCGGCCTCAACGGCGCAGCGCGACGGCGCCACGCTTCTTCACCGCGTTCTTTCTCGTGTCCGCACGGTGCCGTTGCACTGTGCCGCCTTTTTTCTTGCCGCAACGAATAAAACAACAAAGAGGGAGGAGAGTCGGCCATGTTCGTGCGGTCCGACCTCCTCCCGTTATGTTGTTAACAAGCGGGCCAAAAGACGAAGAACAACAAGGAAATTTCACGAACAAAAGAGAAACAACCCAAAAAGTTTTTCCCTACAACAGACTATTCCCAACCTGCAAGGAAAACGTTTTATGATCAACTAGGTAATAAGTTGATAGGTGTTCTTTTTTTTCTTTAGGTAGAAAGAAATCAAGGGAATAAAATCATTCTTAAAACATAAATCCCTACCTCAAGCGTTATCATCTAATGGGAGTTCTTCACGGAAGAAGCGTCGTTGACGTCGCGGTATATGGCATCGCGTTGTTGAAATCCGAGGGTTTGGCGTTCTTCATCAAAGGTCGGAGCGTTCTTCACGTTCTTCCCGTTCTTTGCATTCTTCGTCGAAGAAGAACGCAATCCTCCAAATCCTCTCCACACCACAAGTTCCAACAGAAATAAAATAAGAATTATCTTATTTTATTAACACACATGACACGTTTGAATTTCAAAGAAAAGAAATGAACAATTTGATTCAATGAAATAATTGTAATGATTTAACTGCCCAAATAATGAGGTGTTTCTTAATTAGAAAAACGCATGGTTGACTTTCATTAAAGAGGGGGGGTTGCAGGTTCGTTACTTAGAGGAAAAGAAATGGTGGGGATTGTGTGGGCCCACCTCACAAATATCCTACCAAGAGGTTAGGATATTTTGGAATGCACCCTATCCGCTTCAACTCAGTTTAAGTAGCTTTAAGTGGATTTAAGTGAAATAAAATAAAGTTGTCGCACCACTTTATTTTATTTTTTTCACTTAACCCCCAAAAAATTAAAAACCACACCCGAGAAAACGCAACTCCGGAAAAGGAGTTTCTAAGAAAAAACCGGCGCTTTGATTCCATCGGTGCCCTCAGAGTTCGATTCCGAGCACCTGTTCAAAAGATTGAAAAACTCACTCGTTCGTTCACTGAATGTACCCGAGCTAAACTTTGGAAAATGATTCCGGGCACACCAGGCCTCGGAATCAGGCACCGTCAGAAACTGTGTTCTTCTAAAATCCCAACGAAAATTTATAAAAAATTTCCATTGAAATTTCTGGGTCATTACACTTTAAAAATTATAAATAAGATACCATTATGTAGGAAATATTTCTCTCTTTCTAATGAATATTTATAGTCAAAATTATATTATTGGTAACCCTATATTAAAAAAAATATGTTATTAAACATTGAATTTAACACTTTTAACTCTTTTTGAAATTAAATAATAATAAATGTACTAATCTAATCCAAGTAGACTTAAAGGATAATTTTTTTACTAAGGTTGTTATTGGTCGAATTACACTTATCCAGTAGAATTATGACATGTGTTAGGGTAATAATAATATCATTTTTACCCTTAATTACCCAATATACTTTTAACTGGGATAAATAAAAGTAAAAAAGTTACTATTCACCAAAAATAATTTAATCTTATTGAACCAAATTTTACATATTGATATCAACCATGTATCTTAAATGTTTGAAATTCAACTCACAGAAATGGTAAAATTATGTTTTATGTAAATTTCCAAATGCTCCTAGGTGGTGGGTAAGAGATGGTAAAAAGTTCAATAAATTTTATATATATATAAAATTATTATAAACCGACTCTAATGAATTACATTGAACTTACATAGGTACGATGTATCTATTTTGACCGAAAATAAATTTAAATAAAATTAATAATTATTAAAAAAATTCAATTTTAAAATATAAATTAGTGTTTTATACTATTCTTCAAAAATAAAATGTTTTCATAAATAAACCAAAAATTCACCCTAAGATAATTTTGATATTCTGAATCCAGAAAATGAAGTCAATTTTGAATGAGAAAATTTATAAAATTTTAAAAAGTGGGTATTACTTTTCATAACTACTAGTTTGATTGGTTGTGGCGTGTTAGAACTTGAAGTTGCGTACAACACACACTATTGTATTATTAAAAGTGAAGCGTACTTTGAAATCTTTGGGTGTTATATTCACCCCTCATTCAAATAATTTAATTCTCAAAATTTCTAGAATATTACAGCATAAAAATTCGTGGGTGGTTTTTCATTATATGTTCCTTGGGTTCCCACGTTGCCTCTACCATATTATGGTTTCTCCATAGATCTTTTACAAGATGAGTCTCCAGTTTCTCACCTCTTTTTCTCATGTATCATGAAACATGAAAGGATCTTTTCAATAAGACATATTGGGTTTCAGTTCATATTCCTCATAGGTGAGTACATGCATTTGGCTATGAATGTATTTTCTCAAAAGTGATACATGAAATACATCATGAACTTTGGAAAGACTTGGCCACATTTCCAAACGGTAAGCTACAACCCCAATTCATTCTAGAATTTCGAAAGGTCTAATATACCCGGGACTGAATTTTCACTTTTATCAAAACGTATAACCCCCTTCCATGGAGATACCTTTAAGAAAAATGATCTCCTATCTAAAATTCCATATCCTTCATTTGGTTATCAATAGAGCTCTTCTTCCTTCTATGAGCTATTTTGATGTGGGTTTGGATTACCTTCACCATTTTCATCGTTTCCTCCACAAGTTCTGGACCTATGATTTTTCTTTCACCATCATCATCCCAACAGGTTAGTGTGCGACATCTCTTTCTGTATAACTCTTTATATAGTTCCATATAATTACATGAATAGAAGCTATTGTTATAAAAAAAATTCTACAAGAGGTAAATATTGATCCCACATACCTTGAAAGTCCTGTGAGTATGATCTCAAAATGTCTTCTATGGTTTGAATATTCCGTTCTCATTGTCTATTAGTATGGGGGTGGTAGGCAGTGCTCAAATGAAGTTTAGTATCTAGGGATTTATGAATAATTTTCCAAATTCGTGATGTAAAATGAGGATCACAATAAAAAACAATCTATAGTGATACTCTATGATGTCTTACAACTTCATTAATATATAGTCTTTCAAAATGATCAAGTGCTAAATATTCCCTTATTGTATGAAAATGTGTTGACTTGGTAAGATGATCAACAATGACCTATATTACATCGTTCTTTCTAGGATACTTTGGTGGCCCCATGACAAAGTCCATCGTGATATTATCCCATTTTCATTCAGGTATGGGAAGAGGTTGCATGACTCCACCAGGCTATTGCCTTCCAACATTCACTTTTTGGGAAACCATACATATTGACACAAAATTAGAATTCTCCGACTTCATGTTGTCCCACCAAAAATGTTTCTTTAAATCTCTATACATTTTGGTGCTCTTTGGGTGTATAAAGAAATTGAAACTATGAGAATCATACAACAATTTTGTTTTTAGATCAGGTATATCGGGAACAAAATGTCCTTTCCCAAATTTCAAAATTCCATCTTCATACACAAATTAACTCAATCTCCCATCATTTACAGCATTAATATTCATTTGAAACTCTTCTTCACTGGTCTGAGAACTCTTTATCCTTTCTAGAAAAAATGTTTTGGCAACCAGTTGAAAAATTATTGATGTTTAACATTCCATGGTGATTCCCATAACCATCTTTACTAGATCCATGTATATAGGTTCCTTTTCAAATCTCATCTTGTTCGAAACTCAACAATCCTTTATAATCAAAGCATCTACCACCTTATTTTCCATCCCCGGGTGGTAGAGTATAGTGCAATCATAATCCTTGAGTAGTTAAATCCATCTCCTTTGCCTCATGTTGAGTTATTTCTGTGAGAAAATATACTTCAAACTCTTCTGATCAGTATAAATCTCACATTTTTCACTATAAATTTAGTGTCTCCAAATAATAAAAGCAATGACTAAAAAAGCTATCGCAAGTTCATGAGTATGATAGTTTTTCTCATGAATGTTTTCTATCATGATGCATAGGTTATAACCCTATCATTCTGCATAAGAACACAACCAAGTCCTTTTTTAGAAATTCACTATAAATAACAGACCCATCATTCACTGATGGTAGAGTCAAGATAAGATCATTTAATAATATTATTTTCAATTCATCAAAAAATTATTCAAATTTTTTTTACAATCATATTTAACCCCTTTTTTGTGAGTTTTGTTTATCAGTTAGCCAACCAGGAAAAATTCTAGATGAAACGTCTATAATAACCTTATAAACCAATAAAACTACGTACCTCAGTTATAATCGTCGGTGGTGGCCATTATTGGATTGCCTTGGTCTTTTAGGATCAATAGAGATTATATCCTTATAGACAATATGGCCATGAATATAAATCTCCTGAATCCATAATTCACACTTGCTAAACATCCCATATAATTTGTGTCTTCTAAGAGTCTTTAGAATAATACGCAAGTGATTTTCATTATCATCTTATATTTTGTATTATACTAATATATCATCAATAAATACCACTACAATATCTTCAAGATATTTCTTGAAAACTGTATTTGTTAAATCCATGAAGATAGAGGGTGCATTAGTCAATCCAAAAGGCATTACTTTAAACTCACAATGCCTGTACCTTCTTCGAAATGCTATTTTTGGAATGTCATCCTTCTTCACACAGAAGTGATGATATCAAGATTAAAGGTCAATCATGGAAAAGTATTAAGCTCCATGATTTTGGTTGAATAAATCATCAATGTGAGGTATGGGATACTTTTTCTTTATTGTTATATCATTGGTCTCCCTGTAGTCAATGCACAACCTTATAGATCTATCTTTTTTCTTAAAAAAAAGATCATCGACTCCCCATGGAGAAACACTAGGGTCAATAAATCCCTTATTACTCAATTCCTCTAGTTGTTTATTTACTTCCACTAATTCCACAGTGACCATTATATAATGGGTCTTCGATGTGGGACTTGATCCAATAATTAAATAAATGGAAAACTCAATTTCTCATTCTGGAGGATGTCCAGTTACATATTCTGGAAACAGAACAACATCTTCTTTCACAATAGGTACATACTCTATTTGAAAATTCCTTTCCTATCCCACAATTATTTCATTCTATTCATCCCCAATAATTTAAATTAGTTGAGCTACTAGGGCTAGATCAAGATAAGAATTACATGGTGATGATTATTCTCTAAAGATAAGGTGTTCTTTATCGTCATCATAAAAAATAGAAGCCTCCTTCTTCCTATAATAAATATTATCATAATGGTCTGAACCCCAATCCATACCAAGGATTATATCGAATTAAATCTTGGGTATGCTGATGAGATCAGCAGATAAAGAACATTTACAATACCTAATAGGGACTGATCCACAAAACATTGTTGCAATGATACTTCCCTTATGAGTTTCGACTGAAAAATCCCTTGTTAAATAAAATTTTAAATATCTAGTATTCCTAGAAAACTGGGAAGATATGAAACAATGCGAGGATCCAGAAATTAATAAATCATTGGCTAAACTTGAAGAAAACATTAAATTACCTTCCACTATGTCTTTCAGAGATTCAACCTCAACAATAGTGATTGCATAAGCTTGGCCATGATCCCATGGCCTTTTCTGAGGTAAGTTCCCCTAAATCAAAGGAAATTCATTTTCATAATGATCCTTTTCTCTAAAATTGTAGAATTCAACACTGACAGCCTCTTTCTTCCCCTTGCAATCATGATCTTGATCACTTTTTTCACCATACTTGTAACAAACTTCCATTCCCTTCAGGCAAGTACCAGGGTGTTTCTTCCCACATTTATAATAGGATGAATATCCAACGTTTTTCCTTCTTCCCCTTATTTCCATTTCCAGCAGGTTCATCAGATCTCTTCTTCTCTTTCTTTTCATAAAAGTCATAACACATAAGGAATTATTTTTCTGTCTTGATAGCACATGAGACAGTGTCTTCATATGAAGAGGAGGATTGTGAGACTAATGGTTGATGGAGAAATGGTTTTAAACAATCAAATAAACGATCTAAATTATTTCCTTGTTTATGTATATAATCTGTAGCATTCCTCCCTAACATTTTAATGTTAGCTTTAAACTTTGTGACATTCTCATCCCCCGTTGGCCTCAGGCTCAAAAATTTCCTTTCCATATCTTCTCGATGGTCATGAGGAAAGTATTTTTCTAAGAAATTTTATTTTAACTCCCTCAATTCCATATTTGATACTTCATCATCTTCATTTGTGTTTTGAATCAATGAAAACCATTGATTAGCATCTCCAGTGAGCCAGTAAACTGCCATGACAACTTTTTCTGTTTCGCTACTCCCCAAGGTGTGGAATATTTTCTCTAAGGAATTAATACATTTCTCAACTACTGGTGGATTTGTACCCCCATTGAATGTTTGTGTTTGTTTCCTCATGAAGAGATATAACATTGATCCTTCATGTTGCATATTAGGGTTCTCCATACAGGTAAGTTTATTATTCATAACCTGAGTGAGTTGTCCTAGTATGGTGATTATCTGATCAGCACCGGTTACATCACTGGCTCCACTATAATTATCTTGAGTAGGAGGTAAATCACTACATAGAGTGTGTGCATTGATACGGTTTCCATTCCTTCCTCAAGGTGCCATTTATAAACAATGTCACAAACTAGATTAGTTTATGAATCGAAATACATAATTCCAAACATGTAAAACTCTTAACATAAATTAAATAGTTTATAGATATAATCCATAATCATAAAAAATGAATTAATTGAGGATGTATATACTCATAAACCTTTCATAATGGTTTTTAAATAAAATGAGAATTATCCTAAGCATATCCCCTAGGAGTGTCGTAACCAAGACAGGAGGAAGGCCCGTTGTCGTGCACTAGTTCCTGTTTAAGTCTAGCTCAAAGCGGTGTTTTCAGGTTTTACCCCTAGGTACATTTATTCCAGAGCCGCCTCTACCCGCTCGTATCTAGACTGAGATTTATTTCTTGGAAAACTCACAAAATCCCTACAATACTAAAATTCTCGGACGTTCTTATATATCAATCCTAAAATTCTATCTTAGGGCTATATGCTCTAATCATATTATATCTAAATATAGTTTCCAAGGTTTTTACTAAACATCCTCTGATACCAACTGTAACACCCCGAGATTTTATGAAAAATATTCTTTTTAATTTCATTAATGTCTTGTGTTGTACGCTACACCAAAAGGAGCTTGCACAACACGTATCCTTGACTTGCCTTTCATTACACGCAATCACGACCTTCCTTGACAGCGTGTGTAGTACGCAATACCGAGTTTCACTAAACAACGATATGCTATTAAAATATTATTAAAACTAGCTGTTATAAATAGTAATAACCACTTTTTTGAAATCAGGTAAATTTTATTTTTCAAAATGGACATCATTTTTGGATTCGGAATATCGAAATTCTCTTAGGGTAAAATTTTGGTGATTTTCGGATAACTTTCATATTTTGATGAATAGTGAAAATTACTAAATTTTAATTAAAAACAACTTTTTCAATCGAAATAATTAATAGTGATAAATTATTAATTTTAGTTGTTTTAAAGTTTATTTAGAATATATTTTTACAATTTAATACAATGATGGTCCTTGGATGTAATTTCACATTTAAACCAGTTATAAACAAGTTTCAATCTTTTGATAGTTATTATCTCTTAAAAACACGCTATTTGTTTTCATGACGGGAATTAATTTTTATATTAGTTAATGCAACTGATATGTTTTGAATTTGGTAAAATAGACATCATTTTTGAGTTCATAATATCAAATATAGCTTAGGCCTAATTTTTGGTATTTTTCTGAAAACTTTTAAATTTTTGATGAATAGTGAAACCACTAAGTGGTGGTTAAAAAAACTGAATTGTTCATAAAACTTAATTTTACCGCTTCTGTGAGTGGAATTTCAAAAATCTGAGAGACACGATTGATGTCAGTAAGTAAAATGTGGTTCAATGAGATGAAAATAATTTTTGGTGAATAGTAACGTTTTACTTTTATTTACCACGGTTAAAAGTAAATAGGGTAATTAAGGGTAAAAATGATATTATTATTACCCTAACACATGTCATAATTCTATTTTACAAGTGTAATTTGACCAAAAGAAAACTAAGGAATAAAATATGACCATTTAGGCCCACATGGATTAGATTAGGACATTTATTATTATTTAATTCAAAGAAGAGTTAAAAGAGTTAAAATCAAAGTTTATTTACTAAAACATTTATAATATTGGGTTATACAAAAGATAAATTCGATTATAAATATTCATTAGAAAGCTAAAATGATTTCCTACATAATGTTATTTTATTTTTAATTTGTAGACATTAAATAATTTAATTTACTTGTGACACAACGATGATGTAGTAATTATCTTATAAATGAAATATTGACATAAGTGATGTTATAAATACCCAAATAAAAATAATTTCAGACTTTTTATGAATTAAACTAATTTTATATGTTAATATGACATGTTAGTATTGATTTAATTAACTTTTTTCGAACTTATCATTCTGTTATGATTTTCACAAAAATCAATTACTAAATAGTTTCAAATTTGACATAAAATAGTTTTTAAAACAAATATTATATTATTAATTGATATTTTATTCCTAAAAATCTATGGTTCGTCCAAATGACTTAAATAATGTTATATATATTAGTAATAAACAATTTGGGGTTCGTTTGGCTTCTTATAGCATGTTTATTATCCTTATATTATAAGAACACAAGAAGACACGGTAAAAGTAAAATTTTTAACTTAATGTTAAATCTAAATGATAAGGTTAAAATAGGAACCTAAACTTGTCTAAATTCTATTGGATGAGAGGATTTAGTCCCACCCCCACCTTAGCCAAGAAATAAATAAATTTGGAGCTATTCAAAACTGAACGTGACTTTATAATAAAATAATATTTTTAGTTATTCCAAAGGTGTCCCTCTCCTCCCTTATAAAAGGGCACCTCCTCCCTCTCTTCCTCACACAACTTTGAGCCTTCAAGGTCGGCCAAACCCTGACAAATTCTATTCTCCACTTCCCTAGAAACATCCTAGAAGTTCTGGTCTTCCTCAAAGACCAATTTTAGTGCCCTAAGAGGAGGTCTTAAGGAGGCGCTTCAAAGAAGAGGTAATTTCCATTACCGATTCTTTCACCTTTATTTCTTCTTCCACTCCTTCTTCTTAGGTTGTTTCATTATGAAGTAATAACATCAGTATCACTAATATACTGATATGTTATTATAATTATGAAACAACTCTATTTCACCATCTATCCATCCTACGGAAAACGAAATCACCGCGCGTGTGTACGTACGGAATACCGTCTCCATGCCGTGGTGAAATCTATTTTCCACCACCACCTTACATGGATGGGTATAATGGTGTAAAGAATAACTATACATAGTTATTAGAACATCATATTGATTCTGATTATATTGTATCATACACTCCAATTCAATTCAATAATCATGAAAATGTTATCATCGCTCGTGCGTACGTACGGACTACCGTCTCCACGACGCGATGAGATTCATTCTCCACTTTAACCATTAATGAATGATTATAAAGTATATATAATAAGTAATCATGAAATATATGACATAATAATGATACTGTATTTATGTGTATATATATGTATGTCATCTACTTAATTCTGTTCAACTCAATAAGGAAACGAAAACAGCGTTCATGCGTACGTACGGCCTACCGTCTCCATGAACGGTGTATTTATTTCTTTTTACTGATTTATTATATATAAGTATATTCTGAATGTATATTATATATAAATCATGTTTTATATTCTGGAATTAAGTAATCATGATCTACGTAATCATATGAATAATTACAAGTCAAAACACGGAAGACAAATGAAAAGATTTTACCCAAAACGCTCTTTAACATGGAATTTACAAAAGAACGGGTAATATAAAGTCATAAGTGAACCATATATGATATCATAACAATGAATATGATTCTGTAATAAGTCAATGACATTATTTAAATCATTATACAGGAGGTTCAGACACTTACGAAGAAAATCGGACCTAAGGTAAGGGAAATATCAAAATCTCATTTTTATCCGAGATTGTTTATTCGTAAGTATTTACTGGGGTGTATTTTATCATCCAAATCCATGTTTCATCAATATGTAATATTATTTCTATCCACCTACAATTTTTTAAATCCATTTTTACCCTTCAGTGAGTTTTTAGTAATATGTATGAAATGAATCTTTTGTTGTTTTTCGTACGAGGTACTTTTTGACTTTTCCGAAAAAAGTAAGAAGAATGTTTTTTTAACTTATACAACATGAATGGATTTTTAAAACATTATGTCCAAGAATAATCCTTTACAAGTTTTCACGTTTATTTTTAATCAACTTCTTTTAGTTTAAATTTGTTTGACATGTTAAGAAAGGAAAAATGTTTTTGAAGAAGAAAGGATATTTTACTCAAGAATGGAGTTCAAGTGTTTTATCAAAATTATTTTCCATCAAAGATAATAAAGGGTTCTGTTTTTATCCCTATTATTACATTGATTTGATTATGTTGTGTTGGAATTATTTTTACGAATTCCTTTATCTTATTATGAATTGTTTTATGATGTCATGATGTTTTAGATTCCCATTTGTATTACATGGGTTATGCAATGATGTATGATTTATGATTTTGTGGCACACATAAGAATGTTATCATTATGAGATGGGTGGGACCTATATCTCCCTCCAATGCATTGGGTAAAGATTTTATATCTCATGAGATAGACATGGCTGGAATGGTAGGTTATACCGGTTCAGTGAAACAGGACTGAAACGAGGGTGACTCAGTTCAGAAACGGACTTTGTCCACTAAGATAGTCTTGGCAATGAGTCTTGACTAATAAGATATGATTATCTATGATTATGTGTGTATGCCACAAAGTTTCATGTTTTAAGTTATGATTATTGGGATTTCATTTCACTACTATGATTTATCCCATGTTATGAAATTATGCTCTCTTTTGCAGGTTAAGATTTCCAAAATGTTATGTTCTTATGAAAATGATTTGATTGATATTTCTTTTGTTTACCCTTACTGAGCATTTGAGCTCACCCTTTTATGTTTTCTTTTCCCCAGGATATAAAGAAAGGTTTTAGGTAAAAAAAGTCAGATCTTTATGGGAGATGTTGAAGATCTTTCACCATGATTAGAAGATTATATTCCGCGTTTCCAAAGACACTAAACTATTATGATCCTTGTGTGTGTGTGTTTTTGTTATGTACTAAGTATTCCACAAAAGTAATGTAATGTCCATGTACGTAAAGCTTCGGGTTTCTACAGTTGGTATCAAAGGAAAGGTTTAGTCAACCTTTGGAAACTAGGATGCGAAAACGTTAGTGAGATCCCTAGAGATATTTCTAAGGTATGTCCCTAAGGATAAGTATACGTATAGGATATAGTCCTAGAACTATGGTAACAATATTATATTAGACAAAAGATGTTAGATATTGAAGTTACTCCCCCTTTATTATGATTTTTTCCTCTCACATTATTCTTTTTGGGTTTTAGAAAATGGCTGGAAACAAGATGATTCACAATAATGGAGGATATGATGGACAATTGAATGATATTCTTCACGAGTAAACAAATGAAATGGGATTTGGAAGTCCAAAGATCATTATTATGCCGAATCAGCAATCTCATAATATGATCAATAAAGTAAAATTTGGTAAGTTTCCTTACTCGGCTAATAAGAGAAATATGGAGTTTCATGATGATCATAGAGGAAAGAAAGTTCAATTTCCCCTATGTAAATCATGTGGGAAGAGGCATCAGGGAGAATGTTTCAAAGGAACTGGAAGATGCTTTGGGTGTGGAAAACAAGGACACAAAGCTAGTAAGTGCAAAGGAAAAGGTTCAGTTAACACCAGGGATGAGGATAATGGTATTGCTACGACATCAACAATGGTTAAATGTTTAAAATGTGGAATGTACGGGCATTATGCAAACCAATGCCCTAAGGGAAAGTCTCATGAAGAGAATCAATATAGTCATATGGGTAGTATTTATGTTGATGATGATGAAGAGACTACTAATTATATGTGTGATGAATGAATTGTTGAAGCTCCGTTAATGGTTTAAGAATGTAGTGGAATGATTACATGTTTATCAAGGGTAATGTTGTATCAGTAATCTCATGGTACTTTGGAATAAAGAGACATCTAAGGATTGTTACACTGTTGTCTTTCCATGAGTTTTGAAAGTGTATGATTAATGGTACCAGTATCTATGAACGGTTATTCAGATATTATTGGAATGTAGATGATATTCGCATAATGAAGGGATAAGGAGAAAATTAAATGTTTGATAGTATTCATGAGCTAATGACTGATATAAGGAGAAGGTTATATCATAGTTTGAGTATATAGAATATTTGGATTTTGGTATGTGAAAAGTGTTAACTTTTAACTGCATTCAAGTTTTCACTATGGTTCAATGGGTATTCAAGAGAAGACATGATTAAGGCCTTTTAATGTTTTGAATGTGACCAACAAGACATATCTTATGAAATATGGGGATCAACGATGGTATTAAATCTATGGTAATCATTTTCACTATATTATGAGAATGGACTGTAGTATTATGGATAAGCCTAAAGACTAGAATGGATTATGTTTGACATAAGTTATTATTGTTTAAGGATAGAAGTTTTTTTCGTTATAGTAATATAGTTTTAGAAAAAGGACAACCTGCAGGATGGGCGACAACCCATCGCGTCAGACAAGGCTATGGGAATCGAACCAACAACCGAAGTGCGACTGGCCTTTATCGCCTACCAATGGCCTACAGGAAGTCCCTTTTTAGTAGAAAGTAGTTTTATTATATTAAGCAGTATGATATATGAAGTATAAGTCCATTTTAGGAACTATATAAGATTAATCTCACTATAGATAGACTTACGTATATTTTTTGATAACTTTTCTAACCTTTTGTTTGAGATAGAAGGAATGTCCCATCATTATATCACATGATCTGCTAACACATCATGAATGACAAATTCAACAGCATTTCTTTAAGAGATGAAGTGGAAATTGTCCAAAGAATGACAAACGGTGAGACTATACCAAAATCACGAAAGTATTTCTTCTAATTCCAATTTCATCATCTTTAGGGAAACGATCTTGAAAAACAAAAAATGTTGTCCTAGTCCTCTTATATCTGATGAATCAGATGGTACCTTAGATCGTCACAAATTTATGGCTTTGTGATTTCTGGATTTTCCATAGCCATGTTCTCTTCCACTCTCCATCAGAAGATGATGATTAGATTTCTCTTCCATATCCATATTTTCACCTATGTGGAAACCCAGTGATTAGTTTATTTGGGTAACCGTTACGTTTCATACTTTTGTTTTTAAAGATTGGTTTTGGTATTTTTTTACGATGCGGGTTTCTATCAACGAAACTTTTGAATAGTAAACCATTTATAACCCCAACGAATTTCGAGGGCGAAATTCATTTTAAGGGGGGTAGAATGTTACACCCCGAGATTTTATGAAAAATATTCTTTTTAATTTCATTAATTTCTTGTGTTGTACGCTACACCAAAAGGAGCTTGCACAACACGTATCCTTGACTTACCT
The DNA here is from genome assembly GCA_963277665.1 of Viscum album. Classification (NCBI taxonomy): domain Eukaryota; kingdom Viridiplantae; phylum Streptophyta; class Magnoliopsida; order Santalales; family Viscaceae; genus Viscum; species Viscum album. Next base: position 35,303,286 of record OY728156.1, read on the forward strand.
TTCATTACACGCAATCACGACCTTCCTTGATCGTGTATGTAGTATGCAATACCGAGTTTCACTAAACAATGATATGCTATTAAAATATTATTAAAACTAGCCGTTATGAATAGTAATAACCACTTTTTTTGAAATCATGTAAATTTTATTTTTCAAAATGAACATCATTTTTGGATTCGGAATATCGAAATTAGCTTAGGGTGAAATTTTGGTGATTTTCGGATAACTTTCATATTTTGATGAATAGTGAAAATTACTAAATTTTAATTAAAAACAACCTTTTCAATCGAAATAATTAATAGTGATAAATTAAAAATTAGCTGTTTTAAATTATATTTAGAATATATTTTTACAATTTAATACAATGATGGTCATTGGATATAATTTCACATTTAAACCAGTTATAAACAAGTTTCAATCTTTTGATAGTTATTATCTCTTAAAAACATGCTATTTGTTTTGATGATGGGAATTAATTTTTAAATTAGTTAATGAAACTGATATGTTTTGAATTTGGTAAAATAGACATCATTTTTGAGTTCATAATATCAAATATATCTTAGGCCTAATTTTTGGTATTTTTCTGAAAACTTTCAATTTTTGATGAATAGTGAAACCACTAAGTGGTAGTTAAAAAAACTGAATTGTTCATAAAACTTAATTTTACCGCTTCTGTGAGTGGAATTTCAAAAATCCGAGAGACACGGTTGATGTCAGTAAGTAAAATGTGGTTCAATGAGATGAAAATAATTTTTGGTGAATAGTAACGTTTACTTTTATTTACCACGGTTAAAAGTAAATAGGGTAATTAAGGGTAAAATTGATATTATTATTACCCTAACACATGTCCTAATTCTATTGGACAAATTTAATTCGACCAAAAGCAAACTTAGGAATAAAATATGACCATTTAGGCCCACTTGGATTAGATTAGGACATTTATTATTATTTAATTCAAAGAAGAGTTAAAAGAGTTAAAATCAACATTTATTTACTAACTAATTTTTAATATAGGGTTATACAAAAGATAAATTCGATTATAAATATTCATTAAAAAGCTAAAACTATTTCCTACATAATGGTATTTTATTTGAAATTTTTAGACATTAAATAATTTAATTTATTTATGACAGAACAATGATGTAGTAATTATCTTATTAATGAAATATTGACATAATTGATGTTATAAATACCCAAATAAATATAATTTGAGACTTTTTGTGAATTCCAATAATTTTATAGGTTAATATGACATGTTAGTATTGATTTAAGTAACCATTTTAGAACTTATAATTCTGTTATGATTTTCACAAAAATCAATTACTAAATAGTTTCAAAATTGACAAAAAATAGTTTTTAAAACAAATATTATATTATTAATTGATATTTTATTCCTAAAAATCTAAGGTTCGGAAAAATGACTTATATAATGTTATATATATTAATAATAAACAATTTGGGGTTCGTTTTGCTTCTTATAGTAAGTTTATGAACCTTATAGTATAAGAACACAAGAAGACACGGTAAAAGTAAAATTATTTAACTTAATGTTAAATCTAAATGATAAGGTTAAAATAGTAACCTAAACTTGTCTAAATTCTATTGGATGAGAGTATTTAGACCCATCCCCACCTTATCCTCTAAATAAATCAATTTTTAGCTATTTAAAACCGAACTTGACTTTATAATAAAATAATATTTTTAGTTATTCCAAAGGTGCCCCTCTCCTCCCTTATAAAAGGGAACCTCCTCCCTCTCTTCCTCACAGAACATTGAGCCTTCACGCTCGGCCAAACCCTGCCAAATTCCCTTCTCCACTTCCCTAGAAACATCCTAGAGGCTCTGGTCTTCCTCAAAGACCAATTTTAGTGCCCTAAGAGGAGGTCTCAAGGAGGCGCTTCAAAGAAGAGGTAATTTCCGTTACCGATTCTTTCACCTTTATTTCTTATTCCACTCCTTCTTCTTAGGTTGTTTCATTATGAAGTAATAACATCAGTATCACTCATATACTGATATGTTATTATAGTTATGAAACAACTCTATTTCACCATCTATCCATCCTATGGAAAACGAAATCACCGCGCGTGCGTACGTACGGAATACCGTCTCCACGCCGTGGTGAAATCTATTTTCCACCACCACCTTACATGGATGGGTATAATGGTGTAAAGAATAACTATACATAGTTATTAGAACATCATATTTATTCTGATTATATTGTATCATCCACTCCAATTCAATTCAATAATCATGAAAATGATATCATCGCTCGTGCGTACGTATGGACTACCGTCTCCACGACGCGATGAGATTCATTCTCCACTTTAACCATTAATGAATGATTATAAAGTATATATAATAAGTAATCATGAACTATATGACATAATAATGATACTGGATTTATGTGTATATATATTTATGTCATCTACTTAATTCTGTTCAACTCAATAAGGAAACGAAAACAGCGTTCATGCGTACGTACGACCTACCGTCTCCATGAACGGTGTATTTCTTTCAAATTACTAATTTATTATATATATGTATATTCTGAATATATATTATATATAAATCATGTTTTATATTCTGGAATTAAGTAATCATGATATACGTAATCATATGAATAATTACAAGTCAAAACACGGACGACAAATGAAACGATTTTACCCAAAACGCTCTTTAACATGGAATTCACAAAAGAACGGGTAATATAAAGTCATAAGTGAACCATATATGATATCATAACAATGAATATGATTCTTTAATAAGTAAATGACATTATTTAAATCACTATATAGGAGGTTCAGACACTTACGAAGCAAATCGGACCTAAGGTAAGGGAAATATCACAATCTCATTTTTATCCGAGATTGTTTATTCGTAAGTATTTACTGGGGTGTATTTTATCATCCACATCCATGTTTCATCAATATTTAATATTATTTCCATACACCTACAATTGTTTAAATCCATTTTTACCCTTTGGTTAGTTTTTAGTAATATGTATGAAAGGAATCATTTGTCGTTTTTCGTACGAGGTACTTTTTGACTTTTCCGACAAAAGTACGAAGAATGTTTTTTTTAACTTATACGACATGAATGGATTTTTAAAACATTATTTCCAAGAAAAATCCTTTACAAGTTTTCACGTTTATTTTTAATCAACGTCTTTTAGTTTAAAGTTGTATGACATGTTAAGAAAGGAAATTTTTTTTTGAAGAAGAAAGGATATTTTCCTCAAGAATGGAGTTCAAGTGTTTTATCAAAATTATTTTCCATATAAGATAATAAAGGGTTCTGTTTTTATCCCTATTATTACATTGATTTGATTATGTTGTGATGGAATTATTTTTATGAATTCCTTTATCTTATTATGAATTGTTTTATGATGTCATGATGTTTAAGATTCCCATTTGTATTACATGGGTTATGCAATGATGTATGATTTATGATTTTGTGGCACACATAAGAATGGTATCATTATGAGATGGGTGGGACCTATATCTCCCTCCAATGCATTGGGTAAAGATTTTATATTTCATGAGATAGAAATGGCTGGAATGGTAAGTTATACCGGTTCAGTGAAACAGGACTGAAACGAGGGTGACTCGGTTCAGAAAGGGACTTTGTCCACTAAGATAGTCTTGGCAATGAGTATTGACTAATAAGATATGATTCTCTATGATTATGTGTGTATGCCACAAAGTTTCGTGTTTTAAGTTATGATTATTGGGATTTCATTTAACTACTATGATTTATCCCATGTTTTGAAATTATGCTCTCTTTTGCAGGTTAAGATTTCCAAAATGTTATGTTCTTATGAAAATGATGTGATTGATATTTCTTTTGTTTACCCTAACTGAGCATTTGAGCTCACCCTTTTATGTTTTCTTTTCCTCAGGATATAAAGAAAGGGTTTAGGTAAAAAAAGGAAGATCTTTATGGGAGATGTTGAAGATCTTTCACCACGATTAGAAGATTATATTCTGAGTTTCCAAAGACACTAAACTATTACGATCCTTGTGTATGTGTGTTTTTGTTATGTACTAAGTATTCCGCAAAAGTAATGTAATGTCCATGTACGTCATGGATTGGGTCTCTACACCAACTATAACACCCTGACCCTAGTTACCCAGTGTTGGTGCATTATTACATAACATTGGAATGATCACAAAATATCAATTCTCGAAAGACCAATTAGTTTAGTAGCCTTGGATGTACTAGATATATTCATAAGGTTAACATTACATTATAAAATAGAAAATTACAACAACATTTTTTCCATGGAAAACACTGAGATCACATAAACTTTCCCTATGGGTCAGTCATAATATAATTTTTCTCATCCTAGGAAAAATAAAACATTGAAAGGCGTGAGCTCAGATGCTCAATAAGGATAACAACATAGCGGAAACATTCATAAATATGTTTAAAAATTTAAGGAAAAGTATAATACTAAAACAAAATCTTTTTCAACATAAACCTCATCATAATAGGGAAATTATAAATCAAAATAATTCTATTTACTTACTCACATGTATATTCTACTAGTCGAATAATCACATTCAATATCAATATCCACATTTATAATGATGGAATGCATAATTCCAGACATTCATAACCATATAGTCAAGGCCTTGTGCCAAGGCTATAAATAAGATTATATCAGGCCTTATTCCAAGACTCTAGATTGTCTCATTATACCTACCGATGCATCGAGGATCTATAAAGGGTGCCACCCATCACATATTAAGTCTAATTCATTCCTGGTATGAAAAGGTTTAAACATAAACAAAACATTAGTATTAAAACTAGCATATTAAATGTCAATAATTTATCCATAAACAATGAATGGTATAAAAATAACACATCCACAGTCAAACATATCCAAAAACATCAATTTTTTATGGATGTTTTTATCATAATAAATCAACTTTAAATAAGATTAAAATCCATCAAAGGATGTTCACATAGATGAAATAAAAACCTTTTTAGGAAAATATATCTTTCAATTATGAAATATTTTAAATTTCCGATAATTATAAAAGAATTTTTTTTGGAAATTTTCTTATAATCTTTTAAGGGAAGCTTTTATGGTTTTATAATGGTGGAAAATAGCTGTACCCGCTGTATAAGTTAAAAAAACATTCTTACCTTATTTTTATTAAAAAGGTCATGAAGTACCCGGTTTGGAAAACGATGGAAAGATTCTTTTCAGAATATATAAGTTCAAATAAAGGTAAAAATGAATTTAACCAATTGTATAGTAAATAGTAAAAATGATTTGAAATAGATTTTCATGAAACATGGATGTTGATGATAAAGAGGTCCCAGTAGATAATTACATATAAACAACCTCGGATAATAAAGAGATTATGTAATGAACCATTACCTTATACTTTTCCTCAGATGAGGGTAGGTTAAACTCCTGTATAATGGTGAAATAATTTCTATTAAATTATACAAGAATCATATACATTATTTTGATATCATTTAGGATCTTTTAACATTGCTTTGTTAATAATATCATAGTATTATCGTCATTTATGCTGTTAACTGATTTGCTTTCCTTTATTTTATTTGTTTCATAAGTAATGTTTATTATGGATAAGATTTCTCGAATTCATATTCATAATGATATTAAGTCTTTAAAAATTATTTTTAATCATCTAATGAAATTTATTCTTGAATGGATATGATGGAGAATGAATCACATCGCTTTCATGGACATGGTAATCCGTACGCATGAGCGATAATATAATTATTTTGATATTAAAATAATATAAAATTGGATGTTATATCAAATATAAATAATCATTATAATGTTATATTTATTATTTCCATCAATTAAACATCATTATTATACCCATCCAAAAATAATAATGTATTGAATAACAATTACCCCATGACGTGGAGACGGTAAGTCGTACGTACGCACGTATGGTGACATGTCATTAAAAGGATGGATAGAATAATTAATTTTAATGTACCATATTTATAATAAAATCACAGTATATAGAATATACTAGAGTTATCATTTTATAATGGAAACAACAAATAAAGAGGAAGTGGAAGAAGAAAGGAACTTGAAAGAGGTGATGAAATATTTACCTATTCTTCAGGTTCATCCTTTTTATTTGATCAAAAAATCTCCATAGCTTGGCTTTATAACTAAAGGAAGGACTCTAGAATGAAGGGTGGACATTTTAGAGGATATTTGGGTAGGTTTTGGCCGAACCAAATGGCATTGAAGGTGTGAATTAGAGATAATGGGTGTTCCCTTTTATAAGAGGGGTGAAGGGTACCTTAGGAAATGATAGAAATATTATTTTATAATAAATTAATTTTCGGTTTCTAATGGCCCAAAAATTAATTATTTATTGGATAAGGTTGGGATGGGTCGAAAAACACTCAACCAATAGGTTTTTGATAGGTTTGGGTCACTATATTAACTTTATCTTTTAGATTTAACTCTTAGATAAATAGATTGACATTTACCATGTCTCTTTGAATTTTTATATTTTATAGTTAATAAACATAAAATAAACTTCCAAGAGAACACCAAGTTGTTCATTAATGATACAAATATAATTATATTTGTCTTTTGGCCGAACCTTATATTTTAAGGAATAGAATATTAATTAATACTATAATATTTGTTTTAAAAACTCTTTTATGTCAATTTTGAAAATATTTGGTATTTTGTTTATTCTAAATTTATTAAAGAATTATTACATCAAAATGAATTAATCTAACCAACTCTAACATGTAATATAAATCTTTAAAATTAGTGTAACCCATAAAAATCACAAATTACATTTATTTGAATATTTATAATATAAATAATTATAATATTTCATTAATTATATAATTACTGCATCATCATTTTATCATAATTAAATTTAATTATTTAATGTCTAAAAATTATAAATAAATTACCATTATGTAGGAAAGCTTATTATATTTCTCATTAATATTTATAGTCGAACTTATATCTTGTGAATCCCTATATTTAAAATGGTTTAGTTATTAAACATTGAATTTTACACTTTTAACTATTCATTGAAATAAATAATAATAAATGTCCTAATCTAATTCCAGCGGACATAATGGATCGTATTTTATTCCTAAGGTTGTTTTAGTCGAATTACACTTATCCAATAGAATTAGTACATGTGTTAGGGTAATAATAATATCATTTTACCCTTAATTACACTATTTACATTTAACAGTGGCAAATAAAAGTAAAACGTTACTATTCACCGAAAATTATTTTTATATTATTGAACCACATTTTACTTACTGATATCAACCATGTCTCTCAGGTTTTTGAAATTCAACTCACAGAAGTGGAAAAATTATGATTTATGTAAATTTGCAAAATGCTCCTAGGAGGTGGGTAAATGACTGTAAAAAGTTCAATAAAATTTTTATATATATAAAATTATTATAAATAAACTACAATGAATTACACTGAAATTATATATGAATTATGTATATATTTTGACCTTAAACAAATCTAAATAAAATAAATAATTAATTAAAGAAAAATTCAGTTTTAAACTATAACTTTGTGTTTTTCACTATTCATCAGAAATTGTATGTTTTTAGAAAAATACCAAAAATTTACCTTAAGCTAATTTTGAAATTCCAAATCCAAAAATGAAGTCCATTTTGAAAGATAAAATTTATTAAACTTCAAAAAGTGTTTATTACTATTCATAACGACTAGTTTGATTGGTTGTGGTGTGTTTTAACATGAAGTTGCACAGAACACACGTTGTTGTATTAATCAAAGAGATGTATACCCTGGATGCTTAGGGTGTTATAAGACCTCCAATGTGGAATTAATTATATCAAATACCACCAACTAACCATTGATCCCTATAAGTTATTGGTATTTTTCCCACCCTACAATCATGACGGTGGATGTTATAGCATCCTGTTATACTCTGATAATCCTTTTATGAATACTTGATGCTCGACCCTCACACAAATATTACATATAAAATAGCAGACACCACTATTCGATGATTAAAAAGGACACACCTCAGTTCGACACCCAGTTCTCCAAATGATCCATCCATAGGTTGAACATACATTGTTCCCTTAAATTTTCATGACACACAATGAAAAAGGATTATATAATCTCCCAATAATAGTGATTTTTATCTTTATGAAGTTGAGTTAGAACCATAAATGTTCCTCTTGGTCAACTTTTACCTTAATTTATAAAGTGTTTTCTACATTCCAATCTCAAACATTAAACACTACCAAAAGGCTAATCCCATGCATGAATGACCAACATGTTATCATTACATGAATCCATGAAAACCACTAATTTTTTTTGAATTTATTTATAGTATCAAGACATCATGACCATGATCATTGAAACCATTGAACTCCACACACCGTAAATGTCCACAGCTGATCTATCTAGAAGTATCCATTACACCCAACCATAGGAATTTAAATATAGTAAAATATTTCAAAAGTCCAACAAAAATCCTAGTGTGGTAAATTCCATCACATTTTATTAAATAAAAATCATCAGTTGAGATAATATTCCCAAACCAAATTCTTGGTTTTGATCCAAATTAAATGAGTCCTTACCGACCAATGCAACCCGAAAAAACAATCCTTTCCGGGAATGACCTAGCTGATCCTAAAATTATTTTTTTGTACTTGATAAAATGAGATCAATGTGGTTCAACAAAAAAATCTTGGAACATGACAAATATTGATCAATACACCATATACCTCAGAATTACTAATAATTTGATCCAACATACTAGTGTAATTCTAAAATTACATTCATGAAATTTCTCCTGAACAATTAAATAAATCATTTCACCAACCCTAAGGAATTTAACCACAGTTCGTGGATCCAAAAAACTAACTCTATCATATATCTCATAGATTTTATCATGACTACATAGCTGACATATTTTATTTATCCAATGCTATATCCAAATAAAACATCATACATTTGATGCATAACCAAATACTCTCATGTCCATTAATCATATATCGCCAATAGTTATCATGAAATTATAATGCTCAGTCTCACTACACATCATAACCCTTCCCATAAGAGAGGTAATTTCAAACATGACTAGGTCAATTATCCCCATTGTATACATATTCTTATTAACTCATTTCAATACATTCATCTATATTTCTTGTCTAAATGTTTTCTATCAGTGATTTTATTTTGATTTTGATCATTTTTTGAGCGTAATTTCAATAAAATATAATAAAAACTTCAAACAAAAAAGCCACTTAGAATGGAGTAAACCCCATTTAGTGTTTTATTTTCATCATGAATAACATCCTCAATCATATTATGCATGGGTTGTGACTTATGGTAAAGAAATGACCCATTCATTGTCATATGAAATGACATTGATCCACAACATTTCCAACATAAGAAAATACTATCTTTGATCATATAATAGTACCCTGAGCCACATCTATACCCATATTTCATAATAGATAAATCCCTTCACACCTCAACCTCTAGGTAGCCAAGCCCAATGTCCTTCAGTCCAATCATGTCGATTGCTAATAGTAATGGTGACCCTTTACTAAATTCTCCAGTAACCTACCACCACCACCTCTAGGCACATCTATAGGACTAGAATCATTCTCAATGGTCTACTAACCACCCCAATTATAAAAATTAAATAAACACTATGTATAGTCACAAAACAAATCTCCCACACAATATATTTCCTAGAATGGATAGAAACCAACCATCATTACTCAAAATAGAGTTATTTCATTATTCGGGTACAAACCATTGCCACCATATTCACATAAAACACAATATATTCTCACAATAGTGTTCCATTACCATTAATCTTGATTACTCATAACTCTCCTCATTGGAATTCCTAATCCAAGATACTAAGAGTCACCATTCACAACCTGTCAAATTTGTTCCAATTCAAGCTATTTAGTGTCCACCTATCATATAACTCTCATTTGTATAGCCACCTAGGATCATCAATATACATAAAATGATAATTGTATTTTGAATTAATAGTCTATGAAACACCTAATACAACCCTTGGTTCTACAATAATCAATTATTTCTAAAACCCAACCATGTATCATGAGAACAAACACTTAAGGGGATTAATACTATAGGGATACAAGAGACATGAAATACCTTCCCTTAAGCCATACAATGTATGAAGATAGGAAAATAAAATTTTATTCAACAAAAACTAACCACAACTCACCAACTTTTACTATACCTTCACATGTAATAAACACACATTGGTTACCTCCATACAGCCTGAGACCCTGACTCATTAGAAACCAACATCACATTTTTAAGGTTATAAGGTGTTACAAAAAACCAATAACATGATTTAATTATGGGTTAAAACTCATAAAACTTGATATATAAAAATTATTATCAAAATTAGATGATGGACTTACTCATAGAATATCCAAATTGAGGCCAAATGTGAGAAGATAGGTTAAGCATAATGACAATATGAGATATATGGAAAACACTAGAATGAATATCATTGAAAAAATAACTAAAAATACATATTTCTTTCCATATAAATGAATATTCAAACAAGAAAATTAATAATTGAAAATGATATAACAAAGTACACATAAACATCTGTCTATAGAGGGACTACATTTTCATCTCGTCATCATCAATATCATCATCATTATCATCTTCACCAAACCACTCAATTGAACTGTGACATAGTTTTAGATTAAATATTATAATAAGTTTAAATGTGTAGGGTTTCTGATAAATGATTTAATCAATAACTCATATGTGAAAACATAGAAATTGTTTTCCACACAAAACTATTGAGTCATTTACCATTATTATGATAACACACAAGTAGTATACATTTGAGGTGAATAATATATGTTGAATATGATGAAATAGAAATCTAATTCAAATATATCCATGTGTAAAATACATAATAAACCAAAACATCAAAATATATTCTCATCACATGAGTTGAAAACATTTTATCATAATAGAAGAAACAAATAACATCAATATCCTAGCATGGTAACTTTTGCATCTCTCAATAAATGGTATTCTGGACACACAAGACCACATTTAATATTAAGATATGACATATTATTTTTTCACAAGTCTAAAAACACTCCATAATATAAAGTAAATGTCAAGATTTAATAAAATTTTGGTATAAACCATCCTAATTCATTGGTTTGATGTTAGACGGCCACCTAGTCTCATATGGTCCAATCTTTTCTGACTATCAGTGACGTTCTCTGGTAATCATTGGGAGACTATACGATCATTCGGAGTGAAAAAATAGAAAAACATATAACAATATACATTCATATAATGCATAATAATAACATGAATTATATATAGATTCTATTAAACAGTTTAAATATTAATTATTCAAAAATATACAATATAAATTCACTCAATAGGCTAAAAAATTATAAAATTAAAAGAAATGAAAAAATTTAATAGAGGCTATGTGCACAAATCCAAACCACACATTCTATCAGTATCCATGATAATAGTAAGCTATACTTCTAGATGATAAATCCAATTCCTAAGACCAACATATATCTAGAACAATTTAGGATAGCTTGGGTACTCAACATCCATATCCACTCAAGTATGGTTTTAGTAAAAATCAGTCTGGCACCACCAAAGCGGCCTAATACGTAAAATGTAAATGAAATGTCCATTCATGTTATTAGCATAGATAATGAGAATGTATTTTTTTTAGTAAATTGTGACTGTAAAACCCATAATCATAACTTCACAAATGTAAAATAATTATCTTTATTCCAGGTGGTCATGTAATCATTGAGCTAATACAACTGATATATTGTGCATGTTTCAGCACTATTCTAGAAAGAATGTTGACCAAATTACAAAAAACACCCCCCTAAATGGGGTAGTCCAAAACCATTCTGGAAATTTCCTCCTTAAATGGATAGTCCAATGCATGGTGAAATCAGATATAAATATCACTTTTGGTGGATATTCCACTAAGCTCAACCTACATGATCAATTATATAAGATAGTGTAATAAAACATATTATACATGATAAAAATTATAAATAATTCATCATTTGAAAATCATAAAATATCTAAATGTTATAATGCATAATGAATAGGTCCTTGGGGATACACACAGACACCTCATTTGATCAAACATTAACATATATTTCAATGGAAACTTATTGGCACTATGTGATCAAATATAAACATAGGTATTTCAAACTTCACATGAACACAATGTGTTTAAACCATGAAAATTGGTAGCTAGTAAAAAACACAACACATGGCCGGATTTGGTGTTTGGAACATTTTCTGTTTGAATGGAATATGAATTTAATTATTCATGAGATCGCATTAATTAATTAATTAAGTCAGGAACTAAGCCTCTCATTATAATTACTTATACCCACAAAAAAAATATCATGTTGGGTCTACCACATAGTTTATTATGTGTTACATGAATTTTAAAGAAAATTAACTAATAGTTTCATGATCACATTCCATGTTTCAACAATATAAGAATAAATATTAAGGTTTGGTAAACAAAACTACGTACCCTAAATATTGAAAATAATAGGAAATTAAAATCCAAATGGAAATTGATGTGGCATCAAGATATGTTATAACTACATCAATTATCACGAAATTATACTTATAATGACCCATACATTACAAACATTGATATTAATTCAATGTTAATGAATATTCATTAAAAATTTAACAGAGCCATAGCATGACTATATAGGGATAATGTATTTGGAGACCGGTAATCATAAACAACTGGTTCATGATACATGTTCATTGTATCCCATATATTCCATCATAACTAGAATCTTTGTTGACATATGTTACATACTACCCTTCATCATGACTTGTGAAAAAACATATGATAGGGTGAGCTCATATCCCAGTAAGGGAAAACAATGGATATATCAATAATATCATTATCTATTGATAGAGGAATATTTCCAGAACTATATTAGTATTGTAGTAGGCATGGTAACAGGCACTCTAGAAGTATTGTAGAAGTACTGTACCAGGTACTGTTTATTACTGTAGCACCTGAAACTATTCATAAAAATGGGCTTTTGGGCCACCAGTTTTGTCCATGGGTCCTGGAAGGCATTCGTGCCATTCAAGGTGTAACACCCCAGGTAAATAAAGTATATGACATCTTTATATTTATCCATATTTGTGAATAAAATATTTATATTACTTTAAAGGGGATGCAATGCTCGATGGCATACCCAATTCGCAACAATGAGTTTCATGGGAATCTTACGTTGCACTCTAATAATTAAATAATATTATTTTAAATGGTAGTTAACGCCTAGCCGTTGTAATGGAGGGAATGGACAGAACTAACTACAAAATGATTATATATGTTTTTAAAATATTTTTACTCTTTACAATAAATGTTATAGGATTAAAAATGCAAATGAATCCAGTTTTTAAGCGTAAACATTCTAATATTCTTTTAAAGGTCGATTAACCGCCTTTTGATGGAGAACCCCTTTTAAATCCACTTTTTGTTAATTTTATAAGAACTATTATTCAATATAAACATATTATTTATTATTTGGACATTGAAATTTACCTTGGGTTAATTTTTGGTATTTTTCTGACAATGTTCATTTTTCAATGAATAGTGAAAAATACTGCATTTTACATCAAAACTGATTTTTCATATAATTTAATTATATGGTTATATTATCTTTTTAATTTGTTTTAAAGTGTAATTATAATATATTTTTACCATGTAATTCAATTTTGGTGATTGGGATTAATTTCACATTGGAATTAAGCATAAACAAGTACCAAACTTTTCATAAATATTGTTTCAAAAAAACCCACTAATTGTTTTCACAAAGGGAAGTTTTTTTAAATTAATTATTGCAATTTATGTGTTTGAAATTTTGTAAAATGAATTACATATTTGGAAACAGAAGGTAAAAATTATGTAATTAAGACTCTTTTGTTTTTGGACATTATGAATAGTAACGACAGTAATTATCTTTAATTATCTTGATTAATGAGTAATCGGGTAGTTAAAGAAAATAAGATAATATCATAATAATAAAAAATTACCACAAAATGTGTCCTAAGGATAATTTTTGTCTCATTTCCGACCATGGTATGCCTTGTGCCAAACTTGGGGGCCCCATGGAATCACTTTTGTGAGAAAGTGACTTTTTATCTTTTTATTTTTAAAGAATGTTAAATGTAACAAAGAATGTATCACCTATGTAAAATATTTTTAATTACTTCTACATAAATGATATATTGGACTACAAATATTCCTTATAAATCTAAAAATATTTCCCACATCATAGTATTTTTTAGAAATTATATAAATTAAATTATTTATTACATCATGATGATGCAGCGATGACCTCGTTATTTAATGATTTAAATAAAATGGAATGATAATGTAAAATCTAAGACCTACACATGTCCAAAACCTATTTAATGTGTGGATTTAGAACCCTAATCACCTTATCCTAGAAACACTTCAATTTGGGACCATTAAAATAAGAAACTCATTTGAAAATAAAGTTACATTTTATACCTTTCCAAGAGTCCCCTTCCTCTCCTCTTATAAAAGGCCCCCACCTCTACCTCCTTACCCACACTTCCAAAGCCTTTGGCTCGGCTAATCCCTGCCCATTTTGTCTATCCACATCCCTCTATAACTTCTTGAAGCCTCACTTTTGGAAGAAGTCTTCCCATGGAAGCCTTTGAGCTCAAACTAAAGAGAGTTACCTGATTTTACGGTAATGTCTTCACTTGTGTTCTTTTGTTTTATTTTGCTTCTCCAACCCCCTAAAATCTTTTTAATAATTTATTTTGTAACAACTCCAGTATATTCAATATACTAGGATGTTGTTATAATAATCATTAGAGCTACACTTACACACACCTACATTAAATGGTTAAAGAACATTCTGTTTCCGTGGATGGCGAATTTCTGCCTCACGAAACGATGATTGTTCAACACTCATATAACACCTTAAAAGGTGGACATTAAGATGTCACTGTATTTATAAATGATTTATAATATTATTATGTTTCTGTATTTGTTTTTGTGTCATACCTTTATGGTTTCCATTTTGGGTAAACACGAAAATTTCATTTTAGGAAGTGCAGACTACCGCCCCCTCAAAGTGATTTGATTCGTTAATGCCATATGTGGGATGTATAAAGGATGGATTTAAAGTTATTATATATGATGTATGTTACATATAAATGATGAATATAATTCCTGAATTAAAATATACATACCTCTCATTTGGTTTTAATTCCATTAATATGACATATAAATGAATGTAGCGTTCATGCGCACGTACGGCTTACCGTCTCCATGAACGGTGTATTTCATTTCTTACCTCTAAATGATTATGTAATATTATAAATACATGTATATTCTGGATATATATGATATATATAATATCCAACTCATGAATATAATTCTGGATATAATGAACATTTGACCACATGAACAACATGTAATTGTAAGAAGTCCACTTTCGACTTAAGAACCAAATATCGACAAAACAAACATTATTAACATAAATGATTACATAATGTTTATAACATGGAAATAAGTGATATAAAAGGAATAATGAACTATAAAAAGGTTCTTAATAAAGTGTAAATTAACTCAACTTTATTATTCAGTAAGTTAAAGAACGATCGAGTCAAGTTGGACCCGAGGTAAGGGATCCTACTCCTCTCTTTCTTTTTAAGTACACTCTTTTATGTCATTCCTTCTAAGCTCATATTTCTTGTTATTGGGATGTTATTTTATATTAATCTTACTGTAATTTTTATGTTCATATGATGAGAGACCCTATTCTCTCCCATCAATCCATTTTGTAAGTTTTGAGTGGCGTCGTTAGGCTGCCGAATTTTCGTAAGAGATCTAACCTTTCTCTTTCTCTTTAAGTAATCTCCTTTATGTCACTTCTTTTAAACTCCTATTTTTTATGATGGGGGATGTTATTATATATTCCTCTTGCTGTAAATTTTATTGTAATGTGATCAGATACCCTATTTGATCTCATCAATCTTTTTTTTGGAATTTATAAGTGGTGCCGTTAGGCTGCCGAGTTTTCGTAAGGGATTTTTCATCTCACTTTTATTCCCGTGAGATTTATGCTACATTTTCCACAATTTCCTTTGAGTGGTGTATGTACTGACCATTATTTTACTCACTATGTAATATTCTTTCACATATGAGTATTTACATCAATGTTTTATTGTCCTTCTTCCACGGGGCGTATGTTTCGAAAGATACCCATGTCGGTAAGGGAACCTTTCAACCTCCTCTTTTTAAAAGACTTATTTTGTTATGTATTTTAATTGACATAATATTATTTTGGGATATTTTATTCTATATCCTTATTGCTGTAAATTTTATGTCCAAGTGATTATATACCATTTTTATCTCTCATCAACTCTTTTTCTGAATTTTGAAGTGACGCCGTTAGGCTGTCTAATTTTTGCAAGGGAACTTCTTAACCCAATTTCGATTCATTGGGATAAACTTGTACACCTTGAATATGTCGTTCTATGATTATGTGTGAATGACCTCTGATTATTTTACACTTAATAACCACTTATATTTCATTTATTCGTTTGTGACACATAGTTATGTAACTGATTTATCCTTAATCCAAGGATACCGTCTTTGTATGGGAATTCGTCTCAATCTCCTTTCATTGAGGAATATATTGTTTTATACACAACTTTCTTTTATATGGTGTATAAACCCCTTTTACTTTTACGTTTATCCAAAAGGAATATTTTTATATGAATCGTTTTACTAAACGACAAAAGGGAATGTTTTTGTCATACGTATGCGGCGACAACAACTTCTCCACCGCCGTGACCATTATATGAGTTTCAGATTCCTCAACAAGCCATACCTTCTTCTTAAAAGAAAAATAAATACCATGTTTTACTTTTCTTTTATTTTGGTATTGAAAATGGTTTTCATAATGTATTTATATCAATGTGTTTTATTGATATCTTGTTATTGAAATGTGTAAATGTTATGTTTCCCATATGCATGTTTTATGTGATAAGATTATGTTATGATTATTGGGCATTGTTATGAAGACGGGTGGTTCCGTGATAATATAAGGGAGGGTGGGCCCGATATAGCTCTTCAATGCATTGTGTAAAACGAATGAGTGAAACGTTAAAGTTTCCCCGAAGAGATTTAGGGAATATACTGTGGTGGGTATTCCAAACGTAACCAAGAGGGTTACTCCCTAAGTAAGAATGTTATGAATGCCTCAAGTTACCTTTATGTCTTATGGTTTCTATGATTTATTCATGATTTTATGAGGTATATTAGAGTGCTTATGTTTTATGGGTAATGTATGATTTTATTATTATGTATACATGTACTCAGGTTTCCTTTCCATATTTTTATATCCCTTACTGAGCTTTTTATGTTCATCCCATTATTTTGAAATGTTTTTCACAGGTCAAGGGAAGGGTACCTGATATGATGATAGTGACAGGGAAGTGTCAAGAATGAATCCATGTTTTATTTTAAATATGTTTCTATTGATGGGAAAATGAATACTATATTTTATGTAACCCCTTTGTTTAAATGTGGAATGTAATGCAAGTTTTATGATCTAATTCTCTAAAACTCTAAACATGAAAATATCCTCAATGTGTAATCTTGTAGTAGATCAAGATTAAGTAAGGTTTAAGGCTGGGGCCTTATACAAGGCCTTAGTTCCAGTTTATTGTCAAGGTATTTAGGCCCCCATAAGGCCTCTAAGAAACCCCAAGGCCTTCGGGACACATGAAGGTAGATTTTTCAGTTTTACTACAAGGGACAAGGATTCAAATGTGGATTCAGGGCATGCACATTCACTTGAGCATAACTAATAATAATTGTAAGAATGAGAGGGTATGACTTTTCCATCAGTGTCGTGCTTATGTAGCTTTGCATAGGACTACTTGATTACTTGCTCTCTGAAGGTGGAGTAATGATATGCTGACATTTTCTTGGGAGGAGTACATCCAAGTGTCTTGTCTATGGGATTCCCTCTGAGAACTACGGGTCATGTAACTGACTGTAAGCCTTTGGGCCTTGTAAAGGTTCATCTTAGCCCCTTGAAAGGTGGATTATAAACAATAAATAAAATGAAGGCCTTTGGGCCATTCACACTGACATATGAAAGATTATGATATCATATGAAGATAAATCATGAGAGTTCATAAGAATTAACTAACACAATACCAAAAGACACATCATAAGACATGTTGTTTTGTTGTATACACATGATCGTTGATAATCATTTCGTATTAATCAATTCTCATTTCCATGACCATCATAGCGGAAGAACTCCATTACTGAAATTAATTAACTATTAATTCCAACCCAATATAATTGAACTGAGATCGTTTCCCATTCCATCCTTGTCTATCTCATGATATATAAATTTGTAACCAATTCATTGGAGGGAGATATAGGTCTCAACAATTTCATAATGAAAACGTTTTTACATGTTCCCAAATAACATAAATCATTAACCATAACCCATAGAAATAAATGGGTTTCTTTTAAAATCATTCCACCATAAGAAAATCCATGTTAAGAAAATGGATTTTATAAATATAATTCAATCACAAACACAATAAAATAATATGAAATATAATGATATTATACTTAAAAAATAACCATGATAACTAATTCCATCTTAGATTAAAAATAATTTTGATATAACACTTGAAATTAATTTTTTTGGAAAATATTCATTCCAGGTCAAATACATTTCTATTATCAAAATGAAACTCAATTATAAATGAAAATAAATTATTTGGAAATAATAATGTAATTATTTAGATTAATATTCATGTAAATAAGTAACTATGAATTGATAAATAAAAATTTATACCTTCTATGTTAAAAAACATTCTCCTCATGCTTTGGTATGAAATGTTAAAAAATATATCATAATGAATAATGAAAAATATTCCTCTCCTTCCATTTAATAAGTGTTGACCAATTTTTTAAGTTGAAATTAAATTTTTTTTTGAATATTATAATGAATATTACATATTTAGGAAGAATTTTTTTGGATTATAAATATACCCAAATAAATACATGTTTATAAAAAATCATGGATAATAATGAGACTACAAAATTATACATTAACTGAGGTTCAATTTCCTTTGTATATACAAAAATCTCTTATAGAATGATTTAAATATTATCATTGTAATTTTCAAGAGTCTTTATAATTTTTTATTATATCTTATATGACCATATTTTCATTCATTTGTTAATAGAAGTTCATTATTACTTACAATTCGTGTATTAACTCCTTCATTTTCTTTTCCAGTTTCTGTCAAATAAGTTCTGGTACTCTTTATTAGGTCATATTTATATCACTAAAAATTGTATAAACATAATATTTAACATATTTAATAATTATTTACATTAAATAATCATGATTTAATTAATATCATGTTCAATTAATCGAATCAAATTGTGGAGACGGTGGGTCGTACTAACACATGAGCAACAATATCATTCCCTTAATTATTAAATTGTATTGAAGTGGATGGTTTATAAAATTTCAAAATTAATATCTTGTTATAATAAAAATATAAATTTATTATATCTATCATTATACACATCCAAATAAGGTGTTTTTGAAAAACATTATAAACCATATTGTGGATATAGTAATCCATATGTACGCATGTGTGATGATATTATTTTGTACGATGACTAGAAGTTGAAATATTTTTATTACGAAATAATAAAAACAAATCATTATCTTATTGATTATGTAGTTATTAATATTTTATGAAACAAATCATGATGAGTATGTAGGAGAATAATGAAGATTAAATTAATTGGTATCGGAGATTACCAATTCTTTGGTGTGCTTCCTCAAAATCTCCTTTTTGAGCTATAGCGTTTGTCAATGTAGGAAAAAATAACCTCTATTATTTTACTAGGGAAGTTTTTATGGGAAACATTTAGAGTATGGTTGAGATATAAGGATCAATGTGATGTTAATAGGTGAAAGAGGAGGTTCCCTTTTGTAATTGAGGTGAGGGGAACATTTCGAATCCCCAAAAATATTAATTCATAATATAGTAAAAACTAATGAAAAATATAGAAAGGTACAAATTTATAAAATGATATGATATAGGGTAGTAATATCATCAACCAATAAACTTTTGAAAAGTTTTATATCAATTTAATATTTCAATTTTACTTTAGTATTTCTATTTAATTTTTGGCTATAGTACAAAATATTTAAATATTTCAAGGTTGAAATATTTAATATTTTGATGACTATTAGACAACAAATAAATAGTTAATATCTTTTTAAAAACTATCATAATTAATGTATATTTTTTTAAAATGTTTCATTATATTTAATTAATTTAATGAAGATTTGATTTCTAAACAATAAATACTATAAATTTTGACACTATTAAATTCATTGTTTTTAACTAAAAAGATAACACGTTAACTATGACACAACTATTTTATTAGATTACTAATAGGTAATGAAAATCTAGAGAATTCATTGGACATATTATTTAGTTGAAATTTTATTTATTTATATTTTAATAATAAATTTTATTTGTTATCTCTATTAATAAATAAATTACTACATTATTTTTTGTAATTATTTAATTGGATTATATGTTGAATAAAAATTAAAAAAAACAATGAAGAAGATAAATCTACTATATTTCATTAAAATTCATGTAGTAAAATTTATCTTCTAGAAATAAATCATTAAAAATTATGTTTTTTTGGAATCATGTTTATGAAAACATTATCAAAACTCTAAATAAAATTGTATAAGTCCCATAATTTCTTCTATAAAGATCCAAATGGTCACTATATCGATAAATGTATTTATGTGGTCGATATATACTTGATCAATAAAATTTGGTCAGGTGTTTGGGTATTTTTATGGTCATTAGAATTTTAATATAAATTATTTTATTTATTTCTCATTAATTAATTAATTTTTACATCATCATAGTACCAGTCTTCAAAGTAATTATTTATTTCCAAAAAATAACAAAAAAATATCCATGATAAATAAAAACAATTTAGATTCTATATGAATATTTATATTCAAATTTTTTTCTTTTATAACTTTATAAAAATGATATTTAGTTATTCAAATTTGTGTGAGACATATTAAACTTTTTTTTAAATAAAAATAAATAAAATATCCTATTCTCAACTAATTGGCTTCCAATGGACAACATTTAAACACAAATTTTTTTTATACCGAATCACACTCAAAAATGAAATTAATAACTACGTTAGGGTAACATTATAATAGTATTATCACCCTTAATTACCTTATTTACACTTTTACCATATTAATAAGAATTACAAAAGTTACTATTTATAATGCCTAAAAATAAAATAATGCTATTTACATAATTTGGACCTAGTGATTGAAAATATGGAATCCATTTTTTAATATTTAAAGATAATATGTTTATATATGTAATTTAAAATTCATCTCGTTGTTGGAATGATTGCACTTGTTTTTAAAGTTAAAATATTGCAAAACATTGGAAACTTTTTACATCTGAATTCAACATAATATTAATAGTAATGAAATGAATTATTTTTATTGATAAAAATGTATTCTATTTGTAAAATAAAACCAATAAATATTATAACTAAACTATAAAAAAAAATTTATGAAAAGGTTGTTTTAAATTAAAATATAGTGTATTTGTACTGTTCATCAGAATTTGAATGTTATCATAAAAATATTAAAATTGCATCAATAATAATTTTATATATTACACATTCAAAAAATGTTTATTTTCTCATATAAAAATTATTAATGTTTCAATATATTAATTTTAATGGGGTTCTCTATTAAACGGTACAAAATTACCCTTTTGAAAAATATAGGCTTTAATATCTCAAATAGTAATTATTCATGCCCTATGAAAAAATATCTATGGGATGAATATAGAACATATTTTATTATGTTTATAATATATATATTTCATTAGTTTCATTTAATAATATAATTTCGATCAATTTATTAATACAAAAAATAAAAATAAAGAATTTCTTATCTTTTTCACAAATAATTTTAGTGAATAACTTCACTACACATTATCATATGTTAGTTATATTTATTACCACTAACATAATTGCTATATTGAAATAAAAATTTTATATTAATGGGACTCATGGTTCTTTTAAACTCTTTATAGTGGGTAATGTCATCTATTTGATAATAAAAATTATTTAAAGAAAGTATTTCATAAAAACATACTCATATTACATTCAAACCCAATAAACTGAATTTCACCATTGACATTAATCAGATGGATATAAATAGATGAGTATATCTATCAATTTTCAAATTCTCAAGTTCCCAGGTAGCTTCCTTAAATTGGTGGTTCCACAATAATAATATAACCAATTGAGTGGTCTTATTTTGCAGAACTTTTACACTTGATCCAAAATCTCTATCAGTTGTTCTTCATTAAATATATATTACTCCCATAGAATGACTTCTGAGTTTAGTAAATGTGATGGATCAAGAATGTGTATTATCAGGAGATGTTCGTGAAATACATCATGAATGTGAGAGAGATATGGTGGAATCACCAATGGGTATGCAAACTTTCTACCATGATCAAAAATTTCAAATGGCCTGACATACCTATGGGATGATCTTACCATTCATTTGAAATCTCATTACTATCTTCTAAAGAGATATTTATGGAAAAACCTTCTTACCCACTTTAAACTCTAGTTCTTTTATTTAGTTGTCATCATAACTTTTCTTTCGACTCTAATATGCTCTCATGTGTTGTTGAGTATATTTTTTAATTTCTGCCATTTCATTTACATGGTCAGGGACTAATAGTTTTCATTCATAAACATCATCCTAGAAAGATGGAATTATGAAATTATTTTCATATATGGATTCATAACGATCCATATGTATGTTTGAGTGAATGTTATTAATGAATTAAAATTCAACCAATCTTAGGTGTTGATCACAACCACCTTTGAAATCCATAGAAAAATCTATTAATAAGACTTTTAGTGTTTTAATTGTCTTCCTAGATCGGCCATGTGTCTAAGGATGATAAGAAATTTTAAATCTTAACTGTATATCCTGAGCCTAGGGAAAACATTTCTAGAACATTGATGTAATCCTTTGATCCTATTCAGATATAATGTAAACGGGTACTCCATGAAATTTTACCACTTCCTTTACATATAACCTATCAAGATGATCAAGAGAGAAGTCATATCTAATAGCAATGAAGTGTAATAACTTCGTAAGAAGATCAATTATAACACATATAGAATTATGGCCTTTAGATGTTTTGGGAAGTCTGATGATAAGGTTCATAATTATGTTTTCCCATTTCCATTCTGATATGGGTAATGGTTTTTACATCCCCTTAGACTTTTATCACTTATCCTTAAAGAGATAACAAACCAAGAACCAATATGCATTTTTAGAAACATATTTTTTCATACCGTCCCATAAAAAATATTGTTTCTTGTCCCTATATATCTTTTTTTCTTCTAGGATGATTACATAATGATGAATTATGAGCCTCATATAATATAACCTTCATTAATTCTGGTATGGGAGAAATATAACCTATATCATGATCTTTATTATTTAGTCACAATCATGGTTGAATTCATGATCATTTCTCACCTTCTTTTTTATCTCTATATCATCATTTTCACCCAGTTAATCATCACTTGTATAGATGGTCGGTAATTCAATCGTGAAATAAAATATTTCTCCCCTTCCATTATAATTTCAATATTAGTCCTTTATAATTCAATAAATATTGCCTCTTTTATTATCCTCATCATGGTGAGGATAAAATGGTCTTTTCAACTCAAACCATCTTCCACATTGTTCACCTTACCAGGTATGTAATGTATTGAGTAGTCATAATCACTAATCAACTCCATAAAATTTCATTGACACATATTAACCTCATTTTTTGTGAAAATATACATTAAACATTTATTATCAAAATAAATATCACTCCTTTTACCATAAAGATAATACATACATATCAATATCATAATAACTACAACATCTTACTCTAAACACGAGTTTTGTACTTTTGGTCATGGATTTTACATTTTTTGAGGAATAATCTAACAACATATTATATTTCATGATAAATCAAATTGACCTCTTCTTGGATACATCACTATATATTACAAACAGTTCTCAACTATAAGGCAGTGTCCGCATAGGTTCATTTTCTAACATTTTTTCACCTCTATGAAATTCTATTCACATTCCTCTATCCTCACAAACGCAACTCCTTTCTGATTCATATTGAATAATGGATTATATTATCATAAAAAATATTTCTGATAATATCGATAATATCCATCCAAACAGAGACAACATTGGATCCCAGTTACTATTTTTTTCTTGGAAAACATTCAATATCATATGTTTTTTCTATATCCACACATATCCCCTTCCTTGAGATTATGTAACCCAAAAATGAAACTTTCTGAAGCCAAAATTTATAATTGGTAAATTGTTTCATAAATAATCTCCTTTCACAGTGTCTTTAGTTCATTTATCAATTAATCTTCATGATCATCCTTAAATTTTGAATACACAATAATGTCATCAATACATACTATCACAAACTGATCAACACATTCTATAAGGAATATATTCCCTAGATCCATGAAGAAAACAAGTTAATTAAAAAGACCAAAAGGAATAACTATAATATCATAGTATCCAAACCTTGTATGAAATGTCATCTTATTATATCCTATATCTTGACCTTTAATTGATGTTATCCTGAATTATGATCAATCTTGGAAAAGTATTGAGCTCTATGTAATTGGTCGAATAAGTTTTCAATGTGGGGAAGAAGATACTTGTTCTTGATAGTGTGGTTGTTATGTTCATTATAATCAATGCAGAGCTTCACTAATCTAACTTTTTATAAAAAAACAGAACATGTGTTCCCAAAGGTGACACACTATAGTGTATGAATCCCTTGCCTAAATTTTATTAGAGTTTCTTCTTCATTTCCTATAACTTAATTGGGATCATTCTATGAGGATTATAGATAATAGTAATAGCACGTAGTACGAGTTAAATTGAAACTCAACTTCATGATTTGGTGTAAGATAGTGTAATTATTTCAAAAAGAAAATCATCAAACTCTTATAAAATGGATGTATTATTAATTGTGAGTTTCTCCCCAACCATTTGATATATATAACTTTCTTTTATTGGGATCAATACCTATAATATGGAAAAAAATCTATGGGATGGTTATATTCCTCTTTGCATTGACAGATGGTCATAATATTATTTGTAATATAAAATGTGACTTCCATTCTAGGAAATTTATATGAGCTCCATATAGAGAAATCCAATCCATTCCATGAATAAAATAAAATTACCAAATAGGATGGTTCAAAATGTTGGGAGGAAGTGCATTCCCACAAAAATAAACCAGAGAAGAATTATAAACATTTTTTGAGACTGTTGTGCCATTATGAGTTGTCATGACTCAACATCTTATTTTTGAGTTAATATAATGGTAACCATAGAAAAATCCGTTGAAATAAAAGAGTGGGTGGATCCAGAATAAAATAAGAAAATCTACATTAGAGTGGATGGTAAGTGTACCTTTCACTACATCATTATCATTATCCACATCACAAATAGTGACCGCATGTGAATTTCATTTATAATTAGACATAAGAGATTTCTAGAATCGATCATCATCAATAACCCTTATATTAGGGTATTGATTAGAATAATTCCTTATTTCCTTTCACTTGTAAAATGGATGTTCATTAGGTGCATTCTATGTATCCTTTTCACTATTTTCATCTTTACACATCTTTTCCCACCACTTTGGAATTCCACATCCGGATGACAATATTTTCAAAACATAAAAAATTTATAAAAACCATTAAGATAATATTATTCATGTTTCTTTCCACAATTAGAGAATAATGTAAAACACATATTCATTTCAATTTGGTCTCTATATTTTACATTGAATTCAATTTTTCTCTACTTATCAAACCCATAATACTGACGAGTTACTCTAATATTCATCTCGAAAAATAGATCACATCAAACAATTTATTCCCATGTATTAAAGTCCCTTATGGATAATTCCCATTTAGAGACATAATTTCAGGACACCAAAGAATCGATAAATTATACTATAAGTTTGGATAATAAATCTAGAAGCACACACTGTAATTCACTTAAAATTTTCTTCATAGGTACCAAAGGATTCGTCATCATTTTTATTAAGTTCAATGAACACCTTCTCCATATTTTATTAAATAATATGAGTAATGTACTTATTAAAAAATGAATTCTTTGACTCCTCCCAATCCATGGATTCGATTTCAAATCTTTCCCTTATTTTCTAGATAAGGCTCCACAATTTATCAACTCCCCCTTCTATATTATAAACTGTTAATATAGATTTATCATGCTCTGAATATTAGAGAACTGAAAATATCTTTTAAGTGGTACTGATCCATTTTTCAGCCTCTAATGGATCAAAAGTCCCACTGAAAGAAGGTGGACAATGCCTCATGAATGACTCAATAGAACGTTGTTCCCTCCTTTTCTAATTTTTACATCCTTCATGATTCATAACCTAAGAAATTTGTGTGAGCATAGATACAATATTTTTCATTCTAGATCCCATAAAATGTGGTGTTCTGTAGAAAATTAATTTCATTTCTTGTTACATTCAACATTAATCCAGTTCATTAGGTTCCATCTATTTACTAAAACCCAGAAGAATGGTGTGAGAAAAAACAATCCTAATGGGAATACAAAATAATCAACAATACAATTTCAATTTAGGAAAATTTATGTTTTATCCAAGGGTTTTAATGATCATTTTTAAGACACTATTATTGTAACATATACTTTGACATATCTTTATGGATCATTACTAATGTTTTCTCATCCTAGATTCTAATTTGAAACTATAAATATTCTCTGATTCCAACTATAACAACTGATACATTACATAAATTTATATTACATAAAAGTTGAATAATATTGATTAATAATATATAAAATCCATGATAGAATGATATAGGTATAGTGTCATTAGAAAATATTAAACATACACAACTTATTCATAGTACATTTTCATTGTCTCCCACGTATTTCATCATAATCATTCAGCTTGTTGACATATCATACCTAATTCCCTTCTTCATAACATGGGGAAAAGATACATTTGAAAGGGTGAGATTAGATGCTCATTAATGGTAAATAGGTTAGATATCAATCATATCATAATAATAATAAATAAGGATACAACATTTGAAAACATTATCCTACGTATGAAATATTGAGATATCATTCTATGGGGATAAATAAGGAAAGTTCATAAGAATCAATAAATGTAATCCAAAAAGTTATAAAATAATACATGAGTTTTTTGGCATACACAAATTCATATAAAATCATTTATTATTAGTTAAGGATCATTTCCATGTCCATCAATTTGGAATAAGTATATTACTGAATAGTGTTCACTCCTCATTCTAGCCCTTAATTACTGAACCTCGATCATTTCCAATTACATCCATGTTTATCTCATCAGATTAAAATATTTACCCAATACATTGGTGGGAGATATCAGTCACACCAATATTATAATGAAATAATTCTATAATGTTCCACAATAACATAAATCATTCATCATAACCAAAGGATTAAATTTGGTTTCTTTAAACATCATTCCACTATAATGCAATCCCTGTAAACCAAAAAGATTTTATAAATTTTCTTCCATAATTATCAAAATAGAATCATAGTATAAATAAGGTTATTATAAATTAAACATAACCATATTAATTAATTCTCTCTCATATGAAATATAATTTTGATATAACACTTGAAATTATTTCACGTGGAAATTATCTTTTCTTCATTAAAAAAATTATTTTCTCAAAATGCATAATAATATTTAAAGAAAAGAGTTTATTTAATAATAAACCTGAAATATTTTATTTTTATCTTCATGGAAATAAGGCTTTATGAATATTAAAATATCCATCACTTCCATATAATTTAAAAAAACATTTTCTCATTTTATTTCGGAATAAGTCAAAAAGTACCATATAACGAATGATGAAAAAATATTACATTCATATTGTATAATAAAAATTCCTCAATATATATAATTTACTATGAAAAAATACAGGAGAATAGAAAAATATTACATATTTAGGAACATTAGATATGGATGACAAATATACCCCATTAAATACATACATATAAATAATCTCACATAATAAAGAGATTCAAAAATTATCTTTACCCGAGGTCCTATTTCATTTTCATGTACACAAATTTCATGTATAATGATTTAAATAATGTAATTGACTTATTAAAGAATCATATATATTTATATGATATCATATTTGATCATAATACCATCTTTTAGATAATAACATTTCTTTATTACTTTATATTCAGTTATAAACTACTTCATTTTCTTATGCATGTTTCATTGAATATGTTTGGGTTATCCTTATTAGGTCATATATATCATTAAAAATGATGTTAAAAAAATATATAAAACATTTATTCTTTCATTAAATTTATATAATCATGTTTTAATAATGATTATGTATAATAAATCGCATTACATCGTGGAAACGGTATGTTGTATTAAAGCAAAAGTGACGATATCATTCTCATAATTATTGAACGGTATTGAAGTGGATGGTGTATAAATTTTCACAATCAATATAATATTATAACAATAATATATAGTTATTATATCCATCATTATATATATATGAATAAGGTTGTGGTGAAAAATAGATTACACCACGGTGTGGAGACGGTATGTTGTATGTGTGTACGTGTGGAGATTTCATTTTTCATATGATTGATAAAAGGGGGAATATTGTTTTTCCATAATAATAATAAAATTACAGTAAATTTGTGATACTGGATTTATTACTTTATAATAAATCAACTATTGATGAGGAAGTAGAATAAGAAAAAAAATTTGATGGAATCGGTAGAGGAGATTACCTCTTCTTTGACATGCTTCTTCTGAATCTCCTCTTAGATAACTAGAGTTGGTCATTGAAGAAGACCAGAAACTCTATAATGTAAATAAATGTGTTTATAATACAAAATGGGATAGTTTTTTCAAGAATTAAGGATAAAAGATAAGTGAAGAGGTTATGTTGGAGGTTCCCTTTTATAATTCAGGTGAGGGGAACTTTTCAGATCTCCAAAAATAATAATTTATAATAAAAAAAAACCCATAAAAAACCAAAAACATTTACCAATATATAATATGAGAAGATATAGGGTTTTAATATCATCAATAAATAAAATTTTTACATGTTTTATATCATGTTAAATCTTAATATTTTAATTAACCTTTTGTTATTCTATTTAATTTTTAACTAGGTTAAAAAATATATATATAAGAAATTTGTACAATATTTACTAATTTGATGTTAATTATACATTAAATAAACACCTTAAAAATTTTTATACCATATCATATTTATTCTATATTTTTAAAATTGTTCATGACTTTTAAATAATTTAATGAACATTATTTTTCTAAAAAAATAATATTTTCATTTCTGAAACAATTAAAATTATTTGTTATTGAAATACTAATAAAACAATTTACCTTTGAAAAAACTATTTTATAATACTCATAATAGTTTAAGGTAATCTATAAAATTAATTGAATATATTAATTATCCAAAATTATATTCATTTTAATATTTTTAGTAAATTAAATGTTATCTCCAGTAATATAAATATTACTACATAAATTTTGTATAATTATGTAAGATAAATATTTTTTGAATACAAATAATAAATAAATTACTATTATGAAAATATAAATCAACTATTTTTTATAGTAATACTTTTAGTCGAATTTATATTTTAGAAAATACTCTATAATTTTTTTTATAATTATGAAAACATGAATCTGACAACTTTAATATCACTTTAAATAAAATAATACAAGTGTCATAATATATTCTATAAGGATGCAAATGCTCACGAACTCGACCCTTTTATAGTTATGGTCGGGATATACTCATACAATAATATTTTTATGGTGGTTTTGTCTTTTTATAATTATTTTCATTTTAATAATAATTGTTTTCTTGATTTCTCATCAAATAATTAATGTTGACATCATCATTGTTTAATCTTTTAAGGTAATAATTTATTATCTAAAAATTAGAAAAAGAGTTACCTGAAAATAATTATCTTTAAAATGATTATTTATATTTTAATTTATCTTCTAACTATCATTATATAAAAATTGATTTTGTTATGAAAATTTCTATCAGTCATATTTGACTTTTCATTAAATTGAAATAAATAAAATATTATAATCTCATCTAAGTGGCTTAAAATGGAAACAATTTCAACACAAGAATTATTTATGTGAGAAAAAACACATAAAATGATATTAATATGTGTTTTAGGGTAATTTTGTAATAGAATTCTTACCCTTAATTACCAAATTTACCATTTACCGTATTAATTGAAATTGCAGAGGATACTTTTTATAATGCCCAAAAATAAATTAATGTTATTTACATAATTCGGACTTACTGAATCCAAATATGGAATCTATTATTGGAAATTAAAAACATTTATGTTTTAGTTATAAATTTAAAATTAATCCCATTTTTTGAAAAGAGAAAATTGGTTTTAAAAGTTAAAACAATACAACAAATATAAATTCTTTTATATATTAATTCAATGTAAAATTAATATTAAGGACCTCCATTATATTTAATGATAAAAATATATTCAATTTATACTTTAAGACAAATAAATATAATAATTTACCTATATAAATTATTATTATGAAAAATAATAATTAAAATTTAGTGTATATTTACCCATTCATCAAAATTGATAAGTTATTATAAAAATATAATTTTTTTTCTAAAGTAAATATTTATATCCCGAATCCAAATAAAATATTTATGTTTTTGTATAAATATTATTAATGTGTCAAAATAATAATATAAAAGTCTTATTTATTAAAAAGTATATAATTTCCATTTTTAATAGTATAGTCTTTTATGCATCAAATAGGGTTTATTAAAAGCCTACGAAAAAATTTCTATTGGAGGAATATCGAAAACATATTATTATTTATATATCATATATATTTCATTAATTTAATCTACTAGTATTAATTCACTCAATATATTGAGACACAAAAAACAAATAAAAATGATTTTTATTTTTCATAAATAATTTGTTGTGAATGCATTATCAATACAGTTTGATAAGTTAGTTATATTTATTCCTTCCAACCTAAGGTCTAGGTTAGAATTTTCATTTTATACTATGTGTGTGTCTTATTTTTTTTAAACTCAAGATTGTGTGCAGTACATGCTATTAAATAATATAAATAATTTAATGAATATATTTTATAGTAGCATTCGTGTGTTACAATACTCATGAACAAACAACCTAAATAATTAATTATAACAATATTATAATAAATTAAACATACATGTAATATTATAACCACAATAAAAAGAATAATTTACAATTAAATTAACAGGTGTAATATTCTAGTTAGAACCATTACAAACAACCCGTGGAAGGTCTTCACTCTGATTATGACATTATTCATAGAAAACAAACTGTTATTGAATGTTATTACAATGGAAAATTTAATAAAAAGAAATGGAAAACATTATATTAAAACAACCACATGACATGTGATAGAGATAACATTACCAAACAATTATTGACTACTCTCAATGAATTATAAACTATTAGATGATAAAAAGTCCAAACTCAATTCCATGATATGATGGAAAATTTTACTCAATTTTACCAAAAACCATAGAATACATATCCAAGGGATACCCCTTTATCAAAATTCCCTTAAATGTCATACATTTATCCTCATGATATATCCTTTATCCTTTTTAATTTAAAGATCCATCATTCACAGATGATTCCATCATGATCCAGTGGAATTATAACACAAATCCAAAAATGTAATCATGAAACAAACCAAACATTGGTCAAGATGAAGAAAAGGAAGATGACATAAAGAGAATTGAGACATCAAATGCTCATAAAAGAATAAGCATAATGATAATATATTCTATGAACTCCATAATTATACATCAATATACAAGGAAGAACAAGGCTATGATTATGGAATAATGAAGGTTATCACCCACATTCTTGATTTTTTACTTCTACATCAACAATATATAAAGGCAGACTCTTGGATGGATGAAGGAATGAGTTCATAGCCAATTTATAATAAAAAATTTATCCATATTCAATTATCATGTGGGGGTTTATATAGAAAATATATTGATAGGGCCCTTAATTATCCCATGCCCACCAAAGCCTATGAGCTACCTACTTCAGACTCACATACATACAGTTGTGTCCTATTATGAGTCAAGGAAACTACCATAACCCTAGATATATAGTGGAATCATCCTCATTCCTAACTATTATAGGCCTCTTACACTAAAAAATCTATCTTTTAGTCATCCTCGAGTATTCATTTAAAACAAATAAATAACACTTTAAAATTTTCAAATATGTTGCTTCTCAGTTCAGCACCCTATTATCAAAAATGGTTATCCACTAAAAATGAAGTTTAAGTTCCAAAAAAAATCATTAAAATTAAATAAAAGGGTTGTAACACATGTTCATATCATTTGGGTAGGAAATATATCATCCCCTTAAAAATTTCCTTATATATTGTTATATATATTCCTTAAAATTGGAATAATTTCTACGACTATTATATAAGATTATCTCATTTAGATATAAAATGTAGTATATTTCTATATGTGGTAAATTTAATAACTATTGGTGGTAAATATATTGCTAAATATAAACCATCTCTATAAACATGATTGATTATATTTAGATATTAGAGATATTTCACTCAACATAATAAAAACCATGAATTGTAATTTTTAATGATGATTCCAATTTTTAAGGGGTTAAATCATGATAAGATTACATCCTCATGAATTTGGATTGAGTTATCTAAAATGATATATAATAGTTTGAGAAGTATCATAAATATTACTCTATTTCAAGGGATGTAGAGGGAATTACATTAATTTCTTCATAGTAATATGGGAGAAACTATATTAATTTTTAATATATCATTAGCTAGCTTTGTTCTCAAATCCTCTAATAAATGATGATATGTGGTCAAGAACACATGTTTTATAAACACATCCCTTTTCAGTTTTTTCATTATTAAAAGGTTTTGAAATTTTCATTTTAAAAGCATTATTATTCTTAGTCCACGAAAAGTGAATACCCAATGACTAGACACTTAACATTTTCCTTGTATTCTGTACATGTTTTTTCAATTCTTTGATTAATTGGTTTCCATCCTTTAATAGTATTAGGTAATGAAAGATAGAACATTGTGGCTTATATTCTAGGTTTGTCCCATATGACTAAAATATATGTCAGTCTACATAAACAGATATTAGAGGAAAACTCTACATAAATTATAACTATAGTTTAACAAATGCAAGAAACTTCATGGGACTATGTAAAAATTATAAGGTCATAGTTCTAAAAATAGAGTAATATTTTTTTTTTAAAACATTAAACTAATGGTGTGTCAGAATTTCTTGTAGTAAATATTTGACAATCTAGACATGAATGAGTATCCCAACATTTCTAGATTCGACATCATAGGGGGATAATAAATTCATTTTATTATCATGATACACATATTAATGATTATGGGTGTTAAATTTTTGTCATATTTTACTAAAAGATGAATGATGAGGATTTCTGCCAAATTTATTGTCTAGTTTGATCCAATGTGAATGAGCGAGGGCCTTTATTAGTATATGCATCTTAATAAAAAATCACACCGTTTAATGTTATCATGCTCTGACCATTGTAGATAATGTTTATGGTCCTATAATAATTCACAATATAAACTATGTGATATACTATTTATCCAGTGGTATAGAAATAAAAGTTAGAAATGACATTCCCATTGTCAATACATACCATCTCATTGGGTGATTTAAACATTTTAACGTCCTGGTTCCCAAAATGGTTAATTTTTTAATATAGAGTCACATAAAAAGGATATTTTTAAAATTAAGGATAATATTTCCTATAATATATATTTATATTATTAAGATAGATGAATGTGTAATATTGAGAGTATCCAATCCAAATAAATACCATTATTTTGTTATTTTTAAATCATATATAAATGTATTTTATTTATTAGAGTATAGAATCAAATGGCTATGTATGATATGAACATCTGAAAAATTCATAAGATGGGTTCTGCGTAATGTTTCTAGGACATACAAAGATTAGCTGACATTCCCCTTCGGTAGAATATGCATTTAGATGGTAGTGGTGGATATAAAGTCCTGAAATTTTATATCTAGTGGTGTCCCATAGATAGTTATTCATAGATTATTGATGAAAAAATAACAGTTCCAAATGATTAAAACCCTAAATGAATGATTTTATATTATATCATAAATGATATATAGGAATGTTAAAGTAAAAAAATTTATTCCACCATACGTTGAACACATTCTTATGGATAAGGGATAAAGAAAAGCATAGTGGATTTAGAGATAGAAATTATATTGAAATTTTATCGTAAACTAGTGGGTTCAGTATGAATATTATGATTTTTTCTAGGACATATAATAAGTCCATAAATAATCATTCCAATTTTTTTATGAAATGTTTTTTGTCAATACATTTTAAAAATGGTTTCTTATTGAGTGTTGAAGTGACATTCTTTTAGGTAACCCTATAGTCATTCTTGATCTCACATGAATATATATTATTATTTTTATTTTTTGGGTTCCACACTTCATGCCATTGTGGTATATGGTTTAGGGTCATAATTCATTAAAAAAAAAGTAAACTAGGATGATGATTTTACGTATTTGACTAAATGGTGTGATATTATTTAATACAAGGGAAAGCAAAAAACATTTATGGGGATATAAGAGACCAATTCATGTATATTCAATCATAAAAGGGGATGCACATGATTTTAACGCAATGTGATTGTACGAAAAAACAAATATATCATATTTATTAAATGACTCATTATTAATGGACATTAATGATTACCAAAATAATCATATATTCTATCAAAATAGTTAATGGAAAAATATTTATGGGGATAGAGTATCCAAATGATAGTATATCACATCATTAAAGTGGATACACCTTAATTAAATTCATACTTATTTTACTGGATAAATTTAAAATAGCTCACAAAGCATGGCCAGAGAAGAAATAAATCTTAATTGAGATCCCACAACTATTATAAAAAATCTTAATGTATTGATTCATGTAGTTTACAGTTATAGTCATTGTGCCACATAAAGAGGCATTGTCTATGCCATAGGAAAAATTAAAACATGATATGAGGTAATTTTTCCAATGTTACTGGATACTATTTCAATAACACCCTTGGATTTTATGATATATTTATCATTAATTGAATATAATTTCATTAATATATACCACTACACATAACCGTGATATTAAACAAATGATGGTGTTCTATTAAAATATTTTTATATTATGTGAAATTTGTCTCCCATACATTGGATTGATTCGTATGAATATGAGTACCTAAAATATAAAAATTTAATTTTTATACATGTGTCAAATTATTTAATTGATTATAAATTTGTTATAAATAAAAATAAAACCAGTTTAAGGTAAAATATATATTTTTATAGAAAATTGTTCTTATTCACATAATTGTTTCATCAAAAATACAATAAATTAATCTATGTTGATAAATTATTTTAATAAAATTTAAATATTAAGAATTAAATAAAAATTGTTAGTATTATTATAATTTTTTTTCTAATAATTTTACAATAACATATTATGATTTATTCTTCAGAATGTATTTTTTCTGAACATGAATTTTGTTTATTTTTTCATGAATATTTAAATATAAATTAATGAATCTATAAAAAAGTATTCTTATAAAATATATTAAAAAATTTGGATAAATATAAAAAATATAATTTAATTATTGAAACTTATTTAGTCCAATATTAATTATCACCATGTTAATGTTTTATCACCTTGTTAAAATATAAAAAATTGGGTTAAGAAAAACAGATATTTATTTATAATCACTTTATCACATTCTTTTAACCTATTTTATAAGCTAATTTTGAAAAAATATTTTCATTAGGAGTGAAATATAGTATTTCCAACAATATTTTTATATTCAAATCCCCTGAATGACTTTTGGAATGATAAGTTATAATTCATTAAAAATATATTTTTGGTTATTTCTGTTTAATTGAGTGGTTGTAAGTTTCCATTAGATTTTGGAATAATAAAAATGTATAATTTTTTTATATTATATAACAAAAAATATACTTCCAAATAAACATCATTAATGTATTTCAACGTAACATTAATTTTTGGTTACATTTTGTATTTTTGTAAAAAAAAATTCATGCATTTTATGTTCTTATTTTAAATATAGTTTATTCTATTTATTGAAATGGAGCCTGATAAAATATATTCCAAAGTATAAATCATAACATCAATACATTATTTTTATTTCCCTTTTATTTTTTCATATAACTATGTTATCAAGGTAAAAAGTTAATTTTTCATAGTTAAGGATAAAATGGTTTTAAAGTGGTTTATCTAGAAGATAAGGATTAACATGTATCCAAAAATTAAACAAATAGTATTATTTGAGTTTATTTAGACCCTATAAAATGTTATATTCTTACGTTGGGGGCATTTTCCACATTAAATTATTAAAATATATATATATATATATATATTATAATCATTAAATTAATTCCATGTATGTCCTTCCGCCCACAAATTAATGTGAACCTCCACTACTTCATGATTCATCATGTTTGAGTCTAAAATATGAGTGAATACCTATAACACCCGAGGCTTTTATGAGAAATATTTTTGTTTTTATAAATCATAAAAGGAATATTTCACTACACAAAACACTATCTTTGGTTTCTTTGCACGCAATCGCGACCTTCATCGATAGCTTGTGTCGTACGCAATACCGAGTTTCACTAAACAATGATATGCTATTAAAATATTATTAAACTAGCCGTTATGAATAGTAATAACCACTTTTTGAAATTTTATAAATTTTATATTTCAAAATGGTCTTCATTTTAGGATTCGGAATATCGAAATTAGCCTAGGGTGAAATTTTGGTATTTTTCTGAAAACATTCAATTTTTGATGAATAGTGAAACCACTAAGTGGTAGTTAAAAAAACTGAATTTTTCATAAAACTTATTTTTACCGCTTCTGTGAGTGGAATTTCTAAAATCCGAGTGACACTGTTGATGTCAGTAAGTAAAATGTGGTTCAATGAGATGAAAATAATTTTTGGTGAATAGTAACTTTTTACTTTTATTTACCACGGTTAAAAGTAAATAGGGTAATTAAGGGTAAAAATAATATTATTATTACCCTAACACATGTCCTAATTCTATCAGATAAGTGTAATTCGACCAAAAACAAACATAGGAATAAAATATGACCATTTAGGCCCACTTGGATTAGATTAGGACATTTATTATTAATTTATTTAAAGAAGGGTTAGAATAGTTAAAATCAATGTTTAATAAGTAAATAATTTTTAATATAAGGTTATACATAAGATAAATTTGACTATAAATATTCATTAGAAAGCTAAAAATATTTCCTACATAATGGTATTTTATTTTTAATTTTTAGACATTAAATAATTTAATTTATTTATGACATAGAGATGATGCAGTAATTATCTTATTAATGAAATATTGACATAATTAAATACCAAAATAAATGTAATTTGAGACTTTTTATGAATTAAACTAATTATATAGTTTAGTATGAAATGTTAGTATTGATTTAATTAACTTTTCTCGAACAAATCATTCTGTTATGATTTTCACAAAAATCAATTACTAAATAGTGTCAAAATTGACATAAAATAGTTTTTAAAACTAATATTATATTATTAATTGTTATTTAATTCCTAAAAATCAAAGGGTTCGAGAAAATGACTTAGATAAGGTTATATATATTAATAATAAAAAACTTGGGGTTCTTTTGGCTGCGTATAGTATGTTTATTAACCTTATAGTATAAGAACACAAGAAGACACAGTAAAAGTAAAATTATTTAACTTAATGTTAAATCTAAATAATAAGGTTCAAATTGGAACCTAAACTTGTATAAATTCTATTGGATGAGAGGATTTTGACCCATACCCACCTTTGCTTCGAAATAAATCAATTTAGAGCTATTTAAAACTGAACTTGACTTTATAATAAAATAATATTTTTAGTTTTTCCAGAGGAGCCCCTCTCCTCCCTTATAAAAGGGCACCTCCTCCCCCTCTTCCTCACACCACTTTGAGCCTTCATGCACGGCCAAACCCTTCCAATTTCTCCTCTCCACTTCCCTAGAAACATCCTAGAGGTCCTGGTCTTCTTGAAAGACCAATTTTAGTGTCTTAAAAAGATATCTCAAATAGGCATTTCAAAGAAGAGGTAATGTCCGTTACCAATTATTTCAACTTTATTTCTTCTTCCACTTCTTCTTATTTAGTTGTTTCATTATCAAGTAATAACATCAGTATCACTCATATACGGATATGTAATTATAAGTATGAAACAACCCTATTTCACCATCTATCCATCCTATGGAAAATGAAATCACCGCGCGTGCGTACGTACGAAATACCGTCTCCACATCGTGGTGTAATCTATTTTCCACCACCACATTACTTGGATGGGTATAATGGTTTAAATAATGAATATATATTATTATTGTGAAGTTATATTGATTATGAAATAGTATACATACACTCCAATAAATTTCCACGATCATAGGAACGATATCATCACTCGTGCGCACATACGGAATACGGTCTCCACGATGTGATGCGACTCGTTCTACATGATCTTCATTGAATAATGATTATATAAATGAATTGAATGAATTAATATGATATATATTACACTAATACCATTCTGTAAATGAGATATCTATAACCTAAAAAGAATGATAAGAATTTATTCGACAAAACACGCATAAGAACAAAAAGTAATAGACACCCGAATACACAAGTAGTAATTAAATATTACTAATAAGAAGCTAAGAATATGACAATATATGATCTCATAAAAATAATTATGATTCTGTAATAAGTCAATAACATTATTTAAATCATTATACAGGAGGTTCAGACACTTACGAAGAAAATCAGACCAAAAGTAAGGGAAAATATCACAATCTCAATTTTTATCCGAGATTGTTTATACTTCAGAATTTACTGTGGAATATTTATCATCCACATCCATGTTTCCTCAATATGTAATACTAATATCTTTATACAGTATTTTATATCTAATTTTACCCTTTGGTGAGTTTTTTGTAAAAGATATGAAAGGAATCTTTTGTCGTTTTTCGTACGAGGTACTTTTTGACATTTCCGACAAAAGTACGAGAA
This sequence comes from Viscum album, assembly GCA_963277665.1. Lineage (NCBI taxonomy): Eukaryota > Viridiplantae > Streptophyta > Magnoliopsida > Santalales > Viscaceae > Viscum > Viscum album. Next base: position 35,342,920 of record OY728156.1, read on the forward strand.
GAATGTTTTTTTAACTTATATGGCATGAATGGATTTTTAAAACATTATTTCAAAGAAGCTTCCATTAAATGTTTTCATGTTTATTTTTAATCAACTTCTTTTAGTATGACATGTTAAGAAAGGAAAAATGTTTTTGAAGTAGAAAGGATATTTTCCTCAAGAATGGAGTTTCAAGAGTTTTATCAAAATTATTTTCCATCTAAGATAATATAGGGTTCTGCTTTTATCCCTATTATTACATGGTTTTGATTATGTTGTGATGGAAATATTTTTATGAATTCCTTTATCTTATATGAATTGTTTTATGATGTCATGATGTTTAAAATTCCCATTTTTATTACATGGGTTATGCTATGATGTATGGTTTATGATTTTGTGGCACACATAAGAATGGTATCATTATGAGATGGGTGGGACCTATATCTCCCTCCAATTCATTGGGTAAAGATTTTATATCTCATGAGATAGACATGGCTGGAAAGGCAGGTTAAACCAGTTTAGTGAAACAGGACTGAAACGAGGAGTGAACTCGATCCAGAAATGGACTTTGTCCACTAAGATAGTCTTGGAAATGAGTCTTGACTAATAATAAATGATTCTCTATGATTATGTGTGTATGCCAAAAAGTCTCATGTTTTAAGTTATGATTATTGGGATTACACTTCACTACTATGTTTTATCCCATGTTATGAAATTATGATTTCTTTTTCAGGTTATGATTTCCAAAAGTTATGTTCTTATGTATATGATCTGATTGATATTTCTTTTGTTTACCATTACTGAGCATTTGAGCTCACCCTTTTGTATGTTTTATTTCCCCAGATCAGGAAGAAGGATATTAAGTAATATATGTGAAAAGGAACTATAGATATGATGAAAAAAATGGGAGACAGTGTAGACGCTTTATGAACCAGTTATTTATGTTTCCCAGTTTCTAAGGACACTAAACCTATACGGTCCTTTCCTGGTTTTGTTATATATTGTAATAAGTGTGATTCAATTCTGAAATAATAACAATGTATGTAAATTATGGGTCGCTACAATACCTACAATAATGCAATAATATCTTATTTCCCCATATCATAGATCTTATTTTCCTTTGAGAAGACCATCCATTAAAGGCATATGGATTAAACCAAATGATGTTTTTTGGTTGAAGATGTATAACTCTTAATAAAGTACGTTCATTTTTTTATTTTACAACATATAACACATTTTTATATGTTATAAAACAATTAATTATTAATTTAATTATATTTAAATTATATTATAAGGGTTTTCCTCTACAACAAAATAACTTTACTATATTTTATTTTACTCTTCATAAAGACACATTTTGTGGAGTTTCCATTAACTTTGTTTACATGAATATCATCTTTCTAATTATTGTGTTATTAAAATTATTTCTTCACTATTTGGATTCATTTTTTTGAAAATAGAATTGGTTTGGTATGGGTCAGTAAAAATTAATATAATATCACATCATGGTCCAAGAGTTTTTTTATAGAATATTTTTGTATCATCCAAACTGTGGTGATGGCGATTATACATAATGATCATTGGTATTACAGTCGTGAATCATTCAGTTATCATTGGACATGTTGTTTTTGGTTTTCAACAACATATCCAATGATTTTAAGAATGGAAATATGAGGAATAGAAAAGTTAAATAAACAAATTTAATAGACTTTACCACAAACATCAATTACTTCAAAATCTTCCCCTTTGTTTTCTACACACCAACACAAATAAGATGTTAAATACACATACAATATATGATTAAAACAATATATATTTATCTATTGTGTTCATTACAATGAGATAAAAAAGAAATTATATTCCATATTAAGTTATCTACAAATTCCTTATATTGAGTTTCCAGATATCTTCCCACTAGGATCTATTTCCTCCATGAATGATCCCTAGTTATACGTTTCAATGATTCGTAAAATGATTGATCGTTGGTGTCTATGAGTATTTAAGGGTTATAATATATTGTCAAGGAATGGTTATTGAGGTTGATGAGAGGAAGGTGGTATATTTTTAGTGGTGAATTCTTACTAATCATGGATAGTTAACCATGCATAGACTACTCTTGTGGATCCCATTTTCATGAAAAAGAATTTTCTCTATAATTTTCTTATCTTCAAAAGTGACCAGACCCAATTTTCTGATTAGTAATGAACCATTATTTTCTGATAAATTTTATCATATATCAATGTTTAAAAGCCTTAAAAAATCAAAATCAATCATATTTGTGGAATATGAGTTGTCCTTCGATATGGAAATGTTGTATAGCCTGTATAAGGCCAGCCAACAATCATAGAAATTAACTCTTCTCCAAAGAGTTTATTGGATCATATAATTTATTAAAACAAAATATAAATAATACTCTATAATTTATCAATATTCCTCACCCCCTCACCTCTCATTACCCTATGAAAAATCAATTCATCCACATTATGTTTCTACACAATGGTTGGTGGTTTCCAACAAACCTGCATTCCTTGGTTGTTCCTTTATCTTATTTTTTGTATTATGTAAAACCCTTGAAATATCCTACCATAGTGAATCCATAAAAGATATTATATTAATGTTAAATCATAGTTTATACAACAATGATTTTACTCTAATATGTGTTAGTGTATGAGAATAAAATTTTTCATCTCATGTATTCTTTATGTCCTTCCAAATTACTCAACACCCAAATGAAAAAATAACACTCCATCTACTAACCTATATATAAATCTGGTAATCCCCAAGGGACCAAAATTTATAAAACTCTAAGATTGACTCCTCAAAATTAGAAAGACCCATGAAATTACCTAAAAGGTTCTAGATATCTAGTTCGTAGTATCCTTTAAATAATTTTCCTAGATGCTTATAGCTATAGTGTTACATAACACCATTAGTGATAATCAAGTGGGAACCATTGCATCAGAACATATTTGTTAGTGGGAGAGGAATAGTTCTTCAATTTCTTATTCATTATGTTCAACATTGAGGATATATTCTTTCACCAAATATTATCTTCTCACTGATCATGTTATCTTATAGAATGTATCGAATATTAATAAATAATATTTTTGTTCAAATATAAGGATATAGAAATAGAAAAAAACACACCTATATGTCATGTTACTCAAGATGACATTATCATTGGTGTCTGTTTCTTGTGATCTAAAATTGAATTAATAAATCTAAGAAACAAAATGTATTCCCTAAATGATATTTTTATAACTGCACTTCCTAAAAAATATTACAAATCAGCGGCCCAATTGTCCTTCTAGAATATAGTCTCTCTATGAACCACTAGGTAGTAAACCATCCCTTCTATATTATACATATGATCAATAATGAATCGGGTGATCCCTAACAGCTACCGTACACTATCACCCCATCCCCTCCAATCATCACTCAATCTCTTTCTGATGAAAAATGTCAATATAAAATTCTGTTAAATGATATACCATGAATGATTATAATCTATTTATTTCATGTCTTCAAATATTCTTTGTATGTTAAATCCATCTTTGTAAATTTCCTTCACCATTATATTCCATGAAACCCAATGATAACATCCTCTTTGTTTAGTATCCCATATGAAAAATGTCATTATTTTTTCAAGAATCTCCATTGTCCCTATCGGTGCCTTAATTATTGATAGTGTTTTCATTGGTATTGAGGTTAGAAAACTCACCCCATATTCATAAGACCTCTATATGAAAGTAAATGGTTTTACAGATGCCAAGGAACCCCCTTATCTGATTAATGATGCTTTAAAATAAATCCTTGATTCTACAATATAAAATAGGATAACATGATACTCCATAAATAGTTACCACTTTTGAATACATATCATGTTTTGAATAATCCAATTGTGCATGTAAAATATTTTTTTAGAAATAAAAGAAAATCTTTTCCCATGTTTTTCATTTTTTTCGCAATAGATTCCACATAAATCCCTGATATTATTGAGAAATCTTATGGGAAAAAATCCAACAGTTAATGAAGTATAGAAAAACCATAGAAAATATTATATTTTAAATCATGAAATCCCCTGAAAAGGACTTATATGGTAAGATTTCCCATCCTCCAAACATCCTTTTATGTCTCATGAATTCAAATACTGGGATAAAAGATGGATTAGAGAGATAGGGTCATGTTTTCTTCTTCCATATTTAGAGTTGAAAAAAACCATTTACCATTAAAGAGATAGAATCCCATTTTTAGGATAATAACTTGAAAAATATTTCACTAACCAATTATTTTAACATGAATATCCTCATGACTCTGCTGGGGAAACTATATTCAATCCTATCGTATTCCTTTTCCATATCCATTTTTATGATAATTTTCAATCCAATAATAGTTTTTTGATATCGTATAGTATTTTATTTTTGTCCCTACTCTTCCATAAATACACTTTCCTTGCATAAATCCAAGATATTACCCTGATATCACTCACATAATCATCCTACCTAATATTGTGGTTATATTAAATTCCATAATATTGTATGAAAAATTAAAATTAAAATTACATATAGTCTAATACTGGATAATACTAGTAGGTTTATTAAAATAAAAAACTAACACCCCCCAATAAGCACACAACACTCTCCAAAGAACCAATCCATTATAATAATCCAACAGTACTTCCCTATATTATACATTGATTATAATCGATGCAGCTTAGAAGAGAGAACATGTAAACCATTCTAGCCAAGAAGCCTATTTGGGTTTCATCCAAAACACATCCTCTAATATTTCTTCCTCCTCTAGAATAGGTTCATGTATAACATTATATTTGTTTTCCATGATCATTGGGATGCGCTATATAAAATACTTTCTCCCTGTAACCCCATCTTTCAAATATGTATTTAAAATCTTCGGCCATCCTAGAAAACCATTAATGTTATTGATAGGAATACCCCTTGGTACATCATGATCCCCAAAATAAGACACATCTTTTAGACTCATGTTAATTATTCTGGATACCCTCATTTTAAAAGTGATGTCCAGAAAAAATAAACCAGTGTTATTATTTCCCTCTATTACTCACAGGGCCCCTCATATTTTTATAAAAGACCTCTCTAACACCGTCATTTATAGCCTAACTGATATTATTCTCATACAATGATATAAAAATGAAATCAAAAAAATTCTCATATATCCATTATTCGGGATTTTAAATTCCAATTTTACATCCCACCCGAATGGTATACAAAATTTTCTTGCTGGAATTCCACTAATGTCAAAAAAAATTCATGAGCATCATATGGAGATACAACCCCATACAAGTGGTACCATCTAGTTTTTCATTCATAATCTATTCATCATCTATAAAAAACACAAATATATGGAAAATAAATTTAATAAATAAAAAATTCTAATATTTTTATATAATTATTTAAAATCACTAAATTTTTAGGGTGATCTAAAAAAGACCATGTCAAGTGCACAAAAAAATACTATGGGAAGGATTCCATACCTTGTCTGTTGGAGATGCAATGATCCAACCTACTTTATAAACACCTTCTCCCTTTATGTTGGTCTTACCAATTATAAATAATTCTATAGAATCCAATATCCATTAGAACAAAATCCACCATAAAATGTTTATAATCATTCATGGATTATTGTCCCAAATTGCTCTGTGTTTTTTCTCAATAGCATCTGCGTTAGTGTTGAAGTTGCCATTCACAATGCAAGAATGAAAAAATTTATGAATTTTGTAATGGTGATTCAATAAATAATATTGTTCTATGATATCAAATTTATTATAAGGATATGAAAAATTAAATTTTAACCCCTTTAGTTCTCCCTAAAAATATTTTCAATGGAGGAGGATCTAGATATTACACTAAAACATTATGGTCCCAAAAAAACCACATGTGTGGGTTTCATGGGTTTTCATGAATGTACATATAAAGTATAATAATCCTTGATAAATAATATATTTTATCCTCCATTAGTTAGGTTTTGTAAAATAGTGATAATAGAGATCTGTAAAAGAATTCATTCACTGAAAACGTACACACTCTATGAATGAGCATTCATCGCTCTAGCATTACATATCAAGATTGATGTCATTTTATAGTAAAAGTGATGGAATTTATATTTTAAGTATAATTAGTACTGGTCATGAAAATATAGATATGGACTCATTAGATCATGATCGATTTAGATGATGACAATTTTTTCATGAGTAATAAATCATTAATATCAAAAACTCTATGAAATCAATGGACTCCAAGTTATTAACAATGTTATCTAGGTTATCTTGAATCACAAATATATTTGGTGTACATGCTGAAGAAACCAGGAAAACTAATGAAATCTACACCGTAGGGTTGGAAGACAAAATAACATTATCCATAGAAAAATGTTTTCTAGGATAACATTCCTCTATGTCCCCTAAAATGAAGATGGAAGTAGTAGGATCATGGGGGAGACAACAGTCCCACCTTCTCGCCAACCGTCATTTCCAACACATTATTACCAGAAAAAATAAATTCCCTAGAATAGAAAAAAAAATTAATGGGAACTATCATATAAAGACCAATTTGGTAACCACCCTCCATTGGTGATTATCTTGGATGAATATCCAACACAGGATATAAAGGATGTAACTATGAGATGATTAATCCAACTTTCATATAAAAATATACCTAGGGAATATAATGCACAAGGTGAGTAGATTTGGAGGTGAATGTATCTTTATTAATTTAAGGAATAAATCCTATTGTTACATGAAAGGTGTCAAAATCTTTATGAGTCTAACCATTACAAATTTATGGAAACTTTTTAGGTGCCTTAAATTAATTATCCAAATTTGAAAATCATTCCTTAGTGAGGGCCTCACTATTTGTGTCACGGTAGAAGGAATGAGCCACTAGAAACATCCCCAGTATCGTTGAACCATCCAAAACTATTCCTCAAGAGCTAGGACCCTAGAATAATGAGAATAAAAAATGGGTACTAACTTGGTCACCAGTTTAGAAACCTTGAAACCCATTAGAACACTTCAGTATAGGTCCCCCAAATTACCTTGTAATATAATATCATCACAAAATCTATGATGAATAGAATAAAATCTCATTTCTACCCATGTAAATCTTCTCTAGATCTGATAAGAGAATGTGATGGGAGATTCCTACAATATCAAGCTCAATGAAAATGATTGGATATGAAAAATCATGAATTCTATGAGTTTCCTCATATAATAAAAAAAATTGGACTAATTTATTTACAACTATTTTCATAATAATGTAGTCATGAATGGGAATAGGGAGACCTGGTAACCAGAGACTTTCAATTTATAGAATAAACCCCTCCCTGTGGTGAGAATCCTAGGACCACAAAGAATGTGAAAATTCCCAAGTATTGCATCTCTTCTCTTCCCCAGACTAATCCCTCATTAAATCCGCTATGTAAGATAAATGAATATAGGAGAATAAATATATAACTGATACCACCACAAGATTACTAAGATCCCACATGCTATCAAATGACCTGAAAATTTTTAAAGAGGGTTTCTCATAGCAAAATATCATCACCAAGGATAGTTTATGATAATATGTATACTCAATGAGTTATTCCTTTGAAAAATACACAACTGGACTCATTTTAAACATAATGGTGCACCAATGTGAGTACTGAAATGATGACACATAATCGATAAATTCATTGGACACTAATAGACAAGAAATCAAAACTATAAAATATTGTAATCCAGATGAGGCCAATGATTCATCATCAAAGGCCATTGGATAATCATTCAGAGCCATAAAGAAAAATAGGGGATAAATCAAAGAATTTTATGTTTATAAGTACATTAAAGTTGAATCTATAAACTACTTTCAGTTTAATTTTAGATAATAAAATGCCTCATGCAATGATTGGTGTCAAACACCCCACACTGGATAATTTATTTGTCCCTAATCAATTACCTAGAAAATCATCTAAGACGGACCATCAATGTAAGAAGTTGAAATTACATTAATTATATCTCCCAAATGAATTTTAATTTTTAATGTGTTGTTTTTAAAATTTCTGAATAAATCATTCACAACCCACTAATCCTAAATTAGAAGAAAATATATGATCATTTTAAAATATAAAAGTGATTAATCATACATCAGTGATTCATTATGGCTAAAATTGTTCTTCTTAAATTAAAATAATTCTTCATCTTCCATATCCATCCCATCAAAAACATGGGTAGGATAGGCTATGATATAGTCAACATAAAATGGTAAGCTATCACTTTTATAGGATACAAAATCTAATTGACGTACAGAATTTATGAATGATGATAATTCATATTTATATTGGGAATTATTTTTTATATAATCATTTATTTTCAATGTAGTGAGATACTAGACATGAAATTATAGTGCCCATATTTTTCCCTGAATCAACATGATGTATTTTTAAAGTATGTCAGGATCTCATGAAATTATTACCATATAATAATCACTTTTTGGTATCAAAAATTTAAATGATTCATTTCCCCTTAGGTATAAATTTATTTCCCTTTTATGGGGTTCTTTAATTTAAACTACACCATAAAACCCATTTAAAAACACATTGATTTATGAATGATGATCTAATTTTTTTCTTGAAGTGTTCTAGTGATTCTTAGAATAAGAAAACACTCATCAATTCAAATAGTTGATATCTTTATAACATGAATCTTTAAAATATTTATTCATTTTATTGATATAAAAATATGAAATCTATAAAATCATTTCAATTGTCTCCAATAAAACTAATCCTTTCTAATGTTAAGGATTTGTCCATGTGGGATACCAAAAATACATGTTCCCCACTTCACACATAAAATTAGACATGGTCCCTATAATGGCCCAGGTTGTTGGAGGTCCATTGCTTAGTGAAAATCTGATTCTTGAGTTGTTCTGGGTCGCCTGGGAGGCCATCCCAACTTCTCAGTGAAGTTTGACCCACAGTAGGCCTACCGGTAGCATTGTCCTACCGGTAGAAGTCATACCAGTATATTGGTCTACCAGTAGCCCCAGCCTACCGGTAGCTCGGTCTACTGGTGGTCGCAGCCTTCCGGTAGCTCGGTTACTGGTCGCTGTCAGCCATCGGTAGCTCTTGACTACCGGTCACTGCAGCCTATAGGTAGCTCGGCTGCCGGTAGCTGTCATCCACTGGTAGCTGTCGACTACCGGTCGCTGCACCCTACCGGTAGCTTGGCTACCACTGGCTGTCAACCACCGATAGATCTCGAATACCGGTCCCTGCAACCTACTTGTAGCTCAACTACCGGTAGGTGTCAGCCACCTATATCTCTCGGCTACCGGTCGCTCTTTTCTACCCCAAGGGGTTTTTCCATCAGTGCCTCCTTTTTGTGCAAATTGGGGTTTAAACCATATTTTCGACCCCTTTAATCCCATTAATTCCAATTAATGGGGTTTGATTAAGTGAGATACCCTGGTGTTCATCGGTTTAAAATGCCCCTAAAGGCGAGGACCTCTTTAATGACATGTGGGGCCGTGTGGTCAACCCACGACCCCGCTCCTTACGCGGTTTCACATTCTTATTGCACACGTCCCAGACACTTATAATCTAAAGGGTTATCCCTGGGTTTATTTTTTCCGATCACCCCCATCGATTCTTCTGTTTGTCCATGCGTTCCAGAGGCCCCACCCCTGCAAATCGCTCATCGTGTTCCTGGCGTTTGAATTTAAACGTTTATCTTTGATCAATAATGTAAGGAATTTATTGTTCGTCTCTCATTTTGTGTATCACACGGGGTGGGAATGATTTTGATTCTCTAGAATTAGATGAACCCGAACCTTAATAAAGATAATGAATAGAATCTAAAGAACGTGGGGGTAGGGCTATGATCGATGATGCTGATTTGTTTTATGATCTTGTTTTCTGAATTGTGTGGGCTTACGCCTACTAAAAATCATTGCCATTGGTGATATTTCTCTATTCCCTAACGAACCCTTACTCATCTTGATGTTTAAATGGATTCTATTGTGTTCGTGATCCTATACCTTGTAAAGGAATTTGGTTAATTACATAAATCTGGCTAAATAAATTTAATGCACCAGGATCAACCCTATTTTGTGATAACCCCAGTTAATGTACAACATAATTGGAATAATGGAATGTGTTAAATTGTTTAAATATGGAAATAACAGCATGGGACTTATTTTCTTTAGTGGTGGTGGTTTTTTTTCATCATAGTGGATTTCTGGGTGATGTGGGTGGGGATGGAATCCCCTATTGTTATGCTTCCATTGCTTGTGAATATAAGGTCGGGTGGTTACCTTGATTATATCATGAATTTGGGTGGAATCCTCTGTTTTTGAGAAACCGTTGGCTTCTAGGGACATGGGGTTGTACCTTGTGGTTTTCTTTGGTTCCAGTATATCGAGGGATCTCACTTACCCCTTTGTTGGTGTGACTTTACAAGTGAACCAGGTGTGAATGTTTAAGTAGATGTTTTACTGTACTTTTTCCATGGCCTGTTCTTATGCTTTCTAGTTTCCCAAGTAGGTGCAGAGAACTCATCTATCATTATTACTAATCATGAAAACAAAGACGAGACAGATGGGTTTTTGTTTGGTGTGGGTTGTGACTTGGACCTGGGTGCTGAATGTGTTCTTTAGACAGGCTAAATAAAAATTTAAACATTGGGAGAGTGCTTTTTACCTATACATATACTTTTAGTTTTTTGTTTATTATTCGTGGCCCACCCAAGTTGATAACATACTTCCGAACACCCCCATTTCATGGGGAGGGTGTTTTTCCCAACACTTCTATTAGTGGATGGTTATTGGCTCCTTTCTTCTCCCTTTCCTGGATAGCCCATGTATCTTCGTGCAGGCTGTGATGGCCTGAAGTCCATTATTACCACAAGAACCTTCAGGCGGGATATTGTGGTGGTTATGGCCCAGGAGTATACGGGCAGTTGGTATCCAAGTGTCTTAGAAATGAGGCCCAGGTGTCATTAGGCATGGCAGTGGATCTTCTACGCCAGGTATTTGCAGTCATGGTTACGTGAGATAGTTGTGGCCCAGGTGTTTGCGGGCGGGGTTTGGCAGTGGGACCGCGTGAGGTTATGTCCCTGGTGTGTGCAGGTGGGGTGTGGCAGTGGGACTGTAGTGAGAATGGCGAGATTTTTTCAATGCATAGGATTTTTTCAATAACAGTGGGAAATATGTGTGGGGTACCCAAACATCGATGTTCTATTACAATACTATACATGACTTGCGTTATTTGGTGAGTGTGGTCGGTGAATGGGATGGTTGAACTCCTTGATAGTGTTGGTTGTTTTCTTCTCACAAGACTTTAGTACGTTCCCTAACTTGAGCACGAGAGGTTTAGGTTTTTTCCCAACTGAGTATACTTGTATGCTCTCCCTACGTATATAAAACTATTTTCAAGTTTCTAGGAGGACTTCGGGGATCGCGCAAGACCATACTAGTGAAGGACCTTTGGGGCAGTTGCAGTTCCAGTTTTTCTTTCATTGGTACTTTACCTTCGTAGTCACTTTGTACTTTGTGGTATTTAATTTTGTAACTTGCATATGGAAATGGTTATTTTGTCTTTTCTTGCACTTTTAGTTTTGGTGTTGTGGGATTTACTATCTTCTCTCCCAATCCTATTGAATGAAAAAGGGAAATGCCTTCCATTTAGTGAGTGATTCTATACCCTTGGCACTAGTCGCCACACTTGGAGCTATTGAAGGTGGGTTTTGGGGGTCATTATCTCTCCTTAAACTTTAAGAAGGAAGGCCTAGGAATCTGCTGACCCTTCCCTCCTTTTGGTGAAGGCGTGTTGTCATAGAATGGTATCAGAAGAGTAGGTTGAGAGATAAAATGGAGTCTAGAGATAGGCACAGTGAGGATTTCATGGGATGGTAGGGAAACAGTGTTGGGTGACCTTGGTATGTAAATTAGGCCAGGGAAGACCGGCTAGGACATGGGATTTTAGGGCCCCTTGTGATCGGATGTAAGGACTTTGGACCTACCAAACGACAAGTGAGGCCACGTTGATTGCAGGGTACAAACCCTAGTGAATGTAAATGCATCATAATGACTTATGTTCTAGTGTTTTTGGGGTGTCTTGGGAATTAGGAATTAATGAAAATTTTAAGAAGTTTTGAGAACAATATTCTACTCTACTTGGGCTTAGGCATTCCTTGTTTTCCTTGAAGATATGGCACCTGGGAGGCGACCACGTGTGGTGCGGGCGACCGATGCCCCAGAGACTACCTTGGCTGACCAGCAGAGATATGATCGGGAGGAGGAGGATGACCAGTGGCAGAAGACACTTCGGTCCTTCCAGTGATAGACCCTAAAGAAGTATGATGGCCGAAACTCTGACATGAAGGCGGAGGGCTGGCTAGAATAGCTGGTGATAGCCTTCGGCCTGATTCAGGCCCTGACATAGTACTGGGTCCTTCTGGATGTCATCCAGATGCGGGGAGCGACATGTCAGTGGTGGACGCTTTACCTGGGGGAGAGGAGAGAGGCTAAGGTGGCATGGGATGGTTTCGAGAAGGAGTTCTGAGTGAAATTCTTCTCTTCTACGATGAAGGCAGAGAAGAGGCAGGAGCTACTCTTCCTCCAGTAGGAGAGTATGTCAGTAAGGGAGCTAGGAATCAAGTTCAAGGACCTCCTACATTTTTCTCTAGACCACTTTCCAGACGTGGAGTCTTGGACAAGATGTTTTGAGGAGGTGCTCTGACCCTCCCTTCAGTACACTGTTACCCCATTCACCTTGACGACATACTTGGAGGTCCAGAAGAAGGCCAAAGTGGTGGAGAGGATGCACGCTCTAGGAGGTGTGTCATGAGAGGGGAACCAACTAGGATCATCGAAGGGGAAGGCTGTCAGCACCAGTCCACCAGCATCAGGACCATCTCGTTTTTAACCAGTAGGGAGCAGGCCACAACAGTTCTAGTTCCAGTCCCCTGGTCCTCACCATTTCCTTTTGGGCCTAGGACCAAGTTTCTTCAACTATTGGAGCCATGGACATCTCCGGAATCAGTGCCCGGACTGAGTACAGTATGGCGACGGTGGTCAGGTTCAGCGTCCACCTCAGCAGCAGCTTCCAGTGAGGCCTTTCCAGTAGCTACAGCAGGGGCAGCGAGCTCCCACTCCTCCGAGGGCAGACGTTGCAGGAGGAGGCCGAACTTAGGGTGCTTCTTATGACCTCTACCAGGGAAAGTTCGGGGAGGTGGCATACATCCAAGAGGCAGAGTAGATGGGCGTGGATACTTTCACGCCGCAAAGGCAGCAGTTCCAACAGGGCCAAAGGTCGTTCGAGGTACGATCATTTTGTTTAGCACTCATGCTTATGCCTTATTCGATACTGGATCTTCACACTCCTTTGTTCCACCCAGTCTAGCCCATACCTTGGGCCTAGATTCCGATAGAATTATAGTTCCCCTAGTGTGGAGCACACCAGTCAGAGGTTAGACCGACTTGTTATATGTTTTTCGAGGATGCAGACTGATGATAGGGCCACATCAGTTAGTCAAAGATCTACTACTACTACAGATATAGCCATACGATGTCATTATAGGCATCGAATGGATATTGTCAGTGGGTTACGTCATCGACTACTTTCAAGGAAGGGTTGTGTTCTCAGACATGGGTGGTCGGCGTGTTACCTTCACCGGCGAGCGGAGCAGCCAGAAGGGTAGCAGGCGAGAGAAAACCCTCCTCTCCTTGTTAGCTGAGATGCCAGTAGAGTCAGTAGATGCTGAAATGGTGGAGGTTCTAGTTACTGTTAGTGAGTTTATGGACATCTTTCCTTAGGATATGATTTCTTTACCCCCTCGATTGGATATCGAGTTTGGGATAGACTTTCAGCCTAGTGCTCGTCCGATTTCGATGGCTCCCTACCGGATGGCACCTTCGGAGCTACAGGAGTTGCGGATTCAGATCGAAGATCTGATGAAGAGGGGTTATGATCAGCCAAGTGTTTCACCATGGGGTGCTTCAGTCTTGTCCGCAAAGAAGGTAGATGGTGGTCTCAGGTTGTGCATAGACTACATGAGGCTGAATCAGGTAACGATTAAAAATTTCTACCCTCTTCCAAGGATAAATGATCTCTTTGACCAACTAAAAGGGGTATGATGGTTCTCGAAGATAGACCTACGTTTTGTATATCACTAATTGGGGGTGAAGGAGGGCGACATATTGAAGATGACCTTTAGGTGCAGATATGGAACTTCGAGTTTGTGGGAATGACCTACAGCATTATGAACGCACTGGTTGTGTTCATGGTGCTTATGAACTCCATCTTTTGGGAGTACCTGGATCGGGTTTTAGTTGTGTTCATCGACGATATCCTGATCTATTCAAGATCAGAGGAGGACCACGCGGAGCACCTGAGGACGGTTTTGGAGGTCCTCCGACAGCACCATCTCTATGGTAATTTGTCAAAATACACGTTCTGGACACAAGAAGTGCACTTCCTTGGGCACGTAGTGTCTGAGAATGGGGAAGCGGTGGACCAATCAATGGTTGACTTAGTTTCTTGGGAAGCACCCAAGAATTTGGCAAAGTTTCAAAGCTTCCTCAGGCTGGCAGGTCACTATCAGAGGTTCGTATGCAACTTCTCCCGAGTTGTAGCCCCTTTGACTGTCCTGACCAAGAAGGACCAGGTTTGCATGTGGAGTGAGCAGTGGGAGGCATCCTTCATCTATCTGAAAGGGAATTTGGTAAGTTCACCAGTTCAAAGTCTACCAGAAGAAGGGTGGCATATGAGGTGTTCTGTGATGCTTCAGGGAAAGGCCTCAGATGTGTGTTGATGCAACAGTAAGGAGTGATCTCTTATGTGTCTAGGAAGCTACTCCCTCATGAGCATAATTATGGAACCCATGACCTGGAGCTTGCAACGGTCGTTTTTTCTCTAAAGTTATGGCGGTATTACCTCATCAGAGAACGATTTGTTGTCTTCACATATCACAAAAGTTTGAGGTATATCTTCTCCCAGAGGGACCTAAACTTGTGGTAGCAAAGGTGGGTGGAGTTCCTCCAGGATTACGTCTTCGAGATTCCATACACTTCAGGGATGGGGAATGTAGTAGCTGATGCCTTGAGCAGGAGGTCACAGAAGGATGTGGTCCGAGAGTCAGAAGACAGCTGGAAGGAAATGGAGGAGTTTGATGCCTTACACCTGGATGCGAGGATGGATGGTGGTAGAGGTTGCCTATATCAGATGATAGTGCAGTCATATCTGTTTCAGCAAGTGGAGGAGTCTCATTGGGGAGACCCAGAGTGCGAAGCGATGCGAGACCGAGTTGACCAGAGCAATGCTCTGGAAGGGTGGACAGAGGATGGTCAGAACTGGATTTTTTTCAAGGGAAGCTGTTTGATCCAGAGGCGATGCATGATAAGGTCCTCAGTGAGTTCCAATACTCACCCCTAGCGGTACACCTAGGAGTTTCCAAGATATACCAAGTCCTGAGGAGATAGTTCTATTGGCCCAGAGTAAAGCGACTAGTGGCAGAGTTTCTGGCCAAGTGCCTAGTGTGTCAGCAGGTAAAGGCTGAACACCAGGATCTAGGCGCCCTGCTACAGTCTCTAGACATCCCCGAGTGGAAGTGGGAGGACATATCAATGGATTTCGTCACAGGACTACCCAAGGTTCAAGGGGGATACGATGTCATCTGGGTATTACTGGACCGATTAATGAAGTTGGCTCACTTTTTGGCGATTAAGGAGTCGAGTGCAATGGATTCTTTGACATGAAGGTACGTGGATGAGGTGGTGTGGTTGCATTGAGTTCAGAGGTCCATAGTCATAGATATGGATGCACAATGTACCTCACGAGTCTGGTGAGGATTGGAGCATGCTTTTGGCACCCAGCTATGTCTTAGCACTACTTTCCTTCCCCAGATAGATGGACAGAAAGAGCGCACTATCCAGACCTTGGAGGATATGATGTGGGCATGTGTTTTGGACTCAGTAGGATCATGGGTGCGACACATACCATTGATAGAGTTCGCGTACAATAACAGCTATCATTCTACCATTGGTATAGACCCATTTGAAGCCTTGTATGGGAGGCAATTCTGGTCACCTGTGTGTTGGACCGAAGTCAGAGAGGCGGGCATCCTTGGCCCCGAGGTGGTACAGAGCACGACGGAGAAGGTTCAGCTTAAATGGGAAAGGATGAAGGTGGAACAAGACCAACAAAAGTCATTTGCTAATACTAGGAGAAGGCCCTTGGAGTTTGAGGTTGGAGACCACATGTTCTTGAAGGTCTCCCCTCGGTGTGGACAACAGAGGTTCAGAAAGGGGAGTAATCTTTCTCCCTGGTTCATCGGACCCTTCGAATGTTGTGGCGGGTCGGAGAAGTGGCTTATCAGCTAGCATTACCACCACCGCTACTGCTGATACATGACGTCTTCCATGTGTCCCAACTCCATCAGTATATGTACGACGATTCACACGTCCTAGACTGAGGATAGCTAGACATCAAGGATGACATGACCTTTGTGGAATGACCAGTGATGATCGAGGATCGTGAGGAGAATGTGCTTTGTGGGTGAACCATTCCCCTGGTTCGTGTGTTATGGAAACATGGTGGGCCTAAGGAGTGTAGGTGGGAGAGGGAAGCACAAATGTGTTCCCAGTACCCTGAGTTGATTTGAGTTTTGTGATATTCTATTTATACTTGTTGTGGTGGATCTTTTTACCTTGTTTTCTATGAAATATGTGGTTTTTTCCTTCTTCTATGAATGTGTGTGAAAATTCCTGGCTATGGGGAGGGGAGGATTGGACCCCTAATAAAGATGCATTCGGGTGAATGTGATTAAACCCAAGCAGGTGAGTCAGTGCCACCCAAAGCGGATAGTATCTTGACATGGGGGAAGAGACTCCCCAACCCACAGACTGGGCAGTCTAACATGGTAAGTTTCTTGGTTCTTATGAGAAGGGTATTTTTAGTTAATAATGAGGTTCACTCCAGAGTGGTATCTTTTGAGGTGGTTGTCCAGAAACTCTCTTAACATGTGGGTACTTTTGATTCTTGAGGGAGATAATAGTTTGATAGGTATTTGATGTAATGGAACAGGTTGTTGGAGTTCCATTAATTAGTAATAATCTGATGCTTGAGGTGTTCTAGGTGGTTTGGGAGACCATCCCAACTTTTCGATGAAGTTTTTCCCATGATAGGCCTACCGGTAGCCTTAGCCTACTGGTAGTAGTCCTACCGGTAGCTCGGTCTACCGGTGGCCACAGCCTACCATTAACACAATCTACTTGTGGCTGCAGCCTACCGGTAGCTCAGTTGCTGGTAGCTATCTGCCATCGGTAGCTCTCGAATACCGGTCGCTGCAGCCAACCGATAGCTCATCTACTAGTAGATGTCAGCCACCGATAGCTCTCGACTACTGTTGGCTGCACCCTACCAGTAGCGCAACTATCTGTTGCTCTTGCCTACCCCCATAGGTTTTTCTAGAAGCGCCACCTTTTTCTGCAAATTGGGGTTTAAACCCTATTTTTAACCCCTTTAATCCCATTAACACCAATTAATCGAGTTTTATTAAGAGAGATACCCTAGTGTGCATCAGTTTAAACTACCCCTAAAGGAGAGGACCTCTTTAATGACATGTGGGCCGCGTGGTCAACCAACAACCCCACTCCTTACGCAGTTTCCCGTTCTTATCTCAGCTGTCCCCGACCCTTATAAGCTAAAGGGTTCTCCCTAGGTTACTTTTTCCCGATCACCACCATCGATTTGTCTGCTCGTCCTTTCATTCTCGAGGAACCACCCCTGCAAATCGCACATCGAGTTCCTGGTGCTTGATGACAAACTTCGATCGTTGATCAATCAATTAGGGAATTTATCCTTCTTCTCTCATTTTGTGTATCATGCGGGGTGGGCATGCTTTTGATTCTGTATAATTGGATGAACCCGAACCTTAATAAATATAATGAATAGACTCTAATAAAAGAAGTGGTGGGGGGGGGGGTTTGATTGATGATGCAACTTTGTTTTATGATCTTGTTTTCTGAATTGTGCGGGCTTACGCCTACTGAAAATCATGGCCGTCAGTGGTCTTTATCTGTGAACTAACAATGCCTCACTCTTGGTGATGTTTAAATAGATTGTATTGTGGTTGCGAACCATTTCTGTGTAAAGGAATATGGTTTATTACGTAAATATGGCTAAATAAATTTAACGCACCAGGATCAACCCTTTTATGTGATAACCGCAGTTAAAGTATAGTGGAATTGGAATCATGGAGTGTGTTAAATCATTTAAATCTGAAAATACTAGCATGGGCCTACTAATCTGCTGTGGTGGTTGTTTGTTTGTTTTTCATTCATGGCCGATTGATGGGTGATGTGGGTGAGGATGGAATCCCCTGTTGTCTTACTTCTAGTTTTTGTGAATTTGAGGTCGGGTGGTTACATTGATTATATCACGAATTTGTGTGGAATCCGCTGTTGTTGAGAAACTGTTGGCTTTTGAGAACATGTGGTTGTACCTTTGGGTTTTCTTTGGTTCCAGTACATTGAGGGATCTCACTTATCCATTTGTTGTTGTGACTTTACAAGAGAACTGGGCATGAATGTTTAAGTTGATGTTGATTATACTCTTCCATTGGCTTGTTCTTATGCTTTCTAGTTGCACAAGTAGGTGCAGAAAACTCATCTAACATTATTACTAAACATGAAAACAATGATGAGACAGATGGGTTTTTGTTTGGTGTGGGTTGTGACTTGGACCTGGGTACTGAATGTGTTTTTTATGCACACTGAAGAAAAACCAAATCTTTGGGTGAGGGATTTTTACCTATACATATACTTGTAGTTTTGTGTTTCTTATTCGCACCCCACCCAACTTGAGAACTTAGTGCCGAACACCCCCATTTCATGGTGGAGGGTGTTTTTTCCAACACTTCTACTAGGTCTAAGTTATTGTCTCCTTTCTTCTACATTTCCCGGATATCCCATGTATATTCGGGAAGACTGTGATGGCCTAAAGTCCATTATTATCCCAAAAAACTTTGGGCAGGGTAGTGTGGTGGTTATGGCCCAGGTGTATGTGGGAAGGTGGTTTCCTATGTGTCTTAGGGATGAGTCCCTGGTGTCTTCGGGCGTGGCATTGGATCTTCTGGCCTAGGTGACTTCGGGCGTGACTATGGTTGTTCTGGCCAAGGTGCTTGTAGTCATGGTTACATGAGACAGATGTAGCCCAAGTGTTTGTGGGCGGGGTTTGGCAGTGGGACTGTGTGAGGTTATGGCCCAGGTGTGTGCGAGCGGGGTGTGGCAGTGGAACTGCAGTGAGAATGGCGGGATTGGTTCCATGTGTAGGATGTCTTCAATAACCAGTGGGAAAGTGGCACGGGGTACCCAAACATCGATGTGCTATTACAAAACATTAATAGACTTGCATTATTTGGTGAGTGTGGCCGGTGAGTGGGATGGATGAACTCCTTGATAGTGTTTGTTTTCTACTTCTCACGGGACTTTAGAACATTCCCTCACTTGTGCATGGGAGATTTAAATTTATTCCATATTGAGTATACTTGTATGCTAACCCTATATATATAAAACTATTTTCAGGTTTCCAGGAGGACTTCTGGGATCGCGCGGGACCATACTAGTGCAGGACCTTTGGGGCAGTTGCAGTTCCTATTTTTCATTATTTGGTACTTTACCTTTGTAGTCACTCTTTACATTATGGTATTTACTTTTGGAAAATGCATATGGGAATGGTTGTTTTGGATTTTATTGCACTATTAGTTTTTGTGTTATGGGATTTACTATTTTATATACCGATCCTATTAAAAGTAAAACGATAATGCCTTCCATTTAGTGAGTGATTCTATACCCTTGGCGCTGGTCGCCACTCCATGACCAATTGAAGGTAGGTTTCGGGGGTCATTATCTCTCCTTCAACTTGGAGAAGGATGGGCCTGGAAATCTGCTGACCCTTACCATCTTTTTGGTGATGGCAGGTCATGACAGTCCCCCCTTATTTAGATATAATGGAGATGGTTGGGAAGAGAGGTTAGTGAAAGGGGATAAAAAGGGTATAAAAATGAAAAATAATAGGGAAATTATAGGAATATCCACTGAAGTTAGGATGGGAAAATAAAGGTTTGTTTGTGTGTGATAGCCTATCAAGAGGAAGGTTGTGTTATTGGAGAATGGAATATAATTCCAAATGTCATAAAAAATTAAACCGAAAAATGAAATTAAAAAATAAATGGTATAATAGTTGGGAACTAAGTGGAATGGAATAAAATCACACCAAGGAATGAAACAAAAACATACAACCAATTAAAATATGTATATCCAATCATAGGAAGAATTGGAAATGTAACAATATGTATGAATTATAAAAAATAAATGAAATTATTGAAATAAAATAAAAAAATTACCCATATACTATGGCAGTTTTGATGAGTAAAGGTTCAATTAATTCTATATGGGAAAATGTGTCCCATGTCTGATACCCCACTACTAAATCGATATCTAATCCCTCTAATGTTAGGGGTCATAAACCCACTACTTCCTAAAAAGTAATCTACCAATTTTCCATGTATAGTAGGGGAATCATTTACGGATTACATATAAGAGGATTAATTAAATTAAATATAGTATTAAAGGGTTCTGTAAGGGAGGATTCAATAAAGGTTTAGATGATTGAGTAATTTCAAGATGATCCCCTTCATTTGATGAGAATTTCATGATGATTCCCTTCATCTAATGATAAGAACACTCGACCATAGAGTTAATCATGACGTATAAATCTTGATTTTTCTTTCATTCTGAATTGTGATCTACATAATGTTATCCCTTAAGACAAGGGTGTGTGATGAAAAAATGGAATAAGGGTGAGTCTGGGATGTGGTTGGGGTATATGGGTGGGACACCTCCATTGGTAGATTAAAATAATGGAAAATAGCTGGTGAATTAGGATTCTATTAGGCTCATCCAAGATATATGCTCAGGTTCTCCAAGACACGTAACATTGTACATCAAATTCCAACATAGACATAAAACTCAACATGGTTATGTCAAATGGGAGAGGAATGTAATGATCAATAAATTCATATTTATGGAGCTATATCCCAAAACAATCAACTAAGATTGAAACAAAGGGTCCACCGAATTTTCCTCTCTTAGTATTGGTGAACAAATGTAGGAGGTACTGGGTGAATACAAAAGATATATTTACTGGAAATGTAGAGTGAATAGACTATATGAGAAATAATTATCAAAGGTTCAAATTCCCTTCACAATAAAATCTATATTTATAGTGGGTTTTAATGATCATATTGAGGAAACAATTTGTGGAATTTAATATCTTAGAGTATTTAGCAGTTTTTTAACATTTTTTATCATGGGCTATGCAATGGTGGCCCAAAATTCTCTTATGGTGTTAAGATCTCACGCTCATGATGTAACATCCCATTTATTTATAAAATAATACATTTTTATATATATTAATTTTTATGAATTTAAAATTTTTTTTAGTTTAAAGTAGACACTATGTATGATAGCGTACCCAATAGGAAATAATGAGTTTATTCTAAATCATACGTTACACACAACTCTGTGTTATATTGAAAAATAATCCAACAATGATATTATTATTTTAAATGGTAGTCAACACCTAGCTGTTGTACTAGAAGGAATGAAGATAATTTACTATATATTTTTGTACATATTTTAAAAATATTTATATATTTATCCAATTAAATTTATATGCTTAAAATGAGAATGAATCCAATTTTATGATTAAAATAATCTAATATTTTTGATAGGTCATTTTACTGCATTTTGACTGAGAACCATTTTTAAAAATAGTATTTTCACTGTCATACATTTAATGTGATAAAATATACATCTTTTATAGAAGTGGGAAATCAAAATTTACTTTTGGTATTTTTCTATTAAAATTTATTTTTTAACGAATAGTTAAAAATACTGGATTTTAATTTCAAACTACATTTTCACCAAATTTATTTATATAGTTATATTGTCCTTTTAATTATATTTAAAGTGTAATTGGATTATTTTTTTATTATTTAATCCAATGATGTTCATTATATATAATTTCACATTTTATGTGGTCATAAACACATGTAAATCTTTTGATAGTTTTTACTTCTTAGAAACTTGTTTTCATGTTTGGACAACAAAAATTAATTTTAAATTAATTTATGTTAGTTATATGTTTTGAATTTGGAAAAGTGGATTCCATATTTAAAATCGGATTTTACAAATTATATAAATAGGTACCCTTTACTTTTAGACATTAGGAATAGTAACATCTGTAATTATTTTTATTTACCATGGTTAAAGGGTAAATCAGGTAAATATGTGTAATAAATATTATAATATTAATATAAAACATCCTAAAAACATTTTATAATCCTATTCTGTGAGATATTTCCGATAATGATAATCCTTAGGATTCACATTTGGAATTTGGGAGCCACTTGGGTGTGAAAATTACATTTTATACTATTTAATTTAAAGAAAAGAGAAACATAACAAAAACAAGTGTCTTTTAATAAAAAATTTAATTAATGGTTATATAAATGATCTCTATTACAATAAATAATCATTTTAAATCTAAAAATATTTCATAAATCATCATATTTTGTTTATAATTTTTATACATTATATAAATAAATTTATTTGTGACACAATGAGGATGCATTAATTTCTTTATTAATAAAATATTCAAATAAATGATATTATAAATTTTATATTAAATGTAATATGAACATTTTAATGCCATATATAGATTTTTTTCTATGAAACTGACATATTAGGTATGATTTAATACCTTTTCTTGAAGTAAACATATTGTTATGACCATAACAAAAAACAATTACTAAATAGTGTAAAAATTGTCAAAAATGAGTTTTTAAAATAAATCTTATTTTATTAAAGTATATAATAGACTTAAAAATATAAGATTCTGGAAAATATATTATATAATGATAATAATTTCATTAATGATCCACTTTTGGTTTTATTTTCATTTAATAGTAACTATAGTAACCATATATTATAAAGATACAAGAAGACATGGTAAGAGTTCATGTTTTTAACTAAGGGTTAAAGCTAAAAGATAAAATTAATGATGTGACCTAAACATCTCTAAAACCTACAGGTTAGAAGGATTTAGACCCATATGCATGTTATCCATTAAATATATAACTTTTAAACTAACATTATAATAAAATTATTTTATAATAAAATATTTTTTCAAGACATTGTTAAAGTGCCCCTCCTGCATCTTATAAAAGGCCACTAGCTCTACCAACATACTCACACCACTAAAGCTCATTAGATCATCCAAATTCTGATAAAATAATCTCCCAAAATCCCTAAAATTCTAATTGAGGCCAAAATTTTGATATCCATCCATCCTAAGGTGACCATTTGTGAAAAACAAAAGGAGATACTCGAAAAAGAGTTATTTGTTTTTTCACCACTTTTAATATTCATTTATTTTACTACTTATTCATTTTTAGATCCCATATTAATGTAATAAATAAAGAATATTATACATTCAAAAATTTTATTATAATTATGGGACAACATTATACAACTTTTTATCCATCCTATGAATGACAATATCACCATGCGTGCGTACGTACGACTTACAGTCTCCACACTGTGGTTTAATTTGTTATTCATCAAGATATAATTTGGATTGGTAAAATGATGATTATAATGGATTTAAATACTAATTTTAACTTGATAATTATTCTGTATAATTAATAACCCCTTAAATTCTATACCATATAACTAATAAGTGAAAGATATCATCGCTCGTCCATACATACGACCTATCGTCTCCATTATGAAACATGATTCATTATAAATGATCTCCATTAAACTATGAGTATATAAATGAATGGAATGAACAATTATGCTGTATATAATATTTATATTTACTTTGTTCTTATTTAATTTTTATTCATAATATACCATTATTATTTCTATAATGTGTAAATATGATAATTTATTTTTAGGATGTCTGGAATACCACCCCATCCAAGTGATATGACTCATTCATACCATACGTGGAACATATAAAGGATGGAGTTAATGAAAATAGGTATAAAATATAAAATATATATTTTAATTTAATTATTATATACCTATGTATCATTTATTTTCCATTCCCATAATTCGACAAAGAAATAAAAGTAGCGTTTATTCTTACGTACAACCTACCATCTTTATGAATAGTGCATTTCATTTATTATGTACAAATGTTATGAAATATTATAAAAACATATATAATGTACATATATGTTATTCAAATAATGAATAATATTTTGGAGATGATGTAATTATGACCACATGGACAATTTCATCAAACAAGTTCATTTTAGACTCATGTACCGAATATAATCAAAATGACCAATATTAAAGTAAATAATTATCTAATTTCTATAATATGGTAATAATTGATATGAAAGGAATAATAAACTTGACAAATTATCTCAATAATGTATAATTTAACCTATATTTTTTATTCATGAATATAAATAATGGATGAGACAATTCATATTTGAGGTAAAGAAAATCTTAACTCAATCTCCATTCATTAAGTTAAATATCCATGTCATTGGTTTTTTTCCACGAATATGTGTGAATGACCTCTTATTGTTTTACACTGAATATACACTTATATTGTTTGTATTTATATTTTTCACACAAATTTTTTTTCATTTATTTATCCTTAATCTAATGACATGATCTTTGTAAGGGAATTTGTCTCAATCTCATTTTGTTGAGGTATATTTTGATCTATATACGACCTTCTTTTATGCAATGTATAATCAACCCCTTTGACTATTAATTTCATTAAACAGTTTTAAAAAAAGGAATATATTTTATGAATAATTTTAGTAAATGAAAAAACGAATGTTTCATTTTAATGTACGTGATCACAATGACCTTTCTTCCATTGCAATCATTATTTGATACATGTATTCCTATAAAAGTTGTAATGTTTTTAAAAAGAAAATTAAATTCCAAATTTATGTATTTATGTTTTGAAAATGGTTTTGATAATGTATTGATTATATAAATATGATGAAATTATGTCTTATAATTATAATATGGAAATTTTTATTTTTCATTTATGCTTGTTCACGTGTTATGATTATGTTATGGTTGTTGGGAATTTCTTATTTAAACATGTGGTTCTATGATAACCCAAGGGAGGGTGAACCTGTGATATCTCTCCAATTAATTGGGTAACGTGGTGGAGGTAAATGTAAAGGTTTATCTTAAGAGATTTAGGGAATAAACTGTGATGTATATTCCAAATGTAACCATAAAGGTTACTCGCTATGTTGTTGTGAAAGCAAAAAAGTGAGTATGTTAAGGATTTTAAAAGATACAATTATGATTTATTATTTCTATTAATTATTCATAAATATAATTATTCCATGAGGTATGTCAATGATCATATGTTTTATGAGTAAAAAGTATGATTTCATTTGTTTTTATATATTCATTGACTAATGTATTCATTACATATTTTACATCCTTTATATATATTTTTATGCACATCCTTAGTTTTGGAAATGTTTTTCATAGGGTATATGAAGGGTTTGAGAAATGAATAATTCATGAATATTTTTTTCATGAAAATAATGCTTTTTTTAAGAGAGATTAACTATTGTGAAGGAAAATTGGATTTATTTGAAATGACTACATCGTAATATTTGAGATATAATGTAATAGTTATGGCCTAGTTCTATAAAATAATAAAACTAAAATGATACTCAATGTGAAAGAAATTAAATTTTGAACTAAAAATCATGATTATGTAATGATTAAGTTTGGTTCCTTACATTAGGTATCAGAGGTCGGTTTAGATATATTTAAAGGTTATGGTGTCATTTGATAAAAATTGACATGATTTATATAAACACATTATTCATAATTGTTGAAAGAATAGTAGTTGTTTTAGATAAATTAAATTTGTTTATGATAACATGAATTGGTATATCTTAGTGTTTACCCTATTCATATAATAGTATGTGATGATTTTACTGATATAATCACAGTAACCTTTTTGGATCTAGTAAATGGATAGATCTAGCAGGTGCCAAAGAAACAAATAATGTGAAGGAAACTATGGTGGTATTCTGAATAAGAAAATGAATGAAATGGGAGTAGTAATGAGAACTCATGTGGTTATTCTTAACCAACTATCTGGAGTCATGATTGACTACTTGAACCTTGGTGTTTTTTCTAAGTCATCATATATGTGAGTGACAAATGCCAATGGGAGTTCAGGTAATGATAAAAATTGTTATGTATATTAAAAAATCTATGTGTAAAGGATGTGGAATGAAACACCTGGGAAGATGATTCAAAGGGAAAATAATATGTTATAAATGTGGCAATGAAGGTCATAATTGAACATCATGTCATGGAAAACATAAGCATTAATTTAACTCCAATAAAGATAGAAAGTTCTTTCTAAGATATCAAATGAATTTTTTATATGTGCGGAGTATAGGTATTATGCAAAGAGATGTCCAAAAAAGATGATTTGAGAATATGATCTGAATGTACCTAAAAATATATATATTGAAATACCTAATTCTATTCCAATTGATGATGAGGGAACCGAAAATTACAAATAAAAGTTATTAATTATTTCTTTTCCCAAGCTTTGAAATTAATTAATCATAGGACATGATTCGAGATTTTGTTAGTAAGAAAGAAGTATTACAAAATAGGTTGTAAAAACATGGTAATAGGATCATGAAGAATGATGGATGATTAATATTTCAACATTTCATAAATTAAAGAGTCATGTTAGTTGTATGGGTAATTAAGTGTTTAAAAGTATTAATTCACATTTTTTGAAGGTATTACTTTTGATGAATTTCCTATTGTATGTGTACCCCAAATGTTTGTTATGTGAAACTGATATTTGAGAAAGAATATCCTTTTATTTTGTGGATATAATTATATTTAGTTTTTAGGGTATATATAATCATTTATTTTGAGTGAATTATAGTTTATTATATTTTGAGACGCAAAATGAAATGAATGAGATAAAATTGAGGTTAAAATATGTTTTGGTTATTTAAAAATATTTTAAATAATTTTAAGAATATTTTAAGAATAATATAAATTTAATAAAAGGAAAAACTGAAGGAATGGTGACAACCCATCACATCAAACAAGTTTCTAGGTATTGAACTGACAATCAAAGTGAGACAATGCATTATTGCCATCCACTGGCCTATGTGAAGTATCTTTATAGAATAAGTTCTTCATTGTAGTTTAATGATATATTTATGAAAAATAAGTTGATTTTAGGAAATTATGTTTTATCCAATAGATATCCTTAGTATAGGAAAATATTTTAGTTATTATATGATAAATGTTATTTTGGTAGAATTTTCTCATTTGGGAACACTATATGACTAAGGAAATATAATACTATATGATTTATTTTGAGGAGTAATGGTTGAATTTTATTTTGAATGAATCTATGATTTCATTGTCTACATATGGAGATTCATGTTAATTATAGAAATGATTAACTTGTCATGGAGAATATGTGATTATGGTAATAAGTTTTAAGTATGTGACTTTAAGAGTAGTCGATGTTATTTAGAGATAAATGTTAATATTTATCATGGAAGATAAGTTGATTGAATCCTTTTGAATTTTGGGTTTCAAACTTATTTTGGATTACAATGAATAATTTTATGGACAATTGTTTATTGAGTGGTTTTTGTTTAAATTTATTTATTTTTTATTTAATTTTGGATATAAAGAGTATTATTTTTTCATAAAGGATTATCCTTTTTGGGGATTATCAGATCCTGTAATAACAATTTTCGTTTTGGTTAATATGTAGATATATGGGAAATATATAGTTCATCTTTTGTGGATTATGTGATTATATAGATGTTGATTCTAGTAATTCAATTGTGACCATGAGATCTTGAATACTGATTATTAATAAAAAATATATGTTTTTAGTAGGACTTTATTAAATGATGAAACTATACATTGAAATTATGTATGCTTCCTTATGTTTTAAGTGAATATGGTAAATAGATTCCTCAATATTATGAAAATGACCAAAAAACCTTTTCCATTTAATTTTCTTATTGGGAAATATAAGACCGTTTAACCCACCACATGTTTATGTGTTTCTGGTTGTTAACTATCTCTTAATAATGTTTTGTATCACTCTCCATCATAATAAGATAGTTATTTTCTCTTCCATATCCATGTTTTCCAACATGGAATACTATTATGTGTTATCTCAAGTACCGCTTTTTACTTATCTTTTTTTAATAGATATTTTTAATGACTCTTTTTTCCATGTGGGATTTCCAATGATGTTTTCAATCCCAATTATAAAATTGTGAGGATGTAATGTCTAAAAGACTGAATTATTTAACATCCCATGTATTTGTAGAGTAATAAAATTTCATATCTATTAAATTTTTTGAATTTAATATTAATTTTAGTATAAAAGATACACTCTCTAAGATAGCGTACCTTTAACTACCCATCCTTACACCTTACATAGAATATGACCTTTCATTGGTCTATGTTATGAAGAACTATATAAAATCATACAAATTATCAGAGTTTCAAAAAAGTTAACATAAACATGGTGCGCCCTAACAATGTAAGCGAAGAGAATTCCTTTGTAAATTCTTCTGGTCCTGTGAGAAATCATTTAAAACAAAGGGGTGAGCACAAAAATATTCTCTACAAGAGGTTTTAAAACCATTAATAAAAAATAATTTGGGATTTATTATACCTTAAAAATGTGAATGCAAATATTTGATATTTAATTACACTCAAAACTAAGTTAAACATATTCTAGTGTTTTTTTGAAAACCAAATGCATGCTTCTGAAAACAAAGCACTAGTCTGAGGTCACTTGAATAGTTAAAGGCTGTCTGGGCCTACCAACTTAATAAAGAATGGGTTCACTCCATAATGACCATCCATAGTTACAATGATTAAGAACTAGATTTTCTAAAAACATTTTATGCTTTGTTTACCTTTGTATATATTTTCAATTCAGTTCTTAACATTGAAAACATAACACTGCATAAAATTATAAATCACAAAATATAAGTGCGTATATATATATAAATATGTATGTATATATATGAACCACCATAAAACTTTTTAGTTTGATTAAAACCACAACTCCTACCATAACCATTGCATTAACTACACGTATATTCCATTCTTTTACTATGAAATAAATTTTACATAGTTGATCATATTAATTTATTATAAATTTTCACTGGAAACATTTTAAAACAAATAATTTAAATTATATTCAAGTACTTGTTATTTCCTTGAATTAATTATTAAAATTTAATCCATAGGTTTATTATAATAGAATGAGTTTCAATTATATTCATAATCACAAGGTAATGTTTATATATAGACGTAATGACTATAATGTTAATAAAACGTGATTACATGTTTCTTGAATTTTTTAGAGTCATGACTATAAATTGGAAATTTAATTATAAGCCTGATAATTCAAATCATGTTTGATATATATATATATATATCTATATATCTATATATATATATAACTAGGAATAATTCTCAACAGCGCATATTAATTCATGTTTATTCAAGATTTAGATAAAAATACAAGTTTGAAAACAAAACATGGTTTTGCTCATCACATAAATACCAGAATATGATTTAACTCCATTTATTAACTCATTAATTGATATAAATAATTCATTAAATATTAAATTTTAACATATTATGAAACTATAAAACTAATTTAAATAAAATAATTTTTGCATCATAAATTATTTACCTAAATTTATAACATAGAATATTCATGTATTTAAAATCAAAGAATAAATCCTTAATGAAATCGTGATTTTGAACCTGAAAATAATTATTTTTTAATATGATCATTAAATTAAAGTAATTAATATCCCTTAAATAATGAAATAAATTAGTAATAACTCAACACCTATAAAATTACCTTGATAAATTTTATTAATGTTTCAAATCTGCAAACCTAGATGATTTTTATTTAAAGTAAAAAAAAATTGAACTTGAAAAGAATAAATTCCTCTTTCCATGATTACAATTTACACAGAACAATAAATAAATAAATAAATAAATTTATATTTATATTTAATAATAATCTCTTAATTGAAAATAAGATTACAAGAAGACCATCCGTAGCTTGGGATGTGGACTCGAATTTGGGTTTTCCAATTTCTTTTCCACACACAAAACGAGTCATTTTATAGCAACAAAACTACAGTGTAAATAGTGCTGCATATGAATATAATTATTGAGAAAGTTGATATTTGAGATGATAACAACGAAAATAATATTCCATTCACATATATTGTAACTGATTCAACTAAAACAACAAACTCAAAAACAAAGAGAGAATTAATTTACATTGACTAATACAGTAACATCCGTAGAAATATTGTACTAAAGATGATGGGAATCAATGGATGTATTCGATATAATAATTATACTGAAATAGAATATTTCAAATAATAAAACATTACAGATAAAAATGAAAGCAATAGAAACATCTACATGAGTTAGTAGAAATGTGATAGGGGAAGTATCATATAAAAATTGAGAAATCCAAACTTGATGAAACCAAAGTCCTAAAATATGTGAAATCAGATACCTAAATGAAAACTAAAACCTACCTCACACTAGATTGGAGATTAATAATAGGTTCTCACCCTACTACAGTTGAACCCTAACCAACGGCTAGACCACCTATGACATCAGCAATTCTGAATCCCTAAGTACAACGTCACTCAGGCCAAGACAATGCACATGTCTGTTGCTTTAACCACTCTTGTCGGCGAGCATAGATCAAATCTTCCTCAACATGGACTCGTAGGTCATCATGACTCAAACTTCAATGGTCATGGCTCCCTGCTCATCTCAGACCTCGATGAACCCGACTCCCTGGTAAAAACCCTGCTGTGTGAACCCTACAACACCTCCCCAAAACCCAATTATAGTTTTAATCTTTTTATTAAAAAAAAAAATTATTTCAAAAAATTATCATATTATTATTGTTAATTTTATATTTAAACATATTTATTGTTTTTCCCAAATAATTAACATTTTTCCTTTTTTCTTAAATCCCATTTGCTTTCTATATTTTTATTCCAGGTCTTGTATTCCCTTGTTGCCTTTCACGTTTCCCCTTCTTTCTAATTTTCTTTTTTACTTTTGTGTAAAAAATCATTCTGTAATTATCAATTTATAATTATTATTAGTATTATATTACCCTTATAATAACACATATATATTTTAAAACAAAAACCCTCATTACATATAATTATATAAATTCACTTATAATTGATACTTTCATAACTCATATATTTTTTTTACAAAAAAGTTATTATATATATATAAGGTTTAAAAAAAATAAAAAAGTCCTTATGTTTGTATAAATATATGAATAATATATAATTTCAACATTTAACATATAAATGGAATTCATAGTTTTAAATAAAAAGTAAGTTTATAAATCTACTTTTAATTCATAATTTTAAAAATGATGACTATAACGTCATATATATATATATATTATATTGAAAATAATCATTTTGAAAAACGAAATAATTATATTCAATGTATAGAATTTGTTATTTCATATTAAAGTATTCTTTATAGTTTGTATAATTGAAATAGTCAGTAAATTGTTTTTTTAGAATTTAATATTTCAATCAAATAACCCTTTTGATAGAAATTAATTTTTCTTATTCAAATTCGTTAATAAATATATTCATGTTAACATATAACTAAATAAAATTAATTTGAAACTATATAATTATCTATTAAAATCAGTATATAGTGAACTTATTATAAATTTAATTAATATACAAAATTTAAATTATTATTTTTAAAAGAAATCACATAAAAATTAATTTTTTAATTAAATTAAGTTTATAATATTATAGGTTGTTACATTATTCCCCCTTCAAAAGAATTGAATTCTCGTAATTCATTTTTTTGGAACAAAATCAATTTTTAATTTACATATTCATAATTACAAAAATGAGGACTATTAGATTTCTAAACACCATTGTTTAGATAATGACATCTAATCACCAAAGTTGTCTTGACTGTTCCTCTAATACCAATTTTAATGACCCGTCCTTACACATTACATAAAATAGGACCTTTCACCAGTTTAGGATCTAGAGAATTAGATACGATCTTACAAATTATCAATGATTGAAAAAAATAAACATAAACATGGTGCACGCTAACTCTATAAGGGATGCCAAGTCCTTCAAAAATTCTGTTGGTCCTTTGAAAAATCATTTAAAACAAAGGGGTGGGCACAAAAAATTTCTCATTAAGAGGTTTTAAAACCTTTAATAATTTATTTTGAATTTATTAAACCATGAAATGATAATACAATGATTTGAAAATTAATTATGCTCAAAACTGCTTTAAACATATTCCAGTTTTTTTCTAAAAACCATACGCATGCTTCTAAAAACAAAACACTAGTCTGAGTTCACTTGAATCATTGAAGGTTGTCTGGACCTACCCACTTAGTAATGGATGAGTTCAATCCCTAATGACCTTCCATATTTACAACAATCATGCACTGGATTTTCTGAAAATGTTTTAAGCTTAATTTACCAATGTATATATTTTCACCAGGGTTTTTGACTATAAAAAAATAAAACATCATTAAATTATACATTACAAAATATAAGTGCAGATATATATGTGAACCTTCATAATACTTTTGAGTTTGTTTACCACCAAAACCCCTACCATAACCTTTGCATTAATTGTCCATATATTCCACTTTTTTACCATGAAATACGTTTCCCACAATTGATCCTAATAACTTATTATAATATTTTAAAGGAAACAATTAAAATATAATACATTAAACGATATCCAAGTATATGTTATTTTTTCGAATTAAATCACAAAATTGAATCCATGGGTTTATTATAACATGATCAGTTTCAATGATGTGTATAATCACATGGCAATGTTTATATGCTGACGCGACACTTATAATGTTGATAAAACGTGATGATGTGTTATCTGTGTTTTTTGAGAAATGTGATGATAAATTGATAATATAATTATTAACATGATAATTCAATTTCCTATGTCGATATATATATATATATATATATAATAATACATAATTCTCAACATCGTAGATTAATTCATGTCTATTCAAGATTTAGATAAAAATATAAGTTTCTAAACCAAAACATGGTTTTGATCATCGTAAAATAACGAAATATAATTTAATTCCATGTATTAAATCACATCCTGATAGAAATAATTCATTAAAAATTTAATTATAACATTAAATTAATCAATAAATATAATTTAATGAAATTTAATTTTTCATCGTAAATTATGTACCTAAATACACAACATAGAATATTCATGTATTTGAAAACAAAGAATAAATACTTTATGAAATCCTGATTCAAAACATGAAAATAATTTTATTTTAATATTATAATTGAATTAAATGAATTATACTCCCTTAAATAATGAAATAAATTTTGAATAACATAACCACCATTAAAGTACCTTGATAAATTTTATTAATATTTCAAATATGCAAACCAAGTTGATTTTGATTTGAAGTAACAAAAAAATTAAACATAGAAGGAATAAATTCCACCTACCATGATTAAAATTTGAACAAATAAGTAAATAAATAAATGAAGATACAATTATATTTATTAAAAATCCTTTCATGAATAGAAAAATACAAGAAGACCATCCACATCTTGGGACATGGTCTAAAATTGGGGTTTTCGAATCACATTTTCACACTGAGAACGAGGCATTTTATAGCCACAAAATTGTTGTGTAAATAGTGTTATGTAGGACATAGATTACTATGAAATTAGATATTTTAGATGATAACAATGAAAATGATATTCCATTCACATATAATGTAATTGATTCGTCCAAAAAAGCCTACTAAAAAACAAATATGGAATTACTTTACATTGACTACTATATGAACATCCTCAGAAATACTATAGTAATGATGATGGAAAACAATGGACCTATTCGATATAATAACTGGATTGATATCGATATTTACCAATCAAAAGACATTTTAGATAAAAAAGATAGCGAAAGAAACATCTACATGAGTTAGTAGGAATGTAATAGGAGAAGAAACATACAAAAATGAAAAATCTGAACCATATGAAACCAAATTCCTCAAATATTAAAATTAAGATACCTAAATGAAAATAAAAACCTACCTCACACTAGGTTGGAGATGGAGAAAAAGTTCTCACCCTACCGTAGTTGAAACCTAACCTATAGCCAGAACTCCTATGACATCAGCGACCCTGAAACCCTATTTGTGACGCCACTTAGTCCAAGTCTAGGTATTGGTGAGATGCTTGAACCACACTCACCAACCACCATAGATTGAGGCTTCCTCAACTGGGAGTCCTAGTTTATCTTGACTCGAAGCTTGATGATCATGCCTCTATACTCCTCTCGGACCCCGATGAACCCAACTCCCCAGTGCAAACCCTACTGTGCGAACCCTACAATGGCTCCTCGAAACCGAATTATAGTTTTACTTTTTATATAAAAATTATTATCTCAAAAAATTATCATATTATTATAACTGATTCTATATTTAAACACGTATATTGTTTTTTTCAAAAGCATTAACCTTTTTCAGTTTTTTTTATTAAATCTCAATTTTTATTCCATTTTTTTCATTTTGTTATTTTCCCTTGCTTCCTGTCACGTTTCCCCCAACTTCCATAATTGGCTTTATAAATTTCTATAATGAAAATCATTCCATCATTATCAATTAATAAAAAATATATAATTTTAAAAAATCCATCATTAGATAAAATTATATATATGTACTTATAATTGATACTTTAATAATTCATATATTTATTTTTATCAAAAATTTCATATATGTATAACACATTTTAAATAAAATAATACCTCCCTTAAATTTGAATAAAATTATTTGTAAAATATAATTCAAACATTTAAAATATAAATAGAATTCATATTTTTAAACCATCAATAATTTTATAAATCAAATTTTAATACATAATTTATAAAAATTATGAATATAATTTCACACAGTTATATATATATCTCCATATATTATTTGGAAAATAAAAATTAGTAAAATCAAAATAATTATATTCAATATATATAATTTTTTATTTCAAATTAAATAATTTTTCATAGTTAGTACAATTGAAATAGTCAAGAAATTGTTTTCTTAGGATTTATTTATACAATCAAATACCCATTTTGATAAAAATTAAATTTTCTTAGTCAAATTCATTAATAAATATATTCAAGTTAAAATATAATGCAATAAAATTAATTCTAAACTATATAATTATCTATAAAAATCATAATATAAATATCTTATAATCAATTTATTTAAGATAATTAATTTAATTTATTAATTTATTAAAGAAATAATCTAAAAAATATTTTTAATTAAATTATGTGTAGAATATTCTGGGTTGTTATATTACCTGAAAATCATTAATGGAATTCTTTAAAATCTTGTGTTCCCAAAACAATGAGTTATATCGAAAAATAATACAACAATAGTATCATTTTTTTAAATGGTAGTCAACGCCTAACATTTGTATTGGAGGGAATGAAATGAATTAACTATAATAGGATTTCACATATTTAGTAATTTTTAATACATTTATCCAATTAATTTTAGAGTCTTAAAATGAGAATGAATCCAATTTTAGTCATAAAATACTCTAATATATTTAGAAGGTCATTTTACTTCCTCATGATGAAGAACAATCTTTAAAAATACTTTTTTCACTTTTATATGTTCTATATGATAATATAGATATATTCTTTAGAAGTGGTACATCAAAATTTACTTTTGGTATTTCTATGATATAAATCAATTTTTAATGAATAGTGATAAATACTGGATTTTAATTCAAACATCATTTCCATCTAATTCATTTTCATAGTTAGATTTTCCTTTTAATTGGTTTTAAAGTATACTTGGATTTTTTTATCATTTAATCCAATTATGGTCAATGGAATTAATTTCACATATTAATTGGACATATACACATATCAATATTTCGATAATTTGTACTTCTTAAAAACCCTATTATGGTTTTGAAATTTGAAATTAAATTTAAAATATTTTCTACCAATTTTGTGTTTTGAATTTGGAAATATGGATTCAATACTTGGAATCCTATGTTATGAATTATTTATATAGTTACCCTTTATTATATGACATTGTGAATAGTAACTTTAGTAATTATTTTTATTTACCACGGATAATGGGTAAATCAGTTAAATAATTGTAAATTAATATTATAATAATAAAAAATTACCATAATACACATCCTAATACTATTAGATGAGATATTTCTGACCATGATCATCCTTAGGACTATATTCTGGCATTTGGGAGCCACTTGGGTGTGAAAATGACATTTTATAATATTTAATTTAATGAAAAGATAAATGTAACATAAACATGTATCTTTTAAGAGAAAAATTTGAATATATAGTTATATAACAGATCTCATTGAATATCAATAATAATTTTAAATATAAAAATATATTACAAACTATTTTATTTTATTTATAAATTTTAAACATTAAATAAATAAATTTATCTGTGACACAATAATGATGTAGTGATTAACTTATAAATTAATGATTTAAATAAATGATATTATAAATGTTAAATTTAATGTAATTTGTTAATTTTGAGGTATTACATGATTTTTTAGAGGGAATTTTCATGTGATTGAATTTTTAATTACTTTGGTTTTAAGGAATCAATTTGTTATGAATTTAACAAAAAACAATTACTAAATAGTGTTAAAATTGACAACAATTAGTATTTAAAACAATTACTATTTTATTAAATGATATATTAGTCTTAAAAATTAAAGATTCATAAAAATGACTAATATAATATTATAAATTTAATTAAATATCCACTTGTGGTTCTAATGTAATTTTATAGTAACTATACAAGCCTTATATTAAGACTATAAAAGAAGACATGGTAAGAGTAAATGTTTTTAACGAAGGATTAAAGATAAAAGATAAGGTTAATTTTGTGACCTAAATTTTCCAAAAACTAATGGTTTGAAGTATTTTTACCTATCCTTGTCTTATACTTTAATTTTTTCACTTTTTAACTATTATATTTCAAAAATCATTATATAATAAAATAATATTTCAAGACTTTCCTAAAGTTCCCATTCCCCATCCTATAAAAGCCACAACTTCTACCCACTTACTCACACCTCTCAAGCCCATATGATCATCAAAATTATACTAAAATAATGTCCCAAAATCCATTCATTCCTCATATATGCCACACAAGGGGCATAAATCCATCATAATGAGACCTTTTGTGAGAATCAAACTTAGATACACAAAAAAGAGGTTTTTATTTCATCACCCCTTCCAAAAATCTTTTCTTCCTATAAAGTTTCCATACTAAAGTAATTAATATAGAATATCATGCATTATGATATGTTATTGTTGATACATTTTAACCTTATCATCTTTTTATCTATCCTACAATGAACAATATCACCATGTGTTTGTGCGTACGGCTTCCCGTCTCCACATCGTGGTGTAATTTTTTATTCAATAAAACTTAATTTGGATGGGTATAATGATGTGTATAATAGATATAAATAATTAATATAACATTATAATTGTTATTTATAATTAATATACCATCCAATTCTATACGTTTTATAATTTAAGTGTATGATATCGTCGCTTGTGCGTATGTAAGACCTACCATCTCCTCGATGCGATTCGATTCATTCTATATGATCTTTATTAATCCAAAATTATATACAGAAATGGAATGATGAAAAATTATATTTATTTTATTTATATTTACTATATGATATATGAATTTTAATTTAATAAGTACGTTTATTCTTTCTATATTGTGTGAATATCATAATTTAATTTGAGGATGTGTGCATTACCGCCCAATAAAAGTTATATAACTCGTTAATTCCTTAAAAAGAACATATATATGAGGGAGTTAATAAAAATATGTATGATATATAAAATATATATTATAATATAATTATAATAAAATTTTTTATCATTGTGTTTTCAATCCTTTAATATCACAAAGCAAAGAAAGTAACGTTCATACGCACGTACGGCCGACCGTCTCCATGAATGATGCCATTAATTTATTATCTCCAAATGTTTTAGGCTGTTATAAATACATATATAATAGATATATATGATATTTAAATCATTTAGAATATTCTTTATATTATGGAATTTTAAACATTGGAAAAATTACATCAAACAAATTCATTTTTGACCCATGTAATGAATCTTGACAAAAAAACAACCAATATGAACATAAATAATTATTTAATTATTATAACATGGAAATAAGTTATATAAAAGGAATAATAAACTTAAAAAAATTTCTAAAACATGTATATGTTTTTGTATGTTTTTTGTTTGGGAATATAAAGAACAAACTTGACAAGTTGGATTTGTGGTAAGGGAAATCTTAACTCAATCGTCATTCATTGAGTTAAATATCCATGTCACTGGTTTTGTTTTCCATGAATATGTGTGAATGAAATCTTATTGTTTTACACTTAATATACACATATATTGGGTGTATTTATATTTTCACACATATTTATTTCATTTATTTATCCTTAATCTAATTACATGATATTTGTAAGGAACTTTATCTCGATATATTTTCATTGAGGCATGTTATGATTTATATACAACCTTATTTTATATGGTGTATGATCAAAACCTTTGACTATTAATTTCATTAAATGCTTTTCAAAAGGAATTTTTTTTATGAATCATTTTACTAAATGACAAAAGGAATTTTTCTTTTTGAACTATGAAACGACAATAACGTTTCCACCACCCGAAGAATTATTTGATATCTACAAGGTGTAATTTTTTTAAAAAGAAAATAAAATACCATGTTTAGGTATTTTGGTATTGATTTTTTTTGAGAATGTGTTGATTATATCAATATATTGAAATGATTTCTTACGATTTCAATGATGAAATTTTATTTTCCTTTATACTTGTTCATGTGTTACGATTATGTTATGGTTTTTGGGCATTGCTTATGTATATGGATGGTTCTGTGATAAACTGAGGGTGGGTGGGCCCATGATATTTTTTCAATGCATTGGGTAACACGAGGGAGGTAAACATAATGGTTTCTCATAAATGTTTTAGGGATTATACTATGATGGGTAATCCTAACGTAACCATGAAGGTTACTCCCTATTTGGATGTGAAATTTATAAAGTACACATATTATGGATGCCAGAAGTTACCATTGTGATTTATTATTTCTATGAATTATTCATAAATATTAATATTTCATTGGGTATCTTAGAGATATTATGTTGTATGAGTAAAGATTATGATTTCATTGACTTGTACATATTCATGGAATAATGTTTTCCTTCCCTATTTTATACCCCTTACAATTCCTTTTCGTCTTATCCCAGGTTTTTGAAATGTTTTTCATAGGTGTAAGGAATGTTAAACAAATTAATAATTCAAGATGATTTTTACAAGAAAATAATTATTGTTTTTATGGATTTTTATTATTATGGAAAAGAATTGAATGTAATAGAAGTGTCTACTTTGTAATATTTGACATGTAATTTAATATTTGTGGAATAATTATATAAAAATTTAATCCTAAAAAGATCCAAAATGTGAAATAATGTAAATTCTTGATCAAAAATAAAGATAATATAATTTTTATGTATGATTCCTTACACATAAAGCTTTAGAATATTCCAGCGTATTGATGAAATCCTCATCATTTATGATTACTAATTTGTAAAATTCAAATATATATAAGATATATTATCTCTCTATAAAGAGGACTATGAAGTTAACTACATTATCATATATCCCCCTCACTATTGATGTAGTTCATTTTTAACAATTAAATTTTGTTAAAAACTTAAACATGATATATTTAATGGCTTATTTTTGTATGTAGAGAACCACTATGAGGTTGTATTTGGAAATAATCGGTTTGAGGTAATGGGCTATATCTAGTGCCTCAAGGTATTGGGGATCAAAATAATCTATGGGGGATGACCCTGCCGAGTGGTTGGAAATTTTTTCATATTAGGATCCTCCCTCTTTTAGATTTTGTGTTTAGGGAATAAGATGTTATTTGAACTAGTTGCATGGGAATGATTGAAAGTGTCCATGGAGAGGTTTTCTTCGGTTCTTACAATTAGTACGACAATTCAAAAAGATTACAAGATGTTTTAAAATGAAAATTCATAGAATTAAAATTACATTATTCACATATTAAAAACATTTTATATAATAATGTAAATCATAGAAATTATAAAATAATGGTTTTAGGTTTATCAATTTTTTATTGTGCATTGAATTTTTTATGATGATGATGTATTAAAAATTTCAATGATAAAAGAAATCCAAACCAAAAAAAATTAATTAAAACATAAGTTGGAAATGGTATGGGAGAAAATGTGTGGATTCCCTAATCATAATTAGAGGATTAAAAATAGGTATTTAAAATATAAAAATAAAAGAGAATATGATACAAGGGAAAAATGAACGAAATTTGATGAAACACACCATTTATCATTGATCTGAATGAAGAAGAGGAGGAAAAGGAAGATAAGGGGTGAACAATGTGAAGTGGGGATGATTTTCACGAGTTGGGTGGGGGATATGGAATGATTTAGGGATAAAAATGAAGTACTGGTGAATTTTTTATTAACAATTTTGGGTCATTAAAAATACACCTGGTTAATACACAAATTTAGATTACGAATGCAGTAGTCATGATGTTAAAACCATAAAGGTTCCATTATTTCATAGTTCATATTATTAGACAAGATAACTGTTCATGAACGTGTGTCTTCTTTTGGAAGGAATTTTCATCTAAACAGTTAAATCCCATAGTATATTTAACCATACAAAATCCCTGTGTATGGTACTATCTATGAAAATTTTCAACTTCCCCCATTTTGAGATTAAATGTGTCCCTTAATATTTATTCAAAAGTTCACCAAATATTTTAAAATTTCCTTTTCATATCCCATAGGATTCATAATATTCTTTATAATATAGATTCAATCAAAAATAATTAACATAATATTAATCATATAATTTATCCTATAAACACCAATCACACATTCGTAGGAAACACATAATCAGGAAATTATTTAAATGAATTTTAGAAACGTTTGGTAAACTCCTAGCTGGTTATACAATTATTGTCATTAGCACGACATACCACATCCTTTTTGACATCCAAAATTTGTGTCGGAGATCATTCCCACCATTCCATCCACATTAATATATGGTTTTGGTAATTTTCCATTGACCTCTAATGGATTTCAAGATTCTCTATAATCTTCCACTCCACTATGGTTGAATAAAATGATGAATTTTAATGTATTTGACCTTGTAGACATCAACAACCTCCGAAAAAAACATTATTTTAAATGTAATTCTAGATCACTAGTTTGGAATGATTTTTGAGAGATCATATAGTCATGATTTTCCTATTCTTCTACTAATAGATCATAGCTTTATCATATACCTCCCATCAGATCTCACTAAGCTCAAACAATTGTAATTTATTTTTCTACTCATCATATTTGAGTTTAAAACTCAATTAATTTGTGTCCTAGTAAGATATGAGTTCCGATTAATCATGTAAATGAAATAAAATTCTACACACTAACTAGAATGATGACATGACTACTACAGTCTTAAAAGAATATCAAAATCACAAAATGTGTGATCAAATTTTTTCAATTAATCTTTTCATGATTATCCAATAGTTTTTACAATATTTTCTTCAACTCATGATTAGACACGTAAACATTTCCACTTGATTATTGATGTTATGGTGTTCCCATATTATATATAACTCCATAGTTCACCGTAACATTCCAAAAAATTGATTAATAAAAATGGGTTCCCCTATCATTAATGAGAACCTGAGGTACATAGAAAATGAAAAAAATATTCCTATTAAGAAAATGAATGCTGACCTTTAATAGTTTTTTGGATTTATTAGTGGATTCCACCCACATAAAAACAATGTATACACATAATATATTGTATTCATTTCGGTAGTATAGTGTAAACGTTCCCATGAAATAAATTCACCACACATCATATAATTCTTCCTCATGTATAGGGTGTTGTGGAATTTTAACTCAGGGAAAAATAATTCCCATTTGATGGAATAAATCAAAATGATCCACAACATGTTTGACATCATTACTTGTAGTTGGGAAAATTAGGGTTTTGTTAGTTTAGAAATTTTATGATCCATCCATTGAGGTCCTCTGGTGGGGGAAGAGTGAAAATACTCAAAAAAATTCTTTTAATTAAACTATAAGAAGATAAAGATATATTAGACCATCTCTACAATATCAGAAAAGTAGTGGAACCCCTAGAAGTAATTATTCAAAAATATCATGAATTGATTATTTTTCTAGTAAGAGATATTGGTGTATACTTGTTTCAAGGAAATGTAAATAGAAATATCTACAAATGATGGTACATTTATAGTTTTCATTGAAAAAATATATGCAATAATGATTTCATACATTATATATATATCATGACACTTATTGAGGTGTGTTATATCCAATAATGAATGATGGTCACCAATAGGTTTTTCACTAACTTCTTCTCACTCTTTTCTAATTCAAATTAATTGAGAATAAATAACCAATGAATAATTTGGGTTTTACAATACCTATAGTTTAAAATGTAGTGAGTGATGTATAGAATGTGTAGAAAACAAATTACAACACTAATTAAATATGAAATTTTCAAAATAAAAAACCACTACAAATAACTCATAAATAATTGTAGT
Organism: Viscum album; assembly: GCA_963277665.1. Taxonomy (NCBI): domain Eukaryota; kingdom Viridiplantae; phylum Streptophyta; class Magnoliopsida; order Santalales; family Viscaceae; genus Viscum; species Viscum album. The sequence goes on from OY728156.1 coordinate 35,385,886, forward strand.
TTAATTAAATAAATCTTTATTCAATTTGTTGCTGAAATAGAATTAAAGCATACAATACGATCAATACATAATCCCATGAAATATTACACTATATAATTGATAAAATAAAACATGATTTCAAATGGGATATTCTAGTTTGAAATGATAATAATTGGACCCCCAATAGATTCAATATTGTCAACTGATTTTCTATTGGGCATTTTATATAATTGAAAAATGGAATAATTTCTCAATATATTTTTGAGTAGATAATTAATTTTTTTTGAAATCCATAATGATCGAATGATATAGTCCAAAATTTCCACAAATCAATACGATTATCCAAAAAAATGATGGGAGGGATACTTTTCTATGAATTTTAAATTGTATGGATCAACCTCTAACCATTTTCGAGAAATTTGGTGGCCCAAAACCAGACCAAGTTGAACAATGAAATAAAATTTTCCCTAGTTCAAAACATGGTTGGTCTTTTCACTTCTATGTAAAATGAGGTCCATATTCCAAAAACACATTTCAAAATATTTTCCATATAAAAATAAATCATACAAAAAAATATCTACAATATGGTCATATATTTCATGGAAAAGATCTAACATTCATTTTCAGCAAGTGTCGGAAGCGTTACATATCCTTAAACACATGCGATGGTAGGAAAAAATGGAATAAAATAACATAAAAGATAACATTGATAGGTATTCTGACGATATTGATATATTATTATATAATAAATACCCATCCAAGAAGAAATAAAAATAATTTCTTGTAAGTAGCATTATCATTTGATTTGAAAATGGTATTAGAAAAGGATATTTCTAGTTTTCCTCTTTTTGTTTGGGATATTCCATGCATACCTGGCCACCCATTAGAATTTATATTGAAATCGTATCATTATATTAATTGGATTTCATTTTAATACCATCTTTCTTCAGTACCACTTGCAATGTACTAACCCATTAGAATCTATAAAATAGGATAGATGATTCCAATATCAAACTATTTTAAAACTTAATGTTTCCAAATATCCTACATTAGAGAGTTGGTACTTATCTCTTGCAGCCTATATGGTTTTTTGTTATTATATAATTTCATTATTATAGAAAATTATTGTCATAATTATGTTAATACCATTCAGCTTCTATTGAATATTAATTCCTCTTCTTTAGATCCTCTATTATTTTAGATTTTGTGATTAATCGAAAGAGATGAGTTGAAGTTAACAAGCATTATATCATGTTATCCTAATTATTAAAACTTAATATATTGTAGAATAGGTTTCATTTCATGGCCTATTTACATTATAATTTAATTCAAAATGGGGTATTAATTTTCTCTATCAATGCTGTTTGGGAATATTTTTCACTACCAATAATGATTTTTCCCTAAAATAAAATTCACTTCTTCTAATTATATGTTATAGAGTTCTTCCATAATGGTTTGGCCTTCACATTTATGTTGATAGTACATATCACCTTTTCATCATTATAAATAATTTTAAAATTATTAAATGGAACATTAACTCTCGTACACTACATTATAATCTTGGTTGGCTTTCTAGTGCGTCATTTGGTAGTCCTTTTGATCACCTAAATAGAAAATCAGTTCCCCGTGATGTAAAAATTTTAATAGTTTTTCGATAACAAGGAACGGTTTATGAACCTAAATTTAACCCATGGAAATTCCTTTTTCATAATTATTTCATATGGTATAAGCACATAAAATCACATATATAACACAATACACAATTAATAAATGAATAGTTAAAGAAATTTATGTCATTTCTAGATGTTGAGGAACAAATACCAATTGAATAATAACATTACCTCTGAAATAATATCATATTTATTATGAATATTAAACCATACAATTTAATAGTAAAATTAAACTCACTAATTATGTAATAAAAAACATATACCCATCTTATTGGTGACAATATGAAATAAATATATCATATTATAAGTGAATAAATATTTTCAAAATTATTAATTAAGTGTTAGTATTATTATAAGTCAGGAATATTTAATATTGATTTTATGAATAATTTAAAATTTATATTTAAAATTTATTTTCATAAAATTTATTAATAAATTAATATTTTTATGTCTTATTATTTTAAAAAAACTATATGAGACCTCATGTATTATTTTAGAGTGTTATAAAAGTAAATATAAATTTAAAACATGTATATTCCTAATAAAATATGATTTTAAATATTATTTAAATTACTCATAATTATAAAACTATTTTAATAATATTGTGTTCATTTTTTTATTCTATATAGTGAAAATGGTTATGATGAGTTTTTCTGATTTCTCTAAAATTCTTGAATTTTTTTGAACAGTAATATATGATCATTTACAATAAATTTTAAATATATGAATTATTGTGTAATGGATTATGTTTGGATTATGTATTAACCTTTGGTTTGAACTCACATTCATTAGTTACTATTTATATTGACAATAATCTCCACTTTTCATTTTTTTAGACCAAAATAATAAAAAAGGAATAAAATAATGAGAAAAGTCTGCTCTCCTCCACTGTAAACAGCACCCCACACCCCATCTTCTTATCACACCAAATAATCCTTGATAATTTTTCAAATTATTATCAAATACTTTCCCAAGCCCCTTACTATCATTCATAATCACTTGTTCGCATCAAAAGTCCAAAACCATTTACCATAATATAGTCTCAATGAGAATGAATCAAGAGGTGAAACCCTCTTCTATTTTTTTCAATATCTTTTCATGTTATTTTGTTTTCTTATCTACTCCTAACATACCCTTATCCAAATAGATTGATAAGTCTATAATATTATATAAACATTAACTTTATCTTGTTTAGGTAATAATTATTCATCAATATCCTCACCACACTCATTAATTTTTAAGAATGAAAACATCGTATGCATGGTGCCCATTTTACCACCTTTGGGGATAGTGTGATTTCATATTTCAATTACAACTTCATGACTGATCATGAAACCATTTTATTGTTCAAATATATTATATTATTAATATTTCATCCTATTTAAGGTCTTGAAACTAGTTTATATACATAATAATTAATATTATAACCAAACTAGTCTATAATGGTCAAAAAACGCTAAATGAACGTAAATGCTTAACATTAATGATTTATCTAATGAATAATCATAAATTATTTGATAGAATAGTATTTTAATATTAAATAATTTCATAAATAACATATAAGTTCAATTTTAGATAACTATTCTAATTTTACAATATTTCCCATACACACATACAAGTAAACCGATCATGAAAATATGAAAACTAACGCTCCTGAACGATTAAATTGAATTTATTAACCCATAAAAAAGTCTATAAGTAATTATAATAAAGTTATAAGGAATAAAATACATTTATAAAGCTTTATATTTTTATTAATTAATTAACCAAATTTTATTATTTGAGACATTAAGGTCATGTGAAAACACATTGGGACATAAGGTTAGGTTTTCTACTATAACATCCTTTATTCCTTTGGGTTATTTTATCTATCTCTATATTTCGATTATAAAATATATTTTATTTTATATGTAAATATTATTGATTATGTTAGTATATATAAATATCATATATCAATATCCATTCATCATTATTTTTGAAGGATATACACTTTTTTTAAAAGGTTCCATACTCAATTCATCCGGATTAGCAATCCCGATTTCAGGGAACTTCCCGAATTATTACAAATTTTCAAGGGAACTAAATATTAAATTTATAATACACCATTTTTTATTAAATAACACATTTTATTACGAAAACCTTCTTGGTTTTCATTTATTTTTATATGAATGATTATTCCCTCTCCAGTTTTAAATTTTATTTAATATTTTCCTTAAATTGTTCTAAACTTTTTCATTTCTAAAGTTTCTTAAACATTCATTTTACATGTTTCCACTTCCATTAAACCTAAATGTGCATGATATATTCTTATATTAACTTATTGATGTCCATGTATGTTTTTAAATCCATTATTTCATGGGCATATTTATGATATTCTCATTTGAAATTCCTTGTTAGATGATTACGATACCCAAATCCTTCTATGGGTAACACTTATGTTATGATGGAATACTTTTGTATGAATCTTCAAGAGGAATAAAAATTAATGAACATGTTATGATGTGTGCACACAGATATATTTCAAATTAATTGAGTAATTTTTAGTCTCACGAGACATCATATTGGGATTGGCAGTGAACGTAATTCATTTATATGGCGTTTCCACCATATAATATAGTCTTGGAAGTAAGAATCGAATAATGTTTATGTCATGTTATATGTTATTTAGACATTACTATTATACCATGATTATATGTTACCCTAAATACATGTTATTTTCCGATATTTTTATTCAAGTATCATTCCATTTATATCTCTATCACATGTCTTCTAACCAATGTACTATGTTTTATTCTTATCTTCATTTACCCATGAGGATCATTAGCCCATCCCTTTGGTTCATGTAGTCCCTAGGTTATCCGATTAAGATGTTTGTGCTTAATAGAAGTTAATATATCATTATTAAGATTAAATAAATGATGATTTTATTTCATTTTGTTTAATTATATACTTAGTATTCCAAATACACTATACTTTTTTATCCTCGTTTTGTAATATAATTTATAATTGTGCTTCAAATTGTTTAATATTATGTAAAAAAGGATAGGGTCAATATAGTTGGTATTTGAGGTAGGTCTAGATATTTTTTGTGATTAGGAATATAGAACATTAGTACAAACTATAAGGACAAGGCTAATTCTATGAAAACAACACTAGATTATGGTTTGTATATACTAAGTATATTATCAGGTAAATATATCCCTATATAGATATTACAAGTTGATGTGGTTCTGGAACAGATATACCTAGGAGTAACAACACTGAAAAGGTGTTATAGGCCTGACATGGGGTGACCGGATACAAAACAACAAGCCTTACTATGAACTAGGTTTTACACTCATGTGGGATATTAATTATCGAATTCATGAGCCCATTATAAACCATTTTTATGGTAAAAAGAGGACATATGAATATATGTTCGGAAATAGATCATGGATAACCTAGATTGAATCCTATGGGATACCATGTTATGATATAATTTTCCATAACATGTTTATCCCTTTATTTTCAATGTTTCCTTTTATTATTCTTATTAGATACTTATTAAATCCCCCTATTTTAACTTTTTTTCTTAGATAATGGATGGAAATAGAATAATATGTGCCACCAATTAATGTGATTTGGAAAGTGATAATTTTACTAATGATATGTCAAATATGATGGGAGTTGACTCTCAATAGATTATGAAAGTACTTTCTCTACTATATGATGTTATGAATAATAACATGAATCACATTAAATGACCACTTTCCCTTAAGAAAGACCATATTTTTGTCGAGTCCTTCATGTGGAAAAGGTCCCCCATGTTTAGATGATCTACTAACCCCCTCCTCAATAAATATGGATTAACACTATTGAAAATATATTCTCTATCCTCTTATTCATAGAATAAGAGAATGTTGTGTTGATGGTCTATCATTTTGATGGGGAAGGTTATAAGTGGTGGGAACTGATAAAGAATACAATGTACAAGTAGGAAATTGATTCCATAGAGTGTGAAGAAATCAAGACAATATTATTTAATAAATATTTTCCCCAAACCCTCTATCTTATGATGGAACAGGAGTTCCTCAGACATAATCATAATAATGCTGAATCTATCGAGGTGTATGCAGAAATTCATACAAGGATTTATAGATATGCCTCACATTTTTTTATGAACACTAAAATTAAGGTGATCACTTCTTTAGTAGAATAAAGCCGAGTCCATGAAAACCATTGGCGATTCGAGACATTGAAAGCTATGATGAAAATTTTCATTATTCTTTTATGGTTTAAATAGACATTAAAGAATCATATTAGTCTCATGGGATTGAGGAGAAAAAGAGGAAAATTGAGTTTACTTTGGGTGATAAAATCCATGATGGGATAAAGCCCTGACATCCCATTATCAAATGTTTACGAAGAAGTATCCTGGATACAAAATAAAGGAAAATAGAAGATTCATTAAATGTGAAAGAGAATGTCATATGGATAACAGCTACAAAAAAGATACGAATAATTATACTTAGGTGGGAGAATAAAGGAAGGTTCATGTCAGCACACATCATCTAGTATAGTGTCTAAAATTCAAGGAACATGGGCATTTTGGGAACCAATACGCAATGTTAAGGGTTGTTTGAGGAAATCAAATAAACATCCAGGGGAACAAGGAAGGGAATATTATATCACTAATTATTAGGTGGTTCTAGACAGTGATGTGATGAAAGGTATTTTGTTTTTGCATTCATGACATGCGAACATATAATTTGATTCTTTTTCTATGCATTCTTTTATATCCTTTAATTTTAGTAAAACTATTCACACACCACATAAAAATGTGGATGTTGATTAATCATTGAGGAAAACTAATAGAAAAATTATTTCATCCAAATTACATAACTCATCCCATGTTAATGATTGTGGATTGAACGTCCCAACAAGTCATCTCATGATCTATTTTGAATATTTTTATGCTATTTTGGGCGTGGACTGGCTATCTTTATATAAATCCAACATCAACTGTCAAGAAAGAGAGATTAATATTAACATAACAAATAATATTCAAATCATTTTCAAGTTTAAATAAGAAAATGAATATCATTTAGAATAATAATCTAAGTTGAGGATAGTGTTTCCATTTATGAAAGAATATCTATCTCAAATGATTGATACACAGGAGAGAATAATGCTTGAAGACATTCCAATCATGTGATATTACACTGATGTGTTTTCTTAAGTGTTTTCTTTTATTCCTCCAGATTGAGAGGTTGAGTTAGAAAATGAACTTATTCTTGGAAATCTTCATGTACAATGAAACCGTATATAATGTCCACCATTAAGCAGGAAGAACTAAATAAGTATCTATAAGAGAATCTAGATAATGGTTTTATACACTCAAGTGCTTAACCATGGGGTACAGCAGTACCCTTTTTAAATAAATAGGATAGACCAATGAGCCTCTATATTTATGATCATGATCTCAACAAAATCATGATAAAGAACCTGTATCCCTTTCCCTAGATAGATTACATGTTCGATCAGCTACATGGGTCTAGTTATATTTCTTATGTGATCTGTTGGATATAATACCACTAGTTAAAGGTGATGAAGGAATATATTCCCAAGAATTCAATTGGATTAAGGTATGGACACTATGAGTTCATAGTTATTCTTTATTATACTAATTAATCATCCAAAAAGTTTCTTGGATTTAATGAATATATTCTTTAGATAAAACATCAACACATTTATGGGAGTCTTCATTGATGATATTCTGATATACTCCATGATACAGGGGAAATGTGGATAATATTAATTCTATGTTGTATACATTGATAAGGGAGAAAATATATTCAATGTTTAGTTAATGTTAGTTCTTGATGGATTAAGTATCATTATTGTTTTCAGTTATCACTAAAAGGGGATATATTTGGACTCTATGAAGTAAAAGGTAGTCAAAGAGTGTCCTAGGATGATATCTGTAATATAGATCCACAACTTTATTTGACTATAAAATTATAAACAATGATTTTTTAAGAACTTATAATGATTTTAAAACCTAATAACCCAGATTCCATAGAAGGGAGTGATGATTTTCTATACTCAAGAATGTGATTAAATATTTAATAAGCTAAAAAAGAGGCTTCTCATTATGCTTGTAGTCACACTACCAAAAAGTGGAGAATAATTTTTGGTATAAAATGATTCATTGATGAATTTTATAGGTTGTGTTCTGATGTAAAATGATAAATTGATAGCCTACTCCCCAAGGCAGTTTAAATTCAATGAGAAAAAATATCCCATGCATGCTCTCGAGTTAGCACCTGTGATATTTGTGTTAATATTCTATCCCATTATATCTATGGGGAAGAAGTGTGAGATATATTCTAATAACAAGAGTATCAAATATATATTCACACAAAAGGAGAATAATATTCAACAATGAATATGGTTAGATCTCTTTAAGGATTACAACTGCTGAATCCACTACCATCCTATTAAAATAAATAATCTAGAATATGCTTTATGTAGAAATTGATTAGAATTGAGAATTATACAATATTAATATATTTGAAAAGTGATACATGTGAATATTTAAATACGAAAATATTAAACCCTTTCTCGGATGATATTAAATCCATACCATATGGGGAAAATAAAGGATACTCAGATAAATGATATGGAAATTCACAAATGTGTGGAATCTATTATAAATTGGAAATCCTCAGAGTTCAATATTGATTAGGAAATAGTAATTAGATATGGGTAACATTTTATTTTACCATTAGATCCATATATAATGAAGGATCTTCTAAATAATTCACATATTTTAACCTTATTTGTTCACCTAGGTAGAATAATGATGTATCTAGATCTCTGAGAGAACTATTGGGGGGAAAATGTAAAAGGATATCAATGAATATACATAAATGTACCTAGTATTCCATAACGTTATGTCTAAAATAATGAAGTTTAAGTTTATTATTAAACCACTACCCATAAATACATGTATGTGGGAGAAAATTACCATGGACATTATCACTGGAATTCCACAAACATCTAGAGGAAACATTGCTACATGGGTTGTTTTCGGTTGTCTTATAAATAAAACTCAACTTATCAATTTTTTATAGGATTTATAATAGGATCAACTAGAACAAATATAAATAAAATACATTATATGTATTTATGGAGTACAACTATTGATTGTATTAGATCGGTATCTGAGATTCATCTTGATGTTTTGAAAAGACTCTAGCATGCTCTAAAAACTTATCTGAACTTCAATACAACCTGTCATCCTCAAAATAATGGTTAATAGAAGTGAATGATTTAGACACTATAAGACATGTTGAGATTGTGTTTTATAGAAATGAAATGTATATGGGACCAACATCTTCCACTAGTCAAAATCTACTACAATAATACTTTCAACTCCCATATCCAAACGACTCCATATGAATCCCTTTATGTGAATAGATGTATAACACTATCATGTTGGGATGATGTTGGTGAGAGTAAGATGCTAGGACATGACATGGTCAATGAAGTGTGGAATAAGGTAAAAACCATTCTATAGAACATCAATTCAACATAATTTCAAAAAATAGTTTTGTAGACAACAATCGATGAGACCTTGTGTTTAAATTTGTAGAAATGGTATTCTTATAAATATCTCCATGGAATAAAGTAATGAGATTTGGGAGGAAAGAAAGTAATGTTCTAGGTATATTGACCCATTCAAGTTCCATAATTATTTCAAAGTCATGTCCTATTGAAGAAAAATTTAACCTATCATGTCAAAAGTAGATGATGTATTACACATATCCCTCTTAAGGAAATACATACCGGATCCTTCACATGTACTGACTTCAGAGGTGGTAATGCTAGAGAATAGTCTTTCCGATGAGGTGCAACTGGTGAAGATCTAGGATTATAGAGATAAATTATATGAACAAGACCACTCACATGGTCAATGTACATTCGATTAACCATAACTATGAAGATACAACATGGGAACCATAGTAAGTGATGAAAGTGAAGTACCAACATCTTCATTCACCTTATTTTGCAAAATATAATTTCAAGGGGGAAATTTTATAAGGGTGGATGAATATAAAAACCATTAATTTTATCAATGGAAATTAATTTCGTATAATTATTTCATATGGTATAGTCACATATAATCACATATATAAAAAATACAGACATTATAAATGAAGAATTCATGAAATCAAAGGAATTTCTATATGTTAAAGAACATAAACCAATGGAATAGTAACATGACCTTTGGAACAATAATAGGAACCTTATGAATAATATACTAGAAAATTGAATAGTAAAATTTACCTCACTAATAAATTTATTAAAATAAATCATCCATAATATAAGTGATAATATGATATAATTATATCATAATATATGTGAATATATTTATATATATATATAATTATTAACTAAGTGTTGGTATTTTTCTAAGTCATGAATATCTAAGTACAATTTTTTAATTAATTTATTAATTTAAAAATATTTTATGTTTTCATAAAATGTATTCATAAATTAATAATTTTATGCCTTATTATTTTAATATTAGTTTATGATAGCTCATGTAATTTTTCAATGTGTTATAAAATTAATTATAAATTTAAAATATTTATTTTCCAAGTAAATGATGAATTTTTTAAAAATTAAAATAGACGTATTTAGAAAAATATTTTCATAAAATGAAGTTCATTTTTTAATTCTACGAAATCAAAAATGGTTAGGGTCATTTTTTTGGTTTTTTCTAAGACACGTGAATTTTGGGGGAATAGTAAACAATGATAATTTATGATAAATGTTATGTACATGCATTATGGTTTCATGAATGATGTTTGGATGATTTAAGAACCTTTCTTTGAAGTGAAATTAATTAGTTATTGTGTTTAGCAATAATAATCTAAACTATTTGTTTTCTTGATCCAAAATAATAAACTATTGAATAAAATAATGAGACTACACCCCTCACCCCCACTATAAATATCAAACAACACAACTTCTTCTCCTAACACCTCTTAATCCATGAGACTTATCTGAATTTTACTCAAACCCCTTCCCAATCCCCTTAAACATGTAAATAATTACCTTCCCTGATTAAAATACCAAAACCTGTTCTCTAAGGAGTTTCTCAAGAAGAAGGAATCAATGGGTTAAACCATCATCCCTCTTCATTGAATTTCTTTTAATGTTATTTTATTTTCATATGTTACCCACACTTCCCATTGTCCAAATGGAATTAAAACTCAATTACATTATATATATTGTAATTTTATCATTCCTATGGAATAATTCATAATAAATCTCCCCCTAATTTTATTTTTATGAATAAAAAAATTACTTGTGTGGTGTTTATTTACCACCATTATAAAAGACATACTTTCATCATTCAACTAAAAAACCAAGGATGGTCATGAACCTTTTTATGGATGAAAAAGCTGATATTATATTTATTAAAAACTATTTATTATTTAGTAACTAGTAGATATGAATAATATTTTATAGTAAACCAAATGTGGTTTATGATTATCAGAAAACGCTCAGTTAATATAAATCATTATCATTAAAAAATTATTTAATTAATCATCCTTGGTTATGGAAAAATAGTATATTAATATTATATTATTTCATTAATAAAAAATAAGTTCAATTATACACAACTACCCTCATTCTACATGATCTTCCGTGCACAAAGACAAGTAAATCGATCATGAAAACCAAGAATACTAATGCTTCCAAACGATGAAATTGAATCTATTAACACATAAAAAAGGGAATATATGAACTTAAAAAGTTATATTAAATCAGATAAATGTATAAAAGGTTCTATAATAATTAATTAATAAATCTATTTTCATTATTCAAGACATTTAAAAAATGGGTAGAATGTGTTTGGACATAAGGAAATAAATTCTACTCGAACCTCCATTATTCAATCAGGTTATTCTTTCTCTATTTTTACCTAAGTACAATCCTTGTTTAAGTTTATGTACATATTCTAAATTATTGTATAATTTAACAAAATCATTTATCTAGATCTATTCATCCATCATTTTTGGGGATATATTAATTTTTTAAAGGGTTTCTACTCAATTATTTCTCATAAGGAAGCCTTATTTTATGTAAATTCTAGAATTATTACCCATATTCAAGTGCATACTATAATATGTTTTAATGCGATTTTTTTCCTAAAATCAATAATTTTATTATAAAAACATCCATTTTCACCTATTTTTTCATATTAAATATTATACCATTTTCTATTTTAATTCCTCTTTAAGGATTTCCTTAAATCGTACTAAAAGGTTTCATTTCAAAAGTTTCTTAAACACACATTTTACATGTTTCCACTTCAATTGAACATAAATTGACATTATATATGCCTATAATAACTTATTAATGTTCACTTATATATTTAATTCCATTATTTCATGGTCATAATTATGATATGCACATTTGAAATTTCTTATGACATGTTTACGACACCCATTTCCTTCCATGGGTAACCCTTATTTTATGTTTCATTCCTTATGTATTATTCTTCTTGAGGAACACATATTTATAAAAATTTTATGATGGATGTTCCCAGATAGTCATCCAATGAATTGGGCTATTTAAATTCTCAGTAGATGTTTTTCTAGGATAGGGATTGAACCTGATTCCTTTTTAAGACTTTTTCCACCATGTTATATTGACTTGGAAGTTATCCTTAACCCTTTTTAGTATCATGTTATATGTGGTTTCCACATTTCTATGATTCCATTATTATATTTCCCCATGCTATTACTATTATTTTTCCATTTTTTAATTCATGTACCTTTCATTTTATGTCACCATGATATGTATTCTAATCCATGTGATATGTTTTATTATAATGGTCACTTCTTTAGTAGGATTTTTAACTCATCCCTTATGGTCATGTATTTCCTAGGTTATCCTATGAAGTTAAATAGGAATAATGGAAGCTATTATTTAATTATTATTATTAAATTAATTATTATTTTTTCATGATTTTTAATTATGTTTCTAGTATTCAGAATACAGCAGACTTTATAATCCATAAATTGTAATTTGGTGTTTAATTATGCTCAAAATATTATAATATTATGTGTAAATGGATTAGAAAACTATAATGATCTTCTCAATAAATGTTGTACTTGCGTATCTTATTCCATTTCATTTATTATAAAATCAACCCAATGTATATACATTATAACTATAACCAATACATCCTCCAAGGGTACATTGGCATAGTTGATAAATTAATCAACTAATTGATGCGCCACTATAGTGGGGTTTTTCTCAACTAACCCCAGTTACATTAAAAATCAATATTTAATTATATTAACACCAGATCCCATGTCCCAATGTTCCTAGTCAAAAAAGTTGTTCAATAGTATAGGGAGAAAGAAATTATTGATATCATGACATGTTGGAGGAATATCTCCTTGAACAATTGTTGAAAATTCATTATTGGGGGCTATTGTGCCCATGTCATTGATCATTTTTTTGATTGAGATAATTTACTTCATGAATATTATATATATTTTAATTTGAGACAATTAAATAGTGATTGGATTATTAATTTATAGATTCCCAAATAATTATATGATGTTTTTAAATTTATGATCTAATTTCTTCTCCTTCATGAAATCTAGAAATTTGATGGGTGTTTCATAAGGTTTTAACACCTCATTTTGATAGTCATTAATGATTCTCCTTCCTTTAAATGAACAGTTTTCTTATTTCATCACCTCTTACTAAATTTCTTTTTCCATAGATTTGGCTAGTTTTTCCACACTTTAACCTACAATTGCACTTTTTTATGTCAGATATTGAGGGAGATTGTTTTGATTTATAATATTTCTATGATTTCTCCCTCTTATGGATTCTTTTTAGTATTACCCAGTAGTGATACATGTTTTTATGTATAATGGTTATTTTCTTGCTTCCCACACTGGTTTTCGAGGATTTGAATGCATTAATCTTGAATCCAACATATCATTTTAGCCATAATGATGAACATAGATATCTTTTATTCCATCATTTATGTTGTCCCTACTGAATTTGTTGTCTAGTACTATATTTTTTTGATGAAGGGGTTGGGTAGGATGAAGGTTTTGATAAAATTGTTGATGATATGATCCATGTTGGTACAAATTTCATTTTTTTTGTCATGGGTGTGAATTCTTCTTTTGGAAGCTATCCATATCATGTTAGATACAAATTTGGGTTGATATTTTTAAAACTAATGTCCACTGCTATATTTTGAGTTGTATTTCCATGTAGTTTTATGATATTTTTGTGGAAATATTTGTCCTTAAGTTTGAGAGATGTAGAAAACATCACTAGTAGTGGGATAAATAATTTTCCATGGATATTTCACCTATGACATGGTTATCACCACACCCCCTATAAGAAATATGTTGACCTTCTTAAACTTGAGCACTTTTGTTATGATTATATGGATTAATTTTCACTAAATATGTTTTAATTATATAAATAAATCCTTATCGTGACATAAAAATTGTACATTACCCTCTTTTGGGATCCCCTTTATTAGTTCCATAGGATGCTTTTAGATGGAAGTACTTCCAAAATATCAAACAATTCATTATGTTACATTATCATGATTGTTTCTACAATCATGAAATCCACCACATATGTGGTTTCTGTATTGAGTCCATCATAAATGTTTCGGATTCTATATATAGTGTAATACCATGATGTAGAATATTTATAATAATCATCTTAAATTCTCCTAATAATCATAATGCTACTCACTATTGTGATATTGGAAATTATGGACATCATTCGACAACATCACCAATTTGGATGGGAGAAAATATATAGTAAGAAAGGTCTGATAAATATCCTCCCATGAGAGAAATGAAAATTTTATCAGCCCATTAATAACATTTTATTCCTTATACATTAATGATAATTGGAATAGGTTATGTATAATGGAAATATCTAAACCACTATTTTTGTGAAATATCGCACAATTCCCTCAAAAATATTATTGGTGTTTGTTGGGGTCTTCACTTGGTAGAATGAAAAAATAAACTATATTATATATCAGCTACATGACTACAATTTTGATCTCAAAATTATTAGCATTAATGGGTGTCCAAAAAATACTATAATCTGGTCTATGATTCAACGAACAACCATACCCTATATGGTTATGTTGAGGTGGTAGATAAACTTGAGGGGCATGTATCTTATGTGGAATATACACAATAATATATGGATTCATTGTGTATTTTTCTTGTGGAATATAATTATACTTTTGTTTTGGGAGATATTATTTCAATTCTGATGGAATGTAATCTTGTTACTATTGTTTGGAAAATTCTTTCATTCATTATACTAGATGATTATATTGAATATTTGGAATAGATCCCATGGATTGGGTTGGTTACTATTCTATCTCCCCGCATAAAAAACACAATACAAATATTATTATTGCACAATACATTGTTCATTTCTGTTGAAAATAGAATATAATTTTATATTCTCATTCAGTGTGAAAAAAATTTGGATTTTCACTCCCATGATTTCATGGTGTTTCCTCGATATTGATCATTTGATCTCCATGTAAAAGATAATCATTGACGATGTTTTGTTTCACATTGAATGGGCACAAAAAAACTACATGAAACTAGTTTTCTTCACCAGAAAATAAAATATAGCAATATTAAAAAAGAATAAAATCAACTGAAAAATTAAATGAGTTTAAGAATAAATGTTCGAAATTATTAATTTTTTAATTTAATGTATTTGAAGTAATCTTTATAAGTTTTACACCATTGGTAAAAACGTTTCATGGTTATTGTTAAATAATTTGGTGTTTTTCCAATTGAATTATTATTTTCAAAAGTTGAATTTTAATTTTAACAAATCTCTATAATATAATTATCATAGAAGTATAGATTTGATTATCTAGGAAATGTTCAATTATTTTGAAATGTTAGTTATTAAACAAATTATTTGATGATTTTTTCAATGGTTTTTTAAAAAATTTAATACTCTTTTGACATTAAACATAAACATTTATGGGATTATATCTCAAAAAAAAATTACTAAAATTTGTTGTAAACATAAAAAAGGTACATGTTGGGGGTGTTTCCATCAATGATGTTTATGAGGGTTTTACTTTTTTGATTTTTTTTCATAATAAATCATGACAACTAATATTCCATTTTATCAAAGCCTCATTGGTCATGTAGGGTTCTAAAAAAATTCATAAAATCATGCTTCCTAGTACCAAATTTATTTTCTACAATCATTCCTTAAAAGCTAACCCATCTTGATAGGAATTATACCAAATGATCATTGGTATAATATTCTTAACTCCATAACAGATCCATAGACTTATTGTTCTTGTTCTGATACAACATATATAGTGAGATGAAAAATTGAAACTTGAAAAATATTAAATATAATTAAAAAAATCAATCACTAAAATTAAATTTTATTAACAAAAAATTTCCATCCATTGTCTTCCAAACCAAAAATCATGGGGAACGTCAAATTATCATAAAATTAATTATCAAAAAAAATATTTATTTACTTTTATTGACAATGAAAACAAGCTGAAAAAATAATTAAAATCCAAACCAAGAACAATCTCAAAACATTAATTGGTATGTTCTGACAATCTCTCATGCCACATGGATGAGTAATCCTCTAAAACAGTCGGATAATCATTAGATTGTAGACCCCCAATCTCAATAAAGTGTTTGGGGTCATAATCAATTGAAAAATAGAGTTTTCGGATATTGATGAGTGGTAGGTGGAAGCTATATAATGGGGCACGATTACTGCTCTCAGTTAGTTTAACAATGCGTAGACAATTCTATT
The DNA here is from genome assembly GCA_963277665.1 of Viscum album. Taxonomy (NCBI): domain Eukaryota; kingdom Viridiplantae; phylum Streptophyta; class Magnoliopsida; order Santalales; family Viscaceae; genus Viscum; species Viscum album. Next base: position 35,402,418 of record OY728156.1, read on the forward strand.
CAATATTTTATTCTAGATATGTGGTTTACCATCTGTTTTCATTGTCACATGATTTAGTTAACTGTGCATACACTACAAAAAATGTATTATTTACTTAGTGTTCGACCTATCATGATAAGAGGGATGTTATGTATGGTATTAGTAACTTTGTGGAAATTGTGTGATTTACAATTTCTATTCAAATAGAATTCCGACATAATTTATTAGTAAATCTACATGTTTTGGGATCGTATAGGGATTCACTATACCAACGCACCCTTACACCAATTTTTTAAACTGGTTTTGTAATGAATATTAAAAATGTAATAATAAATTGAAATTTATGTTCGAATCAGTTAAAGAATGTTTATAACTATTTAATAGGTAAATTTTAATTTCTTGGGAGGTTACATTATAAAAGGAGGGGATTTGGAGAGCTCGTGATGGAATTCAAGAAAAATGGGCCAAACTGTGCAAGGGCCTAAGCATGCATGTGGATAATTATTTGAACTTTAGTTAATCCGTGTATACAATTGAGCTAAAAATGGGTGTATGAGTTCAAAAAAACGTTGTATAAATTTCTATAAAATATCATGAAGCCAAATTCGTCCATTTGAGGCCCAAAATTGGCCCATAATGTGAAATCATTTTGGGCAAGCTAGAATAGACAACCCTTCTATATTTGGGCCATAACATGGGCCTCAAAGATTCAATTGGTCTGATTTCACTTCCCTTGGAGAGCTAACTTAGAGACTCGACTGCCCAACGAATTTCTAGTCGTTTGAACGTGTTGTGGTCAAGAAAAAAGCTATGTAAAATGGAGTAAAAAATATTCCTTGAATAGTCACCTATCCCTTTAGATACATGACCACATTGTGTGGAAATATGGATGTTAATTTCCAATAAATTCACTCCTCCCACTCATTATTTTTGTTTCATGATCATGGCAGAAGGTTATTCAAATTGGATAGCCCAATAAACCCATTTTATATCTCTTCTTCCTCACGTACTTCTAATCCACTTAGTTATCAATTTGGGGAGTGTCCTTTGTTTTAATCATGCGCTCTACACTTGTAATCTTCATAAGGTAATTTATTTTCTGGTTGTTTGTCAATAGTTATTCATTTCTAGCTTTTAAATTTGTGTTTATTCGGGTATGATCCAATGGAAATCAATGGAACAAGAATCCACATGCTTCCATGCATAACCCGGATCTTGGGATGAATTGAGTGTTGTTGGCTCTTTTCTCACACCTCTATTTCATGAGTGTGAAAATGGATTGCGTTGGTCAATAAAATTAAATATCATGAACCTATTAATATGAATGTTCGTGTCTTCTGGAATTTTTTTATCATTTACACAATTTTTTTCATCTCATCATGTTGTGGAAGAGATGCATTTATTGAGTTCTGTTTTCTACATCGATTCATGTTGGCGGATTTTGGGTGGTTTCCGATAATAAATATCATTGATCGATCAAATCCTTGGTGGTAACCTAGTAAGATCTCACATAACATTACTTGATCAGTATGTATAAAATCAAGAAATCAATTATCCTTCCCTTTCCCTTGAGAGAAATGATGGATTCAGCATCAAGGGAAACTTACCCGGTTTGATCATGATTTCTCTAACTAGTTTCTTTTAGTAGTAATATACTTTCAATTTATTTTCTTAATGAAAAGAACCCAATATTTTTAAAACAAAATTTTCCTTTTAGTTACTCAATTAGAATTTTATTAATTAATTAATTATCTATGGCTTCTTGGAGAGTTGACATAGGGTCGCGGTTACATTGAAGAAATTCTAGTTAAAAATAAACATCTAATTTAACGCGCTTGACAACGCAATAAAATTTTAGTCCATTTTCCAGGGATCCAAGATCTATTTTTCTTTATTTCAATTTATTAATTTATTTTACCTCTTAATTAGTACTCTTTTAAATACCCCATCCACGTCTTATTGTTTTTGTTTTGATTTTCTATTTCTATTTTTAGTTGTTTTTGTATGTTCTCCCTTTCTCTCTCTCTCTTTCTCTTCTTATTATTCTCTATATCTCTATATAATTCTGTATTATAACAAAATATTCTCATATAATCCTTCTTACGTTATTTTATCCTTAATCAATCATAAAAAAACAAACTTCACACCTAATTTTCATGAATTGATTAGAAAAAAAACTACTTCAATTTAACCCAAAAATTGAAAAACACTTCATAGACAAATAAAGGAATCTAGAGAAGGTTAATCAAGTAACACTGAGGAACCCTTTTTTTAACCTCAAGTATTCATAATCCAATCAAAAATATTAAACCATGAAAACCCAAGAAAACATGGCTGAAAATAATCAAACCTTAAAAGAATGGACAACCCCGGATACAGAGTACCAACCTGCGTACATCCAATATCATGGGGAAGAAACCAACATTGAGCTGAGATAAGGCCTCATCCACCAAATTCCAAAATTCCATTTTCTTCCTAGTGATAACCCTCATAAACATCTGAAATATTTTCACATAGTCTCCTCAACCATGAATCCCCAAAATGTCTCTCAGGACTTTATTAAGTTTAGGGCCATCCCTTTCTCCCTTTATGGTGTAGCCAAAGATTGGATATACTATTTTCATACAAAAATTATGGGCTGGAATGACCTAAAAACTATTTTTTGATAAGTTCTTCCATGCCACCTAAACAACATCAATTAGCAATAAAATTTGTGTCATTAGTCAATCACAAGGAGAGACACTTCAGGAATACTGGGAGAGATTCAAATGACTCTGCTAAAGTGACCCCCACCACCATATCAGTGAACAACTGTTAAACCATTACTTTTATGGGGGAGTTACACCATGGATCATGGAATGATAGATGCAGCAGCTGGTGGTTCCTTGGATAATAATACTCATTCTGTCGCTCGTGACTTAATAGCCAACATGGCTTAAAACTCACAACAATTTGGTACATGAGATGATTCCCCAACTCAAGGAGTTCCTGAGGTAAGTCAATCTTATCTAGAAAAAAAGGTAGGAAATTGGCTCAAGCACAAGGTAACTCACAGTATCCACTAATTCCATTGTATTGTTGTTTTTGTTCTAAGAATACACATTTTTTTGACCAATGCCTGCAACTTCAAGATTCACCTGAGTATTGTGAAGCCATGTTCCCAGGGCCTCCATTCCTACAAGGATCTCCCTTCAAGAAAGAAAAATTTAGGCCAAAGCCAAATCTCATGTTGAAAGCACCACCCCAGTACCATCAAGGAGGAAAATAAAGTTTCCCCAAGTAGAATTGGTATCAAAAATTAAAATGTATGCAACCTTTTTATCCTTAAAATTCTCAGAATAATCATCATCCTCTTCCTAAATGTGAACCAAGCCTCAGGGACATCGTGAAGCAAATGAAATCCCAAAACCTCCATTTCCAGCAAACCACAAAATAAACTCCTCAAGACCTATGAACTCAAGTGGGAAAATTAGTAAAAACAATCAGTGAGATTAAGATACAAGGTTCTGAACAACTATCATCCCAACACATTTCCAATCCAAACAAAAAAATGTAATATATGTTCATTTACACATTATAGTGGTAAAGAAGTCTCTCGTCTTACTGATTTTGCACAACAGGTATGCCCCCCTCTTCAAAACTCTCTTTCCAAACCCTCAACAAATGCATCTAATGAAAAAAAGAAAAAAAGGGTAATTGAGTTATCATTAATGATTCAAATGAGAAATCTTTTCCTCTATTTTTCCCCCAAAGACTCTTTAATATAATAATAATTTTGATAATGAGATTGATAAAGAAATAATGGAAACATTTAAAAAGGTTCAAGTTAACATTACTCTATTGGATGTAGTTAAAAAAATCCCTTAATATTACAAATTTCTTAAAGATCTTTGCACCCATAGATGGAGACTAATGGGAAATGAGAGAATCAACATGGGGAGGAATGTATTGGCCTTGATTCAACTAGAAATGAAAACCAAATTCAAGGATCCAATAACAATCACAATAACATGTACCATAGGGGAGACATTATATTTTGGTTCTATATTAGATTTAGGTGATTGCATTAATGTAATTACTCATTCCATGTATTCTTATTTTCAGGTTAGAGAGATTCAACCAACAGAAATTGTCTTGCAACTTTCCAATCAAATTAAAATACATCAAACATGAGTGATTGAAGATGTCCTTATAAGAGTGAAGAATCTCATGTTCCCCGCTGATTTATACATTCTTGAGATGGAACATACGTGAACCCAAGGACACACCCCTCTCATAAATGGGATTCCATTCCCCAAAACTGCAAAGACAATCATCAATTTTTACAATGGTATGATATCCATGGATTTTGGTGGAGAAAAAGAATGTTTTAACAACCTTTAGGCTTTGAAACACCCTATTGAATAGAACTCCATTGTTCCTGTCTATTCGATGGAAGTTCTCTCAAATGATGCACACACACACAATTCTCTCCTTAACCCATAATCTAATTAATTTTAATCCTTATCACCCTTGGATGATTTGAGTTTTGATTCAATATTTGATTATTGTGTGGGTTCAAAAAAGTTTATTTTTTGTGCATAAATTAATGATTGTGTTCATTCAGATGTACCCATTACTGTCGATGATTCTGCAAATATCATTTCAATAGATTCTCTATTCTTAGAGAATAAACATGAGCAGATAGACGGTTTAATAGACCTAAATCCCCTTAAATCCCCTCCCAAAATCCAAAAAACCACCGATGTTGGAACTTTAAAAACTTCCTTCTAATATAAAATATGCATATTTTGTGGGTATTGACCAATTGCCTGTCATTATTACTAATAACCTATCTCCACAACATGAATCGAAACTACTCAAACTTTTGAGAGAGTGTAAAAAAAATAGGAGGGACATTAGATGATATTCTCAGGATTTTACCATCTATTTTAATGAAACATATACTTTTGGATGATGAGGCTACGACTGTATAATAATCTCAATGCCGGTTGAATCCCACTCTACTTGATGTGGTAAAATTTAATGTCAGTAAATTACTTGTTGTGGGGTTCAGTAATCCTATATCTGATAGTTTATGGATTATCCCAATGTGAATTGTGGCTAAAAACCAGAATAAGAGTTGTGTCAAATGAATGAAATGAATTGGTTTCAACACGTGTTCAGAACAATTGGTGAGTCTCTATTGACTAACATCGACTGAATCAAGCCATGCCAAAGGATGAATTTCTTCTACCTTTTATTGACCAAATATTATAAAGATGGTTTGGAATGTCCCATTATTTGTTCCTTCATTTCTATTAAGGTTATTTCCAAATCCATATATCCCCTGAGGATCAAGAAAAGGAAACATTTACTTGCTCGTACATCACATTTTCATATAGAATGATTCCATTCGGTCTATGTAATTCTCCTCGTACTTTTCAGCGATGTATGTTGAGTATTTTTTTGAGTACCTTTAGAGTTTTATAGAAATATTTATGGGTGATTTCATAGTATATGGTTCTTCTTTTGATGACTTGTTGGAACACCTAGGATCTGTCCTCCACCAATGCATTGAAAAGTATATTGTTTTAAATAAGGAGAAATTACATTTTATGATTGGGCATGGGATAGTTCTTGTGCCAGTAATATCAAATAACGTTATCCCAGTTGATAAATCTTAAATGGAATTAATTTCATCAATTCTATATGCAAAATTTGTTCATGTGGTGGGATCACTGTTGGGTCATGCTGTTTTCACCATCAATTCATTAAAGTCTTCACCAATATTGCACTTCCATTGTCCCGGTTATTGAAAAGGATTTCAAGTTTGTGTTTGACAAAAAGTGGGAGGATGCATTCAATTCCCAAAAATGCATTCTCAAATCACCTCCAATAATCCAACCACCAAGGAGGGATCTCCGTTTTGAGCTTATGTGTGATGCCTCTAACTTTTCAATTGGGGAAGTTTTATCACAAGGGGTTTAGAAGAATCATCATTTCATTGTGTATGCCTCACGTACCCTTGACCGTGCCCAGTTAAAGTACACAAATATTGTTAAATAACTCTTTTTATATTGTGTTTTCCTTGGAAAAATTTCGTTTATATATTATTTGGTCAAAAATGATTGTGTTTTTTGACCATTCTTCCCATTGATTCCTATTAAAGAAATCTGAAACTCGACCCTACCTCATAATGTGGATGCTTCTCTTCCAAGAGTATGACCTGGATATTAGAGATAATAGGGGAGTATAAAATGTTGTAACTGACCACATTAGTAGAATTTCTCCACCACTGGACCACTATGCTGACTCATCCCTCCCCATTAGAGAATTCATTCTTCATGGGAACATTTTCGATGTTGTGGACCTTAACCCATAATGTCGACTGTAACACCCCAACCCCAGTTACCTAGAGTAGGTGAATTATTACATAACATTGGAATGATACAAGGAAATCATGTCCTGGAAGACTGACCAGTTCAGTAGACTTGGAAATAATAGATACACACATAAGGTCAGCATTACAACTTGTGAATAAAAACAACAGTAAATTATTCCATTGGAAACAACCAAGATTACTAGATTATGCATGCAAGTGACTAATAAATATCTTCATCACATCCTGGAAAAAATAAAACATAGAAAGGGGTGAGATAAAATGCTCAGTATGGATAACAATATAGCGAAAACATTCATAAATAAGCATAAACATTTAAGGAAATTCATACCTAAAACAAAAGCCTTTTAAACATGAACATCAAGATAATATGGTAAAAAAATGAAATAATTCCATTTACTTATTCACATGGATATTATATTAGTCGAATAATCACATGCATTATCAATAACCACTTTCATAATGAGGGAATGCATAAGGCCAGACTATCATAAGAACATAGTCAAGGCCTTGTGAAAAGACAACAAATAAGATTTTGTCAAGGCCTTATACCAAGACACTAGTTTGTCTCATGAGACCTACCAATGCATCGTGGAGCTACAACGGGTTCCACCCGTCACTTATTATGTCCAATGAATTACTCATATGAAATAGTATAAACATAACATAAACATTTGTATTAAAATAAGCATAAGAAATGTCAATAATTTATCCATAAACCATGAATGGTATAAAAATAACACAACCATAGTCAAACATAACTCATTAAATACAATATGGAAGATTTTACTATAAATTAGCCTCAATCATGAATAATGAATGATATTGACATAGATGAAAATAATCATTATAACTACTTGAGAGAAATATCCCCCCTTTTTCATAAAAACATTTAAAAGTATCACTATTTATCAAGAAGTCATTTAATATATATTTTTGAATCAAAGTGTCCCATACCACTTTTAAAAATATATAAGATATTTTAATTTTAAAAAATTAATTTCCATATAAATAAATCCTTAAAACCATTTCTATAACATGGACATTAATGAAAAATATTTAGAAGAATAAATATTTAAAACATTTAAAATGATATTTTAGGTAGAGTTACTAACCAAAAGAGAGACACTTGAATACAAATAATTGAGGTAATTATAACATTATAATATCATGAGAATAAAGGAATTAATTATAAACTCTATCAAAGTACATTATATACACCATACAAAATTGATTTGCTGAATAACAACAAAGAAGTCTCAATGGGATGTAAATTAAGATGAAATCTCTTATAAAGACTGTATCCTTAGGTTAAGGATAAATCAATGACATAATTATGTTTGAAAAATATAAATACACTCAATATGATTGGATATTCAGTGAAAATAAATCAGTGTACATTTACACATATTTTTGTAAAAACAACACCAATGATTGGATATTTATCTCAACAAATGGATATGGAGTTAAAATTACTCTTGTCAAGTTCATATCGATGACATGAAAATTTTTCAATGGAATGATTATGCGTATAAAATGTATATCCATAGAAATGGGAGTGGTAATTATGACATAATAAAAAGAATAGTGATTCTACAAATAATCTTCGAGTAAAATAATCAATGAGGTATGCATAAAGTCAAATGAGTGGAAATTGAATTTTCAAATTCCCTTATCAATTTGTTAACTTACGAAACATACACCCATGAATGAAGGATCATAAAATGATTATGAAAATATAAATTAATTAAATAATATTAGACAATGAATACAAACATGGGAAGTACACACACCACATGCGATAAATAAGTGGTGAACAATGGAAATCTCATAGAATTAAAAGTGAGATAATAAACCCCTTACCTCAAGTTCGAATTGTCTTGTGTGTTCCTTATTCTTCCTGAATAATAAAATTTAGTTAATTGATACTTTATTAAGAAAAATTTTCAATTTTATTATTCCTTTTATATCACTTATTACCTTTCTATAATAATTATGTAATTATTTGAGTTCATATTGGATATTTTATTGATGTTCAGAACTTGAGTAAAAAATGAACTAGTTATAATTACAATTTGTCCATGTGGTAAAAATTCCATTATCTCCAAAATAATATAATTGAATTAGATATAATATATATTATATATTCATTATATATATTTATTTATAATAGTACATAACATTTGGAGATAATAAATGAAATGCACCTTTAATGGAGACGGTAAGCCATACATATTCATGAACGCTACCTTCATTTATATTTTTTATTTTTTTGGAATTAAAACATAATGATAAATAGGTATATTATATTTCTAGTATAAAATCATATTATATATGTTTTACATAATTTAATTAACTCTATCCTTTATACGTTCTATGAATTTCATGAACGAATCATAGGACCTTGAGGGGGTGGTAGTCCGCACTTCCTCAAATGAAATTATCGTGCTCACACATATTGGAAAGCATATTGGTGTGTTTTTTAATGAAAATTACAGAATCATAGACAAAAATAAACATAATATATATAATATATAACTGTAGTTCCATCATAATTTCCACCATAAGAGGCAGTAGGAGAGAATAGAACAATCATCATTTCGTGAGGCGTTAGTTTTCCATCCACAGAAACATTACGTTATTCACCCATTAGATGTAGGTGTGTGTTAGTGTAGCTCAAATCCTTCTTATAAAATCATCCTGATATATTGAATATACTGGTTTTGTTACAAAATAAAGGAATAAAAAGAGTTCATGGTGTTGTACAAGTAAAATAAAAGAAATAAGTTTAAGAGAAACCGTTTCCTTTAATTTCAGTAACTCCCTTTGGTTTGAGCCAAAAGGACTTCTTGAAGTGCCTTCTACATAAGGTAAGGCTTCTAGGTGGAGTAGAGGGATGTATAGAGCTTAATTGGGAAGATTTTGGATGATCCAAAACGCTTGATAGGTGTGAAGAATTGGTTTTAATTGGTCTCTTTTTATAAGGGAGAGGAGAGGCTCTTTAGGAAAGTGTGAAACTATTATTTTATTATAAATTTATCATCATTTTCAAAAGCTCAAAAACATATTACAATAGAATTTAAGATGACTAATATTCAAAATAAAATCATCAAATCATAATTGGACATGTTTTGGATAATATTATAATCATTATATTCATATTTATTTAAATAATATTTTAATGAGGTATACACTACATCATTATTGTGTCATAAATAATTTAATTTATTTGATGTCTAAAAATTATAAAAAAAACTAACATGATGTAGGAAATATCTTTATATTTCCAATTAATATTTATAGTCTAACATATAAATTATATATACCAATGTAAAAATTAATTTACTAAATGATATTTGTTTGTGTCAATTTTTTCTTTATTTAAAATTTATTAATCTAAAGAGTCATTATCACTCTCAAGTGGCTCCATGGGGTCCCAAAATCGACCAAAGTATGGCCATGGTCGGACATGACTCATCCAATATTTTTAGGACAAGTGTTAATGTAATTTTTTGTTATTATAATATTCTTTTTACCTTTAATTACCCAATTTACCTTTAATCGCGGTAAATAAAAGTAAAAATGTTACTATTCACCAAAAATGATTTTCATCATATTGAACCAAATTGTACTTCTTGATATTAACCATGTATTTCATATTTTTGAAATTCAACTCTTGAAGTGGTAAAATTTCATTTTAATGTAAAAGTAGCTTTTTTAACTACTTCTAAGTGGTTTCACTATTCATCAAAAATTGATGTTTTTTAGAAAATGCCCAAAATTCACCCTAAGCTTTATTTGATATTCCAATTTCAAAAATGATGTCTATTTTTACAAATTCAAAACATAGAAGTAGAATTAATTAATTTAAAATTAATTCCCGTTGTTAAAACAATTAGTGTGTTTTTAAGAAATAATAACTATCAAAAGATTGACACTTGTTTCTATTCAATTTCAAAGGGAAATTAATTCAAATGACCAACATTGGATTAAATGGTAAAAATATATTTTAATTAAATGTTAAAAGAAATTAAAAATATAATCTAACCATATAACTAAATTATATTAAAACACAGTTTTGAATTAAAATACAGTATTCTTCACTATTCATAAAAAATGAATTTTATCAGGAAAAATACCAAAATTTTACCCAAAGTATATTTTGATTTCCATATTCTAAAAACAATTTTTATTTGTCAAATATAACATATAAAACTGACAAACATGATTTTTAAAGAGGGTTCTCCATTAAAAGGCGGTAAATCAACCCTATAATGAATATTAGAGTATTTATGCTTAAAATCAAATTCCATTCTTATTTTAAGCCTCTAACATTTATTGGATAAATGTAAAAACATTTAACAAACATATATAAAAATATTTTAGTTAGTTCAATTCATTTCCACTAATACAATTGCTCAGCGTTAAGTACCATTTAAAATAATAATATTACATTATTTGTGTGCAATATAATAATTCAATGAAACCTGTTGTTGTGTATCAGGTAAGACATAAAACATAGAATCCCCTTAAAACTAAAATTAACACATAATTAAGAAATATTAATAAATATGAAAATGTATTATTCTTTATTTACCCAAGAAGTTACTTCCTGCCCCCTTTTGGTAATTGCAACCTCGCAATTTTAAAATTGTGCTCGGAAACTTCATTGAAAGCCCCACATAAGAAAAAGAGTCAATAAAAATTCACATTAAAATAAACTAAGATAAGTAAAAAAGGTTACCTAAGACAAAAGATACTAGGATTCCATGAAAACATGGATATAGAGGAGAAAAAAAGTGTCAAGTTCTGATGGATAGGGATAGAAAACATGATTAGGAGAAAGATAACGAAAAGAAAATCAAAAATTTGTGATGGGATAAAAGGTCATTAGTTTCCCAATAGGAAAAGTAAATGGATAACGTTTTTTTAAGTTCCATTTAATAAAGTTGAGGAATTTATTTTTGAGATTGACTAAAAACATAAATAGATATACTTACTTTTTTAGAAGAGTTTCATTCTTTAATAAATTTCTACCACCAACTCATTTTTTTCAAACGATGAGTATTCAAGATGACTTGGTCACACCGAAAGAGCTACAATCAACTTCAAGAGAATCACATGATCCAGAAAATATAAACAATATATTTAACGTGTATTTAGAGATTAATGACCACCAAAATGGTTAGTACAAGATTAGATGATCCAAAAAAAGGATAATCCTTTAGAGAATGAAATACTAATCGTAATTTCTAACATTAAACCAACAATACCCAAAGTTCTATAAATACCATACAATAAACAATTGTCCTTAAAATCCATCAATATAATCTAAACAAATTGTGAAACCCAAAACATAGAAGAATTTTATTACACAGTCTACCTTATTAAATTGTATATCCAAATGACACCAACTACTCTTAAAGTCACATACTTAAAAGTAATTAAACTAATAAGATATTCTCTATTATTGGTTAATAATTTCAATAAATAACCCAAATCACTATAAATCCATAATAAATACATAGATAAAAATCCACCATCACTCTTAAAATGAAATCCTATTGTATTCTATTTTCCTTGGGCATATAGTGTTCCCAACAAAGCGAACGTCTTATAGATAACATTTATCACTTAATCACTAAATAATTTTCCTATACAATGGGTATTCATTTGATAAGATGAAGATCCAAAATAAACATATTATTTATCAATAAAATCATTTAACTAACAATAATTAGTCACACTAACCAGGGACTTCACATAGTCTACTTGTATGCAATAAATCTCAATCGTACTCTGGTTATGGGTTCGATTCTTATATCTTTTTCTGACGCAAGGGGTTGTCACATAGTCTGTGTGTTGTCCTTTTTCAAAAACTATAGTTTATAATGTTACCTAAATGAGATAAATTTTTCAAAAAACCCATAATAAAATTTAACCACAAATGTTATCTCATACCTTTAATTTTCATCACAAAATATAATAACATGTAATTGCTTCAAACCCAATGATAATATAAAACCAAATGGATATTTATAACTATATCAATAAGTTAAAAGATTATTCTTTCTCAAATATCATTTTCAATTGAAAAACTACAGGGTTACAAATACAAGAGAAAATTATTCCAAACTAATCCCATCAACAATTAGAATTAATACTTTTAAAAATTTCTCCAACCATTTATTTCCACATGGCTTCTTCTTTGACCAAGAAAATGTCCTATGAATAGGGCACTCACTCAGGTAATGGCCAGGTCCCCTACATTTAGGTAAAATGACTGTAAATTGATTCTTGAGACCATATTTATTTTCTTCAATAGTATTATTCATTTTTCTTCATCAATTCTTCACTTTATGTCCATATTTCCCACACATAAAACATTTATTTGTTCTATTGAGACACTTTCTCGGGTGTCTCCTTCCACATTTCCTACAGCATGGAAATTGAGGATTCTTTTTTCCATGGTCTCCACTGCTGGAGCTCTTATCATTCATCACATTTCTCTTCTTTGTTGATTATGGGAGTTGGTTAATATATATGTTGTTGATCATATTTTTGAAAAAATAGATTTGGCATGAACATGATATCTTTTATTCTTATCAACATTCCATTTTGTTGCTTATTTCCACCATCGTTCCCACCTTGTAAATCATTCTAAAAGTTAATATGACTTCCTTGGAATCTGTTCATTGACTAAAACCATAAAACATTGTGTGAGTTAGAATATTCATAAAATCATTTAGATAATATCATCACACATTATTTTAAATAAAAAACACCTTAGTATTAACCAAGGTTACATATTCTCATATTATATTAAAATACTTCAAATCAGTATGAAAAAAATGTAAATTATCATAAGCATAACCCCCGGCGAGTGTCTTAACCATGAGTGTACCAAGACCCATTGTCATGCACCAATTCCCGTTTTTATGTAGGTCAAAGTAGTGTTTTTGGGTTTTACCCCTAGATACATCTGTTCCAAAGCCGCCTCTACCTGCTCGTATCCAGACATGTATATATTTCTTTGAAAACTCACAAAATATTTACAAACACAAAATTTTAGGATGTTTTTCTATTCTAATCCTCAATGTCTATCTTAGGGATATGTGATCTAATCATAGTTTATATAAATCTAGTTTCCTAGGTTTTTACTAAACTTCCTCCGATACCAACGGTAACACCCCGACCCTAGTTACCCAATGTCGGTGCATTATTACATAACATTGGCATTATACCAGGAAATCATGTCCCGAATGACCGATCAGTTTAGTAGACTTGGAAATACTAGATACATTCATAAGGTCAAAATTACAATTTCAGAATAAAAACAACAATAAATTATTCCATCGGAAACATCCAAGCTTCATAGATTATGCCTACAAGTCACTCATAACTAACTTATTCACATCCTATGAAAAATAAAACATAGAGATGGGTGAGCTCAAATTCTCAGTAAGGATAACAATATAGCGAAAACCTTCATAAATAAGCATAAACATTTAATTCAATGCATAACTAAAAAATCCTTTTAAACTTTAACTTCACCATAATATTGTTTAAAAATTAAATAATTTCATTTAATTATTCACATGGATATTCTACTAGTCTAATAATCACAAGCATTATCAATAACAACTTTCATAATGATGGAATTCATAATTCTAGACTATCATAACCACATAGTCAAGGCCTTGTACCAAGACTACAAATAATATTTTGTCAAGGCCTTGTGCCAAGACACTAGTTTGTCCCATGAGACCTACCAATGCATCGAGGATCTATAGCGGGTTGCACCCATCACATACTAAGTCCAATGATTTCCTCATTTGAAAAGGTTGAAACATAACATAAACATTAGTATTAAAACTAGCTTACGAAATATCAATACTTTATCCATAAACCATGAATGGTATAAAAATAACACATCCACAGTCAAACATATCTCATTAAATACAATATAGAAGAATTGTATTAAAAATTATCCTAATTCTATAATAATGAAGGATATTTACATAGATGAAAATAATCATCCAAACTACTTGAGAGAAATATCCCCCTTTTTCATGAAAGCATTTAAAAGTATCACTATTTATCAAGAAGTCGTTCAAAATAGATTTTTGATTCAAAGTGTCTCATACCACTTTGAAACATTTAAAAGGAATTATAAATTTAAAACATTAATTTACATATAAATAATTCCTTAAAACCATTTTTAAAACATGGACACTAATGAAAATTTTTTAGAAGAATAAATCATTAAAACATTTAAAATGATATTTTAGTTAGAGTTACTAAAAAAAGAGAGACACTTGAATACAAATAATTGAGGAAATAAAAACATTATAATATTATTATAATATATGGATTCATGATATAATATGTAAAAGTAAATTATATACACCATATAAAAGTGATTTGGTGTATAACAACAAAGAAGTTTCTATAGAATGTAAATTGAGATGAAATCTATTATATAGACTGTATCTTTAGGTTAAGGATAAATAAAATAAATAAGTATGTGTGAAAAATATAAATACACTAAATATGATTTTATATTCATTTTAAATCAATCAGAGTACATTCACACATATTCATGTAAAAACAATACCAATCAATTGGATATTTAACTCAACAAATGGAGATTGAGTTAAAATTACTCTTATCAAGTTCATATCGATGAATTGAGAATTTATCAATGGAGTTATTTTGTTTATAAAAATTATATCCACATAAATGGTAGTGGGAATTATGACATAAGAAAATTAATAGTGATTCCACAAATAATCTTGGAGTAAAATAATCAATGAGGTATGCGTAAAGCCATATGAGTGGAAACTGAAATTTCAAATTCCCTTATCAATTTGGTAACATAAGAAACATACAACCATGAAATAAGGATCATAAAATGATGATTTAAATATCCATGAATTAATTTATGTTACACAATTAATAAAAACATGGTTAGTACACAAACCACATACAATAAATTAGCGGTGAACAATGGAAATCTGACCGAGTTAAAAGTGATATAAGAAACCCATTACCTCAAGTCTGAATTGTCTTATGTGATCTATGTTCTTCCTATATAATAAAAATAAGTTAATTAATAATTTATTAATAACTATATTTAATTTTATTATTCCTTTTATATCACTTATTACATTTCTATAATAATTAGTTAATTATTTGAGTTCATATTGGATATTTTATTGATATTCGGAACTTGAGTTAAAAATGAACTGTTATAATTACAATTTGTCCATGGGGTCAAAATTACATTATCTATAGAATGATATAAATTATTTAGATATCATATATATATTATATATCCAGTATATATATGTATTTATAACAGTACATAATATTTGGAGATAAGAAATGAAATGCACCTTTGATGGAGACAGTAAGTCGTATGTACGCATGAACGCTACTTTCATTTATATTTTTTATTTTGATGGAATTAAAACATAATTATACATAGTTATATTATAATTCCAGTATAATATCATATTTTATATGTTTTACATAATTAAATTAACTCAATCTTTTATACGTTCCTTGAATGTCATGAAAGACTCATATCACCTTGAGGGGGTGGTAGTCCGTACTTCCTCAAATTAAATTATTGTGGTCATACATATTGGAAATCATATTGTTGTGTTGTTAAATAAAAATTAAACAATAATAGAGAAAAAAAACATAATATATATAATATATAAATATAATTCCATCATAATGGCCACCATAAGAGGTGGTAGGATATAATTGAACAATCATCGTTCCGTGAGGCGTTAGTTTTCCATCCACATAAACATTATGTTATTAACCCATTATATGGAGGTTTCATTAAGTGTAGCTAAAATAATTCTTATAAAAACATCCTATTATATTTAATATACTGGTGTTGTTACAAAATAAAGGAATAAAAATAGTTCATGGGGTAGTATAAGTAAAATAAAAGAAATGAGTTTAAGATAAACCATTACCTTTAATTTCGGTAACTCCCTTTGGTTTGAACCAACAGGAATTATTGAAGTTCCTTCTGCCTAAGGTAAATATTATAGGTGGAGGATAGAGATGTAGAGTGATTAATTGGTCATAGTTTGGACGAGCCAAAAGGGTTGATAGGTGTGATGAATTGGTTGTAAGTGGTCTGTTTTTATAAGGGAGAGGAGGGGCTCTTTAGGAATGTCTGAAACTATTATATTATTAAATACTTATATTCGGTATCAAAAGGTAAAAAACTCATTAAAGTAGAAGATAGGAAGACTAATATTCTAAATAAAATCATCCAATCATAATTAGACATGTTTTGGAAAATATTTTAATCATTATAATCTTATTTATTTAAATAGTTTATTAATGAGGTAAACACTGCATCATTATTGTGTCATAAAAAATTAAATTTATGTGATTTATAAAAATTATAATAAAAATAACATGATTAATGAAATAATTTTATATTTCCAATGAATATTTATAGTCTAAAATATAACTTATAAAACCCCATGAAAAAATTAATTTACTAAAAGATATTTGTTTGTGTCATTTTTGTAATTACATTAATTTAATAAATCTAACAAGTCATTATCACTCTCATGTGGCTCCATGGGGTCCAAAAATCTACCCAAGGATTCCCATGGTAGGCCATGACGCATAAAATAATGTTATTACATGTGTTAGGTTAATTATGTATTATTATAATATTCGTTTTTCCATTAATTACCCTATTTACCTTTAACCGTGGTAAATAAAAATCAAAAGTTACTATTCAACAATAATTATTTTCATCTTGTTGAACCACATTTTACTTCTTGATATTAACCATGTCTCTAATTTTTTTTAAATTCATCTCACATAAGTGATAAAATTTCATTTAAATGTAATAGTCACTTTGTTTAACTACTAATAAGTGGTTTCACTATTCATCAAAAATTGATGTTTTTCATAAAAATACCAAAAATTCAGCCTAAGATTTATTTGATATTTTGAATTCAAAAATAATGTCTATATTTCAATATTCAAAACATAAAATTGGAATTAGTGAATTTAAAATTAATTACCATTTGTTAAAACAATTAATGTGTTTTTAAAAAATAATAACTATCAAAAGATTGACACTTGTTTATGTCCAATTTCAATGAGAAATTAATTCTAATGAAAATAATTTGACTAATTGGTAAAAATATATTATAAATAATTTTTAAAAAAAATTAAAAAGATAATATAACCATATAAATAATTTAGATTAAAACACAATTTTGAACTAAAATACAGTATTTTTCACTATTCATCAAAAAAATGAATTTTATCAGAACAATACCAAAATTTTTCCCTAAGTATATTTTGATGTCCCGATACTAATGAAGAATATTATTTTGTCAAATATAAATATAAAAATTAACAAAACTATATTTTAATAGGGTTCTCCATCAAAAGGCGGTAAATCTTCCCTAAAATGAATATTAGAGTATTTATGCTTAAAATCGAATTCCATTCTTATTTTAAGCCTCAAACTTTTATTGGATAAATGTAAAAACATTTAACAAACATATATAATAATATTTTAGTTAGTTATATTCGTTTCTATCAATAAAATGTCTTGGTGTTAAGTACCATTTAAATTAATAATATTATATTATTAGTGTGAAACATAAGATTTCAAAGAAACCTATTGTTGTGTATCGGGTAGGCCATAAAACATAGAATCCCCTTTAAATTAAAATTAAAATTTAATTCAAAAATATTAATAAATATGAAAATGTATTATTGTTTATTTACCCAGGATGTTACATCGACATTGTGATTTTTCTAGTAAGATCTAGGGTCTCCACTGATATCATCACTTCCCAATCCCAGAGACTTAAACATGATTCTGGGTTGTACATTTGGAATGACCCATATTTTTGATGAATTTGTGGTGACGAATATGTTTTTATATGTGTCCCTGACCACGAGTTCACCTCTGTTTTGACCTTCTGTCACACATTGGCTTCTGTGGGCCACATTGGCTCTCAATGAATTGATCGAAAGGTCCTTGACTCAGGTCATTACATTCCAAAATTTTATTGGGATGATAATAAATTTTTAATGTCATGTAGTCAATATTAAGTTATAGGGAATACCTTCAAGATAAATGAAAATCCCCAACAACCCATGTTATTCTGTGAAATCCTTGATGCATGGGGGTATAACTTCATGTGCCTTTTCCAAATTCATTTTGCTTCATGTACATCTTGTTACCTATGGACTACATGTATAAATGGGTGGAAGTAAAATTATTAGGATTGATGAATCTTGAGTTATTGTTTATTTTGTGAGGTCCCAGTTTTTTAGTCAGATTGGTTTTATGAGATTCATCATTAGTGATCAGGGTTCCCATTTTTCAATAGAAACATAAAGCATTTTCTTCGTATGTATGGGTTTTATCATAAAGTCTCCACTTCATATCACCTCCAAACTATCTAAGAAGCAATAATATGAAAACTATATATTATGAGAATCTTGAGAAAATTGTACAACCTTATAGAAAATATTAGAGTTTCAGCACGAATGATGCACTTTGGGCATACCGTTCAACCTTTAAAACCCCAATAAGAATGTTACCATATTGAATTGTGATTAGAAAGGCTTGTCACCTCCAAGTGGAGGTATAACACCATGCATATTATGCAGTTAAATAATGTAATTTGAATTTTTCAGATGTAGGTTAGGATAGGAAGATGCTTTTTCAATAGATGGAAGAAATTCGACATGATTCATATGAGAATCCACAGACCTATAAAGATAATACAAAGGCTATCCATGATAGCATGATTCATCAGCAGATGTTCCATATTGGTGAGAAGGTACTCATGTAAAATTCTAGGAAAAAGCTCTACCTAGGTAAGCTTCATTCACAATGTCTTGTTACTTATACTATTTATAATGATTACCCTTTTGGTGCATTACATATTTTACCTAAGCAGAGTGTAAGAGGTCTTTCTATCAAAGGGATACAACTTAAACAGTTCTATGCGGTTTTTTCAAATAATAAAGTATAGGAAATCCACCTTCTAGAAACAACATACCAGTGAAACACGCCTAATTTTATCCTTCCTTCTCATATTCTAAATTATTACAGTGAGGACACTACACATTCTAGGTATGGGGTTGATACATTCCTGGTTTCATTTGTATTTTCATCTTATTTCTTATTTATTCTATTTTTTAATTATTTATGGTTTTTTCACATTTCTGCATCTTTCTTTGTTCATTAGGATTTTTATTTTATTTATTTTTTCTTCTCATATTCACCTTTTTATAGAATTTTTTTGTCCCCCCTTATGTTCATCAAATCATGGAACATACTACAAATGACTATTGAAATTTTTGAGTCCATGTTGTTTTAATATATAATGAACCTCGTCACTGATATGAAATGAAATTTTTATTAATTTAATATCATGAATTTATTTTTAGTGAATTGGTTTTCTATCAATGATATAAATGTTTTTATCTATGTAAAATATTTGAGATGATAGATGCCCCTTGTGTGAATTGTTTTTGGGAAAATAGTATCCTTAATATGTCAACAAATTTCAGCACCATCCCTCAAAGTGTGAATATTTCTTACTTACTAGAAGATAATTATTAGTTAAGTTAATATTTTTCAGCATAAAATGATATTTACCTATTGTCATTCCTTATTTGATCTGATTCATTACTATAGTGGTTTGACCTATGTCTATGTACTGATATGTGAGTGTTTCATGCCCTTAAAAATGGGTTCTATCATGGGTAGGTCAAAAACCACACCTCCAAAACCTTTGATCTTTTTATAACTATTACAATTTGTTTCTTGGAGAGACAAAACAAGGGTTGATAGATAAGTGTTAGATTTGTTCCAAATAAAATTTCTGAAAAAAAACAAAAACAATAAATGAGGTGAGTGATTAAATGTGAAACATATGGGGATATCTAGGTCAGATGCTTATGGTTTGACTTTCAGGAATGATTAAGTGTGTGGGTCTTGAAATATTATTTCAAACGTTGCTGTGCAGGTTCGGTGAATAAAATCTTTTAAGAAGAAGTATGTTAAAATAACTTATATTTGTTGAATAGAAACTTGAAAAAATATCATTGAATATTTTTCACACAAACACAGAGAGAGTTAGTGTCATGGTTAACGTTTTAATTCCGTTCTCAATTTAGTATCATGAATCTATTTGAATTTCATTGTGATATGATTATTGAGACATCTATTTCTATTTTCACTAGGAAGCTCTCCTTGGTGTGGTTTGTGCATTGATCACATTATTTTAATGAATTAAAATTTCCTCAAATGTTAATAATTCATGATGTTTGTATTATATACATTCATTGTTTTGTGAATATGTGACTTTTCTTGGGAGTGAAAAATATTTCGGTGTGGGTGCGTGATCACATAGAGAATCACTATTCAAATCCACCAATACACCGTTATTAAAAACTGGTGTTGTAATCAATATTAAGAATGTAATAATAGAATGAAATTTATATTTGAATCAGTTAATTAATTTTTATCACAATTTAATAGGTATATTTTACTTTTTTGGGGGCTTACATTGTAGGAGGAGGTGATTTGGAGAGCTCATGATGTAATTCAATTAAAATGGGCCAAACTACGTGAGAGCCCAAGCATGTATATGGGAAATTATTTCTACTATAGATAATCTATGTTTCTAATTGGGATAAAAATGGGTGTATTATTGAAAAACAACGTGGGATACATTTTTCTAAAAGATCATGATGCCCAATTCATTCATTTGGAGGCCCAAAATAGGCCTACAATATGAAGAAATTTGGGATGGGCCAGATTGGAACACCCTTTTGTATTTGGGCTAGATCATAGGCCTCAAAGATCCAATTAAGAAGATTCTACGTCCCATAGATAGATAACATGAATAATCAACTCTCCAACGAACCTAAATTAATTTTCATGGGTTTTGGTCAGAAAAGAGAAGGATAAATATGGAGTAAATTTTTTTCCTTGAATAGTCACCTAGGACTTTAGATACTTGACCACTTTATGTGGAAATATGGATGTAAATTGCTAATAAAATCACTCCTACCTTCATTATCATTGTTGGAAGACCAGGGGTGGAGGTTAATCAAATTGGATAGCTCTCTTCATCCATTTTATTTCTCTTCTCCCTCATGTATTTTTAAACCACTTAGTGATCAATATGGGGAGTTCCCTTTGTTGTAATCTTAAGCTCCACACCTGTAATCATCATAAGATAATTGATTTATAGGTTTGTTGTCCATTTTTTTTATTTTTACCTACTATATTTGTGTTTATTCTCATATTATCAAATACAAATCAATGATAGAAGAATCCACATGCATCCATTCATAACTCAGATCTTGTGATGATTTGAGTGGAGTTGCCTCTTTTCTCACCCCTAAATTTCATGAGTGTTTATATGGATTTCATCCGTTGATAAAATAAAAAATATTTAAGCTATTAATATGAATGTTCTTCTATCATGAAATATTTTTATCATTGACACAAATCTGGTTGTATCATAATGTTTTCGATGTGATTCCTTGATTTAGTTCTATTTTTTTTACAACAATTCATGTATGTTGATTTTTAGTGGTTAACTGATAATCAATATCATTGATCAGTCAAATCATAGGTGGTAAACTGGTAATAACTCACATACCATTGCTGGTTTCATTATGTATAAAATTAAGGAATCAATTAACCCTCCCATTCCATTGAGATAAATGACAGATTGAACATCAAGGGATACTTAACTGGGATGATCATGATTTCTCCAACCAGATTCCTTCAGTAATAATATACAATCAAAATCTGTTCTTAGAGAAACCAAACCCAAGTTTTATAAAACCTCATTCCCCTTTTAGTTAATTAATTTGAACCTTATTCTATATGTAATTATTTAAGGCTCTGTCGAGAGACGACCTTGGGCTGCTGATATACTGCAGAAATTCTAGTTAAAAATAAACATATAATTTGACGCACTCGACAATGCGATCATTTTTCTATCCATAAAGATAACATATGTCTGGGGTTTTCATAAAGATACATGATTTCATAGTTTTTATGACTAGTTTGTTTAGTTTTTATAGAAACCCTATCCTTTTAAATATAACACTACATGATTTTAAGCGTAATTATACATCAGACTAAATGCCAGGAATCGTAAATTCTAGTGTCTTAGAATACTAGGTATCAAAAACTTAAAACATGGGACAAAAAACACTTATTTATTTATAATTAATAAAGATATATTAACTTCCCTTAATTCCTTGAATCTAAATATGGTACACTATGGATCACATGAACGAAGGGATGAGCTAAAAGCCCAGTAAGGGAATAAACATAAGAAAAAGGATTTAGCAAAAGGGTTAGAGATCATAACATAAGGATATAAAATAGAATATATAATCATACCATATAAACATGGGATTATATAAATATGAATTCATAGTAATGTGTAAGTTAAATAAATTTAACCATTAGCAATATTCAAGGCTCATGACACTTAGAGTAGCACAAGTCATGGTTATCCACCAAGACCATTGCACATGGTATCACGAGTCAAGGATAACTACTAAGACAGTTGCACATTACATCTCATGAGACTAGAAATTACCCAATCAATTGGATTTCTATCTTGGTTAACCCATATTTACATGTTCATGAATATTATTTCCTTATTTAAAATCATTCATAAACAATAATGACCATAAGGGACCCGTATAATTGAATGTGTATCTTAATCATGTAATTAATCATAATGAATAGGCATATTATAAATGTTTCCATAAATGAAATGATTTAAAAAATATATGGAAAATCATGATGTAAAATATGCATATATCATTTTATGTGATGTCAAGAAGAAGATACAATATGAAATATATATTATTTAAGTGTTTTTATAATTAAAACATTTTAGTGCGGTTTTAAGGAATACACTAAAAAGAATTTAAAATATAAAAGGAAATAATATTTTGTAAAAACAAGAAAGTGATCAAAGTAGGTTTTAATAATATAAAAATCTGTTTTATAAAAAAAATGGTGGCTCAAAACATATGGTATAGTATACTAAAATTTGGAAAAGGATTCAGGTAGTTTTCTTAAAATGAGTTATCTTATCGAGAAGTATTGAGGAGGGAATCACATAAAAACTCATATATCCCAAATTGATCATGATGAGAGGGTCTTGATAAATTAATTTGGTAAATTTACTCAGAATTTTAAAGATTCACATAAAAATATATGAAAACATCATTTTGGAAAATAGATGATAAAAAACCAGATAGAACAAAGGAGGTTTAGATAGAATCCCTTACAGATTATCAGCATGGTATCAGGTGTACTTAATAGCAATTAACGAGAGAGAAAGGGGTTTCTCATCATATATAAATCATGAGGTCAGTATGGGTAGGTGAAAAATTATACCCCATCATTATGAATTTCACATAATAGGGTATAACAAAGAGGAAATTGTTGAATAAAAGTGAAAGAGAAAGGATCCCTTACCTTAAGTCTGATGGGGTTCTCCACTTAATATTAATGAACTAAATAATAAAATTAGGTCCATTAATTAATAATTACATAACCAATTAATTATTTAACTTATTTATTATTACATTTTTATGTTCATTCATGGCCTTTTAATGGGTTATGTGGTTCAATTTCATTATTCGGGTCTGTTTGATTTCATTGTTTTTACGATCAGTGTATTATTATTTTTTGATTGGGCAATCATGTAAAATCGGGACGGTTATACATAATTGGAGTTATATTTTTTTATTTAAAATCCATAAGGTTAAATGGTTGTCCATTTAATTTGATTACTTTGTGTGACATTGAATCATTATATAAAACTTTATTGATAACTTTTTGGGTTTATTGGAAGTTTTTTATAACTACAAACTCATTTGGCATTATAATTTAATACCATGTGTACAATAATAATACTGAACCTTCAATATGATATATTACATAATAATCTGGTTGAACTATAAAAAATGTTTTGATGACTAGAATTGAATATGGTAAATGTAATTTAAAAACGATTATTCTTGAATGTGGTAAAATAACACATCTCATGTGGTGTCTTTTCTACTAGAATAAATAAAGAGTAAATTGGAGATGATAATAACATATTCCATTATCAAAAAAAATACAGTATATGTAATGTACTATATTTTTTGTAACATTTGGTTGAAGAGAGGTAAATATTTAAAATAAAACAAATGACTTGAAAACAAAGTAAAAAAATTGAAAAGAGGGATTTACCTCTTGAATAGATCTCCCTTGAGAGCCACATAAGGGGAGTGGATTTGGTCTTTTGAAGAAACTAAAGGATTTTGGACATGGGGGAAAATATTGGAGAGGTATTTGGTCAGAATTTTGGCAAGAAACACATATTTATAGGAGTGAAGATAAAGGGTAAGGAGGGGTTGTATTTATAGGGGATGAGAGGATGGTTTTCATAATATTTTATTCTTTAGTTTATTAATTTATCTCAAGACCAGAATGATTGAGGATTCCATGACTAAAAATAGTAATAATTTAATTTTAATTCTAACAAATGTTGCTTACATCATCCATGATGCCAGTAATAGTCCAATTTTTTGTAATGTATATATATGGTAAATTACCGTATTTCACTATTCAAAAAAAATTCCATTATTTTAGAAAAATCCCAAAAATTCACCCAACCAATTTTGAACAAGTAGAATCCAAAAAGTAAATCCATTTTTTAAAATAATTTATTGATTAAATTAATTTAATTTTTAATTAAAATCATAATTTAATTGAAAAATACAAATTTTAAAACTATAACTTATTTTATATTGTTTTTAACAATTACATAAGGTTTTATAAAATTATCCTAAAACCAGAACAAATAAAATTCATAATTTATGAACACCTTTTAGGAAACTAAATTTTCTATTGTATTAATTAATTAATATTAATTAATTATTTTTTACTTACAAATATACCAATACTTTTACTATGGTCATATTATCACATATAATATACATAAATTGTATTAATACAAACATGGGTGAGATTTCTATTATTTTGAAGGATTTAATATTCATAAATGTGGGTTAATATTAATAAGGGTATGTTACTATTCTATAATAATTAATTTTTCCTTATTGGACTCCAAACATCGTACTAATCACAACCATGTATGTCATATTTTTGAAATTAAAAACACAAAAGTGCCAAAATAATTTTTAAAAGTAACATAGTATATATTAGTTCATTTTGTTGTTATTTCATATGATTATATGACATATCTTTATGAAAAGGATTAACATTGAATAAAATTGGGTCATTATAGTTTTTATAACATAACAATAACCATGAACCAACTAAAATGGGTCTAAATGACACAAATTTTCCATGAAAATTCCATATTCATTCAAAATTTTATTAATCATTAATTATATGAAAAAATATATCCTTTCACAACATGTTATGTCAATAAGTACAAGAAAATTGAGTCTCAAAACTATTATAAATATAGATTTTGCATAAGAAAATGCCTAATTCACACAATTATATCAATATTATAACCATGAATGTATTTTTGGATCCTTCTTAATAATTTCATGAGAATTTAAAATTCATCTAATTATATCTATTTCATTTATTTATTATTCAAGGGTTATTAAAGAGGATATGGGTTTAGGACATATTCCTAATGTTTATCAGGATTATTTATTATTATGTTTCTTATAAGAAAATATTATGGACCAACTCTACATAAGAACATTAATTTTATTAAACATTGGTTATTTCATGAATATACATGTTTTCATTTCATAGTGAACAACATATTTACTCAATTAAAAATTGAAGTAAATTTGACATTAGGTCACTCTTTAGTTGAAATACCTTTCTCTTTGGTGTTCATGTTTTCTAAAATACTCATGAATTTTTTAATATTATCCATTGATTGTTTAAATTCATTTCCCCATTTTTTACATTTTACAAAAAAATATTTAAAATGAATATCTTTTTTTCGTTTTCCATTCATGGTACTTTATTACTTTTTACAAAATATATGATAGTTATTTTCTCATTTAGATAATAGGGAATGGTTATAATTTCCCTTAATCATGATCACTCAAAAATATAATGTTTCTTTTGTATCATTCCATGCCTATTTTAAAAAAAATTATATTTAAATTTCATTGCGAATTAATCTTTTTGAAAAGGTGTTTTTAATTTTGAAATGTTATTTTTTAATTATTGTTTTAATTGAACTGTAATGGTATTTGTATTAATTAGAGACAACAACCCTTTATTTAACTAATAATTAAATGAGGATATTATGGAAGGTAACCAACCTTATTCTATCTGTATAGGGTTAATAATTTGAATGAAAAGGCATTCATGAAACCCATTACTTCTCATTGATTTCTTCTATGATTAAATAATTAATTGTTTAAGAAACCTGTCTCTTTCACATGGGTTTTTCTATACTGATATGTTTATTAAAACAATTTAATTTAATGGGTTCTTATTTGTTGAATTTTTGGGGATCATATTGATAAAATATGTATAGTGTTCATTATGTTATTGGTGGGATCAAAATTATATATCCCTATAATGTAGTGGTTAAATATTGATATCTCATGAGAGAAATAAGAATCAAATTGGGTGTGAACCCAGTTAATAATGAACTCTATCCAATATGATAATCTTGGGTGAGAATATTTACTAATGTTATGGTTTGGGGTGTTAACCCAATCCACTCTAATAGTGTTGGAAGATAGACATGAATACTAGGGAATTGATTCTATATGATTATGTTTATGGAACAAACTTTTCTATTTGACCATTTCATAATATCATTTATAATGATAATTGATTACTTTGTATTCATGTATTATTAATAAATAAACAATATTCCATGACCTAAGACTACAGTCTATGATATCTGGGGTATAATTTTAAAATGTTATGATCATGTACATATACCATTATTACCAAGTGATACTTGATATCATTATAATTTAATGTGATTGTGAATCTAGGCTCACAATTTCTTATGACTCTATTCCACATGTTATAAATAATTGTATTAAGTATGACATTTTTTGGAATGATTCATGTTAAGATGAAATTAGTGTGAGATGATGTATTTATTTTATGAACTAGGTGTTTATGAGTCCATGATTTGAAGGGAACAAGAAATATATGATTCTGGAATGGATCATTATGTAATGTAATGAGTATTAATCTATTTAGATGTGATAGACATGTATCAAAACTATGGGCCAATATATAAAAAATAAATTATGAACATTATTTTGAATTTGGAAACCCATGATTATATTTTTTTGATTATTAATTATATTTTATTCAAATTGATAACTATTGTTTTTTCATTTAGAAAAATGTTTTGAATATTCCATTTAGTATTAGATTGACCCAATATTATGAAATTTTTTATTATTTAACCAAAAAATCACATGAACCATATTTAAACATGATATAACTATAAAACAAATTCTGTTAAATATAATATTATTCTAAATGTTGTTTTAATGCAATTTGACTATTAATAATGAATGTAATTTTCCTATTTTATTGAAATTAAATTCAATAAAATGTTTTGAAAAATTTTAATTGAAATATTAAAATTTGGTATATGTCCCATTTTGTTTTTGATATTGAAATTATGTAATCCCAGTAAAAAATTAATCTAACAGATATATTTTTAAAATGGGTTTAATGTGGTTTAACATGGAGATAAGGTTTAAATGTATAATAATCGTTCAAAAATGTGATTGGTTGGTTTTATTTGAAATGATTCCTATATTATATTCTAATTTGGGGTTAACTAATGTCACTTTAAATTATTAATGCATATGTACTAGTTAATCCATTATGTGATTCTGAGTGTATCCTTTCTCTTACATATATAATCGTTAATTCCTTAATTAATTATTCATAATGTTTGAGCATTATATTTAATAAAAACAAGACAATAATACTGTCATATATTCCTACTTCTTGTATTAATTTTTTTTTAATTTCCAAAAGATCAATTTTCAAGGATTATGGTGTAATACAAATATGGTTTCTAATTGTAGTTGTAAAATGATTCACTAAGTAATTAAAGTTTTATTTTTTATTTTACTTATTAAAAACATGTTTTATCCATTATAAAATAATTAAATCAATATCATAAATGTAAATAAATTTGTTATTATGATGGAACAACCATTATTCACATACATTCCATCATATGGGTAATGAAATTATCTCTCATGTGTATATGTGGAATACCAACTCCATGATGTGATAAATTTCATTTTTTATCAAGACTATCCTATGAAGGAAATAATTATGTAATTAAAGAATATATATGAAATTTATGAAATTATTATGATTTTTTAATGGTGAATTAATATATTAGTTTCACCCATTCCTTCAATGGAAAAATAGTAACATCACTTCTGTGTACATATAGACTACCATCACCATGAACCCATGAAATTTTATTTACAATACCAATTTAACATGAATTATAATAAAATAATATAAAATTATTAAATATTATAATTATTACGAGATTAAAATTTTGGAGATTAGAGAACCATGATCTATATATATAGACCAGAACTATCGAGATGAAACATACATGAAAAATGAAACTGATATGACCGTACACTATAATGTTAATAAATACATATTAACAAACTAGAGATATCATGTTATAATTAAATCATATATGGATCAAAATTTATTAATATGGTTATTTAATATATCTTTAATAATTCAATATTCAATATATAAGAGGTTTCAATGAATAATAAACAGGGAAATACTTGAGGAAATATATTTATGTTTTAATCTCATTTTAATCATTATTGAGTAAACTATCAGTTATATATAGGGAAAAAATTGTATCCTTATCTAAAAATCGACACTCAATTTTCTTTTATTATATTTATTTCATTTTTATTTCATTATTATTAATATTTTCATCTATTTGGTTATTAAATGGCCAATAAATTTTTTTTAATGAAAATCAGACATTATTTCTTCTTTGGTTGAAATAATATTTATTCCATATACAAGTTTTTAAAAATAATTTTATCAATATTATTCATATACTGAAATTATTTTATAAATAAAATTTTAATACACATGAAAGTTTAAAAAAATTTCTAAAAATTAATATTTCGTATTGTTTTTTGAAAATTTCTATTTTGACTTCTTACAAAATTTTGAGAGGAATTAATTCTTTTTGAATATATGGCATGAATATATTTCACTCAATCATGATCATTACTAACATTGAATATTAAATTATAGGTTTCTATGATTATTTAAAAAGTTTTTTTCATTATTATATTTGAAATATCATCATTTTAAATATTTGATTCCAAAATTAAAAGTGTACATTCCTCAAGAAATATTTCAGTGATATTTTAAAATATTTTATCATCTTTGATAACTTCCTTGGATATCTAATAGTATTTACTAGAAATTGGATCTTTTTATATCATCATTATTCTTTATTTTTATGGTTTTTAATTATGATGTTGATATGTTTTTTAAACCTATATGTTTTCCAGGGATTATGATATAATGATATGAAGAATGTTAAATGTCTTTATGCCTTTCGTATGAATTGATTATGATAATGTGATAGTTTGTTCTATTGTATCCCATCGATGAATTTGTTGAATATGGATAACTCATGAGATAATTGTGTTTTTCATGAAAAAGATTTCATGTTCGCAACATGATGAAAATACATGGTTTTATGTCCATAATTTTATGTGTTGGTCTATTTCTAGGCCTAATTTTTTTTTGAATTACTGAATTAATGTTCATAACTTTATGTGAGGGACTGATTTCATGTTCTTTACCAAAATAATGATCATATTAATTTATGTTCCAAATATTATAAAAATATGTAATTTATATATTCCTTTGATTATGTATGCACTCATGGATCATAGTTGACTATTGATTATTCCACACTCTTGTGATTATTATCTTTTGTTATGAGAGATAATTATTCAATGACTGAAGATTAATATTTAAAATTTGATGGGTTTAAAATCCTTCAATTATTATCATTTTTTCACACACATATGCTCCTTTATGATAATTTATTGATACCTCATATGTGAACCCTTAATGATAATATCAGTTCACAATTTCTTATGTTTAACATTACATTGGTATTGATAGAATATAAAATGTATTATATTTATATA
Source organism: Viscum album (assembly GCA_963277665.1). Classification (NCBI taxonomy): domain Eukaryota; kingdom Viridiplantae; phylum Streptophyta; class Magnoliopsida; order Santalales; family Viscaceae; genus Viscum; species Viscum album. The sequence goes on from OY728156.1 coordinate 35,433,055, forward strand.
ATGGTATTAATCTATATAAAATTGGTGGATATGCATAATACCCTTTATAAAATACAATTCTTATATATCTTTTTCGCAATGAAAAGAAATATTCATTTTTATTAGTAATTAATAAATGTGTTTTTCTTTTTACATTCATATGAAATGATGAAAAATTAATGTATGTTATCATTGGGTTGCCTCAATAGATATATGTTTAGGGTTTGGTAAGTATTTGGAGAACATGATTAGGGAAATTTTGGGAAACCCTTAGGGATAATCTTAATTATACGATAAAATCCAAATGTTTTGGTAATGTTGAATTTTAATTTTTATCTCCCAATACATTCTTTTAATTATTATTTAGGTGGATAGTGTTTTGGAAATAAATTTTCTTGGGGTAATTATAAAAAATTGTTGTTCAAGTATATATTGACCATTATTCCAGTTCGTCACGTATAGGATGTTACTGTGTAACTAGTTTTCCACACCTAGGTGATATTCATTATTTAATTAAAATTTATCCATGAACGTTTTTCAATGATTTTAATATATGATGACAATTAATGACTTGTTTTGGACCTATGGTGTCATATATTTATAAAAAGATTTCATAATTTAGGTGTTCTAAGGACTTGTTTTCTAAAATTCATGATTAATAATAACAATTTTGAAAGATTTATTATTAATATATTTTTTTAGTTTTATACAATTGATGGAACTAGATGTGATTATAGAAAAATTAATGTAATAGAAAAAAGAAATGACCATTCTCATGAGAATCAGAATAGATTAGGGTCGATGATATAACATCATACTACTATTTTCACTCAATCCTCTTAGACTATGAGTGTTTATACAGATTTTATTGAATTTCAATATAAACCATTGGGGGAGAAATATTATATTTAATTTTTTTTTGTGAAAATGGACAGTATACATCAATGGGGGAGATCTCTTTCATATGTGGGGAGTTTTCCTTGGAATAATTCAGTTTCAGCAATATACAAGGATAGTTTAATAGGAAACATACATATAATATCTTTGATGAAAAGGATATGATAATGGGTGAGTGCTCTACCACATGGTCAAATTTTTTCATACATGGATCAAGATGATACATAATAAGTTATTATTTTCATGATGATCAAAAGATTTCAATCACTATAAATTGTTTTTTATACATGGGATGCCATTCTATATATTTTAATTACAAGTAGTGTAGAATATAAATCATCTATTTTTACATCCATCACGAAGGAAATCTATGTTTTAGGATCTATAAAGACATACCTCATGTGAAATAATATTTAACCATTTCTTATCCCTTATTAAATAGATGTGTATTACCATGATAATAGGTGGGTTTTGTTAGGTATTCTATCTAGTTATAGTATTCAAGAAATCAATATGTATTGGATGTCAGTACGAATAAGGGCATGCATATTCTATACATTTTCATTTATTAGGGTCCATTATGAAAAGTATTATGTGTAATGAACCTGATGGGCCTAAAGCCACATCGAACTCGGCCATGCCCATGCCCAGCCCTCTGGAAAATAGCAGACCCCCGCCCCACGTGCAGATAATTGGTCCCCACCTCTGACTGGAGTAGATAAAACATGGTAGGTATTGTCCCCTACCCGATGATGATTTAATTCACCTCCCCCACAACTCGATCTAGAGACCACATGCTTAACAACCAACCTGGACCATTACTAGTACCAATTAAGCTACGACACAGTTGGTATTTGTAATTCTCTTGTTTGGTTGTTAAGCATGTGGTCTCCCATTCTAGTTGAGGTAGAGGCGAATTAAATCCTTGTCAAGCAGGGGATAGTGCCTGCCACATGTTATCCCGGACAGTCTGAGGTGGGTGCCTGTTATCTATTAGTGGGGTGGGGGTCTGATATCTACAAAGGGGCTGGGCATGGGCATGACTGAGTTCGATGTGGCTTTAGGCCTAGCAGGTTTGTTACATTATTTACCTATATAGCTTCCAAAGACAAGGATATTTAGGAGAATGATATTTACAATGATTAGCAGCAATACCTTCGATGGAGGATCTTGTTGTCACTATGTTTCATAAAATTATAGGAACAATCCCACACATAGATCTTATAAAGATATAAATTTAGGTATATAGGTTAGTAAACTATAACAAGATAATTTTTTACTATATACGTTTCTATATAATCCAAAAATAATCCTAGTACATGATCATGTTCATCCATAGTGGAGGTAATTTTTGATTTGGTTCATATGGAATACATCGTCAATATAATTGTGTGGTTATGGTAATTGGATTTAAGGACACGTAGATTGATATTGTGTGATAATGAATCATGGTTACCTCATCCACTTATAGGTCCATTCATTGAATAAATTCTAATGAGATGTTCTAAACATTATGACAAAATTATTCAATGTTGTGGGGACATATTTTTCCTTATCAAAAGTTTTTTGAAAAAGAACCACAAGTTGATGGAAATTTTGTAGTTATGGATATTATAAATGAATATTATGTCCCATGTAATGGATTTAGATATGTAGTAAAGTTTATAATAGGATTAATCATGTGTCTAATAGTTTGTGGGCATGATATAATGGTCCATGTTAAGGTGTTTTTTCTAATATATCTTTTGTGAAAATTAAAAAACCATGACATAGATTGAATCATAGTATGAATTAATTTTGTAAATTAATGAATGTCTATGATACAATATAATATTGTAGATATTTATTTTTGACTGTGTGTACAGGTCTATTATATTGGTCATCACTTTGTATGCTACAATAATTGTAATAAATCAATGTATATTTTTTAAAATTGTGACAAATTCTTATCTTAGTTAATATGGATAAATAGAAGAATGAAACATTCATAGATATATTCATACGTAGATATGTATCTTGTTCATGGATAATGGATCATATTAAAATAATATCTAAGAAATTAATTTTTATTTATAAAATACCATAAGATATGTTGTTTATCATTATTCAACAATAAATTATATTTGTAAAATTTATGTTCACGTGACAAAGTCCAAAAGGTTTACACCATTTAAATTTATATCACTGTGATGAAAATATCCATAATTAAATTTCATGTATAATGTTTTTCTATGATATGATGTTTACAATATTAAAGGTATGAATTTTTATATCCAGTTATTATATTATTCCATACTATTCTTTTGGATCCTTACATAGGTGGATCGAATTATACTCTCTATATCCATCCTAATCTAGATAAAAACCCTATCTATGTTGAAATTGTTCATAATTTAACCCCCTTCAATTTTTTAACATTATTTTATTTTTCTATAGTATCATGGGTGTTTATAGAGATAAAAACATTCTCAAAATATAATGGATTGAAGGAGAATCATATTTTTCAATGCTCATAAAACTCAGTTATGAAGGATTTTAAGTTTCTTCAATAGGTACAAACATTTACCATTAATATTTTCCATAAAATATAACCATATTTAAAATTTATCATCATAGAAAACCTAGTTAAATAATGAAATATGATGTGAATGATTTCTTAACCCAAAAATATATTTCCCCTTTTATGTATACAAACGAATTTGTGGTCACCAACAAGGAATTACATGTTGTGGTGTGGGGTACCCTTAGTGCATGAGAGAGTTTACCCTACACAGACTACATGCCCTCATCCACCATTTTAAAAGGATATTAGGTTGATTTTTTTAAATAAAATACATATTAATTATCTAAAACATGATATTTGTATCAATATTTAAATTATATAATATAATCTTGAATCGGGTTTGAAGATATTTGAGAAAATTTGGTTCGGTTCCCTATTAATATTTTGGAGGCTCACTAAATTTAGTTGTAATACTTATCTCTATGAAAATAATGTTATCATTGGTTTTAATATCGATGAGGTGTATAGACTCTTACCACAAATAGAAGATGTCAATGGTAGTAATAATGAACATGAAATACCTGGATGTTTTTGGGGGAAATATCCCTAGGATATTGATTCCATATACAAAGAATGGCCTAATGTATTAGTTTGATTATAACACATAATTTGGATGATAGGTGAAATTGGAATGCATACCAAATGAGTAGAATTTCATCATGGTCTCCATATTGCTTTGCATCATTGAAGGCTTGAAGTATCCATGTATCTTTATTTAATATGGGATTATTATTTATAAATAGATTCAACTACTTGCACTATATTTTTATTCCTTTATAATAGTTAGGTTTTATCCTCTATAAATTAATTTAAGGTGGAATCTCTCAAATAGTTTCATATAGTGGTATTTCAGGAATTTATTTCATTATAAATGATAAAATTTAAAACCCAATGTTTGATAAATCTTTTAGTTTGTAAATATGATGGCAGTATTCAACATTATAAGTAGTCTAAATTGAGATAATTCCATATACTAGTTGAACTACATTGAGAGGGTATTTTCTATCCATGAATAATGGTGGTTTTATATTCATTATTCTCTAACATATAATTTTTTATTAAAAAAGTCACCATTATGGGGTGTGTGATGTGAATGATTACCGTGTCCTAATCTAGACCTTCCAAGATTGTGGATGCATTAGCAATGATATTAGAAAATGATATTTGTGATTAAGAAATGTGAAATTATTTCATATCTTCGTGGAATTGATCTTGAAACCATTATACATAAACAGAAAAAGAAATAAATTATTCCACCTTAATGGAGTATGCAACATTGATACACTTTATTAGAAACTCATATTTACCTCTAATGTTCTATGGGTATATGTGTGTCATGTCTTCTATATCCAAGACTATAATGAGAACATGGAATTATAGTTCATTATCGATGAGTCATTCCTATTGATATGATTAATAGATAATACAATAATTATTTATTGAGGAATGTTAAATTCTATATCCCATGATATTATTCTTTTTTTATCAACTCCTCCTCTTACTGGGTTTCTAGAAAGATCTCCAAAGTAAATCTCAAATTCTTTGGATTTTCTACTAATTTAGAACCCCAATTTATCATGGAGAAATATATTTAGTAATGACTTCATAGAGACAATGTGTATGATGATAAAATAAGTTATTCCCTGCCCTTTGATCACTATTTAAGACATTAATTTCATGTCAAAATATTTTAGAATGACCACATGCCATTATGGATTCCATGATAAAATTGGGTTGTTGAGGATATATTTGTGTGTTTCTATATATGATACAATAATGACCATGTAATTCTTATGGTAGTTATTATACTTATAGACTACACAGAAAATAATCAATTAGATATTTTATACATAGTAGTTTCGGGTATCGATATACAATATGGTTGTATGGGGAGAACAATGATTTTGTTTCTATATCACCATTAAGAGAAAAGAGTTCCCCAAACAATTTATCTAGAGTAATGAAATAATGTATCAGAGGATTACCCTACATTAATTGCCTCAAAATCCTCTGGTATATTGAATAATTTAATACATTATTGATTTTTTGATGATATTTCTCATCCCATTTATTAGTATCCCCTTTCTTTAACAACATTGTAAAGTGTATACATTTATCTACAAGTTTAATTATTAGATGAATAATCTATTTTTAAAACCTATAGAGTCCCCAACATTAGAATATATTTTCAATTAGTTTAATATCATTTACTAAACTTATTTACTCGATATTAACATCAATAATTTAATGATGTACCATGATGTAGAAAATTTTGTTTAAGGGTACCCCAAAAAAGATTTTTAAGAAATCAAAATCTGGTTGATTTATAAAATTTATTGAAAAATGTCAAATGAAATGAAATATGATGATGATATTATTTAAAATTGGTCCCAAAATCATCAATGTATCACTATAGTATAATCCATGGAAGGGGTATGTAAATATGCTGTATGAATTCTCTATACATTGAGCTAATTTTATTTATACGAAGAGAATTAACTGAATGAAGAATACTCCATGGGGTCCCATACAAAAGGTGGCCTCTACATAATATGGATACATATTGATATAGTTAAAGCATGAATAGATAGTCATTAGGGAGAGGACCTAAGAACTAAAAACCTCCTGGATAAATAATTCAATGATCAGGACTAAGATTATTTCATTTCAGGTCCTTGAAATATATAAAAACATGGATTTATATACTATTTTTCATCATATAACAAATTTAGAATTAAATAAAATGTATTGAACATTCTATATAATGTTATTTTTTAGGATTATTCAATACTAGATTCTACCATAATTGCATTTGTAAATGAATTATCATATTTTCATGTTCAAACCCAAAGTGTTCATCTATGAATCCCATGTGATGGGTAGCCAAATTTTGAAGGAATCTAGGAATATCAATAAAATTCAATATAATTTCATCCCATTACAATTAATGTAAGGAGTTATATGTTTTATATTCCCTGGGGAATAGAGAATTTATGATCAATATAGGTCTCTGAAAATCTTTTATACCAAGATTGTCCTGTTGTATTTTATCAAAGGGAGGTAAGGCATATTCGTAAAATTCTTGGGGGAATATCTATTATATTTTTCGTTATCCTTATATTATTTTCTATTTTTGGTTTGTAGTATATGGATGTGACTTTTTTGTATCTAGTACGAGATAATAATAGATCTATTGACCATTATGACATTGTGTGGGAATCTAGATTATATCCACCAGAATGAAATGCTTTTTATAAAGGAATGGTTTCCATTTATAAAACTAATATCATGAAAATGAGACTGAATGGGGCTACACAAAATCCATTTTTCCTTTAGATATTCACTTCCAATTAGTAAATGTGTCTCAGATGTGATGATTTATATTTATTATTGGGATAAAAATCCCATAATAAAATAAAATCTAAATCAAAGTCGACATTCTTGGATTGGGATAAAATATTTTCTAACAATGGGTGAATTGAATTTGTGGGAATATTCACTTGGGAAAAATAAAAAATGAAATTACTGGATATAAAATGATTATTTTTAAATAGAATTCACATTAATTAATATATATGTAGTACAATTTGTTATTTACATGAATTTTTTAATTGACAAGACATATTCCCTACCAAACTAACTATATGTAATGATAAAGACTTCTTAGAAGCTATTCGGGGAAATTATCTAACTGGTGTTTTCATTAATTATATTATTTATCAAACTTTTGAGAAAATTGTCTCTATATATTTTAATTCCCTAGAAATTAATGATCCATTACCACATTATGTACCATGATATTCCAATTGAGAGACTATTAAAGGTACTGGTCATATAAGGGTAGTTATACTACATGAATATAGAGACACAAACATCCTTAGTAAAAATTGAATATTGGGTGTTGGGGAGACAAAAAAATATTAGATATGTATATATGATCCATAAATTGATATTCATATATGATCCTCCTATGTGGAGTCTACTCAACATTTTCACATAAATTAATTTTCATTTTGGAAGGAATTAGTTTATTATAATTGTCACCCATTAATTGGATGCCCCAAGATAGTATGAGTAAAACCCCAAAACAATTATCAATTAGGTCCCTTTGTATATTGATATTTTCTTGATTTATATATATATATTAATAATTGATGAACCCCACTACGGGTACATATCAATTAGACTCTTTGATGAAAATTTTCTAATTCCACTTAGTAACTCCATACTCTGCATTATATAGCTAGCCCAAAAAATATTAGACCTGAACTTTTTAGGGATTAAAAGAGTTTCAAAGATGTATTATATATATTTGTAAAGGAGAGGATGATAATCCAATATAGATTAATTATATGTTTTTAGTAAAATAACAATGACATGCATGAATACCATGTGCCTATATTTTATATAATGTTATGGTTCATTATATTAGGGATTATGAAAATACTATTCACATACTATAACCCTGGTTCCTGAATAAAATCTAAGGAAAACATTCATTAATAGGTTCAGTTGATCTATTCTTAACACATTTGTATGTTAACTAGAAAATATGTATCTTTAATTTATTCATCATGTATTATTAGAATTAATTGAGAATTTTATGATTTAGGATCTGATCTTTCATCGTATTGGGAACATCGGAACACATTCATGTATGATTCTAAATGTTATATTTATTCTCCAGAAATAGTTCCTAAAATCTTGTCTAATTTTTTACTTTTATTCATTGATCTCATGATCCTCTATTGACCCATCCCAAATATAAATAAGATAACTCATGTTTATAAACATGTTCATAATTAAATGACATGAATTTCTAGTTAAGGGTATTAAAGGAACTACATTGAAACTCTTTATTGGATGATGATTATTTTTTGTGGTTTAGTGAATATTGTCTTATTTCATGGGAGATAAAAAATATTCTCAGTGGTGTAAATATTTATTCAGAGAGGACATGGCCCATCATGGGAACTAGTATGTATTCTATTTCTTTTTTAAATTTTCACTACAAAATATTTATATAAAAGTACCAAACCGGAACTCCTATGTCCATTGAAAAAAAATCAATATATTTCATGATTGAACTTTAGTTAATGTATAAAAATTATAAATGATATAAATACATAACATAAAAAAAATGTGATCACAAAAATACACAAGGTCCATTTATTCTTAGTCATTTAGACAGTTAGAATAATCTATTACACTGAAACATGGATACATAAATGACTAGTTCATTAAAATATAAACCATATGTTATATAAATTAACACACATGAAACAATTCTCAAAACAATTCATTTAACATCATTGTTAATAACATTGAGAAATGGTAATCATAATAAGGGTGAAATCAGATACTCATTACATTTAACTAATGATTTATCAATTGAAATTCATCAGTGAGTATATGATAAGTGTAAGTGTATGGTTACATAATTAATGTTCATGAGAATAACATTAAATAATTCCAAACCATAAAAACCAAGATTATTAAATTGTGATATGTAATAAATAATTAACAAAATATATGATTAATCTCAATAAATAATCAAGATCTACATGAGGAAAATTGGAATAAATGCATTATTAAACCCAACTAGAAATATTTGACAAAAATTATATCTATCTTAGAACATTATCTTAATAAAAGACTTACCAGAACTCCTATGAATAGGATAAAAATACTTGGTTAATTCCAATAATCAATTAGGAGTCACCTATTAACTGGTTAATTCTTTTTTCCATTTAATGTTACATATATTCAGTTAACTCCATCATCATTACCTAATACATTGTAGGTCTATAACAGACCCACACATAACACATTAGACAAATGTCCTTAATGATTTTGGTTTAGTCCCCAATCCATATTTTATAAATAATTTTAAAACCTATATCATGAGTAAAAAATAATCATTCACATATCAGCAATACAATAATAAGTGTTCTTTTATATCTTGATTTACCCATGGAAATAATTAGGGTTCTAGGAAATTCTCTTTTAAATAATAATAATTCATATAAAGAATCAACTAGAATTTTATCAGTATAATATTTTTCATTTTAAGTGTACTTAAATTCATGGGATTATGTTTTGGTGAATATAATATTATTAAGAGATCATTAATAACATAAATGAGGAAAATACCTTTCCCAAATTAAAAATCACTTTTAAAACCTAAAATTTTATAAAATATTATGAAAAGTATATTAAATTAGAATAAACAAAGAAACTAATAATTTCATATTAAAATAAAATACCAATCATGATTAAATTAAAATTCATTTATATTATAAGAGATAAAATAAAATATACATTAAAAAACTATTGATTTTAAAAAGTGACCCATGTAGAAAAAATTATGAAATTTCATTTTAAAATGTATTATAATAAGATCAATGATCTTTTAAAATATCATTAAGAAATATTTTATGTTTATAATTGAACATTATTAATTTTTTTATAAAAAACTGGATATAAGATAAATATTCCCGATATATAAGAGTTTAAAAAGTTACTATAACCTATAAAAAACAATAATGATGGATAATTAGTTAATATTAGAGGGAAAATAAAATAAACATGTAGGCCATATTTATATCTATAGTGTAATAATATATATTTATATTAAGAAAATAATATCATATTATACATCCCAAAAGAATATTGGATTAAAAAAAATATGAAAATAAGAGGACATTGTATCCTAAAAATCATTACCATTTTCAGTTTATTTAATTCATAATTCAATGAAGTAAATGAATTAAATTGAAACCATAAACAAAATGAATATAATTATATTATTTATATAAAATTATAATGGTTTGTATATAAACCTCATAAAAGAATATTTTTCACTGACATAGAAAAATATCCCTATGGAAGAAAATTGTAGACGAATAAAACTCAAAAAGATCATATCATTGAATTGATAATAAATCAAGGATAGATTATATTTAAAACATATAATTAAACCAATAAATTAGTTAGATATAACATAAATTTAAAATTATCAATTACATCATAATTATTGAATATTATAATCAATGAATAGTTTATATAACCCAATGAAAGGAAATTTAGTTTACAAAAGCATTACATCATTGGTATCTTTTGAATCATAATACTTGGATGAATTAACATTAATTTTATCGTAAAAGATTAATTAATCATGAATGAATCGTTATATAATATGGGAATGGTTATTATATAAACTATATAAACTAAATTGTGTATTTAATATTAAAACATGTATCAATAAAGTGAAATTGAGGTGAGATCCCTTACATCGAGTCCCCAATTTCCATGTACGTCCTTTAACATCTCTATGACAAAAATATATAAATTATTTTTCCTAGTTTGTTACATTATCATTAAAGAATTTTTTCATTTATTATAAGGATATATATAATTAAAAATTTGCTTATGTCCATATATGTGGTTTTGAGGAAGTTCAATTAATAATTTGAAATTGGATTCATTGTGTTGACCATAATGATATATATCATTGTTAAATAATATATATAGTAATATTAATTACATAATTATAATTTTTATACATCAATTATAATTTTAAAACCAAAAATGAATTTTGGTTATGAAAAATGAATTATGTTATAATCATGGTGACAATAGGTCGCACGTATGCATGAGTAATGATTCCATTTTTACATTGAAAATTAGGAAATGAATGTAAGTATTATTTAATTTTTAAATATTTAAAATTATTCCATAAAGATAATTTTATATCCATAAATCACTTATGCATACCATCTATGTAATGCAGTGATGAAAAAAGATCACATTGCTTTCTAGATTTTGTAATCCACACATACATGTGAATGACATTATCATTATTTAATAGAGGTAAGAAAATTAATGATATGTACTTATTTTATAGAATTATTATTATTTAATTAAATTTATATAAATATAGGGTAAATCCATCGTTATAAACAAACATGATAGGTGGTGTTGAAAAATAAATTACATTAGTTCTCAAGGCGGTACTCTACTTACACATGAATGATGGTTTACATTCCCATATAATGGATAAAAGAGGTTATTTAAGGTTAAAAATTTAAAATAATAAAATTTATTTATATTTCAGTTACTTATTTCAATATATCAAAATAAGAGGAAGAGTTTTGAAGGGGGTAGAATAAGTAGTTAAACTAAAATATTTCGTTAAAATATCGACATTTTCTTTAGTCAATATCCACTTAAATATAACATACACTATCTACAATTGGTATTATAGTCAAACAAACACCTATATTACATATTTATGTATATTAGGATGTTATTATACAAATGATTTTTTCTAAACTAAAATGCTCAAAAAGTGTGAATAAGTGGTCAGACAATGTTCCCTTCTATATATAAGGGGAGTGGAGCCATGAGAATTATATAAAGCTATTATTTTAACATAAATTAATTTTCATTAAAATTGATCAAAAAATGTATTATATATATGTGAATATTATGAATCTATATATCCTCATTTAATAAAATATTGATAACATTAGTTTATATTTTCGACCTTACATGTTTACTCTAACACCCCGTTAACCCTTTTGAGGATTACAGAGTTATCAATGTATTTGCTATTTATGGGTCATGAAACATACCATAAAATTAATAGAGACCCAAAAATGGATTATGGTTGATATTTTAAACCATATTACATTCACATCACTAAATATAGTATTTTTATGAATTTTAAAAACATTAATAAAATAGTTATTATTATAATATATAACTTATTTCATTTTTGGGAATATTCATTTAATTTAACCTCAATGTTGAAAATATATTAATTAAATAATAAGGTATAATTATAGAATATTCCCTATATAATATATCTATATATAAAATTCATGGGACACTGTAACCTATTTCATTAATAGTTTTGAAAATCATTTACATGATTGTTCTTATACTTGCACAAGTCCTATCAGGATATTGTGTCAGTATTTAAAGAAATTATATCATCAGTAAAATGTAAAAATAAATTTCCATTATAAAAATAATTTCATTATTCATAATGTAACATTTATGATCCATTCAAATAATATTTTTATAATTAAGTAAACAAATATTTGTATATTTTAAAGCAAGAGAGTGACAATTTTTATTTTTCATTTCATAAAATAATATGTATGAAATTTTTAATTAAATAACTTAAAACAAATTCTATAAATATTAATATTGGATTAATGTTATGAAACCCCACTGATCTAATATATTCATGTATTTTTACGTAAATTTTTATTCCTTATTAAATTATTGTTAAACCTAACCACTTAAGTATCTTTTATCGACATGATAAGTATTTTATATAGTTAAAATTCACAATTTTAGAACATAAAAGGAAATTAATAAAAAAAAATAACTCCTAATTCAAAATATTTTTCCCATTTTCTAATATTTAATTTCTAGAAGTACCATAAATTAATTTAAATGTATACAAAAAAAAATTACTGAAATAAGTATTTAGAAAAAATGATTTTTTCAAACATACTATGAAATTACATTAACAATATGACTATTAATCTTAATTACATTTATTTAAATGTATAAATATATATAATATATAAATTTAATTGAAATATATTATAATTATATATCATTTAATTTAATTAATATGGGAATTCAATACGCACCTAAAACAATTTTTATGAGATGCTCATATTTAAACGAACAAAAACTTATAACAAAATCATGCATAATATTGATTCATAAGTAATTAATTAGATTATATCTATTTAAATAAGAATAATTTTTTTAATGATACTAATATAATAAATAAAATTCTAAAAGAAATAAATGATAGTTTTAAGAAAACTTTTTTTTTCACTATTTACAAAAAAAATTATTTTTTTAGAAAAAAAAGATAACCGTAAACAATTTCTGATTTGATAATTTTTAAATGAAATAATCTATATAAATTATAATTTTCATAAGTAGTAAAATTTAATTATAATATTCTCTCATAAAATCATCAACATTTTTATAGAAATAAAATTTTATAAGATTATTGTTTCTTTACATTAAATTGAGTTATTTTTTATCATTAAATCGGTTTTCTATAGAACACATATATATATTTCATAATTTGGTTAGTTTTATTCATATATACCTATTAAATAGTTAGGTTATATCATATTCATTTAAATAATGATACTTCATGGATCATTTAAGCTCAGTATTTAATGTTTCATATTCTATCATACATAATGTTCTATTAAATTATGAGGTTTTACAATTGTGAAAGAATTTGGTAGATAATTATGATCAAGATGTCATATTATTCATCACATGTCACACTTTTTTCATAACTATTTGACTTGTTTTTTCCTTTTGTAAGTCATTTTTTATAGTTAATGATTTCCAATTAGTCTAAATACTAAATATATGTGCAGGTATTCATAGAATAAACATACATTCCCCACCATCATTTGAAGGAGTAACAATAATATGGGTTATACATACTCAGGTTTACCTAGTTTTATTGTCTCAAATTTTACCACAATCTAGAGTATATACCTGAATATAAACTACTCTTGTTTATTATGAATTACTATTTTATGCATGGGATGGAGGTAATTTTTTCCAAATTTACAAACTTAATCAAAAAAATTTACCTATGAAAATTAATCCATTTTATTCTTCATGGTCACAATAAATTTCCCTTGAACCCACTCTATTAAGAATGAATTGGTTTTAATCCTCCAATCCTTGATCAATGAGTCAGTTTAACCCATACTCTTATTCTAAAAAGGTTTTTATTAATACTATTATAATTATAGGGCATACAGTCCATGGTATTGTGTGGGATTATCCATATAATATAATATTTTTGGTGGGACAATAATATTGGTCATGGTTCCTACTCTATCATGTTTCTCTAGTTCAGATATTACTGGAATCAATTAAGAATTAACCTTTGAAATCTGGATATCAGCAAACAATCATTATACAACTATTTCAAACTACCTGAATATAACCTATAAATTAATCGTATTCACTGACATGCGCATCTAATGGTAGGGGTTCATTTTACATTTCCTCGGTTCCCCCTCCAAAATAGGAGTCAGGTTCTAGGATTAGTTTTATTCTTTCCATCTATTTATTTTGTAATAAACCCTATTTTTTACGCACTATATCATATATATGAGATAAAGGGGTGTTGTGTTATGTAGTGTTGAGAGAATATTATAGATAAAATATCACTGTAGATATTCTCGGTTAGTAGAAGATCAAACCAAAATGTTATTATAGGAATGAAAGATCAGACATCTAGGTTATGGATAATGTTCCGTGGTTGTTTTATTTACTTATATTATAATGTTCCCATCACAGGGCCACACCAAGACAAGTAATTTATAATACATTTAATTAGGACTCCTAATTTTTTAAGATGTGGATGGTTAGATTGACAGTTATTAGAAGATTCAAAGTAGTGTCCAATTAGTCTGTGTTTGTATTTATATTGGGTTGTAAATTCATGTGGTTCCCCTATAAAATCTAATAATATAGAAGAGAATTTGATTAAGTTAAACTATTTTTATGGAAATTTCTATTGGGATGGTTTTATACTTGTAAATACTGATAAGGACTGATATGGTTGGATCACCAAGATAAATATTCAATATTTCATTTCTCTTGGCCTTATTTGTAATTATTTATGTAGTGGTTTCATCTACACAAGTGGTTTAATCTACTCAAACACATTGGTTATTGGGGTTCTAAAAACAAATTGTCTAATCCCAAACCAAATCTAATTGTTAAATTATACTAGTAGTTGAGTAGTTCATTCCTGTTATACTTTTACATGAGGAGTTATATAATCCACTGTCAATGACTTACAGACATCCTAAAATTTTACCATATAAATTCCAGCATTGATCATATAATATTTTTTAAGTATTTATGCATAAGTGGAATTCATTTCATCTATATAATGTTGATGAAATTCATCAGGTGTTGGGTGAGATGTCGATGATTCTACACCCTTCCGATTCTCATTATATAATGTAAAACATGTTAGAGGTAGGTGAATATATTGAATACCTATATTTTTGGTACTACATTTAATTTTTTTAACCATACATTATTCATTTCTGCAAGCCATGTCACTAGATGTTTCCACTTCTTCAATCCCTTCCATGAAAAGTTCATTTTTGGGTTTTTTCAATGATTATTCCAATGATATTTATCGGCATATATCACATATACGCACTCAATTAATCAAAATAATTTTATAAAAAAAGGGATTGTTGTATAATAAAAATATCCATCTAGATTTCTACCATTAACATATATAAAATTCATCCTTCATAGAAGACTCATTTTGAATATGGAACATATGAGAATTCAATTACCCTCTATGTATGATGGTTACATTAAGTGAGTGTCTAATGAATTTCTCAATGTGTTTCTCTAATAAATGAGATGTGTTTAATAGGGGATGAAATATGAGGGAAAATACTCATATGATATAACAAATTGGATCATATTAATTTCTTTATATTATGAGGGTTTTATAACTCCCCAATCAATATGGGTTAGGAATTAATTAGTTCCACCATCATCACATTCATAAGTCACTATGTCTCTGATAATCCATGGTGTTGTGATGGTCATAAAAAGTACCCCATCGTAGTGTCTTGAGGTTAAACATGTATAATTACTAAGGTTAATATTATCATGTATTCTAGATTATTTAGGCCTATAATTTATTGCGACCTATAAAAAACACCATTTTAGGGTCATTATAGAATTATATTATTGGTTTCTATATAGTAACATACTTCGCCCCTGCAAATGGGACCTGATTTAACATTATTAGCCGGAGGATGTAGGATACAATCCTTATATTTCTCTTATCATGAATATAATTTCTGGGATATAGAATAAGTGTGATTTTTTGGGAATGAAAATTTGGAATATGAATATCAAAAGCCTGTAAATATCACTGAGGAGATTTTTTTCATGTCATTCTTCATTAAGAACATCCATAACTATCATGTGGTGTAAAATGAAGAGATCAATATTAACTTTAAACTACTATATGTACATAATATGATGAATCTAAGAATATATATCATTTCATACCTATGTACATGAGAGAATTATATTAGAGGATATCCTAATACATTTCAATCAAAGGGTTTTAGGTGACTGAGTTGGAAGTGAAATCAACAAGGAGTCAAACCACAGTCATCACATTGAGTTAGTTAGAATATTCCCAATAATAAATCTATTATTACTTGAGATTGTAGATATTTTATGATATGTTCTGGAATAAATTTTGTATTTCATTCCCCTCCTAATTTATTCTGAAAATCCTAAAATATGGTGTCCAAGATCTTGGAATAAAAAATTATATTTACATAAATTTTTTCTTTCAACTTGACTATGAAATTCTCCCCATTATGAATATGTGATTTATCTATATGGCCTTTTAATAGTGTTTCTTTCTAACATCCTTATATAATGGCTATATATCACATTAATCAACCATATTTATATTTTTTTCTATGAAATATGAGCACATGATCCTCAATCTCATTGCTGAGGATCCAACATGTGTATCCAAGTGAACAGAGATCAAATCCAGGAAGACGCATTTTTCCAACTAATGTAGCAGTACTTTAGTAGGAACAATAATAGGTACTTATTAGTAATATAGTAGCCAGATCTTTTCATTTATTTGGGCCTTTGGGTTTTTGGTTTGTTGCTAAATTACTTCATGTCATTCGAGACACCCAAGGCCTTTGGGCAACCCAAACATACGGGCCATCTAAATGCCTTTAGAAAATTTGATAATGTAGATATACCAAACTGATTACAATGAAAAAGGTTTCAGATGAGGATTCAAAGCAGTCACATTCACTAGATTAGAGCTAACCAGACAAGGAAGACTGGGAGAGTATGGAATTTTCCATCGGTACCAGGTGTATAAAGCTCTGCACAGAAAACCTAGTCAACTGGCCATGCGAAGGTGTAGAGTTAACATCATGACATTTTTTGGGGAGGGGCAGTCCCAAGATGTATTGTTTGGGTTAATTTCATAATACCATTGGTTCATGAATGGTCACATAAACTATTGGGCCTTGTAAGGGTTACCCCTCATCCATTGAAAGGGAGATTATCAAAAATAATTAAAAAATGAAGGCCTTTAGGCCATTCAGGTTATAAAATATGGGATTAGTATATAATATGGTCATAAATATAGAATAACCATTATATAGTGTGATATATTTTTATTTATTAATGATGTTATATTTTTATTCACCCTCGAGATATTGAGTTCATATTGATATGATGGTATTCTCATTGTGGTACTGTCATGGGAAGGACCTCTAAACATTGATGTAATGTAATTATAGGGAGTACATCTTCAACAAGAACTATGGATAGAATATATATGGTAACTATCTTAGAATTCTTGGGAAGACCTCTAGGATTACCAATATTTATTGGATAGAATGTGGAGAATCTTCTTACCCATTTATCCCCATTTTCTAAATATAACATGTATAGTATTTACCATGGTGAGTTCCAACATGTTAAATATATATGTCTCCATGGGAATTACCTCTAAAAATAATGATATATATAGGACATCCAATGTTTTTCATATCTTATCCACATACAGGACTTCTACGGTAACCATGGAATTCCTCCATTTTTAAAGAAAATATAGATTCTTGAGATATAACAAAAAATTATTGGATGTAATATAGAATATAAATATTTATTGGTCCAGGAAAATAAACCCAATAACATGTTTTATAATTAACATGATAATACATTTTCCATCTTCATGGATGGTTGACCGGGTCTGGATCAACGATCATGACCAGGTTTTTATTGTTTAGTCAATATGACTTCTATATAAGAATTGTTATATGTAACCCAAATCTTATCATTTGAATATTCAAAAATCATTATTTCAATTCTATAGAAACATAACTATATACCTCACAAGAATTAGTAGGTAATATAATATAATTCCACTATTTTTGTTCAATCACTCTCCAAATTTATTAATATGATTTAGGGTTGATGATAAAATTTTAGCCATTTTCTCCACAATTTACTCCTGAATATGTCGATGGTAGTGATACATGAAAATATGAATATAATTCTTACATTTTATTCCTCTTGTATAATATTTTTATCATATTTTATGGGTTATATAATATCATATTTCTCTAGAGAAACTATTAGGATATGCCAGTAATATCTTATTATAATGAGTATATATTTTCACTGTTGATCATTAATCTTCACCATGGTATGAAAACAATCCCCTATAATAGGTGTCCAAATATGGAACCTTAATTAAGTAGTACTATGATAGGATAAAAATCCCCCATACTATTTTCAAGAACATCAATATAATCCAACTCATTGGTGTCTACCAAAATACATCAACCAGAATCATCGTTTAATTTAAAATATGTTGGTTAGATAAGAACGCACAACCCAGAATATGACCCTACTATTTTTATTCCCCCAGAGTAATCTAATATAAATATTCTATAATAATGAGTATACATCACTTTGTATAATAATCCTTCACTATTATGATGTGTTGGTATACTCATAGGTGGGAGAAACTATATTGGATTTCCACCTTCATACTATCATGATATTCCAACACTCTAATTTTAATTCTATTATGATTTACTAATATGCATGGTTATCTTGATCAGGAATACAGTTCTACACACACGTTATCCTCAGGATGTGTGGATGGAATTATTATATATGAATGGTGATTTAATCATTCCCCCTTTAAACTCGAGTCTAATATCCATTTTGAGACTTTATCCTATGAATCATGGTCATGGTTTTCATGGTATATTCCACTTCAGAAAGAACCTCAGTTAGTTTATGGTGGGTTAATCCCATGATGTTTTATTGAAAATGGGGACTAATAAAAATACCTCTTTATATGAAACATATAAATAGTAGTCGAGCTACAAATAATCACGCCCAACATAATAAAATAAGTGATCTAGAAAATATCATACTCCAAGTAGATATTATCAATTTTGTTATATGTGGATACAATCACCACTAGCAATGATTTAGTACTCTCTTGGTATGATAGTCAATGATGTTTTTCACCTTGGTGGATCTCACAAGATTATTACAATATTAGAATCTAATGATCATTTGATTTATACTATATAACATAGTCTAGTTAATTAATTTCATTTATTCTTGTTTATCTCTATGTTTATTAATTTTTTTATAATCAAGATTCATTTACTAATTAATATTAAATTTTTATGTAATGTAAATTTTATTTTATAATTCTGTGAAATTTTTTTATGATCATGCATATTTAATATATTTTTCTCATAAAAAAATGGAAGTTACAAGATTTAATTTTGATGAAAAAAATATTAAATATGGTACCTATGTCTTTTCCTGTGAATGTATTATCCTAGATTAACAGCTTTAAAATAATATTTTTTTCATTGGGAAGTTATAAATGAATTCATGAAATTTATTTAACTGGTCAGTATTGAATTTTTTTATAATAAATCATGTTCTTTCATATGTTTAAATATTTTGAATGAGAACATTAACTACAAAAAAATCATGGGTGGGTCTTTATATTTCATCTAGGGATCAGGGGATGGGTCTTGTTGTGGGATTTTGTGTTTACTATAAGATATCATATTCCCATTGAATATGTTCCAATTGGACAAAGAATTCCCATATCTATTTCCCTACTTGAGAATGATTCTCTTCAAACAAATTATTACATTAATTATGATTATGATGTTTTAGGAATATTGATCCCATCATGACCCCCTTTTTATCTCCATAAGTTTCATCGTTCTATTATTTCTTTAAATTCATTACCATTATAATCATAATTTCACGATAATATTTATATTACAATTTTCATGGAAAATATATGTGATAAAATTATAATTATATCAATAAAAATATATATCATTAACATTGACATTTTTAATTAAATATCTAAAACGATATAATATTAGGTAAGGTTTTTAATAAGGGATTTGTTAGAATTATATGTGTATTTAAATGATATAACACTACATATAAACTATTTTAGTTTTTAGTTTTTTTTAATAACAGAAATTATGGAAATTTTCTAAATATTTGTGGGAGATATCTATCCTATCACATGGATATGGGTAGTTGTGGATTTTATTTTATATTTTTTTGTTTCATACATTAACATTGTGTAATGAGTCACCAGACCCTCATCCAATTCATCTCTAGTTCTTGGATCCTTAGGGTTATATTATTTAATGGACATTAATGGTTATGGTTAAGATATTTGTTTATTGGTTTAATTATGTTTTTTTCATTATGATATTTTTATGAACTTCCCATTATTTTATACTACGTTTATCATTTTCCTTCATTTTAGATAGTTTCTGTCATGCATGAATCAGAAACATATAGTAGTGGTATGATATTTAGAGGGAATAAAAAGTTATTTATTTATTTAATTATATATATTTAAAGATTATTCCCCATATATTAAATATAATTACCTAAATATTTTTACATACATGGGCTGATTGGTATCACAATATGGCCTTATAACTTGCTCACTCAGTTAGTGGGGTGGGATTGAAAAGGATAATTTTTTATAATAATTGATTAGTTCATTCTTTTATGATATTTTTTAAATCATAGAGAGGTATGGTATGATATTTAGGAATAATTTATTAACATACAAGCTCAATTCAATTCAACACGCCTCATTACATTCATTTAGTTGACAACAGTTCTTACGAATATGAAATGTTGTTTTATATCATTACCTAGTTATTGTTTTTATGGAAATTTTATATCGAGAGGATGTAAGAGAAGAGTGTATAAAATTTTGTGGGAATGGAGATATCTTTTTAGATCATGCATGTAAGATGTGTTAAGTGTTAAATTGGTATGTTTCAATTGATTCACTCCCCAATGTTATTTTATACTTACATTTATTCTATATTAGATTTTTACGATTTATTTAGGTGTTTATTTTATTTTTCTTACATGTATATTATTACATTTCAATGTTTTTGAAAAATATTATTTTATATTTTATTTATGTATATTTGGGAAACTAGGAATACTTATTCGAAATCTTATTATGTAATCGGTAAATAATTTCTCACTAAGAACCCTCTCATTGATCCTAACATGATTGAGATCCTAAGGTATACCATTAAGAAAATGGATCGATGAGAATTATATAATCCTATAAAATATATGGAAGACATTCGTAGTGAAAAAATATATAAATATCAATCCGTTTATTTTCATCTCTATAATCCCTCTTCCATTCGAAGAAGAAATTTAACATGATATGATGATGACTTACTGGAGAAGATCAAACACGTCATCAATTTTTTGGGAACTCTTAAATGAATAATTTTTTAGTGTCTCACATTTATACTCAACTACTCTATTAAAAAGTGAGGGGATTCTATCATTTAATCCATAGTATATGAAAAAATTAACATTACCAACTTCATGTTCATACTCAGTAATACATTGTAAACTTATATAATGTCAATAAAAATTTTAAGGTGGTCCATTTTTCATTACTCAAAGAACTAAAAAATTACAGGGCATGTGAATTACATACATAAGATAATTTAACATACAATAAAACTGGGGTAGAGTAGCCAATTGAAATATAGGATAATTTAAATGGGCATATGGATATGTATATATTATCATATTTCTATATAAGAACCCCAAAACATACATTCTATTTGGGGATATGGACTTGATGGTTGATGAATTTTAGGACGAGATGTTTGGTCATATTGATATAGAACTATTTATATGAGTTTTTGATGGAGACTTCCTTGAGGATAGAAAGAAGTATGACGTATCTAGATATGATAGAGGTTTTTTAATTCACCAAAATGAATCAAAATCATCAGTTCCCATGTATAGTTAAAATCTCTTATGCCATCAGAATCTATGACATCTTTATAGATATATTGGACACCACAAAAGGTTTGTATAGACAAACATTCTCAAGAAAAGTTGTATTGGTTCTGAATCTCACAAGGTACAATAAGATAAATATTAAATGATTGACAAAATAAGTTATTGTTCTCAATGTTATGGAAGATATGTTTATCATGGGTATGGTCAGTCATTAATGGATCCTTAGATTTTTTGGAAGTCCCCAAACGAAACTGTAATCTGATCTGTTGCATGTTATTGAATATACACTTAGAAAATTATAAGTTTGTTTTTCCATAATGTGAGGATGATTTCTATTGAATGGTATATATATATTTAATTATATGAATCATTAACCATGAAAATATGTTTATATTATTGTATTATGGATTTATTTAACATTATATATTATCCCAAAGATAATGTAATAAAAATTCCTACTTCTCATTGGAAGAACAACATGAAAGGATATTTTTGAACATCATCCATCTCTTAGTATTAGATGTAGAAATTTAACGGGATATTCTATTTATTAACGTGAATATATTAAGTATACTTCTTGAGATATAATGTGTGTTTGTTTTTATTGTCAATATTAATTATTTCAATTAGATGGTATCTATATTTTACCTCAATGAGAGATGTCATTAATTTCAAATAGAATTAGATAAAATATATATTCGAGAAAGGACTCTTATACCAAATAGAAAAATGATTTCAAGATATATCTCATCAATTATTTTGAGGATATTGAATGAAATTTGTGGATTTTTACAATCTTTTTTGGCTAGATATTTTCCTGAGGTACTGTAATGGCCCGGACCTCTCCGGCCCTTTCCTTTGTCAAAAATAAGGTCAATAAGTGTTCTTGAGGGTAAGATGGAATTTTCCCACACTTTCCTGAATTTTGAAACTACACGTCGTTTAGTTTGATTACACGCCGTGTACTCCCTTTCCAGCTATACCCCGTGTTGCAAGCCATGTCATTGCTGTGTGGAATAAATGAGTACACGATGTGTGACCAGTTCTACATGCCGTGTAGTCCCTCCCCGTGTACGCGTTACCAGTCAACGGTTGTGAGCCATGTTGGACCCGTGTACTTGCTGTGTGAAATAAATGAGTACACGTTGTGTGTCCAACTACACGCCGTGTAGTCCTTCCCCACGTATGCATTACCCTCAAACCGTGTGTTGACTAGTCAATGGCCGCAGAGCCGTGTTGGAAGCCGCGTGGAGACCGTGTGAATGAACTGAGTACACGCAATGTACCATAAAGTACATGTCGTGTACTTTTTCTTTTCACGCCTATAAAAGGAGGGGTCCCCTCTTCCTTTTCAACACACACCTCTCCTCCCCTATCCTATAAGTAGAGCTCTCTTAAGAGACTTGAAGGCTCTTCATTCCATATCTTCTTCGTCCGAGATCCGATTTACGATCCATCAGCGGCCACGAGATCGTAACAACGATCCGGAGATTCTGAGCTTGGATCCGTTGTCATTCCTTCGGCCTTTCCTTTCTGACCTCCACCCGAGGAGATTTTTCCGGGACCCGACATAAGTGACAGATGTCTTCTAAGGTTGATCCGGGGGAGCGTTCCCATCAGGAACCTATTGAGGTAGGGATATTACCTACATCTCTCTAATTTGTGAATCATACGGGGTGGGTATCCTCTTGTTTTCATGAGGAACATTTGAAGCTTTAAATAAAGATAATAACTGATTAAAGAATAGGGATGGGAAATTGTGATTACGGTTACTTTATATCATGTGATATTATGATGTTAATTGAATGAGCATCTGCCTATGGAAAATCATGGTTGTTGGGGGCCTTTTCTTACGCAATTAAATGTTTCCCTATCCTTCTAGATTTTCTTATGGATGGAACTTTGTGGAATGTGGAAATTTGTTAATCACGTAAAGTTGGCTGTTAAAATCTGGAACCCTTGTGTGATCACCCCGGTTAAAAAAATGGAATAAAGAACATGTGGGTGTTGGATTTGTTATGTGGAATGTGTTGGGGGTGTTTTGTGGGTTTTTGTGATTAGGGTGGGCAGCGGGGCTGCGATAAATGGTATTAAAGGGATAATGATATGTGGGTTCAGTGTGGTCGTGGTTATGGTGGTTGGCAGCGGGGTTAGAGGGATGGTTTTGAATGTGAACGGGCTATGGGTTGTGTTTGTTAAATTAAAAGTGGAAGAGTTAATGAATAATGGGTCATGGTAATGGAACATGTTTAATAATCAATGGGGTTGGTTGGTTAAAAAGAGGACTTGGTTATGTTTCTTATGTTTTCCTAACTTGATTTGTGGATGGTAGGGTTATGCATAACGAACAATATATGTGGCTGGTTGTGGATAGTTTCCCAATAGTTAAGGAACTAAATAAACTAATTCTGCTAAAACGTGAAAACATAAATGGGCTTGGGGTTGTTTTTTGTATGCATGCTTCGTAGTAGCAGTGCCGAGGCACGTGCACAGTTTATCTGTTTAGAAGCTATATGTTGGGCTGTGTGATTGGTATATATATATATATATATATCTTTTTTGTTTTATCGCACCCCACCCATGTTGAGAACATAGCTCCTAACACTCCCATTTAATGGGAGAGGGTGTTTTTCCCTTAGGTACTAGCTCATTCCTGCTCCTTCTCCACTAGGCTGTGATGGATTAAGGTGACCTTACTCCTAAGACTCTGTGGGTAGGTTTCGATTGGGGTGGTTTTAGCCCAAGACTCTTCAGGTAGGTTCTACTTTTTCCCAAGAATCATTGGGATAAGGCACAGGTGTGTGCGGGCGGGATATGTGGTTTTGAGGCCCAAGTGTGTGGGGGTGGGATACGTGGTTGTGAGGCCCAGATGTGTGCAGGAGGGATACGTGGTTGTGAGGCCCAGGTGCGTGTGGGCGGGATATGTGGTAGTAAGGACTAGGTGTGTGCAAGAGGGGAGAGTGTGGCAGCGTTGGGACATTCATCATTAGGAAGAGTAGCTAACAAAAAGGGAAATGGTGCGGGGTACCCAATACTCTTGTTTCATATATACTACTTCATGTTGTGCTTGTGTTTTTGGTGAGTGTGGCAGGTGAGGTTGGGTGGATAGAATTCCTTGCTAGGATTCTTCTGTTGTTCTCACGGGACATTAGTATGTCTCCCCACTTGTGCATGAGAGCTTTAGGTTTCCCTACTGATTATACTTGTATGATCACCCTACGTTTACTTTGAGGTTTCCAGGAGGACTACCAGGGCCGTGCGGGACCCTACTAGTCGGACAGTTGGAGTTGTTGCTATTGTTGTACCTTTTTTTCTTTTGGTATTTTACTTTGAGATTTCTTGTACTTGTACCATGTTATAAAATTATTTAAACATGCATGTGGGATTGGTTTGGGTTCATTTATATACACTAGTTCTTTTCCTTTTTGGTGGTTGACTTGTCCTATTTCCCGATCCTAAATAATTAAAAAAGGGTATTTCCTCCCATATTTGTGAAAACATATACCCTTGGTGCCAGTCGCAACCCTGAGGCCTACTGGAGGCGGGAATCAGGGGTCATTATCTCCCTTTCACCATTGCCAGCTCAGGTTGGTCATCTTTGGTGGGAGGGGGTCATGAAAGAATGGTATCAGAGATGATGGTTGAGAGATAGGATGGAGTCTGTAGTCAGGAACAGTGAGGATTGCATAGAATGGTAGGGAAACAATGTTAGTTAATCTTGGTGCATTACATAGGCTAGGGAAGACCGGCTAGGACACAAGATTTTAGCCCCCCCCCCCCCCCCCCCGTGATCGGATGCAAGGACTCTGAGCCTACCGAACGACCAAGTGAGACTACATTGATTGCAGGGTAGAGACCCTAGGGAAGGTACATGCATCATCATGATTGTGTTTTACTTGATTTGGGTGTTCTGGGAAAGAAATTTAAATAAAATGATAAAATGAAACCTTGAGTTTTTCCTTACTACTTGGGCTTAGGCGATCCTTGTTTACCGTACAGATATGGAACCTGGACGTCATCCCCGGGTAGCTCAGAGGGCCGAGGCCCAGTAGATTCAGGCGGTCGATCAGTTGAGGATTGACCGAGAGGAGGAAGATAGCCAGTGGCAGAAGACTCTCCATTCATTACAGCGGTAGACCCTCAAGAAGTACGAGGGTAGTACTTCAGATACGGAGACAGAGGTGTGGATTGAGGATCTGGGGATCGCATTTACCTTGATATGTGATACGAGGGAGTACTGGGTTCCCCTAAAAGTCAGTCAGCTAAGAGGTGCAACACGACAGTGGTGGATGCACTACCTCAGAGAGAGGATAGAGGCAGATGTTCCATGGACTGACATTGAGAAGGAATTCTGAGAAGAATTACTTTCTTCCATGATCAAGGCGGAGAAGAAGCAGGAGTTACTCTCCCTTCAGCAGGGGAGTATATCGGTACGAGAGCTGGGGATCAATTTCAAGGATCTTCTACACTTTTCTCTCGATCTCTTTCCGGATGAGGAGTCTTGAGCAGGACATTTGGAGGAGGCGCTTCGTCCTTCGTTCTAGTATGTTGTCACCCCCTTCACCCTTCTAACGTACTTGGCAGTACAGAAGAAGGAAGAGGATGTAGAGAGGATGCACTCACTGGGAGGTGCACCCCGAGAGGGGATCCATCCAGGTTCATCGAAGGGGAGGGCAGTCAACAGCAGGTCTCCTACGACGGGACCTTCCAGGATCTGGCCAGTGGGGAGCAGGCCCCAGCAGTTCCAGTTCAGATCTTTAGGTCCTCGTCCTTTTCTCACGATCTTAGGACCGAAGTGTTTTTATTGTGGAGGTTTCGGGCACGTTCAGAGTCGGTGCCTGACCCAAGCTCAGTACAGTAGAGATGGGCAGTTTCAGCTCCCACCTCAGCAGCACCAGTTTCCAGCGAAGCCCTTCCAGCAGCAGCATGACCATGCTCCTACGAGGGAAGACTTTGCAGGAGGATTCCGACCTCAGGGTTCTCCTCAGGGAACTCAACCAGGGTGTGGTCTGGGAGGTGGACAACATTATAGAGGCATAGGAGCTGAGCGTGGACAGTTTCACTCAGTAGAGTTGACAGCTCCAGCAGGACCAGAGGTAGTGCGAGGTACGATTTGTTTGTTCAACACTCTTGATTCTACTTTGTTCGATTCAGGAGCCTCGCACTCCTTTGTTACACCTGGTCAAGCCCATGCTTTGGGACTAGACGTAGAGAGACATTCTGTACCACTTGTGCTGAGTACACTAGTTGGAGGCCAGACCTCGTATCTTGTGATTTCCGGGGATGTGGGATAATGTTGGGACCACATCGATCTAGTGGGGACCTTCTTCTGTTATAGATGCAGCAATACGATGTCATCCTAGGCATCGACTGGTTGTTTTCTGTTAGTTCCGTTATTGACTACTTCCGGAGAAGATTTGTGCTATCTGACATGGATGGGAAGCATGTATCTTTTATTGGCGAGAGGAGCTATCAGGATAGAAGACGACGTGCAGAGCCTATCCTTTCCTTGTTAGGCAGGTTATCGGTGCTTCCAGTTGATACAGAGATGATGGATGTCACGGAAGTGTTTGGGGAGTTCCTCAATGCTTTTCCTGAGGAGGTTGTGACTCTACCCCCCCCCCCCCCGACGTGATGTTGAGTTTGGGATAGACGTACAGCCTGGTGCCCATCCGATTTCGATGGCCCCTTATCAGATGGCACCTTCGGAGTTCAGGGAGTTGGAGATTGAGATTGACGATCTGATGGAGAAGGTTTTTGTTCGACCCAGTGTGTCAGCATGGGGTGCTCCAGTTTTGTTCGTGAAGAAGGTAGATGGTGGTCTCATGCTATGCATAGACTACCGAAGGTTGAACTAGTTAACGGTCAAGAACCGCTACCCCCTTCCAAGGATAGATTATCTCTTTGACCAGCTGAGGGAAGCAGGATGGTTCTCTAAGATTGATCTTCAATCCGGATATCATCAGTTGAGGGTAAAGGACAGTGACATCTCGAATATGGATTTCAGGTGCAGGTTTCGGAACTTCGAGTTTGTAGTGATGCCGTTTGGAGTTACGAATGCACCAGCTGTGTTCATGGGACTTATGAACATTGTCTTCCGAGAGTTTTTGGACCGGTTAATCATTGTGTTTATTGATGACATCCTAATCTACTCAAGGTCAGAGGAGGAGCACGTTGAGCATCTCAGGGAAGTCTTGGAAGTCATTCCACACCACCAGCTGTACAGGAAATTGTTGAAGTGTAAGTTCTTGATGCAAGAAGTACAATACCTTGGGCATGTGGTGTCTCAGCATAGAGTATCGGTGGACCCGTCGAAGGTGGATGCAGTTGTTTCTTGGGAAGCACCCAAGAGTGTGGCAGAAGTTCTTAGTTTCTAGGGGTTAGTAGGTTACTATCAGAGGTTCATTTCAGACTTCTCTCGAGTTGCTGCTCCTATGACAGCTTTGACGAGGAAGAACCAGGTCTTTCTATGGAGCGAGTAGTGCCATAATGCTTTTGACTACCTGAAGGAGAAGTTGGTCAGGGCCCCTGTACTCCAGATGCCAGAGGATGGGTTGTTGTATGAGGTGTTTTTTGATGCTTCTGGACTTGGTTTGGGGTGCGTGCTGATGCAGAAGAAGGGAGTGATTTGTTATGGGTCTAGGAAATTGCACCCTCACGAGCGTAACTATGCCACCCATGACATGGAGCTTGCAGAAGTAGTGTTCGCACTGATGTTGTGGCGACATTACCTCTTTGGGGAGCGCTTTGTGGTCTTCTCAGATCACAAGAGCCTGTGTTATATCTTCTCCCTGCGTGACCTGAACTTACAAAAGCGGAGATGGGTCGAGTTTATCTAATAATATGGCTCCGAGATCTCTTACACTGAATGTAAGGGCAATGTTGTGGCTGATCCCCTAAGTAGGAAGTCGCATTAGGAAGTATTTCTGGAATCCGCTGATGCATTGAAGGCAATGGGAGAGTTGGCTGCCTTACACTTGGATACAAGGGTAGAAGGTGTTAGAGGCTGCTATTTCAGATGATGGTGAGGTCCTCCTTGTTGTATCAAGTGGAAGAGTCTTAGTGGGGGGACTCCAAGGTGGAAGTGATGCGGGATCGTGTCGATCAGGGGAACGCTCTAGAAGGATGGTCAGGGGACAGCCGACATCAGATGCTTTTCCATGGATGTTTGTTTGTTCTGGAGGCAATGCATGAGGGAGTTCTCCGTGAGTTACATAGATCATCCATGGAATTACATCCAGGAGTTTCAAAAATGTACTGAGGCCTGAGGGATCAGTTTTGGTGGCCCAGTGTGAAACAGGTAGTGGCGGATTTTGTGGCTAAATTCCTAGTGTGTCAGCAAGTGAAGACTGAACACCGTGTTCTCGGTGGTTTGTTGAATCCTTTAGATTTCACCGAGTGGAAGTGGGATGACATCTCAATAAACTTTGTCACAGGACTACCCAGAGCTCAGGGTTGTTATGATGCTATCTGGGTGGTGGTGGATCGACTGAAGAAATCGGCTCACTTCTTAGCAATTAAGGAGTCATGCCCGGTGAGTACCTTAGCATAGAGGTACGTAGACGAGGTGGTACGTTTGCATGGAGTCCTGAAGACTATCATCTCAGATCGGGATACTCGGTTTACCTCACGAGTCTGGAGGGGGTTACATCATGCTTTTGGCACCCAGCTACGTCTTAGCACTGCATTCCACCCCCAGACCGATGGGCAGACGGAGCGGACTATCCAGAAGTTGGAGGACATGCTGCGAGCATGCGTTCTGGATTTCAGAGGATCATGGGTATGAAACTTTCCTTTAGTAGAGTTTTACTACAACAATAGCTTCCACTATACTATTGGCATGGAACCGTTTGAGGCATTGTATGGAAGGCCTTGTCATTCACCCATTTGTTGGGAAGAGGTTGGTGAGACAGGTGCTCTTGGGCCAGAGGTAGTGCAGAGTACCACAGAGAAAGTCCAGCTTGTACGTGAGGGGATTAAAGCGGCTCAGGACCGACAGAAGTCTTATGGTGAACGTAGGAGGAGGCCCGTGGTGTTCGAGGTGGGAGATCATGTGTTCTTGAAGGTTTCCCCTCGACGGGGGCATTAGAGGTTTGGAAAAGGGAGCAAGCTATCACCTATGTTCATCGGACCTTTTGAGGTGCTGAGGAGAGTCGGCGAGGTGGCATATCAGCTGGCCCTGCCATCTCAGTAGGAGAAGGTTCATGACGACTTCCACATCTCCCAGCTTCGTCGGTACTTACACGACGACTCCCACATTATCGACTGGGGAGAGTTAGATATGGGAGACGACACGACCTTCAAATAATGACCAGTCAGAATCGAAGATCGTAAAGAGAAGGTGCTTAGTGGATGAACCATTCCCTTGGTTCGTGTGTTGTGGAGGCATGGTAGCCTCGATGAGAGCACTTGGGAGCGGGAGACCTAGATGCACGCTCAGTACCTAGAGTTGTTTTGACTTGTTTTTTTCCCTTGTTCTTGTGAGATTTGTGTTGATGTTGTATTTTGTACCTTTGATTTATGGAATGCTTTGCTTGTCAGTTGTGAGACCTTTTGTTTCTTTGTTCCCTGGTAATGTGAAGCATGTCCGGATGTGTGGCAAAGGTAAAAACTTGACACTTAATCGAGACGCATTAATGTGGATGCGATTGAACCCGTGCGGGCGAGTCAGTGTCGCCTAAAGTAGATAATATCTCCACATAGGTGAAGTAATTTCCCAAACCAACGTGTTCGGGTAGTGTGTTGGTTGTGTGGGGTTGGGGTTAGTGCAAGTTGAAAAATCCTAATGTATGAAAGTGGGAAGACCCAATTCTTAATCGAGACTCATTAATGAGGATGCGATTAAACCCGTGCAAGCGAGTCAATGCCACCTAAAGCGGATAATATCTCGACATAGGAGAAGGAATTACTAACACATATGATTAGGTTTTTTGGTTGGGTTCCTGTTATAATGAGAACCCTAAGTGGTTTCTTGTTGGGTTTCTCTGGGTTGGTTTTTTAATTCTTGGGGACGTGAATGTTTTAATAGGTATCTGATGTAAGGTCCCGGACCTCTCTGGCCCTTTCCTTTGTCAAAAATAAGGTCAAGAAGTGTTCTAGATGGTAAGATGGACTTTTCCCACACATTCTAGAATTTTGAAACTACACGCCGTGCAGTTTGAGTACATGCCGTGTACTCCCTTTCCTGTTATACCCCATGTTGCAAGACATGTCCTTGTTGTGTGGAATAAATGAGTACATGCCGTGTGACCAGTTCAACATGCCGTGTAGTCCCTCCCCGCGTATGTGTTACCAGTCAACGACATTGTGCCGTGTTGGAGTTGTGTCCTTTCCGTGTGCAATAAATGAGTACATACTGTGTGTCCAAACTACACGCTGTGTAGTCCTTCCCCGCGTATGTGTTACCCTCAAACTGTGTGTTAACTAGTCAATGGCTGCAGAGCCGTGTTGGAAGCCGCGTGGAGACAGTGTGAATGAACCGAGTACACACCGTGTACCATAAATTACACTCCATGTACTTTTGATTTTCACGCCTATAAAAGGAGGGGTCCACTCCTACTTTTTAACACACACCTCTCCTCCCCTCTCTTCTGAGCAGAGCTCTCTTAAGAGACTCAAAAGATCTTCCTTCCATAAATTCTTCATCCGAGCTCTGATTTACGATCCTTCATCAGCCACTGGATCGTAACGACGAGGAGGAGCGTCTGAGCTTGGATCTATTGTCTTTCCTTCAGCCTTTCATTTCCGAGCTCCACCCAAGGAGGTTTTTCTGGGACCCGACAGAAGTGAAGGACGCCGATGGACGTCTTCTAAGGTTGATCCGGGGCAGCCTTGTGATCAGGAACCTATTGAGGTAGGGATCATACCTTCATCTCTCTAATTTTTGCATCATGTGGGGTGGGTATCCTCTTGTTTTCAAGAGGAAAAGTTGAACCTTTAAATAAAGATAATAACTGATTAAAGAACATGGATGGGATGTTGTGATTTCTGTTACGTTATATCCTATGATATTATGTTGTTAATTGAATGAGCTTATGCCTATGGAAAATCACGGTTGTTGGGGGCCTTTGTTTAAGCAATTAAATGTTTCCCTCTCCTTCTGGATTATCTTATGGATGGAACATTGTGGAATGTGGAAATTGGTTAATCACATAAAGTTGGCTATTAAAATCTGGATCCCTTGTGTGATCACCCCAGTAAAAAAAATAGAATAATGAACATGTGGGTGTTGGCTTGGTTACGTGGCATGTGATGAGGGTGTTTTGTGGGTTGTTGTGAATAGGGTGGGTAGGGGGGCTGCGATAAATGGTATTAAAGGGATGATGATATGCGGGTTCGGTGTGGTCGTGGTTATGGTGGTTGGCATCGGGGCTGCAGAGATGGGTTTGAATGTGAACGGTCTATGGGTTGTGTTTGTTAAATAAAATGTGGAAGAGTTAATGAATGGTGGGTCATGGTAATGGAATAGGTTTAATAATCAATGGGGTTGGTTGGTTAATAAGAGGACTTGGTTGTGTTGCTTGTGTTTTCCTAACTTGATTTGTGGATGGTAGGGTTATGCTTTACGAACGATAGATGTGGCTGGTTGTAGATAGTTGCCCAATAGTTAAGGAACTAAATAAACTAATTCTGCTAAAACGTGAAAACCTAAATGTGGTTGGGGTTGTTTGTTGTATGCATGCTTCGCAGTAGCAGTGCCGAGGAACGTACTCATTTTCTCTGTTTAGAAGCCATAGGTTGGGCTGTGTGTTTGGTATATATATATATATATATATATATATATATATATATATCTTTTTTGTTTTATCACACCCCACCCATGTTGAGAACATAGTGCCTAACACTCCCATTTCATGGGAGAGGGTGTTTTTTCCTTAGTTACTAGCTCCTTCATGCTCCTTCTCTCCTAGGATGTGATGGCTTGAGGTGACCATACACCTATGACTCTTCGGGTAGGATTCGATTGGGGTGGTTTTAGCCAAATAATCTTCGGGCAGGTTCTATTGTTTCCCAAGAATCTTCGGGATGAGGCCCAGGTGTGTGCGGGCGGGATACGTGGTTGTGAGGCCCACGTGTCTGCGGGCGGGATACGTAGTTGTGAGGCCCAGGTGTGTGCGTGCTGGATACATGGTTGTGAGGCCCAGGTGTGTGCGAGTGATATACATGGTAGTGAGGTCCAGGTCTGTGTAGGCGAGGAGAGTGTGTCAGCGTCAGGATGTTCGTCATTAGGAAGAGCATCTAACAAAAAGGTAAATGGTGCAGGGTACCCAATAATCTTGTTTCTTATATAATACTACCTATTTTTCTTGTGTTTTTGGTGTGTGTGGCTGGTGAGGTTGGGTGGATAGAATTCCTTGCTAGGTTTCTTTTGTTGTTCTCACTGGACATTAGGATGTATCCCCACTTATGCATGAGATAATTAGGTTTCCCTACTGAGTAGACTTGTATGCTCACCCTGCGTTTACTTTCAGGTTTCCAGGAGGACTACCTGGGCCGTGCGGGACCCTACTAGTTAGACAGTTGGAGTTGTTTCTGTTGTTGTACCTTGTTTTCTTTTGGTATTGTACTTTGAGCTTTCTTGTACTTGTACCTTGTTATAAAATAATTTAAACATACATGTGGGCTTGGTTTGGGTTTATTTATATACACTGGTTCTTTTCCTTTTTGGTGGTTGACTTGTCCTATTTCCCGACCCTAAATAATAATAAAAAGGGTAATGCCTCCCATATTTTTGAAAACTCATACCTTTGGTGCTAGTCGCCACCCTAGGGCCTACTGGAGGAGGGACACGGGGGTCATTATCTCCATTTCACCATTTCCAGCTCCGGAGGGGCATCTTTGGTGGGAGGGGGTCGTGACAGGTACATATTGATGACATTTAATGTTTACCACTAAAATGGAAGTTGGGTTCTTTTTATCATATCATATAGAATATGGGGATATTTTGGAGCTAAAACATTATGTAGATGTTTGTCAAGGATAAGGGATTCATTTATTGTAATGATTCACCATGGGTAGCTCCAATACTATTTTTATGATCATAAAAAAAATTAATTCAAGTTATTTTCAGTAAATGATGATTCCCATTACTATAAATATGAAATATCATTTTCTTGATATCTGATATACATTTATATTTTTTGAATTGTGATCAATGGTTTTAAAAAATTAATCTCTTTTCAATATATCATACATTATGGTGATGGAATTTTTAATTCCAAACACTTAATTTAAAAAGACATACGATCATTTATAATACATGATGATTCCATTACTATTCATCAATTCTCATTCATTATTCGTACACCTTAAAATATAAATACTCATATGGGTTCTAAACTCAATTATTCTTATAATTATAGATGTAATATTTTTCTATAATATGAAAAAAGGGATGTCAACCATCAAAAAAAGATCCTATCAGGACCATTTTCTAATCATTTTCATTATGTGATTATAGTATTGTGGGTCTTATGGATCCAAGAGTTCTTTTTTATGGGACATATGATTTCATAAAAAAATATCTATTAATCATGAATAAGTGAAGGAAATTTTATTTGGGGAATTAGAAAATAAATTAATTGAGATATTTGGATTATTATGTGATGATCATCAATTTTTAATGGATTTATATATGTTTTTATCACCATTAGTGATTAACTGTAACATGGTAGTCAAATTACTAATAGCCTAAAAATTTCTAAACTCCTTTGCTGATGTTATGTGATGGATTACATCAACTCCAATCATAACCTTATTCGATGTTGGTATATGATATGTTCTATACTACTATGCATCATATATGATATAGGGTCATGTTAATACATTAGGATATTATCTAGATATTTATGATTATTTCTATTTTATCCCATATAAACAAGATATACCCTGTCCTTTTCCATCATAAAATAGTAGTTATATAAATTATGAAGATGAGATGACATTATATCATTAAGAAAAACATCATCATGTGTACTAATATTAAATAAATTAGCTATATATTATCTAAAAGGAATTTAATATTAGTTAAAGGTTATGGATTGAGAATCTAATGGGATTTAACTTTTCCAAAAACTATACCATGGGGAAAGGTATTTTTTCCATTTTTATCTTAGTTGGATATTTTTATTATAATCATTAAAAAACATGTTTGAATTGGAATATTAGTGTACCTCATTGATGAAATTAAATAATTGGTGTAGGAAGAGAAAGGTTAAATGTTATGAGATACCATTAAGATTAGCCCATCTCTCCATCTGATCATTTATTTTGGGAAATGAGCATATGAATATTGTTAGTGAATTATGTAAACAATATATGGTAGTGAGAAAATAAATTATAAATCTATATCCCTAGCATAAATTATATATATGAAACACTTTTTTATGGTCTCTTCTTCCATGTGTAATGTGTTAATGAGTGATTTTACCACATTCAGTGAGATATTAATCAATGTTCCACTTTTTGTATAGAATTCTGATATTTTTTTTCTAGTATATTGTTTGGTATATTAGATCACGTATATGGTTGATACCCATGTATGTATATGAAAATAGAGCTTTATAAGACCTAAGTTTTTCTTCATCGCATACCCATTCCCATATGCAATTCAAACAATATATATATTTACTATATCATTATATTTCTTAATAACCATGGTGGAAGAATTATATCAGTTCTATTATTGATATTTTAACTAAATAATGGTATAAAAACATATCAAAAACAACAATATGGTGAAAGTGTTGTGAAATATATATGTTTTAGAGATCAAAAAGTTTTTTTGGGTGTATTTTGTAATTTTATTTAATAGATTCCCTCAGTTAAAATCCTTATTCTGGAAGGCCCTTATATAGGCCTAGGGTCATAGATATATTTTATTAATCATTAAATTCTATGAATTGGTGGAAAATACAAGAGGTTATTTGGATTTTTATATATAATAGTTGTTCTAATGTGATACACTATAGAGGTTCATTTAATAACCAATTATCATTAATCTTTTCAACTTATATAAATGTTTATAAATAATTTCAGATTTTTGATCCTTATAAATAATTAGAAAGTCATATATGATGGTCTCAACTGTACAAGATAGTGGTTAGGAAAATATTGCTATTTTGAAAAGTAAATATAATTTAAAAAATATATATATCTAATAAATTAATATATAATTGATGGTTTACTAGATCCTTAAGAATAATAATATTGATAGTCATGGGTGGCCATAAAAATAATTTTTTACAACTTTTTTCTGAATATATCACATTTTTTTTGTGACTAATGGTATAGAATGCTATGTATGTTAGTTCTATGGTATGTAGAACCCTGTATAATCATCAAATAGATTACAAATCTCACATATTGTTTCTGTTTTTATCCATTTGTAACCTTAAATCATATCCTCCTTGGTATATCCTTGTTAATGAATTATTAATCATACCATTTTTAGGATCTATGTCAAGTGTAATTAAAAAAAAATTCTTCAAATAACTATGATAGAAAAAAAATATAATTATTGATTCAAAGAGTCGTGTATTATGTGATATTTTATTTCACATATTATAGATTTTGGGGTGGCACAATCGAGATTCACATAATTCATGGTAAAATTGATCGTATTTTATAGATTAATAACATCACATATTCTCATGTCAATAAATACTTTGTAAAAAAATAGTGGATTCAAGTGTCAAAATAAATATCATTACAATACTAATGATTTTGTTTTGAAGTAATTTTTTTTAGTTATTGGTTTTTTAAGATAGTTTGGATTTGTGGTTATAATTTCGGATTTTTTGTATAGTATCCATCAAAAACTAATTAATTAGACAGGAAACCATCATGGTGAACTTTATAGTTTATATGTCCTATTATAAATATTATTTCTAAATAATTCAATTTCTATAATATTAGAATATAGGGGAAGCCACCAATTAATTTTGAAAATTCTCATAAACATTCTCAATTCCACCATTACATTAGAAACATCTAGAGCGCCTATCTATATTTTATTTTTTCCTAAAACAATTATAAATGTGGAATAAAATGACATGAATATCTATTAAATCCTTTTCCTTTTTTATCTTCCACATAATATCATAATTTTATTTTTCATCAATTTTTATAAAATATAATATTTTCATCGATATATGTAATTTCTATATGAATTATGATAGAAATTATTTAATTTAGATTATTTTGATATAATTATCCTTCATTTACTGGAAAATAACTATTTATATTATATGAATTTTATTTAATAATGGTTTTCCATTTTCATGTACTTTATATAGTAATCTAAGCGTTATTTTGTAATTTTATTGAAATTTTCATTAATATATTTTCTACATTTTGTACTTCCTATTTGTTTTGATTATTACTATTTCACTACATGGTTTCAGTAATAAATGGGTTTTATATAACTAAATAATTATGAAATCATTTGATAAAATTTATTCCGTCAATGCTTTTGTGAAAATTATAACATACATTTTCAATAATAAAATTTGATTTGATTAACATAGAATATTAGAAATGGAATCATAGATTTTATTTAAATATTAATCATTAAAATATTAATATATTTAAAATTGTTGTAGATGTATTGAAATGAATAAAATTATAAATATAATCATTAAAAACATGTAGGGAATGTTCCTTAATTGAATGAGATGGATTGCTGGACTGGTATCATTATTTGACAATGTGACTATGAAAGGTAAAAAAATTAGGTATAAATTTAAAATTAAATAGATGAACAAATCAAAATTTTTACCAATCATATAATCTATCTATATTTATTAATCAATATATAATATTAGTAAAAATAAAGACTTACCTTATTCTAGCCAATATTAGTTAGTCATTCCATTCAAAAGCTTTTGATCATGACCATATAATATTATCCATATAAATTCACCTAGAGGTTTCGATGGATCAATAAAACTGTATGATGTTAGGGTATTATTTACCTCAACACTATGGTTTAATACAAGAATATTTAGATGAGGGAGTGAATAAAAATAAGAAGAGAATCAACATGAAGAGTTATAATTATCATACAAATCATTCAAGGAAAGTGTGGGTTTTTAGATGGAGCTCTTTATCTTGGAGATATACGATTTCTTCCCAATCAAATTCTACTAATTATCTACCCACAACACTCATATTCTTCCATTCTAATGAAATATCTCATTATATATTAGGATTTATACCTTTTCAAATTTTCCCTCATCTCTATCAACCACAATCCATCTTTTCCCCTCTATTGTGTCTCATGAAATTTCTCATGGTGGTTTTCTTCTTCAAGTACCAATTCTATTCGATATTTGATTTCATTTGATAACCCCTTACCAGAGATACCTCACATATTAATTCTTACACCATTGTGATCAACCCCATCCTGTTTTTTCACAATAGACACTATTGGATTGGGATTTTGTTGGTATATCATCTTGGCTGTTATTCCCCATTATATTATTCTCCATCATCTACACTTACTACCCATAACATTATTATAGGAAATTATTGGATTACAATTAAGGTATTTTTGTGTCTTGGGATGGTTTTGGGTG
The DNA here is from genome assembly GCA_963277665.1 of Viscum album. NCBI lineage: Eukaryota > Viridiplantae > Streptophyta > Magnoliopsida > Santalales > Viscaceae > Viscum > Viscum album. The sequence continues at coordinate 35,472,043 of OY728156.1, forward strand.
ATATTTTCTCAATCGAGTGTTTGTTCTGGTAGGTTTCATCCATCACTTCATTTTCTGGTTAAATCAGATGGACCAGTGGTGGTGTGGTTTTCTATCCTCATTAATGATGTTTATTGTCCATTCATTACATTTATTGTTTGTTAATATGGATAATTTCTTTAAAAACATTGGTGATGTATATGGGGATCATTCCCAATCATAAGTTTCTGTTGTTATTTTGGATTTATGGTTGTTTTGTTCTAGTTGGTGTTATTAAAGAATGTGGTTGGTGGTCTAGTCAAAGGGTATAGTTAAATATTAAGGATTATTCTACTAAAGACTCCAAAAATTATTAATGTTATTTTTTAGAAATACATCATGGATTTCTCTGATAGTTTTTTGGGTAGTATTGGAATTGTTCTCTCTGAAAGGTATTCACTATTCAATGAGGTGTGGCCTTGAATAAAATATTCATTTTGGTCCTGGATTAGAGGTTCTGGTGATTCACCCATAACAATGTAGTTGGTTCTAGTTTTCAAGGTTAATGTACCAGTGATGGTGATCCTTTATAGATGGTGAGAATTAGTGTTAGTTTTTTAATACTTGATTTTTATGGTGGATCATTGTGGATTTATTTTTATGGGTATTTTGGGTTTTAATTGTTCTTATAGTTCCTAATTGTTATGTTAATAAGCATAAATCAGGATATCACCTATGATGGGTAGTGCGAGAACATTATTTTGATTGGTTTTTAAGGATTTATATCTCATGGAAGTTCATAGTCAATGGGTATGATGTGGAATGTTTTTTTAATTAGAATTGGATGGAGTGAGTGTTGGTTTATTACATTATGTTTTTTTTGAATTATGTAGAACAATTGATATATACTATTTCTTTATGTTCATATCAACTAATTTTTGTGGCATAATATTGTATTATTCAAATAAACTACAATTGAATAGAAAAAAATCCTACATTAATATTTATTGGATGTATATAGGCCTTTAATAAATAAGTGTTTGTACATATATTGATTAAATATTTCACAAATAATTCTATTGTTTAAACTCCCTATTATATTTATTTTTAACAAAAATAATGAATATTTAACCTTTAATCATCCATTATATTTTCTTATACTCATAACAATAATAATACTATATAGAAATATATAATAATATTGAATTATGAGATTGTTAGTTTGATTCTAATGAGACATCATGTAATTAGATAATCGAACAAAATAACCACCATGGTAGAGTGTGTCAAACATTTTCTTCCTACAGTTAATAGAATATTTTCATGTATTCAAAACTAGTAGAATAGTGTTGTTTCTATAGTTAAAAATTGATTTATCACTCATATTCAATGAAATAATATTAAATATCAAACACATTTACTTTATTTAAAATCAAATGACACATCTTTTTAAATGAATCTAAAATAAAAATTTTAATTTATATAATAAATATAAATGACATGTTCCCTAAAATGAATCATTTTGGAAAAATTCATCAATAATATCTTTTAAAAACCCTTAAATACATTTGGGTAATCACTAAATATTTCATAAAGAATATTTCCATTCACATAACTAAATTGTGTGATCCCATTATTGTTTTTAGTGATGAAAATATATGAATTCAATGATTCATTTATATAGTTATATAAATATGTAAGAAAAAAACTCTTGAGTATAGTTAATTCTTCAAAAGCTATAAATTGATCTACCATGATCTTAATTAAATCTGAAAATTTTCATTTCAATATGGGAAATATCTATAAGACCCTGAGTAACCATGGTATAAGGAGAATATTAATCCAATATATCCACCCATGCATTCTTGATTATCCAATTATAAACTAACATGTTTGATGAAAACATCACAAGTAATTCATATGAGATGAGTATCACATCTTATAACTCCCAAAATATATATATTCCCATAATGTATACTATCAAGGAAATTTCAAAAAAATCCTATTCCATCTCAATCTAGGATTAATGTTTCAGTCTATTTTTATGGATTAAAAATTCAAATCAGGGTATTTTTTAAACGAACATCATGTCGAGAAAGGCACCCAATATTTCAATTTTTTGTTATTCTTCAATGCCGGTGAAAAATGTTATCATTTTATGAAAGTTATCATGCTTGGTATCTCACCAACGTTATACAAGAAGAAATAGAAATTTTAATCATTATCTTGTGTTATAGAAAATTCATTTTTATTTGAACTCCATATGGTATATATGTGTGGAAATTTTATTTAAAAAAACCGTTTTTACCTCTTGGTCATATTCCAATGTGGTAATAAATGTTTACTCATTTTATACACATCATTTCCAATTTCCTATAGTACCTTAAAATGATCAAAAGTCCTGGTTAACTCATTTTCATACTATAAGATGTAAATTTTCATTTTACATAATGATATATTTGATCCATTTTTGACGATGATAATATGATTTTTGATTTTTATGTAACATGGTACAATTATATTTGAAATAATATATCAAAAAAACATATTAAAACCAAACATGTGTATATTTTTCATCTTAAAACATATTCTATACTACAAAATAATTATTATGTTTCTTACACTATTAGGATTCTGTTAAACTTATGAAATCACTAAATAATTCATACAAAATCCATATATGAACATCAAATAAACCCTTCCCAATATACTGTTTTAGTGATAAATAAATATGGTTAATGAAATTATATCAATATTTATAATTCATACTAATATTCCTAATATTCATCTTATATAATAGTTATTTAAACACCATGACTTCACAATACCAACTGATTTTTGTTAATTATATCTTTTCAATACTTATAACAAATTATAGGTTCAATATCATAATTAATCATGGTATAATTCATATAAATATTTTAGTAGTGATCCCTTTTTAATACACATTTAAATCATTAAATTATATCTTTATCAAAAAAATACTTTTATAAAATCAATGGATACAAACATTAATATGATAACTAAATGTAACTCATTATACATCTATTTATGTGCACAATAAAGAATCATTTAGTATATAAATTGAATTTTACTTCTTTATGGTAGAATAAATAATTATTTTATACTAATGCATTCTGATATTTCATATAATCTTTTATAATATACTGTGAAATTAAATTTGAAATTTTACTACAACGAAATTTTTTTATTAAATTAGAAATCATAAATTCAAAGTCATAATCCCGAAGCATCTTACAAACAATATTATCTAAATAATATAATTATATGATACACACAAAATATTATTTTATAAAATAACATTAATCTATATTAGGGGGAATATTATAAAAATTAACTTTTTATCCATATGATATATGGTATATTCTGTGTTTATTGTAGTTTTCCTAACAAATTATTTTATTCCCAATTATATAAATATATTGAATGGTAATAATTAATTCCCTCAAATATTGATGAATGAATTGAATAAAACCATTTATATTGGAAAAATCATCTTTTATTTTTATCTACTTATCAAACCATATTTTAAAATCAGATAAATATTTAACCATGTGTTTCAAAATCCTCATCTTATTTGACATAAAAATATTTTATTAATATATAAATCCATTATTATATAATATAAATGTAAAAATAATACATACCCTTTAATTATGGTCATCTATGCATGATATATTCCCTTTCAATAGTAATCTTGATACAACAACATGTAAATTCACCTTTTCAATAAAAGATAAAATAATAATTATTATTTTCTTGATTTGTAACTCATGTATTTTTATAATATTTATAAAACATACATCTAAAATGATATTTGCATCAATATTTCAGAATTGGATTCCAATAACATTTATAACTAATATATACATTCCACGGTTTTTCAAAACATCCTCAAGTCTATTATAAAATATCATCTCATATGGAACCGTTATTCATCCTTATGGATACCAATTCAGGTTATGTTGATTCATGAAAACTATGAGACATATAATATATAATTATATTTGGATAATATTTTAACCATAGGTAGTTTATTCACAATATAATATTATAAATATTATATATCTAGAATGTATATTCTTGAAATTTTGAGAAAAGTGTGTTTGAAAACCATCAACCTTACTAATTGTGAATTGTCAAGAGATATTAAGATATTCTTCATGGAGTGGGGGTTGGATTATACAACATATTTTAGATTAATAATTCAATATTGTGAACTCCATTGGGAAGTGTTTTGGGGTGTCTTAAGAGGCTTGTATGAGCGTTGGGGAGCTAAAGTGGGAAGTGGAAGAAGGCCAAAGGTAGCCTTAGGGATATTGTATTACTATAGCAGTCACCAGCTAGACTTTTTACATAAATAGAACTAAGAATTATAACAAATCACACTAGTAGCTGGTATCCCTTTGGGTTATTCATTTTATTTATTGGAAACCCTATAATATTTTTATCAGTGTTTCCCTTGCTATTATAATTTTTTGGATGGGAGGACTCCATTTAGGTTAGCCACTAATTTAGTCCTTCCTCAATTAATTCTCCATGGGTGTGTTGATTAAAAGGGTTTTAAATCATTATATTTCAAGGTAATATATCTCAATATTACTGTATAGTTATTCTATTTTATTCCTCAATAATGTTAATTTAGCGGGCTTGGGTTTTTTGTGTGGTGATTTCTATAGAGCATGAGGAAATCATTGGCCTTGGTGGAGATTTTGTGTTTGGATCGTATAGAGTGAACCAATCCCCCATAACCCATTTTTAATTTATATTTTGATTAATGGTAAGTTTTATGAAAAATATATTTATTAATTGTGTATATTTATAATTAAATTGGCCATTACTTCAGGTTAGTAAATTAGGGATACCACGTTATTAATCATTTGGGTGGGTTGGTAGTAAAATGAACATAGTCTCTTACCATTATAACAACATTTTACATTTAGTTATTTTATCATCCATTCATCCTTATTTGGGAATTATTTTAAAATAATTAATTAAATTAATAATTTTTCTAGTGTTAGAGGTTGAGATAGGTTCTTGTGGACTTCATCGGGACTCACACAGAACATGTGTTAGTTATTTGGACCATTGGGTGAGTTATTAAGATTTAGATTACTTAATTTCAATTATTTAAATAATGATGAAATATTATAATTAAGTGGTTGTGATTAAATTATGATATATTGTCTGAAGGGTGGAGGTCGATCTTGGAAGAACTAAGGTAGCATTTCTCATGTAACAAATTTTAAGGAAATGACATTGATTGTGGTAGGGTCCTTGACCACATTTGAGACTATTGGGACTTTAGTTACTTTATTTTTATGTGAATCATTAGTAAAAATACCTTAATGTTTAAAGGTATTTACACATTTTCTTGAGGATGGGATGGGAATGCGTTAGCCAAATTGTTATGTTAGATGTATAAATTATTAAACTGTTCAAGGGATACATTGTGGTAAATTAGTTGTCGATGACTCTCCATATGTTTTTCCTTACTGGTGTGTATTGGTATTCCATAGTAAAACTGTTTTGTAATTGAATTTTAAAAATACGATTTCATTTAGATATAATAAGAATGGAAAATTAATGATTCATGAAATGGTTTTGAAATTATATTTCAAAATGAAAAAATTATTTTCTTATGGAAGGATTATGAAGCTTTTTCCAAGAGAATGGTAAATTTTGAATGGTTTTTTATATGTTATTATATGGTTTTGATAATGATTTTCCACTATTTTTTAAGGATTGTCTATTTTTTGGTGTGGTTTGTATTTTTTCTATTTTAACATCTTTGCGAGAGGAATTTTTTGTGAAACATTGTGTTGTTTTTGTGGGCTCCCTTTGTTGGTTTCAATGTGTGGATTGTTATGAGATTTTACTAACAATGTTTTATCATTTCACCAAGGTGGACGGTTGATCATAATTAATTGATAGATCCCTAGAGGGATTTTATGTGTCTTAGAGACCTGAGAAAAAGCATGTGAATGAGAATAGGTCTGTAGTGACTAGATTCCTAAAGATGAGTTGATGAGTTTTGATATTTTCGTAATGCATAATTTTATATTTCGTGGATATATTGATTATATAACATCTGTAACCTACTGTATTTGGCATGTATGGGTTGTGTTATCCAATGATGGACTTTTTGGAACCCATAGGTATTGGATGGCATTATTGATTATGGACTCCCTATATTTCTTTAGGACAGGATAATATGGAAAATAAAATCCCCCCCAAAGCCTACGGAGATGTGTTTTTGTGATTGGATGTGGACTCCCTAGAACAAATGGTGATGTGATGGTGTGTCTTATTATGCATCCAATTTATCCTATGGTTTAGAGAATGTGTTATTTATGTATCCTCCCAATAACAAATGGGATGGGATAATGTTCTTGATTAGGGCCTCTATAGACCCCATAGGGATATTCATATGTGGTTTTTCATGACCTCTTTAGATCCTATAGGGAAGGGGTTGTGTTTTTTAGGACCTTCCAAAAATAATTTGGTATTGGTAAGAGTGAATTGATGGATTACCTGGATTACATAATGTTGTATTATGGTTCTTGATGAATCTATGACTGAGTGATAACAGTGGGCAGTGGGATCCATATGTTACTGATATCCCAAATGATGTCTCATCCAACAAGGTTCATGAGTATTTATTTGGTGGAAGTTGACATGACACAAATCCCTACATGGTTCTGAAATAGGTAGTCTTTGAGTTATGGAGTGTGGTGGATCCCCAGATAGTGTCGAAGCATGAATGCGTATGTGTGAATTGTCTGTTATTTTTTAGTGTTCATGAGTTTGTTGGACATGGTTTTATAAGATTATATTTATTTCACAAACATCGTCATGATCATTTCTGAAATCATCTTCGTCGAGGCATTGGGGATACATATTGGTTCATTGGACTCACTGCCTACCCACATACATTGAATTGGTTTCAGTATATGCGGGTAGACTATCCTATTTTTTCAATGAAAATAGGTACCACATGGATCAATACCCATGGTATAGATATTGAGGTCATGGATATCGTAGATACAATAGGATTCATGTTAGTTATCTAAGAGATTGACTATTCGCATTTCATTTACTGTTTTCCATATACTAGATTGTATTCAATGTATTACATATGAAACCTATTTTATTTTGTTTTCTTCTATTGATTCTCTATTATATATTTTGAATCATAATGATTAGTTGTATTATGTCTATAATATGGTTTCTTTTGGGGATCCAAATTTTTTTCTAATTTTTTTTATAAAATTATGATAGATGTATGTGTAATGAAAACAATTATATAGAAACTCATACTCAGTCCATATGGTTTTATTAAAAAAATGATTTCCCCATGAATGTGTAAGTCCCTTATCACTAGTCACTATCTTATTGCATATGGTAAGAAACACCTATGGCATTGTGGTAACCCCTTATTAGTAGCTGTGTAACAACCCCGAAATCCTGTGGAAATTTTTGTCTTCAATACATGGGTGTTTCACGAGACTGCAGTTTCTGACGGATGTTGATTCCATGTCCCGGTGTGCCCGAAATCAACTTTTAAAGTTTTGTTCGGGTACGTTTAGTAAACGTACGTGTGGGTTTTTATATCTTTTGAACTAGTGCTCCGAATTGAAATATGAGGGCACCAATGAACTCGCAGCACCAGTATTTGCTTAAGGGGACTTTTAACGCAGTTGCATTTTATCGAAAGTGGAAGTTAATTTTTGAGGATTCATAATAAATTAAATAAAAATTATGTGTGACATAATTTTATTTAAGTGGTGGTTTTATCCACCTAGGGGAAGACGGAGGTGGGGCCCACCCGTACATAACCTCCCATGGGAGGATATTTTTTGGTGGGGCCCATAGGAGCTCAAACCCAACAACTCCCCTTCAACCCCCATTTTTACTCTTCAAATCCCACTTTATGGTTGTTCCTTCCCACCTTCCCTCATAATAGTTCCAACAAAAGGATTAATTAATGCCTTAATTAATTAATTTGTGGTGTTATGACTTCTTTTGAATATTTTTGAAATGCATGGCATCATTAATGTATATAGAGGCTATTATTTTTATTTTTAGTTTTGTTGGCATAAGCTTGGTTGGGATAACTAAGGAGAGCAGGAGAATTATTCATCCAACAAGGAACGTGAAGGACACGATGAACGCCCATACTCTCTAATGAAAAATGATAGACTTCTCTTCTATCTTCTTCAATAGGAGCATGGAAGGGAAGCATCGCCGCCCAAAATGTACACTAAGGGCGTCATCTTGACTCTACTTCATTGAGCTCTACTACCACTGACATTGACGGAACGATGTCCGTCATCCGCGACGACCGTCTTCCGCGACACGTCAACATACAACAACAAAAATGAGGAAGGGGGATTGGATTATTTCAAAATGAATAAAATTATACACTTGTTATTCGATGAATACATTGGTTCGTCATTGGCCAATTGATATCACCTAATGCGGAGAGTGCGGGTCCACCCAACACTGCCCGATGACACTTTGTTGGTTATTGTTGATTGATATCGGAGGTGAAGTTGAAAGGGCACGATGTCATAACATCGCGCTATAGAAGAACCACGAGATAGAGGAGGGAGCAGCAACGATGACTGGAGGTGGCAGCTGCAGCGGTGACCGCGAGCTGGCCGCATGGATGGAGATCGGTGGCCGCTCGGGCCGCCTAGACCACGGGACAACCGGCCGGCTAATCCAGCCAGTCCGTGTGCAGGAGCTGTTGCGCATGAAGGCACTGTGTTGAGGGAGACCGCAGCCTGGATTCGTGGGCTGCTCGGCTGGAAGAACCGGCCGACCACTTGCTGGACGAACTGGAAGAACCGGCGTGCCTCTTGCCTGCCGAGATGGAAAACATCGGTGCCTACAGGCACCATATGAAGGAGACTACAGCCCGAATTCTCTTTTCTCTCAGCAGGGAGAACCGGCCGGCCACGTGTAGGCCAGGCTGGAGAATCGTGAGACCCAAAGGCGCAGCATGGGAAGAACCACAGCCCGTTGTGCAGGCCGCATGCGCCGGGCAGAACTGGCTGGCTATGGCATGCCGGGCAGGGGAGGAGGCGGCACAGCTTGGCACCACCGGGCGAACCAGACCAGCCAGTATCACGGGCTGGGTCCGCAGGTGGGCCACTCCCCAAAGGGCCGGGCTGACCCCTAGCCAGGTCGGACCTGCCGTGCCAGACCCGACTTCTCTTAAATATGAATATCTCCTAGACCACAAATTTAATCGAAATTCCTTATGTGGAACTGGGACCCTCATGAAGTGGAGGTACTTATGTGTTACTTTATGTGAGTTTTGGTCAAATTTGGAAAATGGCTGGGTTTGGATCGAGCGTAAATCCAACCGGGCCCCTGGAACAAAAATGCCAATAAGTTTCAAACTGAAAGTCCAATTGACACGCCGTCTATGAAATTGGGATCCTTATGATGAGATGATACTATGGGATACATCAACTCAGGAATTAATGATAGTTGATGTATATAGACTTTTCTCGAGGATAAGACCCTCCCAGAATCGAGTGTGTCGTGTGCGGGAGCCCTAGGGTTGACAACAACGACTACTCTACTGGAATCCTCTATGGGTTCGACTGTGATGACCACTGTACTAGAATCCTCTGTGGGTTCGACAGTGATGACTACTATACTGAAATCCTCCATGGGTTAAACTATGAAGACTACTATTCCGGGATCCTCCGTGGGTCTGACAGTTTTGACTTCTATTCCTGTATCCTGTGTGAGTCTGACAGAATAGCTGATATGTATCCAATGTGGGTCTGACAGCTTAGCTGGTCCTGTATCCTATGTGGGTCTGACAGATTAGATAAATCAGTGACTGAAAATGATCATCTCTATCACTCTATGAAAGATGTATACATGTGTGAGATGAGTCTTGACATTCAATCATTAATATTCGAGGTGATTGAATTAATTCTTATGTGTACTAGTTTGTTCTTGGGATCGATAGTTGGAGCCAAACTCTGATTGATAACTTAGGTATATGTGTGGTCATATACCAAAGTAGGGTTGGTTGATACTTTTTGATCGTATCTTTCTTCTATGGTTTATCCTTTGAGGATTATGGGAGGCCTTCGGCGGTCCTGGGGTCCCTACTGTGAATATTTATACTCTCCCCTCGTTGTGTTCATTGCAGACGATGGAAATCCCCGATTGGGGTAGAGAGTTATAGAGCAGGATGGTACCCGGAGGTGTACCACTTGGCGAGATGTACACAGAGTGGACCAATGGACCTAGGGTGCTGAGGAGGCCATCTGTACCCACCCTTCAGGTGGGATTCCTAGAGGATGACTCAGTTGTTGATGGTTTACCTTTTTTCACTTGTACTAGTTTTACAGTTGTTTGTACTTTACTATTGGGCTTGTATTTTCAGCCCCTTTCCTTTCATCACTTTATTTTTTATATAGTATTACTTAATTTTTACTTCAAGTTTCATACTTTTTTGTTTTTGTTTACTTATTAAAGTAAATGAATTCCCTTTTTATCGGGATTACGCCTTGGGGGCTAGTCGCCAGCCCCAGGCATATGGAAGGCGGGCTTGCGGTAGTCATGGGATGGGCCACATGGATGGGTCGTGACAAATTGGTATCAGAGGGGTCGGTTCTACCAAAAAACATGGACTCTAATTATTTTAATGGAAATATTGTTAGGTGTTTTGGGTGTGGTAATCAGTTTAGGAAAACCAATGTTGGTGCGGCGACTGATGTATCCATACACTTGGGCTCTGATTTCTGATCTCCGACTCAGTGAACGAAAACACTGAATGCGTCTGTGTTTCCCTGAAAAAAGTTCTTCGTGATCACTTTTTGTCAGCTCACAAGGTATATTATTTTAACCGTGGCACACCTTTTTCTTTTCAGGATGGCTCCACGAAAGCTTCTAGTTAGGGTTCCGAGTCACGTATGAGATGGTAGCCCACCGAGCGACGAGGTCTCAGTGCAGGGCCCCATCATAGTGGAGGTACGAGGGGTACCACTGCCCATTGGGCCATTGATACCACCAGATCTTGCAATAGAGACTGCCTACTGTCTGAGTGCATTGCACGAGTTCCAGTGCCAGAGGCTACCAATGATTCGGGGAGATACGGACCCATAGGCAGCTGAGGATTGGCTGGAGGCTATTGTGAGAGTTTTCATATTAGTAGGGGAACCAGTCGACCTCATAGTGGTCCTTTCCGCGAGTTTCCTGCATCCAGGAGCAGGCAGATGGTAGAGCATGATGCTTCTAGTGAATTACAAGGCATCAATACTCTAGATAGAATTCAAGAGTCTCTTTTGCCCAATGTTTTTTCCAGCCACCCTTCATGCGTCGCGGATTCAGGAGTCACTTCATTTACAGTAGGTCTGCGGGACAGTAGATCAGTACTCAGTGAGGTTCACTGACCTCTCCTGCTACTCCACAGATATAGTACGAGAGCCATTCTTCAGGGCTCAAACATTCAATCAGGGACATAGGAATGAGATTTGGGCTTTGACGATTCCCCTCGGCATACCGACGCAGGCAGGGGTGCTGGAGAGAACCCTTATAGTGGAGAGTTTTTTGGCTGAGCAGTCACCAGTGGTGAGACCCACCACAGGGTGACATGTGGCGGAGTCTTCTACAGCTGGTAATAGACAGTTGACATAGAGGTCCAAGAGGATCAAGCAATCAGGTGGGTGACCCCATGATACAGGTTCAGTTGTGTGGGTCACATGAGACAGAGTAAGATATATGAGGAGCAGACATTACTATACAGGTGGCGGGCTGGGCCACATGGCTCGTGACTGCCCGACCCACCATGCAGATGAGCAGCAGATAGTAGAGGGACCTCCCAGGCAGAGGAAGATGTTTAGCTATGGTGGTCCGCTGGGAGCAGGCGGGCAAGGAAGATGAGTTGGCTGAGTACCGGGTGGTGGATGACAATTCTAGGATCTACCACCACCACCAACAGAAGTTACACCGCGACCACAGGGGGCTGGCGGATAGAGGCGGGATCAGATCTAGGTAGTCGAGGCCTATGACCATGACACACCTGAGATTATTAGAGGAATTATCTGTGTATACTCTTACCTTGATTCAGTACATATAGACACAAGTGCGAGTCATTCTTCTGTTGCCACTGCCCTCATTCAGAGTTCATAGATTCTGACAGAGTCGTTGGCTTGATCCTTATGCCTAGAGACACCTACGGGTGCAGACTCGACAATGAAGCACTGGTGTTGATAGTGTGAGCTTACTCTAGGAGGCAAGAGCTCTAGCTGGGTTCATCTTGTAGTGGCATCGAGGCCTTACAACGTCATCATGGGTATGGACTGGTTATCCACAGTTCATGACCAGAATGAATGTATTGGGCACAAAGTGCGGTGTATCTGCATAGATGGGACCAGGTTCTCCTTCACCGGTGATAAGGGATCCTTTTCAGTGTAGGATGGACTTATGCAGAGGATGGGGTATCCTATCACACCTCAGTTGACAAGTCTCATCCTCGGAGCCGTTGATGTGCAGAGTCTGAGTTTTTCATCTTGTGATGGATTAGTACATGGATGGTTTCCCTGACAACATTCCAGGACTACCTCCTCACAGAGAGGTATACATCTACATTGACATGTTCCTCGGGACATCATCGATATCTACTCTAGCATATCGAATGGCTCTCGCCAAGCTTCATGAGCTGCGGGTACAACTAGAGGACTTGTAGGGGAAGGTATTTATCCGACCTTGTGTTTCTCCCTGGGCATCTTCGATTTTGTTCTCCAAGAAGGTAGATGGGAGATTGCGACTATGTTTCGACTACCATCTCCTGAATTAGGTGAGCATGATGAACACGTACCCACTCCCAAGGACTGACGACCTCATTGATCAGCTCAAAGGATCACGACAATTCTCAAATTTCGGCCTCATGTCATGCTATCACTAGTCTAAGAGTTCACGAAAAGGATGTGTAGAAGACAGCCTTCAGATGTCCGTATGGCCACGATGAGTTCTTCGTTATGCCCTTAGACAAATCCAATGCTCTCGCAGTGTTCATGAGTCTCCTGAACATGAACTTATAGCCTTACCTGAATCCCTTTGTCATAGTCTTCACCAGCGTCATACTGATTTACTCGACTACTGAGGAGAACCACCCCTACCATTTTCTGGTAGTAATGGATACACTCCGAGAGCACCAGCTATATTTTAAACTCTCTAAGTGCCAGTTCTAGATTCAAGAGGTTCACTTTCTGGGACACGTCATCTCAGAGGACATAGTTGCAGTGGATCCAACGAAGATCGAGGCACTACTTTCTTGAGAACCACCCAGGATTGTGATGGAGGTGCGGAGTTTACTGAGACTGGATAGGTATAATTAGAGATTTGTTCCAGAATTCTCTAGAGTTACAGCACCGCATTTATCATTAATAAAGAAGGGGAAAACCTTCATGTGGTCAGATAGATTCTAGTAGAGATTTAAGGATCTAACGAAGAGGTTGACAAGTGCGCCCATCATGAGGCTACCAGAGGAGGGAGTAGGGTACGTAGTTTACTACGACACATCAGGGACCGTAATCAGGGTGTGTCCTGATGTAGGAGCGATTAGTGATCGTGTATAGTTCATGGTAGTTGAGATAGAATGAGAAGAACTACGCTACCCATAACCTTTAGTTAGCAGCAGTGGTCTTCGACTTGAAGATTGGCGACACAATTTGATGAGAAAGCAGTTTGTAGTCTACTATGACCACCAGATTCTCAGGTATATCTTCTCACAAAAGGGCATGAACCTAATATAGAAATGATGAATCAAATTCTTCCCGGAATATAACATCGAGATTTTCTATAATACTAGGAATGGGGAAAGTTGTAGCAGATTCTCTCAGCAAGAGATCAGACATACAGCTGCTAGCAGAGGTGATGGAGCTGCTGGTTGCATTGCAGATATCCTTTATGGATAGAGATTGAGCATCCTTTCTACAGTGTCTCACAGTCACTCCTCCACTTATTCAGTGAGTCAGAGAGGCACAACGTGGGGACATTGACTGTGAGACATGACGATCTCATATATCCTCAGAGAAGACACCTGATGTGTTTTATGAAGGCGTGGAGCACATCATCTTCTTTAGATGACATACCATGGTACCAGTTGAACTAAAGGAGAAGATTTTGAGGGAGTTCCATACTTCCCCTCTAGAGATACATCCAGGAGTGGAGAAGATGTATCAGGACCTCAGACGACAACACTGGTGGCCAGGTACGAAGAAGGCGGTAGTAGAGTTTGTCTCGTGATGCCTCACTGGTCAGCAAATGAAGGCAGAGCACCAGGTTCCAACAAGCATGGTTCAGTCTTTAGAGGTCCCAGTGTAGAAGTGGGATGGTATACCCATAGATTTATTGATAGGACTTCCACGTACATACAGAGGACACGACTCTTCCTGGGTGATTGTCGACCAACTCACCAGGTCATCCCACTTCCTACTGATCAGAGAGTTGGTCTCGGTAGAGATCTTTAGACACCTATATGTACAAAAGATCTTATAGATTCATGGTGTTCCATCGACGATCATCTCCGATTAGGATGCTCGTTTCACTTCCTGAATATGGAAGGGGTTGCAGGAGGCTTTTGGGGAATAGCTTCACTTGAGCACCACCTTCCATCCTCCGATTGATGATCAGACTAAAAGGACCATTCAGACTCTCCATGAAATGCTCCATGCATGCGTCCTCAACTTTGGTCGTAGCTGGTAGGATCAATTACACTTGTTAGTGTTTTTGTATAACAACAGCTATCACCCGACCATCGGGATGGAACCTTATGAGGCACTGTACAATCGACCTTGCAGATTGCCTCTCTGATGGACTGACCTAGGGGAGTCAGCACTTGTAAGACCAGAGATGGTGCAGGATATGATGCAGATGGTGCAGATCATCAAGGAGAAGATGAATACTACACAGTTTAGACAGAAGTCCTATGATGATAGGAGACAGAGACCACTGGAGTTCGAGGATGGCGACCACGTCTTCCTATGGGTCTCACTCGACGAGGTCTATAGAGATTTGGCCGAGGCGACAAGTCATCTCTGCGATTCATCAGATCGTTCCAGGTCCTCAGCTTGGTTGGCGAGGCGGCTTACCGCCTGGCCCATCCACCTCAGTTGCACCGGGTGCCCAACGTCTTCCACGAATCTTAGCTGAGGAGATGCGTGCATGACCCATCCCACATCATCGACCATGGGGAGCTATACATCAATGATGGGGTGACATTCATAGAGGTTCCAGTGGAGATTGAGGATCAATAGGAGCAGATCCTGTGTGGATGGTTGATTCCTCTAGTGTGCATTCGCTGGCAGTACGGGAATCTCCAAGAGAGTACATGGGAGCGGGAGGCTCAGATGAATTCTCAGTACCCCCATTTGTTCCCTTAGTGTCTGATGTTGCATACATGTAACGCCCCGACCCCAGCTACCCAGAGTCGGTGCATTACTTTGTAACATTGGCATGATCACAAAAGATCAAGTCTCGAAAGACCGAATAGTTTAGTAGCCTTGTAAACACTAGAAACATTCATAAGTCTTACATTACATCATAAAGTGAAAAACTAATAACAAAGTCGTCATAGTCCACACTCATATCCTCTTCTGACTATCCCTGCAGGTCATTCATAAAATACTTCTTCACATCCTGGAAAATATTAAAACATTGAAAGGGGTGATCTCAGATGCTTAGTAAGGATAACAATATAGCGGAAGCTTTCATAAATAAACATAAACATTTAAGGCAATGTATAAGTAAAACAAAAGCCTTTTAAACTTGAACATCAACATAATCTGGAAGAAGTAAAATGAGATAATTCCATTTACTTCTTCATATGGATATTCTACTGGTTGAATAATCACATGAAATATCAATAACCACTTTCATAATGATGGAATGCATAATGCCAGACATTCTGAAACATTTTGTCAAGGCCTCGGCCAAGACGTCTAAAATGATTAAGGCCTCGGCCAAAACCATAAATAAAATTAGGAAAGGGCCTCAGCCAATTCCACGTTTAGTTGTCTCATGATACCTTCTGATGCATCGAGGAGCTATAGCAGGCTCCACCCGTCACTTATTAAGTCCAATGCATTCCTCATATGAATAGGTTTAAACATATCATAAACCATAACATAATCGTATCACATGAAACATGCATAAATGAAACATAACATTTCCACATTTCAATCACAAGATTTCAATACAACAGATTGATATAAAAAAAATTCTTTCAATACCATTTTCAATACCGAAATAAAATAAAGATAAAACATTGTATTTATTTTTCATTAAAAAAAATGATGGCTTGTAGAGGAAGCCGAAAATCAAATAATGGTCACGGCGGCGGAGAAGTCGTTGTCGCCGCATATGTACGGAAAGAAAAACATTCCCTTTTTGTCGTTTAGTAAAACACTTCGTATAAAAAGATTCCTTTTGAATAAATGTAAAATGTCAAAGGGGTTTATACACTGTACAAATGAAATTTGTGTATAAAACAAAATATGCCTCAATGAATGGAGATTGAGACGAAGTCCCTTAAAAAGATCATTTTTAAATAAAATATATCTATTATGTGTATTCACTATATGTACTCATAAAGAAAGTATAAATACAATATATGACATAATAATATCATGACATAATTTGAAAGTAGGAGATTAACCCAAAGAATAAAAGTTGGGTTAAGAAATTCCCTTACCTCATGTCTGACTTGACTCAACCGTTCTTTAACCTCATAAATAATAAACTAGAGTTAATATATACCTTATTAAGAACCATTTTCAATTTCATTATCCTTATTATATCACTTATTACAAGGATATGAACATTATGTAATTATTTAAGTTAATAACGGTCGTTTTGTCGATCTTTGGTACTTGAGTCAACAATAAACTTCTTATAATTACAAGTTGTTTATGTGGTAGAATATCCATTATCTCCAGAATTATATTCATGATTTAGATGTCATATATATCTTATATATCCAGTATATACATTCATTTATAATATTACGTAACATTTAGAGGTAAGAAATGAAATGCACCGTTCATGGAGACGGTAAGCCGTACGTACGCATGAACGCTACTTTAATTTCAATTTCATATTTAATGGAACGAAATCATAATGATATAAATGTATAATATAATTCCAGTATAACATAGTGTATAATACCATTTACTCCATCCTTTATACATCCCACATATGGCATTAACGATTCAAGTCACTTTGAGGGGGCGGTAGTCCGCACTTCCTAAAATGAAATTACCGTGTTTTACCCATAATGGAAATAATAAAGTATGCCATAAATGAGAAATACAGAAGCATAATTAAAACATAAACATATTATATATCATATATAAAAATAGTGACATCTTAATGGCCACCTTTGAAGGTGTTATATGAGTGTTGAACAATCATCGTTTCGTGAGGCAGAAATTCACCATCCACAGAAACCATATGTTCTTTAACCATTAGATGTAGGTGTGTGTAAGTGTAGCTCTAATAAATATTATAACAACATCCTAGTATATTGAGGATACTGGTGTTGTTACAAATGAAATGAATAAAAAGAGTTTATGGGGTTGGAGAAGCTAAATAAAACAAAACAACATTAGAGAAGACATTACCTAAAAATCGGGTAACTCTTTTTGATTTGAGCCAAAGGCTTCCTTGGAAAGAGTTCTTCCCAAAGTGAGGCTTCTAGGAGTAAGAGGGGGAAGTTGGGAGAGTATTTGGGGAGAGTTTGGCAGAGCCAAATGGCTTGAAAGTGTGAATAAGGTTGGAGAGGTGGGGGCATTTTATAAGAGGAGAGGATGGGCTCTTTTGGAAAGATTGAAAAGTCACTTTATTATAAACTGAGTTTCGTATTTTAGAGGTCCCACAATTATATAATTAGAGGATAAGATGATAAGGGTTCTAAATCTACTCATCCAATAGGTTTTTGACAAGTTTACGCTTTGGATTTTACATTATCTTTCCTTTTTATTTAAATCGTTAAATAATGAGGTCATCGCTGCATCATCATGATGTCATAAATAATTTAATTTATTTAATGTCTAAAAATTATAAAAAACATACTATGATGTAGGAAATCTTTTTAGCTTTCTAATTAATATTTATAAACAAAATATGGACTTGTGTAACCCCACTTAAAAACTGTTTTAGTAAAACAACTCATGTTTGTGTCAATTTAATTTTAACATTAAATAAATATATATTAATGTCATTTTCCACCCAAAGTGGCTCCATGGGGTCCCCAAGTTGACCCATGAGTTTTTGTGGTCGGCCATGACTCATCCAATAGGAGCAGGACAAGAGTCAAGCTCATCTCAAATTATTAAAACATTATTTTTACCTTAAACTACACTAATTACCTCTAATCGCGATTAAGAACTTAAAAGTTACTTTTCACCAAAAAATTATTTTAATCTCATTGAACCAAATTTTACTTCTTAATTACAACCATGTATGTCGGATTTTTGAAAATCAAATCACAGAAGTGGTAATATTTCATTTTAACGAAAAATCAGTTTTTAACAACCACTTAGTGGTTTCACTATTCATCAAAAATTGAAGTTTTTCAGAATAAGGCCAAAATTTCCCCCTAATCTATAAATGATATTCCGAATTCAAAAATGATGTCTATTTTACAAAATTCCAAACATATATGTTGAATTAATTAATTTTATAATTAATTCCCACTGTTACAACAAATAGCGTGTTTTTAAGAAACAATTTATATCAAAAGATTGGCAATTGTTTATGTCCAATTTCAATGTTAAATTAATTTTAATGACCACCATTGGATAAAATGGTAAAAATATATTCTAATTATACTTTAAAACCAATAAATAGTATAATTTATCACTATAAATTATTTTGATTAAAAAATTTGTTTTTAAGTATTTTTCACTTTTCATAAAAAAATAGAAGTTCTCAGAAAAATACCAAAAATTCAACATAGGCTAATTTCGATATTACGAATACAAAAATGAAGTCCATTTTGAAATATAAAATTTCTATCATTTTATAAAGTGGTTATTACTATTCATAACAGCTACTTTGATGAGTCGCGGTGTTTTAGAACTCGAAGTTGCGTACAATGCAAGCTATTGCATTATTGAATGAGAAGCATATCATGGAAGCTCGGGGTGTTACATTCTCCCCTCCTTAAATAAATTGCGTCCTCGCAATTTGAAATTTTTCTTGGAAAATAAAAGGTTGAAAATAGAAAATACCATTGTGGAAAAGCCACATCAGAAATAAGGTTAATAAAATTTAGTCTTAATAAGAGGGAAATGGAAATAAGAAAGTCACCACCAAATAATGATTTCAATAAGGAGAACATTGGTGGAAATTAGAGACATATAATTGGAGGAAAAACGTAAATATTTGTAGGGAGTGATTGAGGTCATCAATCACAATCAACTGTCAAATTGAGAGCCTCAAAGCCTTCAATCTATGTTGATTTAAAATATCATCAGTTCAACAAGACATAAGGTATTAGGATAACACATTTTTTTGTTTTAATGACCCTTTACTAAAGTTTAAGAATTAATCTATTCATTGAATAAGAGATATGTATATATATATTTATGCTTGACAATTAGAGTTTCAACCTTCAACTCATCTTTCACTCAAAAAGATAATAGAACTAAAAAATATTATACTTATCCTAATTGTATAAGGTTCCAAATTTTATCACATACCATTTAGATTAGAAAAACTATTTTGTAAAAACCAGGGACTTCACGTAGTCTAGTGGTAGGCGATTAATCCCAATCGCACTATGGTTGTGGGTTCAATTCCCACAGCTTTGTCCGACGCGATGGGTTGTCACTCGGTCTGCATGTTGTCCTTTTTATAAATATCCAAAAATAACCTTAACAATAGTATCCAATGTAAAATATAATCCATTCCAACCTTTATAGTTATCCAAAATAATTCTGTCCAACTCACAGTCCATATTTTATGAGGAAGGTAAACATAATGAAGCTCCCTTTTTTTCCTGTAACAACATGTGAACACCATCATCATGTATTCTTTTTAAACATACTGAATTACCATGATCCCTTATTCCTTATAGAATACTAGATATACTCCTTCTATCCGAAAATGTATACAAAACATCAATCAGTTTCAAGGAAGTTAAGTATATCCAATATAATTTATCCAAATCAATCACGTCTTATTCCAAAATAACAATCTCAGTATCAGAACCATATTATGGTCTATCTTTCTCTCAACCATATATTTTCCAAAAATTTAACCTACTGTGGAGTCACTTTTCTTGGTTCCACACAATCTCAAGTCCTTGATGAAATAGTACTGCCGTACAATCCTTATATACTCCATAATTATTATAACCTATACATCATTGATACAACACTCAAATTGCAAAATTATTTAATAACAACATAAGAACTCTAATCATTACTCCTCATCTGTGGTAGTATCATAACTTGATTATTATCCAATAACATCATTTGGGGCATACTATGATGATTTGGACATTGGTTTGCGTAGTGTCCCCAATCCTTGCAGAAGAAGCATTGTACATTTGAAACCATTTTCTTACCCTTGCAGTCACGCACTTTGTGTCCTTTTTCTCTACACTTATAACAAACTCTCATTCCCTTTAGTCAAGTTCCATGATGTTTCTTCCCACAATTACCGCATATTGGAAAATTCTTCTTTCCCCTCATCCCTTTATCCATCATTCTCTCTTCTATCCCTTTCGTCTCTTGCTTCGCTTCAAAGCCATAGGACTCAGAGAATTCTTTACTAATCTTATTAACACATGATACTCTTTCTTCATATGTTGAGAACACATGGGAGACTATTTCCCTTCGAAATGTTGGCTTAATACCGTGAAAGATACGATCCTTCTTACTCTTTGGATCATATGTACTGCTGGAGTTCACATTCCTTCTACTGGGTGCCATTTCTATACAATGGAATAAACTAGACTAGTTTATGAATCAAAATACATAATTCCATAATTATAAAATACTTAACATAAATTGAACTATTTATGGATATAATCCATAATCATAAAAAGGTTTTCTTTGAGTAAGTATATACTCATAACCATTCATAGTGGTTTGTAATGAAAACGAGAATTATCCTAAGCATATCCCCCGGGAGTGTCGTAACCACGAGTGCAACAAGGCCCGTTGTCGTGCACCAGTTTCCATTCGAGTCTAGCTCAAAGCGGTGTTTTCGGGTTTTACCCCTAGGAATATCTGTGCCAGAGCCGCCTCTACCTGATCGTATCCAGACTGGGATGTATTCCTCGGAAAACTCACAAAATCTCTACAATACAAAAATTCTAGGAAGTTCTTCTATACTAATCCTCAATGTTCATCTTAGGTCTACGTGCTCTAATCAGAGTTTATCTAAATCTAGCTTCCATGGTTTGTACTAAACTTCCTCTGATACCAACTGTAACGCCCCGACCCCAGCTACCCAGAGTCGGTGCATTACTTCGTAACATTGGCATGATCACAAAAGATCAAGTCTCGAAAGACCGATTAGTTTAGTAGCCTTGGAAACACTAGATACATTCATAAGTCTTTCATTACATCATAAAGTGAAAAACTAATAACAAAGTCTTCATAGTCCACACTCATATCCTCTTCTGAATATCCATGCAGGTCATTCATAAAATACTTCTTCACATCCTGGAAAATATTAAAACATTGAAAGGGGTGAGCTCAGATGCTCAGTAAGGATAACAATATAGCAGAAGCTTTCATAAATAAACATAAACATTAAAGGCAATGTATAACTAAAACAAAAGTCTTTTAAACTTGAACATCAACATAATATAGAAAAAGTAAAATTATATAATTCCATTTACTTCTTCACATGGATATTCTAATGGTTGAATAATCACATGCAATATCAATAACCACTTTCATAATGATGGAATGCATAATGCCAGACATTCTGAAACATTTTGCAAAGGCCTTGGCCAAGACGTCTAAAATGATTAAGGCATCGGCCAAAACCATAAATCAAATTGTGAAAGGGCCTCGGCCAATTCCACGTCTAGTTGTCTCATGAGACCTTCCGATGCATCGAGGAGCTATAGCGGGCTCCACCCGTCACTTATTAAGTCCAATGCATTCGTCATATGAATAGGTTTAAACATATCATAAACTATAACAGAATCGTATCACATGAAACATGCATAAATGGAACATAAAATTTCCACATTTCAATCACAATATTTCAATACAACACATTGATATAAAAAAAATTCTTTCAATACCATTTTCAATACCAAAATAAAATAAAGATAAAACTTTGTATTTAATTTTCATTAAAAAAATGATAGCTTGTAGAGGAAGCCGAAAATCAAATAATGGTCACGGCGGCGGAGAAGTCGTTGTCGCCACATATGTACGGAAAGAAAAACATTCTCTTTTTGTCGTTTAGTAAAACACTTCGTATAAAAAGATTCCTTTTGAATAAACGTAAAATGTCAAAGGGGTTTATACACTGTACAAAAGAAATTTGTGCATAAAACAAAATATGCCTCAATGAATGGAGATTGAGACGAAGTCCCTAAAAAAGATCATTTTTAAATAAAATATATCTATTATGTGTATTCACAATATGTACACATAAAGAAAGTATAAATACAATATACGACATAATAATATCATGACATAATTTGAAAGTAGGAGATTAACCCAATGAATGGAAGTTGGGTTAAGAAATTCCCTTACCTCGTGTCTGACTTGACTCAACCGTTCTTTAACCTCCTGAATAATAAACTAGATTTAATATATACCTTATTAAGAACCATTTTCAATTTCATTATCCTTATTATATCACTTATTACAATGATATGAACATTATGTAATTATTTAAGTTAATAACGGTCATTTTGTCGATCTTTGGTACTTGAGTCAACAATAAGCTTCTTATAATTACAAGTTGTATATGTGGTAGAATATCCATTATCTCCAGAATTATATTCATGATTTAGATTTCATATATATCTTATATATCCAGTATATACATTCATTTATAATATTACGTAACATTTAGAGGTAAGAAATGAAATTCACCGTTCATGGAGACGGTAAGCCGTACGTACGCATGAACGCTACTTTCATTTTAATTTCATATTTAATGGAACGAAATCATAATGATATAAATTTATAATATAATTCCAGAATAACATATTTTATAATACCATTTAATCCATCCTTTATACATCCCACATATGGCATTAACGATTCAAATCACTTTGAGGGGGCGGTAGTCCGCACTTCCTAAAATGAAATTATCGCATTTTACCCATAGTGGAAATCATAAAGTATGCCATAAATGAGAAATACAGAAGCATAATTAAAACGTAAACATATTATATATCATATATAAAAATAGTGACATCTTAATGGCCACCTTTTAAGGTGTTATATGAGTGTTGAACAATCATCGTTTTGTGAGGCAGAAATTCGCCATCCACAGAAACCGTATGTTCTTTAACCATTAGATGTAGGTGTGTGTAAGTGTAGCTCTAATACATCTTATAACAACATCCTAGTATATTTATTATACTGGTGTTGTTACAAAATATATTAATAAAAAGAGTTTAAGGGGTTGGAGAAGCTAAATAAAACAAAACAACATTAGAGAAGACATTACCTAAAAATCGGGTAACTATTTTTGATTTGAGCCAAAGGCTTCCTTGGAAAGAGTTATGCCCAAAGTGAGGCTTCTAGGAGTAAGAGGGGGAAGTTGGGAGAGTATTTGGGCAGAGTTTGGCCGAGAAAAATGGCTTTAATGTGTGAATAAGGTTGGAGAGTTGGGGGCCTTTTATAAGAGGAGAGGAGGGGCTCTTTTGGAAAGATTGAAAAGTCACTTTATTATAAAATGAGTTTCGGATTTTAGAGGTACAAAACTTATATAATTAGAGGATAAGATGATAAGGGTGAGAAATCTACTCATACAATAGGTTTTTGACAAGTGTACGATTTGGATTTTACATTATCTTTCCATTTTATTTAAATCGTTAAATAATGAGGTCATCGCTGCATCATCATGATGTCATAAATAATTTAATTTATTTAATGTCTAAAAATTATAAATAAAACAATATGATGTAGGAAATCGTTTTAGCTTTCTAATGAATATTTATAACCTAAATTTGGACTTGTGTAACCCCAATTAAAAATTGTTTTAGTAAAACAACTCATGTTTGTGTCAATTTAATTTTAACATTAAATAAATATATATTAATGTCATTTTCCAACCAAAGTGGCTCCATGGGGTCCCCAAGTTGACCCATGGGTTGTCTTGGTCGGCCATGACTCATCAAATAGGAGTAGAACAAGTGTCAAGCTCATCTCAAATTATTAAAACATTATTTTTACCTTAAACTACACTAATTACCTCTAATCGCGATTAAGAACGTAAAAGTTACTATTCACCAAAAAATTATTTTAATCTCATTGAACCACATTTTACGACTTAATGAAAACCATGTATGTTGGATTTTTGAAAATCAAATCACAGAAGTGGTAATATTTCATTTTAACGAAAAATCAGTTTTTAACAACCACTTAGTGGTTTCACTATTCATCAAAAATTGAAGTTTTTCAGAATAAGGCCAAAATTTCACCCTAAGCTATAAATGATATTCCGAATTCAAAAATGATGTCTATTTTAAAAAATTACAAACATATAAGTTTCATTAATTAATTTTATAATTAATTCCCGCTGTTACAATAAATAGCGTGTTTTTAAGGAACAATTTATATAAAAAAGATTGGCAATTGTTTATGTCCAATTTCAATGTTAAATTAATTATAATGACCACCAATGGATAAAATGGTAAAAATATATTCTAATTATACTTTAAAACCACTAAATAGTATAATTTATCACTATAAATTATTTTGATTAAAAAAGTTGTTTTTAAGTATTTTTCACTTTTCATAAAAAAATAGAAGTTCTCAGAAAAATACCAAAAATTCAACATAGGCTAATTTCGATATTACGAATACAAAAATTAAGTCAATTTTGAAATATAAAATTTCTATAATTTTAAAAAGTGGTTATTACTATTCATAACGGCTACTTTGATTAGTCGCGGTGTTTTAGAACTCGAAGTTGCGTACAATGCAAGCTATTGCATTATTGAATGAGAAGCGTATCATGGAAGCTCGGGGTGTTACAATACAGGGTTGTAATTACTTGATCTAAGGATAATTTAATGACTGGGGAATCCTGTGGAAAATTGTTTCTTAAATTCATGGAAATTTTACGAGACCACAGTTTTTTACGACACTTGATTTTGAGGCCCGATGTGCCCGGAATCAGTTTCTAATGTTTTGATTGTGTGCGTTTAGTAAACGTACGTGTGGGTTTTTATATCTTTTGAATTGGTGATCAGAATTTAAATCTGAGGACGGTGATGAACTCATAGTTTCAGTATTCGCTTAAGTATACCATTAGCGCAATTTTGTTTTATTAGTAGTGGATGTTAATTTTTTGGTATTCTTAATAAATTAAATAAAAATTATTTGTGACATGATTTTATTTACGTGGTGGTTTTATCCACCAAGGGGAAGTTGGTGGTGGGCCCCACCCCCAAATAACCTCCCATGGGAGGATATTTTGTGGTGGGTACCACATGAGCTCAATCCCCTCAACTCCCCTTGAACCCCACTTTTTACTCTTGAACTCCCACTTTATGGTGGAGCCTTTCCACCTTCCCTCATAATGGTGCCAACAGAAGGATTAATTAATGACTTAATTGATTAATTTGTGGTGTTATGAATTCTATTGATTTTTTTGAAATGCATGTCACCATTAATGTATATGGAGGCTATTATTTTTTTTTATTTTTTTTGGCATAAGCTTGGTTGGGAGAACTAAGGAGAGGAAGAGAATCATTCATCCAACGAGAAACATGAAGAACACGAAAACACCCATTCTCTATAGTGAAAAATGATTGACTCTCTTCTATCTTCTTCAACTAGAGCAAGGAAGGGAAGAACCACCTCCCATGAAGTACACCGAGTGCGTTGTCTAGACTTGACTTCACCGAGCTCTACTCAATCCGATGTTGACGGAACGACGTCCGTCTTCCGCTATGCCCGTCTTCCGTGACACATCAACGTACAACAAAAAAATGAGGTATGATTATTTGATTATTTATAAATGAATAAAATTATACCATCGTTCCTAGATGAATGATTTTGTTCGTCTTTGGACAACTGATATCACCTAATACGAAGGGTCTAATTCGAACCAACACGGCCCGATGCCCCTCCGTTGGTTATTGTTGATTGACGTCGGAGATGAAGCTGAAAGGGGGGGTGCCATCGAACCACGCCGGAGAAGAAACACGGGACAGAGGAGGCAGTGGCGTCGGTGACCAGAGGCGGCAGCGGCAGGAGCGACCAAGCGCCGGATGCATGGAAGGATATCGACGACCGCTCAGGCTGCCCCGACCGCGAGACAATCAGCGGGCCAATCTGGCCGGTATGCGTGCAAGAGCCGTGGGGCATGAAGGCTCTGTATGGAGGGAGAACGCGGCCTACATCTACGGGCCGTTCGGCTGGATGAACTGGTCATCCACTTGCCAACCGGGCTAGATGAACTGGCCGGTGGCCTGCCATCTGCGCTGGAAAACTGTGGCACCCGCTGGCGCAGCGCGAAGGAGACCGCAGACCGCATCTGTCAGCCCCTCAGCAGGGAGAACCGGCCGGGGTGGAGAATTGCGGTTCCCATAGGCACCGCATGGGATGAACTGTGGCCCATTGTACGGGCCGTGTGCTCCAGGTAGAACTGTCCTGCGATGACCAGCCGGGCAGGGGAGGAGGCAGCACCGCTTGGCACCACAGGGCGAACAAGACTGGGCCGCAGCTCGGGCTGGGTCTGCAGGTGGGCCGCGCCCCACCGGGCCGGGCCGACCCCCCATCCAGGTCAGACCTGCCGAACTAGGCCGGGCCGACCCCCCAGCTAGGTCTGACCTGCCGAGCTGGGCCGGGCGGACCCCACATCGGGTCGGACCCGCCAAGCCGGGTCGGGCCTGACTTTGATTAAATACGAATATCTCCTAGACCGCACATCCAATTGACGTGCCGTCTATGATAAAAGGACCCTCACAATGAGCTAATTATTTTGTGATACTCTAAGTGAGTTTTGGTAAAATTTGGAAAATTTCCGGGTTTGGATCAAGCATAAATCCTATCGGCCCCCGGGAATAAAAATTCCAATTAGTTTCAGACTGGGCGTCTGATTGATGCTCTGTCTGTTACATTGGGTACCTTATGATGAGATAAAACTACGGGATGCATAATCTTAGGAATTCGTGATATATGATGTATTGAAACTTTGCTCGAGGAGAGAACTCTCCCGGAATTGAGCATGTTGTGTGCAGGAACCCTAGGGGTGACAACGACAACTACTGTACTGGAATCCACCGTGGGTTTTACTACGACGACTACTATATCGTAATCCTCTGTTGGTTCGATTGTGAATACTACTGTATTGGAATCATCCGTGGGTTCGACAATAATGACTACTGTACTGGGATCCTCCCTTTGTTTGATAGTTCTAGCATATTTTCATGTATCCTATGTGGGTCCAACAGAATAGATGGTCATGTATCCTATGTGGGTATGACAACTTAGTTGGTACAGTATATTCTGTGGCTCCAATAGCTTAGATGAATCAGTGACTACAACTGATCATCTCTATCAATCTATGAAAGATGTATACCTGTGTGAGCTTAGTCATTACATTCAATCATTTATCTTAAAGGTGATTTACATTACTTCTTATATAGAATGGTTTGTGTTTGGGATCAAGAGTTGGAGCCAAAATCTGATTGATAACTTAGGTATAATTATGGAAATATACCTAAGTAGGGTTGGTTGATACTAAATGAATGAATCTTTATTTTGTGGTTTATCCTTCCTGGATTCTGAGATACCTCCGGGGGTCTTAGGGTCCCTACTGAGAATCGTTATACTCACCCCTTCATGGGCTATTCCCGTACTTCGTTGTGTTGGTTGT
This sequence comes from Viscum album, assembly GCA_963277665.1. Taxonomy (NCBI): domain Eukaryota; kingdom Viridiplantae; phylum Streptophyta; class Magnoliopsida; order Santalales; family Viscaceae; genus Viscum; species Viscum album. The sequence continues at coordinate 35,500,099 of OY728156.1, forward strand.
AGACAGACATCACAGATTAAGTTAGAGAGTTATAGAGATGGATGGTACTCGGAGGTGGACCACTTGGAGAGATGTACACGGAGCGTACGGACAGACCTGGGGACATGAGGAGGCCATCTGTACCAACCCTTCAGGTGGGATTCCCGGAGGAAGACTCCGTTGTTGTTGTTTTATCTACATGACATTTTACTATTTTTATAGTTGTTTGTACTTTACTGTTGGGCTTTTATTTCTTTCCCCTTTCCTTTAAGCACATTATATAGTATATATTATTACTTAGTGTTTACTTCCAGTTGTGTACTCTGTTGTTTATATTTACATTTTAAAGGCAATTCCTTCCCTTTTTATCTGGATTACGCCTTTGGTGCTATTCTCATGACCCTGGCATATGGAAGGCGGGCTAGGGGTAGTCCCGACACGGGCCCCGATGACAGGCCGTGACAAGCTGTTTGGGTTCCCCTATTTGGTTCATTTCAAAAAAAAATAGAGAAATTTTCAGGATTTATAGAATAGTAAGGAGTGGATAATGGATGCCATGACTGAAGAGGAAGATTGAGAGTATTCAAATCTGGTGATACATTAGTTAAAACTAGAATCTCTAGATGATGTCTATTTTTTGAGATTAGGAACTCTAGGTTGGATGAGGTTTTTGGTTGGGATGAGATTCCAAATATGGGATAAATGGTACACCAGAATAGATAAGGATCTACTAGGAGACTATAGTTAGTTCATGAATCATGATAGTAGAAGTCTGTGGTCATGTTACAATCACCTGTCAATGGGGTTTTTTTGAAATGAAACCTCATAATAACCAATTTAAAGTTGAAGAAACATATAATATATTTGATATTTCTCTCACATATATTAAGATAGATGAGTAGATTAATGTAGATATGAGGGGCTTGTTTGTATTATTGTAATCAAGCTAGTTTATCCCCATAGGTAAATTATTTTTGGATAAGTGGTTCTTGAGAGAGAAACTAACTTGAATGGAAAAATCCAATGGGGGAATTATGTGTGCATAAAATTGTTTTAAAGGATAATTTATATGAAATGGATCATAGAGTGGACAATTTGAAAATGGTTCAGATTTTTGGAATATGAGAAAATGTAAATAAATTTATTTCGAACTAGATTTCAAATTTATTTTGAAATTTGGCATAAAAATTGTTTTTTTAAATTTGTTTCAAATTGATTTTTTAAATTATGATCATTTTTTTGAATGGATAGGCATTGCTGATAATTTTGGTATGTTTTGTTTAATGATTAACCATTGGATTCCAAGGATTCTATTACAAATTATTTATATTTTTGGTGTGTATACTATTTTTTAGAAATTTTATATTGAAAACAATTGAATGGTGCCTATGAAACACCCAATATTTAAATTTTTAGTGTTGAGCATGGTGGACTACATCTGGAATTTTTTTCTTCACTTTTATTTTAATGTTGCTGGGAATGAAACATGTGTTTTATTTGGGTGTGTTGATTTTTTTGGTGTAATGACAAATAATTACCTATGTAGACAGGTTTATTAGACCATTGGCTGTTTACCAAGATGTGCATAGTTGTTGATTCAATAATTTAATGAGAATGTATTGATTGTTTTGATGGAGATTCCTGTAGATGGATCATGATATAGATGCCACGTGGGATATGTTTGTGTTAGGAATGGGTAATATTGATATAGTATCATGTATCTCGGTTTTATGTAAATGAATCCATGGATTAAATCCTTGATTTATTATATGATTATTTTGCAGGCTAGACCATATAATGTGTGTTTTTTAATGTGATGACTATGTATGGATTTCAATGAGTGTAAAACAACCATTTTTGGTTGATTCAAATGGAGGGGATCACCATTTATATCCGGATGACATGATTTTAGTGGTTTTAGGTATTTTAAATTGAATGGAATCTTGATATTCATCTCAGTGATTGGAAGTGGAAATGAGTGGGATAATATGAGGGATTTTGCTTAGTGAAGTGACGATAATGATAGAGTTACCTTGTAGAACGCCTTACTAGTTTTTCGTATGAGAAACATGTGTAGGAATCTCCAATGGTTTAGTAGAAAAAATATGAATATGGTTGTAAATTAAATTGAAAGTATGTGTGAAGATACAAAGGAATTAGGAATTCATAAGGGATGTTAAATAGAATCGATGTGTGGGATTTGGGCATAGGTTGATATTAGTGTGATATAATGATGTGTCATATTAGAAGTATATTGGTTTATTGTACGGATTTTGATGATGAATATGGTTAGCTAAAGAACTGATTAGTGAACAACATTGAGTTTTAGGTAAGGAATCGATGTCAGTGTTTGGATGGTGTGTAGATACCAATTGTATTCTGCAATCATGATCAAGTGATTTGTTATAACCTCATCAAGTTCATTCGCATAATTTTTGTAAGAGAAAAAAATTATAGTTCTAATAAGAATATTAAAGACAAATTATAAATAGTGGGGTGATAAAAATACCAGGACCACTCATTTAAATGTTTTAGGTGTGTTTTTGGACTACCAAATTATAATTTAAGAGGTTGATACCTATGATTGGGAGCACCGTTTCTCAAAATCAACCACTGATATTGATTTCTTATAGTTTTAAAAACTATGATCCTCAAATTTAGTAGATTTACTATGATTCTAGGTCTCACGAGAGGTGTGTGTTTTAGGAATTCTCTTAGTGAGTGGGTGTCTCCTCCTGATATAAGTGCAGTCCCTCAGTTTATCGAGTTGTGAATCATAGGTTTAATTCAATTAAATGGATAAATATAGAAATATATTTGTTATTTTAAATTTATACAATGTTGGGTTTTTAGATTTTTTATTTCCACAACAACTCTTTATTGAGTATTGTTATGGTGGGGGAGTTTTTTATGACCCATGTTGTTACGGGTTGTGATTTCCCATATTTTTCAGAAATTTTCAATTTGGAGTGGGGGTCAGTTTGAAGATGTATCTATATAAATTGAATTAAAAATTATAAAAACCCATAAAAGTGGTTTTATATTATGTATGAGAATTTATTAGGTTTCATGGATCTTGGGTGAGAGATGTGGGAGCTTGTAGGTGGCTGGAGGGATATGGAACGACTACAGTAGATACTAGAATACGGGTGGGACTAGATAGAGAATGTGAATTCTTCTTGGGATGATTTTACGGTGGCATGCATGATAGAATATTGGGGGGATATAAGCCATCTCATGGGATTAAATAATCTCTGGTTTAATAAGAGGTATTCGTATAATTTTTTTAACGGTGCTTATTGCATTTGTGGGTGTATGGGTTATAGGAGTCCATTTCAGCTAGCCATACTCTCCCTCCCTCTTCACTCCATTGATTCCCTATAAAATGTTGTGATTATTAGTGTTTTGTGATTTAATTTTAGGATATTCCCACACCATATTTTCCTCTTTTTCTTCCCTGAAAATCGTTATTGTTTTTCATTCAATATGGTAGGTTTTTTGAGGGGTTATTTAATTATAGTGTGTATAAAATAGTGTTCTTGATGGGTATTTTGTGTGAATATCATATAGAGGGTCACAAGATGTTGTATTCAAGCCTTCATTTATGATTTTATATAATTTATATTTATCCTTGATCTTATTTAGTAATTTTAGGTAATTTTTAATATAGCCACGAACGAATTGGGTGTAAAAACTAGGAAATTATAGCGGGGAAAGCTATAGGTGCATTGGGAGTGAAACACACCTAGTAACTAATGATTTAGACAATATTCATCTGTTGATATGTTTGACAACCATTATTCTATGTTTGGTTTTTACATTAAAATAACTAAATAAATAGTTTATTAATAAATTAATTTTGTGAAATTGGTGTTTGATGTAGGTTTTGATGAGTTTTGTTGATGTGGGAATGAAGTTCATATTTTTTTATTATCCCATATGGTGAGTTATTGTTCATTAAGAAAAAAAATTTGTTTAATTAATTATAAATGATTATATTGAAGTTGTCATGATTCGTAATGGGGTATTGGGTTTCAAGGGTAGAGGTAGATGTTGGACAAGTTGAGGGAATGTTTATTGGGATGTAGAATGTAGGATAATGTCCATGATTGAGGAAGGCATATTGACCTTATTTGATACTCATGCTCTTTTGGTTATTTTATTTTATTTTGACTCATTTTTAAAATTTCCTGAATTTCATTTTTATAGTTTTTCAATTGAGATTTCATTTGGTTTTCAAAGGAAAATAGTTTCGTTATAAATATTTAATCTAAAAAATACTATTTTTTTTGTTATCATAAGAATGAAAAATTAAATATTTGTGATTGATTTTTGAAATGATCTTTTAAAATGGAAATAGATTATTATTAAATAATTTTTTGGATGATTTTATCCATGCTTCTAGATTATGTAGTGTTGTATGTGATTGTATTTTAAATGTTCTTAAAGGGTGTTTTTTCACTAATTTTATTTGAAATTATTATGGGTTTGGAGTGGGTTGATTGGATCCATTTAAATTTTTGAGGAAAATGAGAAAGACTAAAAATAATATGTTCCTCATGTGTTTTCATTTATATAGTTTATTTGTTTCAATTATTGTGTGTTTCATAGAATGATGTACTCTTAGGGTATAAATGTGACTGGCCTATCCTAGTGAATTGACATAACTCCGGGAGATTAGTATTGCTATAAGGATCCAAATTAGATTATTTTTTATGGGGATTGTTTTAGAGGTACTACTTCCTTAATAAAGAGTTTGTGATTTTAGAGATTATCTTTATAACCTATTTTATGTTCTTACATGTTCTATTTGTATGAATTTTTTTACATCCTTGAATGCGGAAATATTGTTTTGGAAACCTAATGATGGCCACTATTGAACCTGTAGTGATGGTGTGGTGTGAATGAATTTTGAATACCTATAACATACTATTATGGTATGTTTTTTCACAATATTAGACACCCCATATCCTACAATTATGACCCTATGTGATTTAATGTTTCCTCCCTAGAACTTTTTAGAAAGGGCTATTGTGTTTGACTGAGGCATCCAAATTCCACTAGTGGTGGGATAATGTGAATAATTATGACCACCATAGAACCTGTAGGTATGAGTTTATGTGCATATTAGTGGAATTACTATATAATTTTTGGGATCATTTAATTTGAATGATCCTGGAATCCCAAATAATTGAGAGGAAGGTTGAATGTTCTTTATCAACTATATAGGTTCTATGGAGATGGGTTGGATAAAATTGATAGACCAAATTTTGTACACATAGTTGAGTAAGTGTTCTTGAAGAGGTTGTGACATAAGTAATAGGGGTGGGTTGTGGGATGAATTAGTTATCAAGTTCATAATATAAGATCATTCATACATGGTGATGATGTTTTTAATTTTAATATTGAGGTATAAAATTATTCTTGGGAAGGTGATAAATTAGGTAGTGCATGGGTTATATTATGAGGAGGATCCCATCTACTATGACCAAGATGCCAATGAGAGTGATTGTTTTCAAGTGTCATATTTTGTTAACAATGAATGTTTTTGAAGAAAGGAAATAATATCACTTTGTATTTGGTGAAATTCATATTAATGGTTGTTTTTGAAAGTATCAAACTCACTTTGTTTAGTAAAATTCCATCATAATGAAAATAAGATGGTTAAAATAAAAGGTTATAATCAGACTCACATTGGGCTCAGATTGGTAATAGATCTTAATGAGTAATTTATAACATTAAAACTGAATCTATAATTAAAGGGTCGAATAGAGAATGCATCTTCTTGGAATTAAATGGTCATTGAATTCACTCAGAATTCAGTATAAATGAAGTGGTTGTCTTGATGAATAATCAGATTCTGTATGATTACGATTAAATAAACTTGATGATTCTTTTATAAAGTATAATTGTCATAAATCATAAGTGTGTGGAAAGAATTATAAAGTAATATTGACGAAATAAATGATTGAATGAGATGTTACCAATTGTATTCAGATTGATTAGATCTGGATGAAAAGTTAATGGTTTTGGTGATTCTATTTAATCCAAATGAATTCTGGACAATCGTATTTAGACCATTGAAGTAATATATGTTGGTGAGGCTAAGGAAGAAAAAGTGCGTACTGAATAATTCATATGTAGGACAATCTTACCCAGGATGATCGTACCTAGAATGATTGTATCCAGGATAATCGTTATCAGGATTAACACGTCAAGGAGAATCATACTCAGAATGATCGTAATCAGGACAATCTTATATACCATGATTCTATTTTGTCCAATTGTTTTCTGAACAATCGTACACTGGTGAAAAGAAAATAAAGAACTTGAAATAAATAGAAAGATAAAATAATTTCCAATTTAAATTTGAAAATGATGAATCTATTATCTAATGGATTTAGAGTCATCAAGGAAGTCATGATAAATGAATGAGTTTTGGAATGATGAATGTTGTTGAATACGAAGCTATTTCCAATGGTCAATTTTGATCTAAATTCATTCATACTCAGGAATTATTTTTTTAAAGGATAACTAATGAAAATAATATTAATATGAGTATAAAAAAAATCATAATAACAAAAACTGATCAACGATGTAGTCAACCATTCAAATGGGGTCCAATTAATTTTTTTTCATTTCAGGTAAATATTCATGTGGGTCAAGTGAATTTGAGAAATAGTGATAAGTGTGTCAAGAGTATAAATGATTGAGTTTGATGAATATTCTTTAAAGGAGGATATTGACATAAAAAAGAATGCTTGTATTAAATTAATACAAAGCATTGTATTCAGAAATCAGAATCATATCCATTTTATCATACATTTAAATTCAATTGACACAAATCTTTTGTTTTAATGAAATCATATTGTTATGAAGAAGACAAAAAGTTTTATAATGATTGTAAATGAATCGAAAAATCTTTTAAAAGACTTCACAAAGTCAAAATACACCTGATATTTTTGGGGAAATTGATATTTGGGTGAATTTAAGTGAGCTGGAATGGTTTTTGGGATTCCAAACAAAACCTTTTATGGGTCACCTAGAAAAGGATAAAAGTACATTGAACTTTTTTGATGACTGAGGTAATATTCATTATAGAAGAGAGATATGATTTGGGTTATTGTAGAGAATAATTTGTTTCCATATTGGGTTTTTGATAAAGAAGGTATGGCTGATAAAATAAATAGAAGAAGAGCTAAGATCACAACATTTCATTTAGATAATCATCATAATTAGTGATTATCATACATTTTGATTGATGTATTGAGGTTAACCATTATATTGAGATGATCATCATATTCGGATGGATTATTGGATACAGATTTCTATTCTTGGATTTTTAGTTTGAAGAAAAAGGATTTTTGGATTTTCTGTCAATTGTACTCATCCAGTGTTAAATATTTTCATATTGAACAGTTATATTTGCTTGAATTGGACTCGAATGAATTTGGATGAGACAATTGTACCAAGAGGAATCAAATTTTGGAGAATTGGGCTTAGAGGAATCAGAGTTGGAAAATGTGATGGGAAAATCAGACTGGTTTTTTGGGATAAAAAGTTTAGGAACTTATTAACTACTTCTGTGTAATAGATTTGAAACATTTTTCTGTTGATTACATTTATGGAATTGAAAAAGAATCAAATTTAACAAAATATGTTACACAAGCATTGTATTACACTATTTTATCTAAGTGGGTGCATATATTCTTTTTGATTATCTTAAAAGTATTACACATGTAAAAGGATTTATCCTACTCAATTTAATCCATGGATTTTTTTCTTTTGGATTGTGTGGAATTATATTTTATCAAAACCATACTATTAATGTATATATTTTTATAGAATAGTTATCCTTGTAAATACTTGTGTTCATCTTTATGTATGCTTGATTAGTTTTGACCTCATTATATAATATTTAATAAGAGGAAAATGTTGTTTCAATTACAAGGATACATAAAATGAAAATGTATCACTGTTTCACCCCTTCCCCATATCATTGATACAATTATCATTACAATGTACTTATAAGTGGTATCAAATTATAGGCTCTCTTATCTAATTCTATGCTGATGGGGAATTTGAGTTGTCTGAACAATAAATGTATTCTAGTTTTTTGAGAAAAATAATTATCATTTCTATAACAATATAATGTTTCCTTATCTTATGTCTATTATATATGATGTTATTGAAGTTGCAACAATTGGGTTTCTACCTATTGATTTTAACGATCCACTTACATGTGTTGATATAAAGAATCTGGAGAATAATAAAAGGGCCAAGAATTATATTTTATCTTTTCTTTTTGAAAGCGATTCCTAAGGGTGAAATGTGTCTTCAAATCCATAATTTATGGGATAAATTGAAAATAATATATGAAGGAAATACAAAATTTAAGAAGGAAACCTCAAAAATCTGGAGATTGAATTATATATACTTGAATATGGGTGAGTAAAAATCTATACGGGACTTATTTACTAGGGTAAATGATATATTTAGTACTATGAGATTTCTTGGTGAAATGATACATGACTCTATTTTGATAGAAAATATTTTTATAATCCTTCCCGATAAGATTTATGAAAAAATGTCTTTATTGGAATCCATATAAAATGGAAAATAATCTTCTAATTATTTTAATACAACATTAATTATGTATGATATGAGGAGGGGTAAATATTTGAAATGAAAAAAAAGGTTTATATAGAAAAAAAATTCTTGTCTACAAAGACTGAAAATTAGAAGATTATTCTTATTAAAGATCATGCTAGAAAATATTACATTGAAAAGAAGATATTTAAAAACATTGAAGAAATTTTATCCTTAATTTCAAAAAATTTAAAAATTGGAATAGTGATATTCAATGGGAAAGACCCCATTAATTTTTTTGAATGTGTATCAATTACTCACATTGTAGTTAATTATACATAAAGAAAGAAATAATAGGATAATGTTGAAAAAGAATGAAATCCAAGAATATCATGGATGAAACATGGAGACAATGAAGAATAAAAATCAATAGAGAAAAAAATAAAGTTATTCAAATAAAGAAGAAGAAGTTTCTGGTCTAAATATGAATAAGAAGAAGGTAATGATGTTGAATCCTATAAATTAGTTGAGTATGGTATTGAAAATACTTTATTTTAAATAGTAAATTATAAAGAATTTAGATGTTGTAGATCTGATAAAGAATAAAGTCAACTTGAAAATCATTTTAATGAAGAGTTGAAATAATATATGAGAACGATTTGAAGGATTGAAAATAAAAAAAAATTGGAAGATGAATGATCATTAACTAGAAATCAAGAAATTTGTTCTGTTGAGAAAGTGAAGCTGGTGAAAGATATTGACGATTTCATAAAATATCATTAAGATGAAACTAATAATAATAATAATTTATAGGTGATGTTGAAAGAAAATGAATAAGACTTGGATATTTCCCAATTAAAACATTCTAAATATGAAAAAAAAAAGAAATAGTTAATAAAACATTATCACTGAAGTTGGGGAATGTTTTCAATAGGACAAACATGATAAGGATCAAAAAAATATACCTTCAATGGTTGAAAAGAAAGATTATATTGTTTTATAAAAGAAGAAAGTCTTGAAAGTCATGAATGTGTCGTTGAAAAACAAAGTCTAGAATTTAGAATTAATAATTAACCCTTAGTCTGAATATATTTTCAATCATTGTGAGTCTAGAAAAGTAATAAACAATTTTAGTTCTGATAAATCAGAAAGGAAATGGAAGACTCTGGTTGATAATATGAAGGATTATGGCTCAGAAAATGAAGAGAAGAAGGCGTATGAGAAATGTATCCACAATTTAGTCCAATATGGATGTTTCATAAGAAAATAATCATTTTATGGCTACTGAAATTATTGTGGTGGATTTATACAATGGGAATGTATGGGTTGTCCGACCAAAAACATTATTCTTATTCCACATGTTATGGAAGGAATGTTTTTAGGTGGAGAATATTCCCTCAAAATATTAATATTGAGAATATTATTTTAATAAAACATGAAGACATTGTAGTGAATATTGAATATAGGATCCATCCATTAGGAACTATTGGTGAAAGGTTTTAAAACCCTATACACCATGAAAAAGGATGTTTTTTTTCTTCTGGTAGAATAAAATAATCAAAAAAATTCTCAAAATCCAAAGGTGAAGAAAGAAATGGAAGAAGTAAAATATCTTGTTTTTTAAAGTATATTAAAAGATATAAAATTATAATGAACTTGTATTCTTGATATTGGGTTTTATTTTCATATGACTATAGTTTTTAATATTTTTAAGAATGGGGATGTTGTTTTATAGAAGGAACATTTTCATTTAGATGTCATGAATCATTGAAAATAAAATGTGTTAGATCAACCATCATTGGTAAATAAAGGATGAAATATTATAAAATATTATATTTTTATGTGATAAAACATAATTTTCTAAGTGTTTCACAATTGTTTGATGAGGGTAAAAAATTTAACAAAAACATAATGGGTTTTTTGTTAAAAGTGAGGAACATGGAAATATTGTTATAAGAGGCCAATGTTAAAAAGGAAAACTGTTTCATGTTGGTCAGATAAATTTCACTTGACACAGGAGTGTGGTAGAAGATAATAAATTGTGGAATAAAAGAATTGGACACTTGGGTTGAGAAGCATGACCCTGTTATCTAATAAAAATTGTTTTCGAGATATTCCTAGTTTTCCAAGAAGATATTGGTGTTTCATTGTTTGTGATAAATGAATGATTACAAATTTTGTGCATAATAAAGTTGAGATTTGTTCAAGACAACCCCTGGAGCTGATTCATTAGGATATTTTTTGGCCAATAATAAAATAGTCCATAAATATTGATAATTACATCATTACTTTCATTGGTTATTTTACTCGCATTACCACTAGTGCAGAAAAAGTTATTTACGTCACCATTTTTTATGTCGGTTATATATAACAAAATTGATAATCTGTGAAACGTGGTTTTTTACGACGGTTATTTAATAACAGGCATAACAAATGTGTTGAGTAGCTTTTTAACGTCAGTTATTTTAATAACCGACGTTACAAATCGCGCGTGTTCGGTTTTTTCGTCGTATATTTTATAACTGACATAAAAAACCAAAGTGCGGGAGTTTTTTACGTTGGTTATTTTATAAGTGACGTAAAAAATGAGATATCTAGGAATTTTTTACTTCGGTTATTTTATAACCGATGTAAAAATCTAAATCGTGGGGGGTTTTTTACGTCGGTTATAAAATAACCGATCTAAGAAACGAGATATATGCGAGTTTTTTACGTCGGTTATTTTATAACTGACATAACAAAACCAAAGCGCATGGGTTTTTTACGTAGGTTATTTTATAACCGACGTAAAAAGTGAGATATCTACGAGTTTTTTTACTTCGGTTATTTTATAACTGACGTAAAAAACCGAAGCGCGAAGGGTTTTTTTACGTCATTTTTCAAATAACCGATGATATAAATTTGAAAAATTGTTCATAACATCTGTTATTATATAACTGAAGTTCTAAAACATTTAAAAAATTAAAGCCACGTGGACTGTCATTTACGTTTTTTCGATCGACAGTCAGCCGTCTCGTCTCTCTCGTGCGGTAAACCCTAATCGGCTCGTCGATCGACCTGCGTTAAACTCATTTTAGCTTCATTGTTTATCATCTTTAGTCTCCTCGGATCTCTCATCTCAACTCGCAACACTCAAGTATGCATTCCACAAATTTATTTCGTTCATTTTTTCTCAGATGGTATATATTTATGTTTTGTGATTTTTTTGTTTAAACTAGGTTAGATTCTTCCATTTCGAACCCTATTACATCTTTTTGAATATCGTTGGCACTGGACATTCATCTTTATCTTCAGTGACTTGTTTTTGTATTTCATTATAAAACAAATTTTGATATATTATCTTGCATTTAATGACTCAAAATCCTCATATGTTGGAAACATATTTGGGGTTATTTATTGAAGCACTATGGGGAAGTTAAGGAAAGATTTGGAATATTTCCTGGTTTGACCTGTTTGAATTTCATTATCCAAAAGAAATTTGAGGTATGGTTGATTCATCCATTCCTTTTATCCTATATTTCATTTAATGATCAGGTTCATCTAACAATTTGTAGTTTGATAACCAATAATGTTTATGTGATTATATAATTAAAAGAAATTATCATCATATATAGTGAATCATCCTTGATGATTGTCTTCTCATAGAATAGGAATCAATCATCCATATTGAAGATGTCATTTTTTAGAAAACAAAAACCATTAATGTAAACCATTTATCATTCATTAATTGAACTAAAATAAATATTTACATATGAGTTATAATGGAACATAATAAAATAAATATTTATCATTCACCCTCATAGAGTCTAATAAATCTATGATAAACCATTTGTTTTCATTAATGGAAACAAATTCACTTTTACCCACTTCATATTTTTAGAAGACACTAAACTCCCTTATAATTTCTCCCTTTTGGGAAGTATTAAACATCATTATATCCCTTTAAAAAATCTAAATGTCACAGAAATATCGTGCATCCATTTTGTCTTATAGAACTCTACTATAGATAAGTTTACCATTTTTTATATTATTAGTTATGGTAAACTCTATCATATCATCATTAATATATGTTTACAAAAATGGGAATATCACAATTCTCATGATTTTAGTTGAGAATAATGATAATATTTTTTATTAATGTTAATATAGTCATGTGTAATTTTACAAAAATAATGTGAACGTGAATAATGAATGTTACGTATATGTATTTCAAAAGATTTTTTGATTTTATGTCACAAAACTAATTGATGATTGAATAGAAAAAAAAATTTCACCACCATACAAAGTGAAACCAGTGTATTGTTCTATTTTAGAAATTCAGGATTCAATCAATGAGATTGAGATTTGTTTATTTTTTAGAGTTTCCGAATCAATATACTAGATTCTATTTTAAATGGGTATTTGTTTTTTTTGATGTTTAATGATTTTATTTGACGTAGGTTTTTCTTTTTCATGGATTACGTCATAAAGTTGTCTCGGTTCATTTGATTTTTTGTTTCCTTTGACACCATCCCCCCTCAATGACTATGATCTATCATTGCCATTTTTTCTCTAATTGTTCTCTCATACACCTTTTGGATTTGATGGTTGATTACAAACATATTTATTCAAATATTTAAGCTAGATTATATGCATTTTTTAGGATTATATTGCTGTTTTATGCCACTTTATTTATTATTCTATCCAATACTAAGACCCTTTATAGTAAGAAAAATTTCATAATAAATATGATTGGACTCTTCATCATATTTCATGAAACGTTTTTAATAATGTCACGCTTTTTTAAAAAAAATATGTTATATCAAAGATGTAGAAACGAGTGGTGTCCGGGAGGGGTCTCCAAGGGGGTGGGTGGGTGTGAGTGGTTGTCCACGGGGGTGGGGGCCTGTCCAAAGGGATTTGGGGGTTGTCCGTTGGGTGGGGGGCTGTCTAGACTGTTGGGGGTGTCCAGGGGAGTGTTGAAGGGGTAGGGGTGGGGGTCGTGTCCAGGAGGGGTGGGGGTGCTGTCTAGAGGGGTGGGGGTTGTCCGTAGGGTTGGGGGGGGTGTCCAGGGGTGGTCCAAGGGGATGGGTGGGTGTGGGGGGCTGACCAAGGTGGTTGGGGCCTGTCCAGAGGGTTTTGGGGGTTGTCTGGGTGGTGGGGGTGATTCTCAGGTTTACTCCATTTTCTCCAATTTTCTATCAACTACGTAGGCGTCATGGTTTTCTTTGATTCAATGAAATTTAAAACTGTTATATCTAAATATATTTTGGTTTAAAAAAAATATTCAAGCATATTTTCTTAAATACCCATAGATTTGTTTTATATTTTAAATTGTTTTACATTCAAATTATGATTTTTTCATATAAACATATATTTGTCTTATGTTAAAAATATATATTTTTTGTTGATATTTATTATAGGTAATAATGAGTCGAAGTTGGATTACGGCACATCGAATGAGCATTGAATTTGAGGAAGGTGTTGATTCATTTTTGGAATTTTCAAAACGAAATGTTCCATGTAGTGACATTTTTTTCTGTCTATTCCTAAAATGTTGGAATATGAAGAAGTTTAAAAGTAGAGAGATAAAATATCATCTGATTTGTCATGGATTTAATATGAGTTATAGCCCTTGGATTTGGCATGGTGAAACTGGATGGAATGTCACTGATGATGATGATTCGCAAGTTGGTAACTCTGATGGAATTGAATAAATGATTCGAGATATTGTAGCAGAACAAATTGAGATAGAACCGACAGTTGCTCGTCTATATGGTGATGCTGAAAAACCATTATATCCTGGTTGTACAGATTTTATGGTTTTGTAGGTGGTGTTAAGATTGATTAACCTGAAGGAAAAACATGGATGGAGTGACAAAAGTTTTACAGAGCTGCTACAATTGATGAAAGACATATTTCCAAAAGATAATGATCCTCCAGATTCACATTTCAAAGACAATAAAATATTATGACTGATGTGATTGGGAGACAAGAAAATACATGAATGTCCGAATGACTGCATTATATATAGGATGGAATATGAATTTCTGTTAGAGTCTCTTAAATTTGGGACATCATGCTATAAGGTGAAAGAAAAATCACAGGCTGGTGTAGAGATTACAAAGCTCCCTTTAAAGGTATTTTGGTATCATCCTACAATTAATCATTTCAAACGTTTATTTTCTAATTCACATGATGAAAAAAGGTGATGATGACATGCTGAAGAGCGGTTATGTGATGGAAAAATACATCATCCAGATGATTGTCCACAATGGAAGAAAATTGATGTGCAGTATTCTACATTTGCAAATGAAATTAGAAATCTCAGACTATGGTTGTGCACAGATGGAATGAGTACATACCGAACCCTCAGCAGCACACATAGTTCATGGCCTGTTTTATTGGTAATTTACAACCTCTCTCCTAAAGTTTGTATGAAGTGCAAATATTTCATGTTGAGTATAATGATCTCTGGTCCAAAGCAACCTGGTAATGATATTGATGTTTACTTTTCACCGTTGATTGATGATTTGAAACTGTTATGGGCTGATGGTATTAGGGTGTATGATTCTTATAAAATGGAATATTTTCAACTGCATGCAGTTCTTCTGTTCACTATAAATGACTTCCCAGCATATGGAAATTTGTCTGGATATAGTGTTAAAGGGCATAAAGCATGTCCAATTTGTGAACAACTGATGTCATATTGTCAATTGCATCATGAGAGGAAAACATTGTACATGGGTCATCGAAAGTTTTTTCCTATGGAACACCCTTATAGAAGACTAAAAAAGGCATTCAATGGATCACAAGAATTTGATGCTGCTCCAAAACCTTTATCCCCTAATCTGTATTTTGAGAGGGTGAAAAACCTTGATGTGACATTGGGAATGACACTGAAATCTGGTAATGATAGACATATTTGGAAGAAAAGGTAAATTTTTTTTGAGCTACCGTATTGGAGGTAACATGAAGTTAACCATAATATTGATGTCATGCAGGTGGAGAAGAATATATGTGATTCTTTGATTGTAACATTGTTAGATATTAAAGGAAAGACTAAAGATGGGTTGAATGCAAGATTATACTTACTATCAATGGGAATACATTTGGAGTTAGCTCCCACTCCTAAAGGATGATGAACATTTCTTCCCCCGGCATGTCATACATTATCGAAGAGGGAGAAAATTAGCTTCTGTCAGTGTCTTCATGATATCAAAGTTCCTCAAGGTTATTCTTCTAATGTAATAAAATTTTGTCTCATTGAAGGACTTGATGTTGATAGGTACGAAATCACATGACTGTCACATCATGATGCAACAAATTCTACCAGTTTCATTGCATGGAATATTGCCCATTCGTGTCAGAAAGACTATAATGAAGTTGTTTTATTTTTTCAATTCAATTTGTAACAAAGCGATTGATGTGAATGCTTTGAACATTTGGGAAAAGGATGCAATTTTTATACATTGTCAATTGGAAATGAATTTTCCTCCAACTGTTTTTGATATAATGGTACATTTAATGATTCATCTGGTTCGAGAAATAATGCTTTGTGGACCTGAATATCTTCGTTGGATGTATCCTTTTGATAGATATATGAAAATATTTACGGGGTGTGTTAAAAATCTATATCGACATGAAGCCTCCATTATTGAAAATTATATGTCTGAGGAGGTAGCAGAGTTTTTTACGAGCTACTTGGCTGCGGCGCAACACATAGGTTTGCCTCCATCTCGCCATGAACGAGTTAATAACGAGGGAAAGGGGATTTGTTGATTGAAAGTAATATCATTGTCAGCTGAACAGATGAAGAAGTTAGAATCATACATCTTGAATAACATAGATGATGCTCAACCGTATATCACATTGAATATTAATGAGTTGAAACCATGTCATCCAAAGAAGAAAGAAATGTGGATTTTGAATGAGCACAACAATTTTTTTTTCATGGATTAAAAAGACTTTCCTTGGTAGATTAGATGTATTTGAGACATTAAAATGGATTGTGGGTGGTCCATGTTTAAATTTGATAACATGGTCCAGTTTTGACATTAATTGTTATACGTTTCATACGAAAGCTCAGGACAACAGAAGTGCAGTTCAGAATAGTGGTGTATTGGTGTTTGCAGAAGCAATGCATTTTTCGAGTGCTAAGGAGAAAAACCCAATTTCTGCATCAAGTGCATATTATGGAGTGATTTAATACATATGGGAGGTTGATTACTTTAAAATTAAAGTTCCCGTTTTTAAATGTAAATTGTTTAACGGTAACAATAGTGTCAGACACGATGAATGTAGAATGACACTTGGTAATCTGAATAGATAGGAAGACACAACTGATTCTTTTATAATGGAAACACAAGAAAAACAAATTTTCTATGTAGTATATCAATTAGATATGCAGTGGGCTATTGTTTTACAAGGAAAAAACAATATGTTGGTGAGGATGAAGTTGATGAATATGATGATTTATGTGAGATCCCTTCTTCCATGTAAATATTAACAGAACATAATGATGATCATGTTAAAGACAAAGTTTGTGCCATAAGGAACGATCACGACGAAGGAATTTGGGAAAACAATCCATTTGTACATTCCTAAAATTACAGGTAACATATGTTTATTTATGGTTTACATTTAGTTTTTCCATAAATGTTAGATGTTGTAAGTTTTTTATTTATTAAAACATGTTTTAAAACAAAATAAGTATATTTTTTTTGTTTTTTTAGTTTGTATAGTTTAATTTATCATGTTTATAACCATTACATGAATTATATATCTATTATTTTTGTTCACTGACAATTACTTTACCATGTTTACCATGTTTACCAGGTTTACCATTTTACCATGTTTTCCATCTTTACCATCTTTACCATCTTTAACATCATTACCATCTTTACCATTGTTTAACATGCTTACCATATTACCAATGTTTACTATTATTTAAATTAGTACACTTTTCTATTTTCTGATTATAGTAGTATTAAAATATTTGAATTTTTATATTTGTGAACTGATGTTTGTTTTTTTGATTTGAAGGATAATGAAAGATTTTTCAGATGATCAACCACATGATTTTGGAGAGGAGCATATTGTTGTTCATACCTCTGGGGATGAACATTTATATGCTCCTATTACGACAAAGATTTCAATGGTTGGTAAACGTGGGTGCACATGTTTACCAAAATTATCACTTGCCCATACATAGGATCAGAGGATAGTCGTTGAGTTAGATGATGATGATATTCCTAGAGGTTTTAATGCAAAAGATTTTAAGAGTTTTGTAGCAACTCAGGCTAAGGGAAAAGTAAGCATTATGTATAATGATTGGAAAAGTGTGGATAAAGCGATTATCTCTCAATTGTGGGAGACGATTTTGGTAAGATCGTTTGTCATTGTTGGCTATTCTTTTAATGTCTCTAGTATATATAATATGTTTAACCTATTCTTTATCACATGACATTTGATATTCCTGACACTGGAGGAGTCAGGAAGAAATGCTTATCGTTGGCTGCCAGGAGATGGAGGGATTTCAAATCAACCCTCTCATCTGATTTCATTTATGGTCATAGGAGTCATGAAAATCCATGTCGTATATATCCTTTTATACACGAAGACACATGGAGGCAGTTTTTTGAAAGTAGAAGAAAAGAGTAATTTCTGGTAAGGGCAATGTAGACTATTATAAACTTTCTTATATAAATGGTTTTATTAATGTTTTGTTAATGATTTCTTATTCTTAAATTACAGAAAACAAGGAAATATCATCAGGAGATCCAATCTAAAAATTTATACCCTCACTGTTTATCTCGTGGAGGGTATGCATTATTGGAAGAACAAATGATGGCAGAATAATTTCAACAACTAAGAGCTAAGTCTTCAAGCTCTAGAGAGGTGGCCCCTCATCCCCTCTATCTAGACATAAAAAATGGAAGAGAGCTCGGAAGGGAAAAAGGGAAATATCTATCAGAAGAATCGAGAATCGTAGTTGAGAGGATTGTAAGATATCTATTTTATTTATTTAAGTTATCTATTTTCTTCATATAATTTCAATCATTACAGAAATGTTCAATTAATTAATACAGGACTCTCTTGAGGAGCATAGTTCACAGGGGACATTTATAGCTACTGGGAGGGAAGATATTTTATTTGCAGCATTGTGAAGGCCCGAACATCTTGGTCATGTAAGAGAATATCTGGAAGGTGTATCAGAAAGAAAAGTGTTTCCACGTTCTTCAACTTCTAACATTGATGGGGTTTATAAAAAAATAGAATCCTTGGAGGCTGATGTTCATAATATTAATGCGACGACAGAGGAAAAGTTTAGAGAGTCGGTGCAGTCTATGTTTGCAGAAACGAAAAGACAATTTCAGACTGCAGCTCCCACTCCTCCATCTCCCCCTACAGACGCCATTATTTATCCTCCACCTATGGCAGTAGCTCCCACTCCCCCACCTCAGCCAACGAACCCCATTTTTTATCCTAATCCTCCTCCTTAGCTTCTTACTTATTGCGAGTTGTGTGTTGAGGATTATCAACATTATATAGTAGCATATGGGTTGGTATATTATAGAGGAGATACAGTTAATCATCAACAAATAGAGGTAGAGAATCAGAGGGTCACTATACAGAATATTATAGAAAGAACAACTAGGGTACCAATACCTACATATGAGGGGGCTACAGTTGGACAGAGTATCGGCCATTTTTTAATTTGGCTATCCAGACTTCTTCAACTCATTACCATAGAGGTATGAATGTTATATCTTCTATTTTATTTTTTTATTAAAGTTGTTTTATCATTGGAAAACTAATATATTATTCAATTTTTTTTACAGGAATACTTCAATGGTAAAGAAATACTGTATAGACAACAACAAAGGCAAATGGCTATGAAATAAGATACAGATTCAAATGGTCTTGATAGATTGTCAAGATATTCACATTTGTTGTCGGGTTATTATGTGTTTCCAATGGAAGCCCATGTTTGTGGATGTGAAATAAGAGTGTGGATTATAAAAACTGATATCATGGAGCTTGTTACTGGAGATAAGTTGGGCATCAACGTGGTGGAATTTTTTTCCATGAAAGTCTTAACACCTTTTCCCTTCGTCATATTTTTTAAAAATGTATACTTATGTATGTTTTGTGTTAGGTACCTTTATAAAATTTGTGAGAGGAATGTGCTGACAGAAGTATATGGATTCATGGACCCGCAATTGATTTCCCCTAAAGCATATACATTTAATGAGGAACAAAGAATGGTTTATATTGCTGAAAGATTTGAAAAGATTATAATCACACAATGCTGGATGATGACTTTTTGTGAGAGGTATGAAACACATTTCTCTCAAAGAGTTAATTATCTTGTAACATAAAAAACCACTAACGTCAAATTTTCTTTTATCAGTGATCATTGGATGTTAGGGGTTTTCTGCCCAAGGGAGAAAGCCCTTTATTGGATATGCTCTATCCATGGTGATGTGAAGGAATGTTTTAAGAATATATTGGAAAAGTACGTTTCAATTTATCAATAGTTTTATATATTATAATGAATTTTAAATTTACCCCATTCGTATTATTTTCTAATAGTGCATGGGCCTACTTTTGAAAAAACACATAGAAAAGAGGTGTAAAGATCAAATATGTAAACGCGAAGGTAAATATCCATTTATAATTTGTACCTTTTGATTTATTACAAAAAAAATATATATTGAATTTACACTCATTCAAACAGAATTTTCATGAACAACAAGGCCTCATCGAATGCGGATATTATATGTTACGATTTATGTATGAAATAATAACAACTGGAACAGTTGTGAATTTTGACCTGGTACGATTTCCTCTTAACTTGGCCATAATATTTTAATTTGATTTATTCATTATACATGTTAACTACTTTATTTTTCATTTTTAGCTTCTTGATGACCCTAAAACCTATACTGTTGAAGACATCAAACACTAACAAGTGGAGTGGTCAAATTATTTTAGAGGTTTGATTGAATTTTAGTTGTTTGTAATGTAAAATGTAATTTTGAATATTGTCGTTGTAATTGTGTATTTGGTAGTTGTTTAGGTTGGATTTTTTTGAAGTTGACAGTGTATGTTTTGAATGTTATATAAGTGAATGTTTAATTTTTCTCTGCTTCTTGTTTTGGTTTACTTATGATGGTTTTTCTGGTATGGATGTGGGTCTGTGGGGGAGGGGTTACAAGGGTGTGGTGGTGTGTTCAGTGGGGTTGGGGGGTGTCCAGCGGTCTGGGAGGGTTCTCTGGTGGGGTGGGGGGACAATCCAGGGGGGTGACAGGGCTGTCCAGGGGTGTGGGAAGGTGGTCTAGGGGTGTGGGAGTGTTGTCCGGGGGTGGGGGTATACATGAGGGTGGTGGGGTTGTCCAGGGGTCTGGTGGGGGCTGTCAAGTGGGGTGAGGGGTGAGGGGTGCTGTTCAGGCAGGTGGGGGGTTGTCGAGGGGTGTTTGGGGCTTTCAGGTGGTCGGGGGGCAGTCCAGGAGTGTGGTGGGGGCTCCAATGCGGTGGGGGAGGGATTCCCAAGGTGTATACATGAGGGTGGGAGCTCCAATGGTGTGGGGGAGGGCTGTCCAGGGGGTATACATGAGGGTGAGGGCTCCAACGGGGTAGAGGAGGGATGTCCATGGGGTATACATGAGGGTGGGGGCTGTCTAGGGGGTAAGTTTTATATGTTACCAATGTACATGCTTAAATTTGATCTACTTCAGTTTTTGTGGTACGATTTCTTGATTTGTTTTCTGGTTGACTCTGGTGGAGAGCAGATGACTGTATTCAATTTTTTTTAAAAAAATGGGTTTATCATGTTGGTTATTTAATAACGGACCTGATAAATGGCCTGGGAAATGTTTTATCACGTCGGTTAATTAATAACCGACATGATAAAAGGCCTCAGAAATGGTTTATCACGTCGGTTATATAATAACCGATGTGATAAACCCCCCGAACCCTGGTATATCACAACTGTTATATAATAACCGACGTGATAAACCCCCCTCCCCACGGTTTATCACTTCTGTTATTAAAAACCCGACGTGATAAACCCTCCGCCCCCCAGTTTATCACGTCGGTTCTTTAATAACCGGCGTGATAACCCCCCCCCGGTTTATCACGGTGGTTCTATAATAACTGATGTGATAAACCCCCCTCCTTGGTTTATCACGTCGGTTCTTTAAGAACCGACGTGATAGACCATTTCCCTGTGCTTTTATCACGTAGGGTTTTTAATAACCGACGTGATAAACCATTTTCTAGGCCTTTTATCACGTCAGCTGTTAAATAACCAATGTGATAAATCCTTCCCATTTTATTTAGCACGTCGGTTCTAAAATAACCGACGTCATAAACATTGTGATTTTTTGTTTTTGATGTCATTTTTTAAATAACCGATGTCAAAAACGTTATTTATAACGTCTCCCGTATTAACGTCGGCTAGAAACCGACGTAAAAAATGAAAAATAACCGATGTAAAAAAACGTTTTTTTCACTAGTGTACTCATGTTATGTACAAGAAAAATAAGTCAGATTCTTTTAAAATATAAAAATGTTTTAGATGGAATGGTGAAAAGGAATACAAGTATCCAATAATTATATTAAGAGAAATCAATGGTAATAAATACAAAAATTAAGAATATAAAATTTATATTTTGAAGCATTGAATTTTCCATGAGTATAGTTCTCCATACACTACTCAACAAAATATGGATGCTGACTGAAATAATTATTCTTGGTGGAAATGGGAGGAACTGTGTTACTTGAAAATGGAATTTCTCATTACATTTAGAGAAAATCCATGATTAATAATATTTATATTCCGAACCAGTGTTTCTTCATGCCTCATTCAAATATTACTCCATATGAATTTTTTTATGATTAAATTCCAAGAATAAAACATTTAAGAGTTTTTAGGAGTCCTTGAATTTTAAAAATGAAAGGTGAAAACATTTGAAAATTTGATCAGAAAGATAAAGATGGATTCTCTCTTGGATATTCTATGTAAGTAAGTGGATAAGATTCATAAAAAAGAAACAAAAATAAATTGTTCATTTTTTATGTGAATTTAATTAAAAAGGAAAATAAAGACATACAAACATAGGAATACAATGTTGTTGATCAATAGAAGGGGGAAAGTTATGATAATGATATAAAAATTTGTTTTCCTACTCAAGAAGAAAAATAATACATAGAAATTTATAATTATGAAGAGGATACATGAAAATTAAATCCTAGTCTAATTAAACAAGTGGGTAGTCAAAATATTAATGGCAATCAACATCAGCAGGGTCAAACTAGAAAAACAAAAAAATCCATTACTCATACTTCATTTTATTCTAATGTGGATCTGAATGATATTAAATAAACTTTTGAGAATCTTGAAGGGATGAGGCCCTGAATATATAATTTGATCAAATTAAAAATAAATATATATAGGAAGTCATATCCAATCCAGAAAAATATGTTTTATAAGTTACAAAATTGGTTTTCCAGAAAATGATAAATGAATAATGTCAAGTTATAATAAACAAAGTAATATTGGGTTTCAAATGGTATTTAAAAATTTATTTAATTGATTTTAAAGAGTCCTTTTCTATCGTGGAAAGACTGTAAGTAATAAGAATTTTTCGTTCTATTGATGCACAATGAGGCTACATTACATTTCAAATGGTTGTAAAATCTATATTCTTAAATGGTAATCTTGAAGAGGAAGTTTACATTGAAAAAAAATGTTTATTTATTATTTGGACAATGAATCTTATGTGTGCAAATTGCGTAATGATTTGTATGGCCTAAAACAAGCTCCAAAGTCATAGTATTCCAAATTGGATACATTCTTAATGAAGATTAATTTCAAGAAAATAATATTTGTTATAAATCATTATATCAGAGAGAGTTAGATGTATTCTGTCATTATAATAATCTTTTTAAAGACAATATCATTTATAGGGATGATGGAAGATGTTTAAAAAGATTTTTTGAAGAGTTAAAAGAAGTATTTGAAATGTACTTGTGGTGTGAAATGAATTACTTTCTTTGATTACAAATAATGAAAAAGGAGATATACAGTTTTCTTTCAAAAGAAAATTATTCTATGGAACTTATTAAGAGGATACGCATGGAAAATTCAAAACCTATTTCCATGCATATTCTAGTAGGAAAATATTTGTCAAAAAATAGGGAAGGAAAATATGTTGAAATATGTAAATCCAAATGTTTATTAGAAGTTTGTAATATTTGACTACCTCAATAAATAATACTATTTTTGTTGTTACATTATGTGAATGGTTTCGGAGTGCTCCGAAATAATCACATTTATATGCTAGAAAACGAATTCTCAGAGACATAAAAGGGACAATAAAATTCATAATCATGTATGGAGGATAAGATAATATTGATTTGTTTGGATATTCAGATTCTGATTGGGATGGAAATTCTGTTGAATGAACATCCATATCTGGTAGAGTATTCATTATGGGAATGAATTGTGTGATTTGAAATTAAAAGAAACAAAATTGATCAACTTCCATTATAGCTGAATCTATGTATATGGTTTAAAATCAAGACACTACTAAACTTATGTGTATGAAAATATAATTATAATACTTACTTTTTGAAATGAAGTTACTCTTGATATTTAGTTGTGATAGTAACAGTATAACTAACATCACTAAGAATCCATTTCAATATTATCATACAATGTATATTGATATCACATATCATTTTATCAATGAAAATGTGGTAAAGAATTAATTTAAGTTGTAATATGTTCCAATATAAAAATAGGTTGGTGGAATTTTCTCAAAACAGTTACCAAAGGAATCATTATCTAAATTTAAGTTAAAAATTTGTTTACAACCACTTTCTTATCATGGTTAAGGTATTTATTTTTATCCAGTCTCTTACTATACCTTTGAATTGTGTTTTCAAGGTGTAGAATTATATTTTTTCTATAAATATATCCCTTGATGAATATAAAAGAGGGATTTATTCGTAAGAAGAGAATTCAACATTGTATTATGAGTGACTTATTCTATGTTTTTGTATAAATGGTTTTATGAAACAAATAGTGTAGTTTTCCAGGAAAAGAGATGGGATGAGAATGATAATATGACCAAGATAAATAATGGTGTCATAATCACTTCACTTGGATTGCATGGTTTCTCTGTCAATGATTAATATTTCTTACAATGAATTATGTCATGTAGCCATAAAATTATTGATAAGTAATCTATATCTTGATGATAAGTAGTTTATTTATTCATGGAAATTTTTTGAAAATAAAATCCAAATTGGGATATTGTTAGGACCAATCTATTAACAAAGGGGATTGTTATCAAGGGTTGTCTTTTATTTTCAAATAATTATTTTGAAGAAATTAAATCAAATCACTCTTTATTTTTTGAAAATATTATTTATGGTTGTTATAAAAATAATCATAATCACATAATTTTAGAAAATTCCATCATAATTAAATGATATTGGTTGAAGGATATTTTTATGACTGAACTCAACTTGGTAATAAAATTGGATAACATCATCATTAAGAATTAATCATATTCAAATAAAATATGGAATGAAAGGGTAAAATTAAAATTCATCATATTAGAATTAAATGGTCATCAAATTAACTATGAATTAGGTATGGACTAAGTGATTATATTGTAGAATAAATGGAGGATACATGACTATGATTAATTAAATGTGAATATTCTTTGAAAATTTGAAATTCTGATTGAACATATGTAACTTGTAAATCTTATTATGCAAAGAATCATGAATGAAATATGGAGTTAATTATATGTTGATGATCATATTCTTATTGATTAGATCCGGATCAAATGAAAAGGGTTCTAGTGATCATATTCATGAAAAATGAATTTTGTAAAATCATATTAAGGATCATGAAGGAAAAGAGTTGGTGAGGATGAGAATGAAAAAGTTGGTACTGAAGAATTTGTATCTTGGAAAATCATACCCAGAATGATAATAACCATAATGAACATACTATGAATGATTGTATCTTATATAATCGTTATCAGTATAATCGTATCCAGTCCAATCATGCTCAGAAAGATTGTAATCAACACAATTGTTTTCAGACAATCGTACCTGGGTGGGATGGAAAGAAGGAAGAAAAAAATAATTTAATGTTACGATTACTTACAATTTAAATATTAAAATACTTTAGCTATTCTCAAATGGATTCATTTTCAAAATCAAATTCATGATACAAGAACAAGTTTTGGAATGAAATTTTTTTCTGAAGTTGATTCTGTTGAAACTAGTCCATTTTATTTGGCATTCCATAGTACTCCAGGTGAATTTTTTAGCAACACTTATCGATTGAAATGGAATTGTACTGAGGCCGATGAAAGTATTTATTATAGAAAAAGATCAAAAATTTAGTTAACTATTCAAAATGTGTTAAATTACATTATTTCATTTTTAGTTGAATTTTCATCTGGGTCAAGAGAAAAGGTGAAATACTGATAAGTGGGTTGAGAGTAGAGATGAAGTATTTTCTTGAATATGATATCATGGGGGAGATTGACATTCAAAATAATTATTTTATTCAATTATTACATATTGAAGCATTCAAAAATCATAATTTTATGCATGTATTCATAAATTTTCCTTAAATTGATACATAAATTTTGTTTTTATGAAATATGATTAGTATAAAAAGTGATGAAGATTCATTATGATAGTATAAGAATCCAGAAACATCAAGAAGAGTTGAAGAATTCAAATTACACACATGATTTTAAGGGAAATTAATATTTTGGGTGAATTTAAGTGAGAAATAATATTTTGAGATTCCTGAAAAAATTTCATATGGGTCACCTATAAAATAAGAAATGTATATTTTACATTTTTTATGACTGATGTATTTTTCATCGTAGAAGAGAGATAAGCACTAATTTTTTATAGTGAAGAATAAGTTTCTGTATTAATTTTATAATAATTTTTGAATGATAAAAAACATAGGAGATGATACTTGATCACAACATTATATTCAACTTATCATCATAATCAATGATTTGCATACCCAGCTGATTACTGTATTAGGATTTTAATTTTTTATTAGATGATCATCATATAAGGTTGGATTTTTGGATGAGGAATTTTTCATGGGGTTTCCTGATTGAAGATTAAGGAGTTTTGAATTTCTCTTAATCCTACTCATCTAGTTCTATATAATTTCATATTGAACAATCAGACTGGGAAGAATGAGACATATAATAATCTGTTAGAGATAATCGTACAAAGAATAATCATATCAGGAAGAATCAAACAAAGAGGAGTCAGAATGGGAAACAAATATTGCGAAAATTGGACTCATTTTTCTATAACAATGTTTAGGAAGTTATTAACTTTTTCTTGGTTAGAAACTAAAGATTTTATTTCAATTGAATTTATTTGTTGAATTGAAAAATAAGAACATATAATATGAGTTGTTACAAAAACATTGTATTACCCTATTTTATCTAGGATGGTGCACACACATTTTTGGATTTTCATGATAATACTAGACATGTGAAAGGGCATATCCTACTTGTTGTAATCCAAGTATTTTTTTCATGTTTATTGTGTGTTACTGAATGTTCTCCAGAACATACCAAATAAGTAGATATTTATATTTAATAGTGAACCTTTTAAACACTTGGGTTACTACGGACATCTTCTTGAAATGTTTTTAGTACGGAATAAAATCATTAATAGGAGGTGATGGTTGTTACAATTTCACGGAAACATAATATAAAAATTATCATCGATTCACCCTCTCCCCCTCTTAGTGATACAATTATCCCGACAGAGCACTTACAATAACGTATTGCTGAAAAAGGTTTGATTTTGAGATCAATATGTATTATTTTTCTTGTTTGTTGTGTGATCATGTTGTCGAGATTATTGAATTAGTTTTTTAATTGTGACTCAAATTTCTATAGTATAGTAATAACCCTAAGTCGTCTCTTGAAAGAGATTTAGATTATTAATTAAAAAAATGTGTTTGTGAAAGTAAAAAAGGTATATGGGGTTTTATAATACTTGGTTTTGATGATTAAATATGTCAACATAAATTGAAATCAAGAGAAAAATTAGAAATAAAAAAGTTTAATTAAACGTTATCAATCTAGGGGATTCTCGTGATGCTCATACTTCATCTTATCATGAGAAAGGATATATATATTTAAATCCCTAGTTTGTAACTCATGTTACCATAATGTTACTGAGTTTATTTTAGGATACATACTAGGGATTAGTCGAAAACACACAATGAACCACTTAACACCGCCGATGATTACATGATTTGTGTTCGTCATCATAATCGAAACTAACCATGGAAACACATGAAGAAATCGATGTGATGCCCCAGTTTTTATGTCATTTTTTTGATACCATTACATAAATGTACATGATCTTGATATTCCTTATGTGAGTTCAATTGAACAATATGAACCACACAAACACCACAATTGAATGAGGGGAGAAAAAGGAATGAATGGTGTGTGAAACATCACATGAAAGGTTACCCCCATACATGATCATTTGAGTTTGAGTGTAACATTACAATATATAACTCAATTAATTAAGAATATAGGATGAATAAAAACAACATAAAACCTTGAATTAAAAATATCATTCAGCATAATACAAACATGAAGCTCACGATTACATCACGTTCCTCCCCAAGTGAATACAAGGGGTTTAGAAATCGATGGGAGGGGAGGAAGAAAAAGACGTTGAAGTACCACTTCACATAGACTAAATAACATATAAGGATGATGGTAAGACACCCTTGGGACACCAAAACGGTAGCACCTTGCCACTTATGAATACTCTCCAAGGGGGATCCCAAGGTTCCATTTTATAGGAAAATTGGAAGGTTGTTTTTGGCACACATATTTCCTAAAACCACTTTTCCCATGCATTTTAGAAATTATACAATAGAATATACCATTTGAATAAACTAGATAGTTAGAGGCCCACTTCATGAATATATCCACAGATTGTTTGGAATCATATGGACAAGTGGATCTGGAGATTTAGACAGATTACAGAATGCCACTTTTGACTTCGCACATATTTAGTGTTTTGGACATATCTGGTCGGTTGGGCCCCTTGATGGTGGAATTTGGATAGGTTTACTTACTAAGAGTTGTATCCCATAAAACTTCTGACCAAAAAAAATATGAGCACATTTGAATTCACGTAATTTTCTAAACAGGCCCAAAAGTGGATTGGTCATCATGGATCCATGTAATTTTGGCCCATTTTTTTCACTTCATCTTGGGCCCTCCAAATCATTTTCTCTAACATTGGAATTGTCAAAAAAGGTATTAATTCCCTTTTTAACGGTTTAAAAAAAATTGAATTAAAAATGGAGTTCAATTTGTTATTGTACTTGTAATTTTCAATAAAAAACTAGTTTCATACATTGGTATAAAAGGTGCGAATACATCCAAGATGATTTTGAAATAAAATTATTCATGTCTCTTTTATGGAATCAATTTTTATATCATTTTTCTTTTCTCACATTAAAATTTGTTCAAATTCATTTCATCACCCATGCAATGTGTCATAACCCACATCACCTAAAAACTTTCCCTCTTCACTCAAGAAACATATGAAATTTGATTTATGATCTTTTCCTAGGGTTCATGTGATATTACCATATTCTTTCCAGGATTTTCCTTTCTCTACCGGCAAAAACTAGTGTGCTGCTCAAAAGGACTTCCAACAGGTTGTTATGATGTTCAAGGGATGGTAGGATATAATGTTTAAAACTCTAAGGTAGAATAAGAGTGATTAATCTATTATGTTCAAATCATGTAAAAATTCAGAAATTGTTCAAAATTAATCTACAGACTCAACCCCTCACAAAGTGTATCACCTCCAACTCAATATCCACATTGTCCATTTTTTGTGGGTCACAACCAAGAAGATAATAATAACAATTAAACAAACTCTTTTCTCCATTTGTTCTTTTGTTTATTTTTTTTCAATATAAAAAACTATTTTTTAATGTATAGTTTTTTGGAGATAAAGAGTGAATCATGTCTAAAACAATGATGTAATATGTATTTTGAACCCATTGCCCATGGAAAATGTAGGCACCCTTTTAATTCAACCCATAACAGTGATTCTCTTCACATAATTCCCATGGAAACACCCAATCTCCCACAATTTCTAAAAATAAAACAAGAATATACAAATGAGATGACTGGATAGGGTTATATTAGCTAGTAATGTGGCTATTTAACTGGAATTTCATGGTCTCTAAGTCCTAAGAAGGATAAATTGTCAAGGTAGGAAAAAATAGAGGATAATTGTACAATGGGAATTTCAATGAATTATTACCTCTATCATGAATGTATCTTACCTGAATCTTATAGATTCAAACAGAGTCAAGGAAAGTTCCAGTTTCTTTTTATGACCTGAGACTCTCACGAAAGAGATTAAAAGGAACAATATTCAATAAAGGGCTTATAATATCTCTCAGGCAGGGGATTAAAATATTGGTCAATGCTAATGAGGCATGGGTTCAAAAATCTATTAAACACCTATGAATGTTTTGAAAAAAAATCTAGAAAAATGATTCCATATAAACATTCATTTGAAACACATTTTTCTAAAAACAATGTAATTTTACACATAATTAACTCAATCATGAAAAATGTGTTTGGTTATTATTTTTAAGATCTATTTTCATCTAAAAACATAAAATAATGAAAAATAAATCAAAATTGAAAACATGTTTCTCATTTTTTTTGTTTTTTTAAATCCTTATTATGACATGTCACCCTCCCTCACACATAAAAGTTAAATTGTCCTTAATGAAAGTGTTTAATAAAAATAGACAAGTAAATAAAGGTATGGATAAGGGATAGTCTACTTTGTGGTGTCATATGTCAAATCTATCAGTTGGATTTCCTCCATGATATGCTTTGGAAAATCCTCATACAAGTGTTTGAGCCTCTGCCCATTGACAGTAACCCTATGTCTTCTCTTCTCATTCAAAACATATATAGCACTAAAAGGGTAAACATTAATAATGGTATAAGGACTGAGACGTCAGGAAAGAATCTTACATGGGTGGAGATTTATCCTGGAATTATTTAAGAAAACCTTCTCACCAATATTAATTTTTTTATGAATCATCCTATCATGGATAGTCGTTGTCTTATCTTTATAGATCGCGGAGTTCTCATATGCATCATATCGAATTTCTTCTGACTCTTGAATATGTAGCATTCTATGCTCAACTATATATGAATGATTCATATTATATTGATCAACAACCCAATATGTATGGTGTTTATCCTCAACTGGTAGGTGAAAAGCCTTTCCAAATACAATCATGTATGGTGACATTCTGATTGGGGTTATAAAAGTTGTACGGTATGCCCAAAGTGCATCATTCAAGCACAAAGTCGAATCATTCCTATTGGGTTGTACAATTTTTTTCAAGATTCATTTAACTTCTAGATTTGAGATTTATACTTGTCTGTTACTTTGGGGGTGATATGAAGTGTCAATGATATGATCAACCACATTCTTATGATGAATATTTTCCATGTTATGATTGCCAAAATATGAACCTTGATCAGAAATGATGAATCTCATAAAACCAAACCTACTAAAAATTTGAGACCTGACAAAATCAACAACCACTCGAGAGTCCTCGGTTAAGGTGGAATTTGTTTGTAGCCATTAGTATACATATTAAACATCCAATAAGATATAAAAAACCAAATTAATTTGTAAAATTCCCCATGAAGTCAATTCCCCATGCCTCAAAAATTTTATAGAATAACATTGGTTGTTTGGGAATTTCATTCCTCTTGGAGATATTCCTTGTGAATTAGCAACGACAACATGACTTAAAAAAATCTATGGGCATAGCTATACAATGTTGGCCAATAAAGTCCAAATTAAATGACTCTTCATGATATTCGATGAGATCCCAAGAGGAACACATGAGCCAAGGTGTGGAAAAAGGTTAAAACATTAGTGAACACATGGTAAAGAACACACCGAATAAATACTTTTTCACAACAAATTCTCTACAAATATGGTTCATCTCAAATGTACCAGTTAGAATCTTGCTTAAGTCTCTAGAATTGCGAAGTGATGAAATCAATGGGGACTATTGATGTTTATAGAAAATTCACATTGTCACATATATGGGGGTAAGGTCCACAATATCACAAAGGTTCTCATGAGGGAAGAATACTCTAATATGGAGGGGTGACTCAACATGATCTTCCAATGGTGGGGAAATCATACTAATGTGGTAATATACCACATTTTCTACTCCTATATTATCTCAAATCTCATGGTCAAACACCTGGAGTAGGAGCGTCCACCGAATGAGGTGGGGCTTAGTTTTATGATTCATTAGGAGGAAATAAAGGGTATAATGACCAGAAAAGACTATGATTTTTGACCTGATATGATATGAATGGATTTTTTTTTCAGGTAAAACACAATAAGAAAAATATTTTTTTTCTATGGTTGTGTAGATTTCTTGGTCATGGTAAAGGGTACATGAGGCATACACAATGACATGGGGATCCTTCTCAGCCCTTTTTGGTAAAAATTCACCACCTGCAAAGTTATAGGTATCACACATAAGCTCTAAGGGG
Source organism: Viscum album (assembly GCA_963277665.1). Taxonomy (NCBI): domain Eukaryota; kingdom Viridiplantae; phylum Streptophyta; class Magnoliopsida; order Santalales; family Viscaceae; genus Viscum; species Viscum album. The sequence goes on from OY728156.1 coordinate 35,532,327, forward strand.
AGATCCCACCTTGGTGGTTGGATGTTGGGAGGTGATGTGAGACTCCTTTTTGGTGAATTTAATGAATCCTCACAATTTTTATCAAACAGAAAATCTGAAACTTTTTGTAATAACCAGGACAAGGGAAGTGTGATCCTACTGAATTCATTAATGAATGTTTATTAAAAACCAGCATGACCCAAGAATGATCAGACCTCACAAAAACATTTTGGATATTTAAGGATTGAAATTAATTAAATTTTTTATTTATCAACTTGAATTCCCCCATTTGAAATAAAATTTGAATGAACTATCCCCTATCCAACTATGGAGTGGAATTTCTCGTAATTTAATACAAGATATTTTTCTATGAAAAGATAGAGGATAGAACCTCGGTGAGCCATAAAGTCATCAAAGTAATTTCTATAAACCATGATATTGTCAATAAAAACTTACATTCCATTCTCTATGTACATAAAAAAAATACACAACATGCATCACTGAAAACTACCAGGAGCATTACATAGACCAGAATGAATCCTTCTATATGAAAATGTGCCAAATGGACCTGTAAATGTTGTCTTTTCATGATCCTAAAGGGATATATAGATTTGAAAATAACCCGAATATACATCAAGGAAACAACAACAGGACTTACCATCCTATGAATCTAGAATTTGGTCAATGAAAGGTAGATGAAATTGGTCTTTTTTTGTGGCTTGATTTAGTCAATGGTAGTCAAATAGAGACTCATCAACTATTTTTCACACATGTTCGAACCAATTCATTCCTTTCATTTGACACAACTGTTATTCCTATTTTTAGGCATAATTTTCAATGTCCTAATCTAATTACTATCAGATATAAAATAAATGATCCCTGTTGAAAGTAATTTACTTACATAGAATTTTACCACTTCAAGGAGAGTGGTATTCAACCTGTGTTGAGATTATCTTACAGGTTTATCGTCATCATTCAAAAGTATATTGTGCATACAAATAGATATTCTAATCTCAGGAAAATATTCCAATGCTTATCCTATTTCCTTTTAATAATCTCTCAAATGGATTAGTAGTTTTTATTCTTGCATTGGAGATATTTTATTGGAAATAATGATATGATTTATGTCAATACCCTCAAGATACACATATTTTAAATTAGAAGGAATTGTTTTTAATTCTAACACCCGAGGTTTTTTGATCGAGTGATGGGATTTTGGGGGAGTGAGGTACATAAAACTGCTTATCTTCCCATGTTTATTCTCTATGGACAGATTATCTATTTAAATGAGATTTGAAAAATCATTGACGGTCACGGGCACCTCAAAATTAACACACTCATCTGTTAATGACCAAAATTTAAACTTTTTAGAACCCAAACACAACTCAAAACAAGAATCAAATCTCAATTCATCCAACGGTGAAGATGGGAAAAATGAATGAGAGTATGGGTTAAGGAGATAATTGTGTGTGAATCTTCTAGAGAACTTCCATAGAATAGATAAGAAGGGTGGATTTATCTTCAATGGGGTTTTTAATAGCCTCAAGGACGTTAAAACATTCATTTTCTCCTCTGAACTCCATGTATAGCATACCATTATGAACGTTGATGATCATCTTTTATGTTTTGAGGACTAGCCTCCCATGTTTGTGAGGGGAATGTCTTTGGGTTTGGGTATCTTCCATCTCAAGAATATATAAAATAGCACTGAATATGAGATTCTTCACTCATACAAGGACATCCTCAATCACATCTATTATATGTGTTGTACTCTGGTTGGAATGTTGCACGATAATTCCAATTGGTTGAAGTTATCCAACCTGTAGAAAAGTATACACGGAGTGATGCATTACATTAATGGAGGCACCTAAATCTAGCATAGAATCAGAAACAAAGTCTCTTCTATGGTACATTGTATTGTAAATGTTCCCGGATCCTTTCATTTGATTATATTTTATATTTGAATCAAGGCTGAGAAATTCCTCCCCATGTTAACTCTCTCCTTCCCCTTCATCCTTTGTCTATGGGTGCAATGATATTTAATAAATTTGATATAATGAATAATTTTATCTTCTACATCCAGTAAAATAATATTAACTTGAACATTTTAAATTATATCCACTATTTCATTATCAATCTCATTATTAGAATGTTTTTTAAATTTAGAGAGTCTTTGGGGGAATGGATGAGGAATTAATTGTTATTTTGAGTCGTCAATGATAATTTTATTTCCCTTTTTATTTTGTTTTTCTTCATTAGAATCTTTTATGGGTGGAGAATGAGTGTTTTGAAAAGGGGTACATAACTATTGTGTAGAATCAATAGACAGAGTAAATTCTTTACCACTATAAAGTGTAACTGCACATACATTACCTTTTTACTTCGGATTGTCAATGGGTTGGGATGGTATTTTTCTAAAACATTGCATATTAAGATCCTCGATGGTGTTCTCTAGTTGTCCCACTTGAGATTATAGGTCCTGAATTGCCGATTGTGTGGTCTTTTGGAATTGAAGGTTCTGGGTAGCCATTTTTTTCACCGTATACTCGATGCATGGTTTAGATTTGGGAGATACATGATGATTTTTTTTGAGAAGTTAACGGATAATAAGGTTGATTACCTTGGCCTTGTTGATACCAATTCTACTTGGGGTAGCTTGAGTTTCCTCCTTGATGGTATGGGGATTGTTCTTCCCACCCAGGGTTTGGATTTGGCTTGATTTGTTCCTACATAAAGGGAGGTTCTTGCTAGAATGGATTCCATTGGAAAACAACTACACAAGAACGACTACACAAGACTCAGGTGAATCTTTAAGTTGTGGTCACTGGTCAGAAAAACGAGTATTATTATAAAAAATACTTCAATGTAATGGAACAGGAGGAGATTGTTAGTTACCTCCTGATTTAGATAATTGCTTTAGAAGAGTATTCATCTCATAAATCTTGGTATATTCCTTTTGTTCTAGGGATGAATGACTTACATCATAAACTCCTCGGGATGGTTAAATAGATTGTGTACCAAATTATTGTGAATTTTGATCCATTATGGATATTAAGTCACAAGAGGAGGAAAGCATTTTATCAACCAAGGCACCATCAGCAGTAGCAGCAATCATTCCATGATCCATGGGGATAAGATCCCATTGAAGTACTAGATTAATAGTTCTTCACTAATCCGGTGGTGGGGTAGCTTGAGAAAAGTTGTATGAATCTCTTCTAGTATTAATGAAGAGTTTCTCCTTGTGATTTCCTAATGCCCAAACTTTCATTCCTACGTGATTTAGTTTAGGAGAAAGGGAATAAATTCTATAAAAACATTATTCTAAGGACATTCCAACCCCCAATATTATTAAAAAATAGTATATCCAATATTTGGCTACACCATCAAGGGAGAAAGGGAAGTCCCTAAACTTTATCAAGTCCTCAGAAACATATTGGGGATTCCTGGTGGAACACACTATGTGAAACTATTTAAGGTGTATATGTGGTTCCTCACTGGGAAGACCATGGAATATAAGAATATGGTTATTGAGGCCTTCTCAAACTCAATGTTGGCTGGTTCATTAGGATATTGGATGTACATGGGATGGTACTCTACATCTGGGGTGGTTAGTTCTTTTAAAAGATTAGTTATTTGCAACCATGATTCCTTGGGTTTGATTGTTTTCAATTTTTTAGTGGTTTAGCACCACTTGAGGTTCCAAAAGAGGTTCCTCAATGATACTTGATTGACCTACACTAGATTCCTAGATTTTTGAGTGACATGTCTTTTCAATTTTAGGGTCAAATTCAAGCTGTTTTTTATTTTCTGGTCGGGTCATGCAAATATGTTGTGAAGTTTTTTTATGATATCATATGGTTAAAATAACATAAGGAGGATTAAAATATAATATAATGTTATACTACATAATCATATACAGAGATATGGAGAACATGAATAAGGAAAGAGAGAGAGAACATAGAAAAACATCCAAAAATAAATAAAAAGAAAATAAAAAAAATAATGAAATTGGGGTTGGGTATCGAAATAAGTGCTAATTAAGAAGTAAAATAAATAAATCAAAGTAAATGAAGAATAGTATTCTTGGATCCCCAACAATGGCAACAAAATATGAACACGTTTTCGAGCACATAAAATTAGTTGTTTAATTTTGACTTGAATTTCTGTAGTATAACAGCAACAATATGTCATATCTCGACAGAGCCTTAGATCATTAATTAGAAAATGTGGATCAGATTATGAAATTAAAAAAAGGTAATTGGGGCTTTATAATACTTGAGTTTTATAATTAACAATCACAATGGAAAATTAAAACAATAAAACAATGTATAGATAAACAAGATTAATTAAATGTGATCAACCTAGGGTAGTCTCAGGGTGGTCATCCTTCATCACATCAAAATAAATCATAAATAACTTTTAATCCCCAGTTTTTAACCCCTATTATAATATCATTACTGATTTTATTCTAGGATACCTCCTAGGGTTCAGTCTAGAACACACAATGATACACCGGACACCGCCGATAATTGGGTTATTTGTGTTCGACATAATAACGGAAACTCACCAAGGAAACACATGAATAACTTGATGTGTTATCCAGGTTTGTATGTTATTTCTTTGTGATACCTTGAAATAAATGTACATGACCTTTGAAGTTATTAATTGAGTTCAATTAACAAATATGAACCACACAAACACTGGAACTGAATGAGGGAAGAAAAAGGGATGAACGGTGTGTGAAACATCACATGAAAGGGTACCCCAAACATGATTCATTTGAGTTTGAGTATAACATAATAGTATATAACTCAATTAGTTAAGAAAATAGTATGAATAAAAAGACATACAACCTAGAAATAAAATGATCATTCAACATAATACAAACATGAATCTTGAGATGACATAATGTCCCCCCCGAGTGAACACAAGGGGTTTAGAAATCCATAGGAAGGGTGGAAGAAGAATATTTTGAAGTAGCACTTACCGTAGACTCCATAACATCTATGGATGATGGGAAGACACATTTAGACTCCCAAATGGATGAACCTTGACTCTTTGACAAATTCATTAAGGGAGAGCCCAAGGTTCCATTTTAATGGAAATTGGAAGGTAGTTTTGTGAACTCAAGTTTCATAAAACAACATGCCCCATGCATTTCGTACATTAGACAATAGAATCTCTATTTTGAAAAAACTGGAATGTTGTAGCTCCACTTCATGAATATCTCCATTTATTTTTTGGTATCATTTGGACAAGTGGACCCGAAGATATGAATAGATTACCGAATACCACCTTTGACTCTACACATATTCAATGTTCTGGATATATGAGGTCGTTTGGGACACTTGATTGATGAATTGGGATTGGGTTATATAATAAGATATGTAGAAAATTAAATTTAGGACCAGAAAAAAATATGAGCCCATTTGGATGCACGAAATGTTTAAAATAGGCACAACAGTGGACAGTTTTTCATGGATCCATGCAATTTTTTTCCATTTTTCTTCCACTTCATCCCGGACCCTTTTAGTCAACTCCTCATACCTTATAATTATCAAAACAAGTATCATTTACCTTTTTAAAAGTATTAAAAACAAAATAATTTAATTTAACATGGAGTTAAATATGTTATTATGCATGTAATTTTCAATACAAAACTAGTTTAATACATTGTAATAAGTGTAAAATAAAATAGTGAATCGTGGTATGATCAATGTGCTGAAAGGACATGAATGATTTTATGAATAATTTTTTAATGAACATACACCTGATCACAAAAAAATCAATTTGGTTTAGGCATTATGGATACCTACTAGGGTGTTGTACTCAACCCCAAACATTATACATGGTATGGGTTTCTATGTACATGCATAGTTTATCCTGTTTTATTTCAGAAAACATGTACTCCTTGGATATTGACACATGGTAATATTTACCTAGTTGTGGAGGATTTGGATATGGTAGGATGTCATTTGAATCATGTCAGAGGCTATGTATTAACTTTTATTTTAGTTTTTATCATGTACTGAAAAGAGTTCCATTCATTATTTAGAACAAATATTTTATATTCTTCATGTATTTTTTCTTATCTATTGTAGTCACTTCATTGTGTATCAAAATATATGTATATTATAGAAAATTTTAGCACATGTGGTTTGTAATTTTTTTATAGGTAATTTGGGGATGTTTGATATATTTATGGGTGATGTAGATTTTTTAGTATATTTTTTCCTTAACCCCATGTGATTATTTTAAGAGTGTAGGATCCCCATTAATGTTTAATAGCCTCAAAAAATTTGAACTACTATAAAGGGTAATCTTCTATGGTATTGTGAAGATTCCTAATATGAACCATTCAGGTGCTATGGGATGGGAAATTACATGGGCAAATCTATTTAACAACGCATTCTGATTTATAGAATATTTATGATTAAATAAATTTACTAAATAGAAAAACCTAAGATGATATATCATTTATTATTAAGTCATTGACTTTATGAAAAAAATAATTTTTATTATGTGTAAACAATAATATAGGATTAAATCAAGTGGGGCTAAAAAGATGAAAGGCATGGTTTTCATAAACAAATTATCTTTTAAATATTAGGAATATATAAAAGTATAAAATAGTTGGTCACAGGGTTTATACGTCACCAAAATTATCTAAACTATCCACTGCTCTATTCCCTTTATGTCTAATGTGATGGGATCCAATAAGATGGAGGATATTTTTGAATTTCATGATCATATGAATAAAAAAATATTGAGAGATCTGAAGTTCCTTCATGCTTTTTGACAATCATTGAATAGTATCTTTCATACAATGTTATGGGTACTCATCTTTAAATTATAATGTTGAGTTTATCATGAAGAGATTTGGATTCAAGAAGAAGGGAATTCCCTCACCATAGTAGGTGTGGAATGACATAACCACTTTGATAATATGGTCTTCAATAATAGCTCCACCCCTAATAAATGTATTTGAACATGCTCTCTATTTAATCGTCTTCAAATCAGAGGGAGGGTAGACCATGAGATCCAACATCATTTTTTGAATGTTGTTGTCTTCCAAAGGGACTTCAGATGCAGAAGAGACTATAGTTATTTTTATTGTATTTCATCTAATTCCTCTGAAAAATTAAGTAAATACTTTTTTGTTTCATTTATATATCATGGGTAATTTGATAAAATCATAAAAATTATGTTAAAAATGAATATTTTAACCTAATTAATGGGTTTGTATTAGATAATTATTTCATTATAATGATTAATATGTTTTTTAATAATTTTTTTATGATAGATGACATTAATATTATATTTTCTTTAGGATTCTTCCCATGATATTTAAAATGATATTAATTCAATTTATCTACAATAAAATATTTTATAAGATGAATATCGTGTTTTACAGTCATTTAATAAGGATGTAAATTTAATTCATTCCCTATAAAATGATTATGTAATTTAAACTCATTATTTCTATCATTGGTCCTATCATGAACCAACATGAGTCATCCCTGAATTGGCCACCCGAATCAATTTGTGATAAGACCTGAAGGGAGTTCCCGATCCCCACGAGCTTGCACAAGTTCCTACGTATCAATAGAAACATGGGGAAATGATTTACCCATAATAAAAAATAAAAATATTCAATAACCCAATAAACATATCCGAAAAATTTATCCAAAAACACATTTAATAAATTTCATATTTTATTTTTACTACTAAGAAAGAACCAAAATCAAAAAAAACAAAAAGGGGAATATAAAAACACCCCAAACCTATGTACATAAGTGGAGTGATTCCCTCAAGACACCACAACCAAGATCCAACACAAAAACCCCTAGAAGACCAACTATCAATCCAACATGCAATGACTTAACATGAAACAAATAGACAACAACATCTTCATACACCCATAGGTGTATGTAGTGTGTGATCCAAATCCCAGTATGAAGAAACCCATGTAGAGATTACATGCATTAAACGGTTAATGAAAAATAACAACATGTAAGCATTATAATGTATGAAAGTGATAGATCAAATATAGGGATAATAGATTTAAAACAAAAAAACATGGAACGAGCACAAAATTAAATAGAAAACAGTTTCAAGCAATGATACTATAAAAAGAAGTTTTAATGGATGAATTTTTTTTATAAAAATAGTTTCATATAATTTGACTTTAATGGAAATACATTTTAAAATTCCCCAACCCAACCTACCGTATGCCAATTATAAGTGAAAAATAAACATTGATCACTGGTAATGGGAAATACCCCTAAGCACTAGCTAGCTATGGGCAGCAAGTACCTCGTATCTCGGTGAAATGTGAAGAAACCACTTTGGATCACTAGAATACTAGTACTCATCTTCCCATCTAGATTCCCTTGTTTTTCTATTGTGCTCAAACAAGTTCCACACGTCACATTACACCACATACAAATTATAAATCCATTTGAAAATCATACTCACACAAAATCATTTTGGGAACATGATTTAGGTCATTCGCATAATTTAATAACGCATCACAGAAAATTTATAAAACAATTCCAGTAATTTCACATGGATTTACACAAAAATATCTATTAAAAACCACTTTTATCAACAAACACACACCAACACCCCCCCCCCCCCAAATGAAACTTTTTGGTCATATACATTTTATTCAACTAGATTCAAAGTATATAGAATACTACCAATTGACCAAAATATGATTTTATAGAAGAAAAAGACCCAATCTCATATAAGATATCCACTTTAAAAATCAAAGGCACACTTAATCTTTTTGAATACCACTTTCGCATCACCCATGCTATTGAATAATTCAATAAAACAATTTATGAAACAATTCCAAATTAGCAACATAAAATTTACACTAAAAACTCATTCAATTTCATATCAATGCATCACTTTAAAACAATATGTACATCATAACCATGGAAAAACATGATTTGCATCATTTATACAAATTAAATGAACCATTTACACAATTTATAAATATCCTAAAAAGTCTTAACAAGGTATAAAGCATCAGAACTCCTAAATTCATATTGAGAACCAATTTTCATACCACACATCCACCAATTCCGTTCGAAAACGGGTTTCCCACCACTTTCACGATCATGTAAATCATTTTAATAGTTTTTAAAACATTTCAAGATGTGGAATAAGGTTATAAACTTCAAATAAACTAATTTTCCATTAAATACAACCACGTTCAAGCTATGCGCATATTGAAACCTATCAAAAACATTTTTTTGTGCACACATAAACCACGAAGAACATATAAACACTCAATCAAGACAGGTAAATACATCAAAATTAATGTTCAATCATGGAATCAGCTACCTCAGTGTAGAAAAATTCATAATGTGGTGCGCAAGCTCTATAGCACATCAAACACATCTCAAAATACATGAATAAACCCTGATAACAAGATATCTATCCTTTTGAACCAAAACCAAACCATACAAAACCCAATAACCCACCACAAGAAGAAGAAACATGACGAAGAGAAACACACCTACAAAGAGGGTGCACGAGGATAAGAGTGTAAGAGCGAGGGATGTCAGAGGTGTGCCACATGCCAGGGAGGTCATCGAAGGGTCCAACCATGAATTATGTGTGTGTAAAAGGGAGGGTCATGCTTCCTAGAGTTATCCTAGGGGTCTCATGGCTGGTGAAAATTGCGACCATGAATGGTCAACGACTAAGAGGATGTCTGGAAAAAGGGAGGAAAGAGGGAGCTCAGACTCACCAAGGGTTTCCATAGAGAGGTGTGCCATACCATGAGGGATGCCTGGTTCACCACACATTGGGGAGAATAGGGGTGCTAGGGGCCACGATGGATGAGAAGGAGAGGGATGGAGGGGATTTGGTCGAAGCACTGGTGATGGAGTAAGGTCGCCGCACTAGAGAACCCCATGGGGGGATGTATCTCCCCCTAGGGATTCAATTCATTATTTTTCTTAATAAAATTATCCTATTAATATTAATAAAAATAACAAGAATAATTATTTTAATATAAATAATTATAATAATAATAATTGTGTTAATAAAAATAATAACCATTTTGATAATTCTCATAACAAATTTTTTTTAATGAAAATATTTATAAGAATATTAATAATTATATAATAATAACAAAATTAATAATGCACTTATATGTAATAATAGCTCATTGTAAATAATCACTCCATTAATAATGATTTAAACAAAAAAATAATGTGAACACTTTTAAAACCAATTTAAAATTAAAATGATATTTTTGACAATAATAACACTTTCAATAATAATAATATCTATATCTAAAAATTAATATCATTATTAGGGCGCAAACGTTTAATCCATTTTATCTTCGTAGATGTTATTTATTTTAAACATTAGATACCTTTACGGGACCTGGGCCGACCGCACAGTCACTGCCAATCATGCAGTGCCTGTGCACTACTCTAAAACCCATCAAAAATTTTAAACTTCAAAAAATTTGTATGATCAATCAACCCACACCATGAAGAGGCTAATTGAATACAAAAAATAATAAAATTAAAAATTTAAAAAAAATTGCTGCGTGACAATTTTACCCACCAGAAAACTATCTGCCCCCAAAAAGTCACCAAGCCAACAGTTAACCAAACTCGACTTCATGCCCAGACAAAACTAATTAAAACTAAGAGCCGCAAGATGACCATTTCTAACACACATCACACCAAACCAATTCATGAAAAACAACTTTTTGAGTTTGAGGGGAGAACACATAATCTTTCTCCCCACCACAATAATTCACTAACACGGAAACCTTAAAGCTCGAGCACGCCACCATGTGGGGTAATGTAGGATCTCTCAAACCGAACCCATTCAATTTTCCTGAACAAAAAAACCATACCATGAAGACTTAAACATGTACCCAAGAACAACTACAAGGGTAGATTTTGTCTCTACAACAGAGCAATTAAACTCAGATCCACCCATACAAGGTCCAAAATGGATTTTGAGAAAAACACACAATTTAAAAAGCCACATATAGAAAAACACGATAGCTTGGATTATAATATAATAATCTCATAACACTATCCCATTAAAATGATGAACCTAAAATTATGGTAAAAAATTAACAATGCAAAAACAAGAATGAGGCTGCTTTAGATGTTCTAGTCCCGACACTAAACTCATATCTTGGACTGAGGATTTTCACCCCTGACAACCCCTGTCTGTGTGCAAGCTTCACCCCGAGACCTAAGGCTGGGGATCTGATGGCTAGAGCATATTATGCCTCACAATCAGGTACTAGAATCTTGCAACTAGATCTCCTTATTCAAATGA